>OZ023181.1:16027959-16653722 GCA_963995505.1 Hypericum androsaemum | reverse complement strand
AAAACAATTATTTTTTCAACTGGTATTCGTGTGAATAACGACGTCTTCGACATAACACTTTTCTCTCTCCTCGTGGCAAGTATGAGACATTTTTTGTCCAAAAAACATGTTGTAATAGCTACTAGCTAGATACAAGATATTAGATTTCCTCAAAAAAAAGATACAAGATATTAGAAGCGTTAGGGTAGATACCGGGTATCAATCCTATATGGTACTGAAAAGATAGGTATCTATCCAATTATATGAATTTCTTTTTGAAGGTCATCAATCCTTTTCTTTGAAATAAAAGGTTATCTATTCAATTAGTATATATCTTTGCAAATAGCAACAGCCACGTGGTCTGTTGGTAGAGTACTGGCCACATTGTCCCAGTGTTGGGAGTTTTTAAAATTTTAAAATAGGTTTCAAGATTTAAATCTTAGCAAATGGCATTTAAAAAAAACTAGTGATAGACTTGAAATGCAATTAATGGTTTAGCTTTATGATAAGACCTAATTAATTGGAATCTTTATGAGTGTTGTTATGATTTGATCTCATCACCTAATTTTCTTCAAATTTTTGCATTCTGTCAAGTGCATAAACAAGTAGATACAAATAACTTATTTTTCTGCGTATCATATTCTACTGCCTCAGAGTACTACCAAAACATTTAATTCGCTTTATGTAATTTTTAAAATCTATAGGCGTATCCTGTATAGATCACCTAGCTTAACTTTCTTCGGTCTAAGTTGGTTTTCTCTCCCTTCCAACAAAAAAAAAGTGGTGTTCTCTCTCCCTAAAAAAATATCTAGATATTTTTTAGTGGAGCTCTCTCCTTCCTTCTTCCTCGGCCCCATTGCCGCTTCCCTCCCGTCGCTTCCGGGTAGCTTCACCTCACCTTCGCCCTCGTCACATCTAGCCCGTCGCCTCGCCGCTCGCCGTCGCAGCTCGCTCTCGCCTCACCGCCCACCGTCCCCTTCCGGTCTACCGCTCGCCACATCGCCTGTCTCGCCGCCGTTCACTGCCCTGTCCGTCGATTCTGTCTCCTCCACCTTCGCCAATCACAGCCCTGTGCCTCGCCGTCATCTTCTCGACTCCTCAAGCTCGCCAGCCTCTGTCCTTGCCGTCTCCTCTGCTGATCGCAGGTCTCAGGCCCTGAGTTCCCCTCGAACCGCCCTCCTCTATTGGCCTGAATTTCCTCATCTAGCTCCAGGCTTCTACTGGGCTCTTTTGTCGCCGCTAATGGTCCCCGGGGGTGGTGGCCGCTGACGGTCTCCCCCCCCGGATGGCTCTTTATTTTTATGGTTGTTGCTTTTAATTTCTGTTTGTCTGTCTTTGTTTCTTACTTTTGTGTGCTGCCTTTGCTCTCGAATCATCCTTGTTGGTGGTTTCGACTTGCTATGGTTCAACCTTACCTACTTTTGCTCGGGTCGACTTTTGCTTGGTTCGAGTTCTGTTCGGTTTGCGAAACCTTTCTGGTTGGAGCAGGTGGATAAATATGTCTTGGTTAGATTTATTCTACCTTGGCTCACTTACGTGCATCTTGTATGCATTCAAGTGCCCACGAGATTGTATTTAGGTGCGATCTCGTGGTTTCTTTGCCGTTGCTTGTCTCGGCAGTTTTCGCTCTGGATGTTCGGCACTCGTAGCCTTTCGTCTACCCTTCGCTTCCACCCATGCCTCTCTGTCTCTTCTTGGATTGGTTTCGTGTTCTGTATCAGTTTCTTCACGCTCTGTCTTTGTATTTCCCTTTCTGTCCTGTAATCCGTTTATGTTATTTTAGGCTTCGCACCACCCTTCTCAAAAAAAAAAAAACTTTCTTCGGTCTCCCCATTGATCATTTGAGAGCCCTCCATAAAAAAAAGCATCATAGTTTTTGTGGCGTGTTTGTCCAATTGGTGCAAGCTGAAATAATCGGTTGCGGAAAACAAAGTAAGCTATTTTCCATAGTTTTAAAATACGGGTTTTGCTACGATCCGGAAATTTTCCGTTTTCCATTTTTTCGGTCGGACCAGTCAGACCGCCGGTCGGACCAAAAGTTTTTTATTTAAAATATATTATTTTTATAGTATTTAATTGTAAATGGTAGGGACTATTTTGTATTTTTTTTCCTTCCCCCACCCACTTACCTACCCAAGTTTTATTAAAATTATTTTATTTTAAATATCACTTACCAAATTTAACTAAAAAAAGCATAACACAAAAAATCGAATCAAATCGGGTAAGTTTTGGTCGAACCGGCAATTTCTGGTCGAAACGAGGCTGAAAACTGCCTGGTCCAACCGAAAAATGGATGGTTTGACCGGAGCCCATTTTTTACTCTAAAAATGAGCCGCTATAGGGGATGATTCGTGGTCCGACCAGTCAGACTGCATTTTTTAAAACTATGCTATTTTCGACCAAAATAAAATAACCATATGTATGATCCAAGTTGAAAATAAAAATATTAAGTAGAACGACTTGCAGCGAGTTATTTAAGGCTAGGTTATGGACCAAATTGAAAAAAAGGGATACAAATTTTCTGCTTCAGCGTCCTACAATTAATGTAGTAGTTTTCAGGATCAAGATTACAAGACGATCGATTGGGGATCGAAGCTGTTAATTAATTATGGTTTGCTTTTTTGAAATTATTAACTCTGTCGGTGTCGCAAATGCGTTAGGCCATCCGCCATCCTTTTGTGACAAATTAACGACAATTGACAACCTCACAAGTCAGAACGTGAATGGCAACGGCTGTCTGGCAACGAAAACTTGCCCACCTTTTTTCTAAGAGGGTAATATAAAAGTCTTTTGTTCATAATAACAGATTACAGCACGAATTACAGAACATAGTATAAATGTTAAAGACAACGATCAAACCCCGACTTTGATAATTGTAGGCTACAATATATATTCCATAATCACAAGACAAAATTGTTGGATAAATATAGTATTTGCGAGAATATCAACTTTAAAAGTCGAGTCCACTTCTATATCGGAAGTGGAGATTATCCCACCCAAAAGAATGCTAAGTACATGAGGAGTTAATCTCTCATCTTGGCTACAAATGAACTGTAGATCAATGGAGAATTCCACTTGTTAATATTATACATGGTATTACTTAATATAGATATCTTTATCTGGTATAATTTGCAGAAGATAGATAAAATCAAGTGGAAACACTGCAGCAAAAAGAAATCAAATTCAATTTGTGTTTTAAGATTAACTAAAACAAAAGTTTTAGATTTGAATTTATTCTTTATAATTCAAAAACAAGTTAAAGTGATCAATTATATTCTCAGGGACAATCTAGTACTACATTTTTCCATAACCATTTTAATACACTACAGAATGAACATTATAGTTCACAATAGTTACAAAATGCACCCCAATCGTTTGTATCACAAACATTCCAAGTCTGTAAGTGGTACAAGATTGGAGTTGTAAGCAAGAAATAAGCAGGTCCAAACAAAATACCGTAACACTCTTTCCCTTAAAAAAAACCATAACACTCTTAAACAAAACATTTTACCATAACGCGGTTCCGTGATTTGCTTCCGCGGCAAGCAAACAATAAAGCCAAAGTGGTACCATAGAATAAAGACGAGTTGCTACAGATAGGAGATTTTATTCCAAATACGTGATTTGCGCGAGATAAATAACTTGAATAAGTCGTTACATACAAGAAGCACTTAGATCAAAAGGTCTCGAATTCAAATTATTAGGTACGCATCAGTGTTAAATATTTGTTGGGAGAATTTTGTCATTTTTCAAAGATTTTACTGACTCGAATCTAGATTACTCGATACAATAACATCCTCATACCGGATGGTCTAGACAAAAAAAATTACTAATCTGGATTTTTTAGGAAAAAGTTTATTTAAGTACTCTGTAGTTTCACACTTTTTTAACTTAGTACCATGTTGTTTAGTTTTTTCTTTTTAGGTGACAGAGGTTTCAAAAAATGACACATTCGGTGACAAATTTTTAACTATGGTTAATTTTTCCAACTGGACTATGCTAGTCAGTGCCACATCATCTCCACATCGTATTTTTTATCCTAAATGGCGATAACATGGCAAAATTAAAAATCCTAACACTAATTTTTCAATTGACTATGCCAGTGAGTGTTAGAAAAATTAGAGTTTTTAATTTTGCCATGTCATCGCCATTTAGGATAAAAAATACGACGTGGAGATGATGTGGTGCTGACTAGCATAGTCTAGTTAGAAAAATTAACCATAGTTAAAAATTTGTCACCGAATGTCTCATTTTTTGAAACATCTGTCACCTAAAAAAAAAGAGCTAAGCCACAGGGAAGTTAAAAAAGCGTGAAACTACAGAGTACTTAAGTGAACTTTTCCCTATTTTTTAACATTTGTGCCAAATGAGAATGCCTTTCTAACATGTACATTTTTCTTAAATTTTATCATCATTGATCAGAATTGTTGTCATTAGAAAGTTGTGACCGTCCGTCCGCTTCCCCCAATTTCCTTCAACCCCGTATGAAATTTCTTAGGACCCCCAGTCTCGTTGAAGGGGCCCGATGCAACGACAAGAAATACAAACCAAATGGAACAAGCCAAGAGGAACAGCAGATAGTGAGCTGGCAATGTGGTTGAAAATCACCCATACAGGGTGTAGGAAAACAATACGGAATTAAATTTCACTGGACAATAATATTAAAAAAAATCATAAAACAATGGTGAATAAAATAAATGAAAATCACCAAGTGTTGTGTGTCTCGTAGTAATGAAGCACATGGTGGTGGGTATAGGGGGAGCAAAAGATCAAAACAATATTACATTAGTCACAAACAATATAGAATCATCAATAATCCTCTCTCTCTCTCTCTCCTCCCTCCCCACTAGCTAGCTAGGCTAGAAGATCAAAGCACAGCTAGGACGGCCCATCCCAATGCCAATCCTCCCACCATCTTCTGCACGCTCCTCGTCGATTCTGCTCCACTCTGCAACAATTTGATTCCAAAATCATAAGTTTTTTTCGTATGTCTTTTAATGAATCTTAATTTCTTACTTTTGTTATTAAAAAAAAGACTTGTCTTGTCAGGACCCAGACAGACCCCAAAGAAGAGTTAAAGAAAAAAAAAAGGAATCTTTCAAATATATAATACAGACTTGGTCTGTGTTGGATTACTATACTCGAACCAAGATCTAACAAGCAAAAGATACGCAATTATGTCGCTATCTGATTATCTCTGAATTAAATTCATATGAATCCAGCTAGCTCGAATTAATTAATTGCCAAATTCACCGATCACGTGCAGCATGTAAGATAGTTGGTGTAAATTAATGACAGGGTCGGGTCATCTAAGCTGCGCGTCCAATAAGAATCTAACTGGCTAAAAGTACTTTCAAGGAACAGTGTTCCCCCAACCAAGGCCAGTAGTAGATCTAACTAGTAGCTCTGTAGATGTCCGGATACGAAAATTAAGAATAAAACAATGTTAGATAAATGATTTTCTACATTAAATCGTTTGGTTGAATCCCTCAGATCTAGATGAAACGTCGACGTATAGCTAGCTAAAGGTAAGCTCCAAAAAAGTCAACCATAAAATCCAAAAAGAAACGGCATTGTGAAGAGCTTACTTCGTCGTTGACGGAAGGGGAAGGGGAAGGAGACTTTTCGTCGGAGTTGCCCGGAGCCCCCGCGGGAGGCGCGGGTGGGCTCTCCAACGACGGGGATGGGGCAGGGGATTCGCTCTTCTTCTTGCTCGGGGACGGTGCCGGAGAATTGGCGGCGGGAGCAGGGGGAGAGCTCGCCGGAGCGGTTGTGGGGGTGGCGACCGGAGCTGGGGAAGGAGGGGGAGTGGCTACGGTGGGAGCCATAGCCGGTGGGGAGCTCACTGGGGCTGTGGCCGGCGGGGAGCTGGCTGGAGTGGCAGCAGATGGGGGGGTGGCCGCCGGAGTAGTCGCCGTCGGCGGGGATGATACAGGAGTAGCAGCGGGGGCGCTCGGGGTGGTGGCTTTAACCGGAGAAGTAGCGGGAGCGGCGGGGGTCGTGGTGGGGGCGGAAGCCGGAGACTGGCCGCCGACGGTGGCGACTACGACGCAGAGGAGGGCTAGAGTGAGAAAGCTTCCCCGGTCCATTTTTCTATAGAGAGAATAAACGTAACTTAGGGAAGCTTCGGGAGAGAGAGAGAGAGAGAGTCGTTAAATAAGAGCTGTGTGAGTGATGATAGTGAGGGAGAAGGAGAGGCGAGTGTGTGTTTTATAGGCCGTACTTATTTTAGTAATTTCTACGCGTGAATTATTATATAATATCGTATAATACAAATTTATAACGGGCGAGGTATGGGTAGATCGGAACCGTTGGATGAAAGGGGATGGGGGTCGGAGGAAGGGACCCACCCAACTAGCCGTTTGATTAACGTACACAAAATCTGATGAGGCGGGACCTGATGAGCCAGGAGTAGGAAACAAGCCGGGGCAGTGTAACGTGGCCGCTTGAGGCTGGTGTGGCCGGTCCCAATAGGGTCTTTGCTTTGCTTCGCTGCATCATTGTTTTTTAAGGTAAATTTTTACATACTTTCCTAGAACAATAACATTGTATCGTTGAGCCAAATATCCTTTGTTGCATCATTGTTTTTGAAACTTGTTCTAACTTAACATTTTTCGAGTTTGAGTCCTTAGAAACTTATTAGTGTTAATACTTGGTAAAAGACATTCATGGTCACTCATCTTCTTGTTGGAGCTCAAATATTTTGCATTCATGAAAATGAGGTTTGGCACAAAATCCACGTCTATGAAGACGAGGACTAGTTCGAAGTCTACGCTAACAGAGTTGTCTAGCAAGAAGTCAAGGAAGAGGGCTTTGGCATTTCCACAAGCACCAAGGTAGTCACGCTCTTTCTCGGTGAATCGGCCGTACCGTTTAACTCGGACCTCCGAATGAAGTAATTTTTATGGTCACGGAAAGCTAAGGGGTATATCTCTAACTTATGTTTCAAGGACCCTGCCTAGTTCTGGATGGAAGAGGGTCAAAACGAGGCTTCAAGTCTCGGTTATAGTTTCATCAGCGAGGACCAATAGACTTTAGAAAATTGACCATATCTTTTGCCTCGGACTTCGATTGAGATGATTCAAGTTGTTATGGAAAGATAAGACCAAGATCTACAACTTTGTAGTTTATGACTTTTTCAGATTCAGAGCTTAAGAGGGTCAAATGTGCATTTGAATTGATTGCACCTAGGGCAAGCGCAAGGGTTGCGCCTCTAGACGTAGGGAGGCGCAAAGGTTGCACCTCCAAGGGTAGGTAGGCGCAAGGGTTGCGCCTAAGAACCCTTATTCGGGTATGCGGGAGGCCGTGCTTGGGTTTCCTCCTCTGGGTAAGAGTAAGGTTGTGCAAGGAACACCCTCTCCTAGCAGACGTAAGGTGTTACAAGGGTCGGTCATCCCTCCAAGAAGATGCAAGACCTCGGGTCTCAGACTCTAAGGAGGCAAAAAGGTCTCCGACTACATGGGGGTACAAGGGTCCCGGACTCTTTGAGGGTGCAATGCTTTACGCCTCGTACCTCAATTCTGTGGGGGTGCAATATCTTGCGTAGCTTGGCCGTTATTTTGGTTAAGTGAACTTCGGTTAAGCGGACTCGGTTGATTATGGCATCGTTCGGGTAAGCGAAGATGGTGAAGGTCGGGATGCGAAGCCTTGTCCGGGTGAGCGAAGGTGGTAAAGGTTGAGATACAAAGCCTTGCCCGAGTAAGTGGAGGTGATGAGGGTCGGGATGCAAAGTCTTACATCTCGGGGTTCCATCCCCGGGGAGGTGCAACCCCTTGCGCCTAGGGTACCTCCAGGGAGGCGCAACCCCTTGCACCTGGGGTCCTTTGGGGATGCGCAACCCCATGTGCCTAGGTATCTTCTGGGTAGGCACAGGGTATATGAATGGAGGTTGGCTCTAAAGAGTATGTGTTGATCGGGATGTTCGACTACGTGGAAGAGGTTTGAGGAACGTGAAGAGTAAACTCAACATCGGCTCAAGAAAGTGGGCCGGGGTGTGTTTGGGTTAGCGTTGTTATAAGTTTGCATTGGGCTAGAGTTGGAATAGACTTATTCGATGTCAAGCTTACGGAGATTCGGCCCACCTTGAAGGTATTGGCAGTCTTGGGGTTATTTCAGAAAGACGTCTTTGCTAATACATGGAGGTCGGTGGAACGTGGCCTAGAGTTCCTAATTTGGCCGAGGAGACTTGCTCAACATGGTCTAGATGTTCTTATTCGAGGTCGGGTTGAATTGAAAATGACCTACCTATTCGGGGATGAATCTTCCTATATTGAGCACCGCTTAAGTGAGGACTTCCTATACGGAGCGCGGCTTAGTTGGGGACTTCCTATACGAAACACGACCTACTTGGAGTCCTTCCTATATTAAAGGCCGGGGCTAAGTCAAGGACATCTATATAAAGATGGCTTAGGCGAAGGAGAAGACATCCATCAACAACACAACAAAGCCCTACTTTACTTCCTCATGTTACGTTTTTTTCCTTTCCTAACATAGCCGTAACCTAGCCTACCATAGCTCTTTTTTTCCCCCTCTTCGTTAGACCGACCTTTGGACGACCACTCCGAATCTATCTCGGGAAGTCTTAGCGTTCTTGTACCCCTTTTTCCCGCAAGACTTCTATAAATTTTAGTCATGGTTACTAATCTATTTTTTGTTCATTTATGGTCATTCGTCTATTGGTAGCTCTGGATCAAGTTGCATAATGAAAGAGGTATGGCAACAAAAGATTTGGAATCAAGCGGGACTCTAATTAAATCTAAATCTGTCATTTTTATACATATTCTGACGTGGTAAGTGATATGGCAGCGACAATGCGACGTCGATGGGCCTATGCCTCCTTGCCAAAGAGATAAAGAATGGGAGAGAGGAAAGAAGAGTTTTAGTGATTACATAAGGATGACTTAATTTAGATAAGTAACTATACAATAGTGACTTAATATAGATTAGTGATCATAAATGGACAAAAAAAATCAGTGCCCGTGGACTAAAATTTTAAAAGATTAGTGACCTTATGTGTTTTAATTAACTATTGAAAATTTTTTGGCCACTTTTAAAAAATTTTACCTAGCTCAAATTTGAATTAGTCAATTAAGTAAATCCCAAAAATAGATAGTATAAAACAAAATCATTGCATTCGAAGCTTTTTGATTAATCTAGGCTGCCACATAAGCAACTGGGTTCGATGGGTGACAAGGACCGGAGGATTCAATTGCTTTAATAGATCGTATGGAATGGACCAACGTGCCATTGCTTCGGATTTCCGGAAATTGAGACCTTTTTATTCAATTTCGTATTTTATTTTATAGACCGAATTTTAAAAAAAAGATATAATCGTATTACCTCCATAATAAAGACCGAATTTGGCCGCAATATTTACAAGTATTACTATTGTTGTTTATTCCGTCGTCAAACATGCTTATTTATTTATTTTGATCTGTAAGATATGGTTTTATTATGGAGGCCTTGGAATTGGGATGACCGAGACACCTGGTTAATCAATCAACTCACGCAAATTGGTAAGCTATCTGTGTCACAAATAATGCATATTGTGTTGGGAACCGAGTGGTCCACACAATACCCACAAGCACACAAGCGAACTACAATCACAACGAGAATCACGAAACACACAAAACACAAAGAAAAAGTATAAGAAGAGAGACAATATTTGGTTATCCGATTCGATCTACAACGATCTACGTCTGGGGGCGTACCAAGCCAGGAGAGATTTTACTATGCACTTGTGTTTCACTCACACTACAAGAGAAAACTACACTTTGATACCCACATTCATCTAGGGTTCTTCTCTTTTCTCTCTAGCCACATACTATGGCCTCACACTATCTCTCTTAGGGGTTACAAATGAGTTACAAGGGGTATATATAGGCCCAACAATCGTAGGAAGCAAAAACAACACGTAGGGGCATTTTTGTCCAACATCTGGCAAAAGTTCGGAGGCCAAACGGGAGCCGGGTGGTGTCTGCTAGCCACCCGGTGTCTGCCAAGTTCGAGGCTGCTTCAAGTAGCAGGCGCCAACCGGCTTTGGGGCGACTGCCTCCCTTTCTTCGTTTCGCTTCTTCGCCTTCGCTCCTCGACCCGTCACTTCACCCGAATGATTCCCCGAGCATTTTTGAGTACCGAATCCATTCGATCAACTCCCGAACTGCTTCTCAGGCTCCAAACCCAACAATCTCCCACATGGAGACTAAGCTCAACTCTTGTCACCGTTTATTTGTTGACCCCCTCTTCACTCCTTCACCTTTTGGTATGTCGGGTCTCTTCTCGGTTCACTAGACCCACTGAGGCCATGTTTAGCCTGCACTTCTCCAAGGTAACTACCTTGGTCAACATGTCTGCAAGATACACTTTTTCGTCACTCTTTTCAAGCCTCAAAATCTTCCTCTCCAAGAGATCCTGTATGTAGTGGTACTTCAACTCAATGTGCTTCGTTCTTGAGTGGAAGGCGGGATTCTTTGCCAAATGAATTGCACTTTGGCTATCACTGTGGAGCACACTTTCACTTTGCTCCTTCCTCAATTTCCCCAAGAAGCTTTGTAATCACACAATCTCTTTGCTCGTTTCTGTCACCGCCACGTACTCACTTTTCACGGTTGACAAAGCTACCACCTTTTGTAACCTCGAGGCCCAAGATATCACTGTCCCTCTCAGCGTAAAGACTTAACCACTTGTGCTCCTCTTCTCATCATGGTCATTGGACCCAAGTTCGCATCACAATACCCTAGGAGCCTCACATCTTTGCCTTCAAAACAACAGCACTTCTCAAAAGTACCTCTCAAATAGCTAAGGATTCACTTCACTGCGACCCAATGTTTCTCACCCGGATTGCTCAGGAACTTGCTCACTACTCCCACCGCATGTGCTATATCTGGCCTCGTGAAAACCATAGCATACATCAAGCTACCCACTGCCGATGCATGAGGAATCTTCTCCATTTGAGCCTTCTCCGCCTCACTCTTAGGCGAATCATTCTTGGACAGCTTAAAGTGCCCACCTAAAGGAGTCAACTTGAGCCTGGCCTTTTGCATGTTGAACCTCTTCAACACCTTCTCAATATACTCGGCCTGTGAGAGAAACAACTTTCCTTCCGCCTTGTTCCTCTTAATCCTCATCCCAAGGATTTGCTTAACCTCCCCCAAGTCCTCTATGACAAACCTCTCAGACAATTGCTTCTTCAACTTGCTCACCTTATGAGCACTAGAGCTTGCTATCAACATGTCATCGACATAAAGAAGGAGGATGATATAGCTCTTGTCAAAACTCTTGAAATAGCAACAATGATCCGCTTCACAACGCATGAACTCAATCTCGTGCATGAACCCATCAAACTTCTTATACCACTGTCTCAGAGCTTGCTTCAACCCATACAAGCTCTTCCTCAACTTGCACACAAGCTCACTATTACAACCCGACAAGTACCCCTTTGGTTATTTCATATAGATCTCCTCATCTAGATCACCACAAAGAAAGAACGTCTTCACATCCATTTGCTCTAACATCAAATTCTCTGAAGCCACCATACTCAACACCATATAAATAGTGGTAAGCTTCACCACGGGAGTGAAAACGTTAGTAAAATCTATACCGTATTTCTGTTGAAATCCCTTCACAATGAGTTTTACCTTGTAACGCTCTGTGCCATCTGCCTCTTGCTTAATCCTATACACCCACTTGTTTTGTAGTGCCTTCTTGCCTTCAGGGAGTTGGACTAGTTCCCAAGTCCTATTACTCCTCAATGACTCAATCTCGTCACCCATTGCAAGCTTCCACTTGTCCTCTTGTACACTCTCCTGGACCTCTGCAACCTCTTCGGGCTCCCCTCCATCAGTGAGTGGTATGTAGAAATTAGCTGGCGAATATCTATCCGGAGACTCATATTGTCTAGTGGACCTCCTCACCGGAACGACTGGCGGTAGAGAACTTGGTCCCGCTTCTTCCTCGGCCTCTTGGCCACCTCGTACCTTCTTGCTCCTACCCGAGTTCGAGATGTCTAACTCAATTATCTCACTGCTAGAATCCACCTCATCGGGTACACTTCCCATGTCCTTGTACAACACCTTCTCATTAAATATGACATCGCGGCTTCTCACAACCTTGCAGTTCTTCTCGTCCCATAGCCTGAAACCAAAATTATCTCCTCCATATCCAATGAACGTGCACTTCTTGGACTTGGCATCTACCTTGCTCCTTTCACCTGTATTCACATGAACATATACAACACAACCAAATACCCGAAGGTAGGTTAGATCAATCTCATTGCCACTCCAAGCCTCTTCTGGTATACTTTTCTCCAAAGGACTTGATGGTCCTCTATTGATCAAGAAAGCCGCAGTGTTCACAGGATCCGCCCAAAACATCTTTGGTAGGCCACACTTCAACCTCATGGCCCTAGCTCTCTCATTGATTATCCTGTTCATCCTCTCCGCGATGCCATTTTGTTGAGAAATTCCAGCTACTATCTTCTCCATGCGAATCTCATTCGCTACACAGTAATTCTTGAACTCTTGAAGCTCGTACTCTCTGTCATTGTCAGATCTCAAGCACTTTACCTTAAGACCCGTCTCATTCTTCACAAAGGCTCTCCACTTTCTAAAGGCATCGAAGGCTTCAGACTTATGTTTTAGAAAGTAGACACTCAACTTCCTCGTGGAATCATCGATGAAGGTCATGAAGTACAAAGAACCACCTAAGGATGCCGCCGGTGCTGGTCTCCACAAGTCACTATGGACTAACTCGAGCTTCTCCTCCTTCGAGGGCTTGTCACTTCTTGAAAAGCCCACTCTCTTTTGCTTCCCAAGAACACAATCCTCACAAAGACCCACATCCACGGTCTTGAGATCCCGGTAGCTTCCCCTTCGAGTGTAGCACCTGCATCCCCTTCTCACTCATATGGCCTAGGCGACTATGCCATAAGCTCGCATCATCAGTAGCTCCCACAAGATTGATGCTATTGGTGTTCCTTGTCGTGTACAACGTCCCTTTTTTCTCACCTTGAGCCACCACCATGGCTCCCTTTGTGATCTTTCATATCTTGTAACTAAAGGTTACCGCATAACCTTCATCATCAAGTTGCCCAACACTTAGCAAATTCCTCTTCAACTCTGGAACGTGCCTCACACTCTTTAACACCAACATCGAACCATTAGGAGTGTAGATTCTCACATCTCCCTTCCCCACAATATCCAAAGCCTCATCGTCCATTAGATAAATTTTGACCAAGTTGGCCGGGGTGTACCTCTTCATCATACTCGCATCACTACAAGAGTAGAATGAGGCACCCGAATCTAATACCCATGCTTCCAACGAGCATCCTACGCTCAAAACCAAGGCTTCTCCATGATCTTCCGTTGTGGTATTAGCCGACTTGTCATCCTTTTTCTTTGGTGTCGTACATTGGTCTCTAAAATGACCATACTTCTTGCAATTCCAACATTGAACGATGCTCCTATCCTTCTTTGAATCACCTTTTGACTTAGACTTGGATCTCCTCGTTCCTTCTTCCCCTTTGACTTAAAATCGGATCTCCCCCTATTATCCATACTCAACGCCGCACCCGAGGCTCTACCGGACTCCTTCTTTCGTATCTCCTCACTCATTATTAAGTCCCTCACCTCATCAAGTTTGAGTGTTACCTTCCCCGCTGAGGTACTTACTGCCGTGACCGTGTCACTCCAACTATCAGGTAAGGAACTAAGTAGGATTAGGGCTTGTACCTCGTCTTCAAAGTCGATCTTCATCGAACTCAATTGAGAGATCGTCATGTTGAAATCATTGAGATGCTTCGCCACCATCGTCCCCTCCGCCATCCTAAGGTTAAAGAGCTTCCTCATCAAATGAACCTTATTGACTTCCGAAGGCTTCTCATACATATCAGATAACGTCTTTAGCATGTCTTTCATGGTCTTGTCCTTCACGGTGTGAAGAGTTACATTTCTAGACAAAGAAAGGCTCACTAAACTCATGGCCTTGCGGTCTTGGAGCTTCCAATCCTCTTCCTTCATATCGGCCGGCTTCTTCTCATCAAGTGGCAAATACAAGTCCTTCCCGTACAAGTAGTTTTCGATTTGCATTTTCCAAAATGCATAATCCATGCCGTCAAACTTCTCTACTAGTGATTTCACTTCACCCATCATAACCGCTTTCTCCATGCTCTAAACCCGAGCTCTAATACCAATTATTGGGAATCGAGTGGACCCACACAATCCCCACAAGCCCACAAGCGAACCACAATCACAACGAGAAGCACGAAACTCACAAAAAACAAAGGAAAAGCACAAGAGGAGAGACAATATTTGGTTACCCGGTTCGATCCACAACAATCTACATCCGAGGGCGTACCAAGCTAGGAGAGATTTTACTATACACTTGTGTTTCACTCACACTACAAGAGAAAGTCACAATTTGGCACCCACACTCATCTAGGGTTCTTCTCTTTTCTCTCTAGCCACACACTATAGCCTCACGCTCTCTCTCTTAGGGGTTACAAGGGGTATATATAGGCCCAACAATCCTAGGAAGCAAAAATAACACGCAAGGGCATTTTTGTCCAACATCTGGCAAAAGTTAGGAGGCCAAACGCGGGCCGGGTGGCGTCCGCCGGCCACCCGGTGTCCGCCAAGTTCGAGGCTGCTTCAAGCAGCCGGCGCCCATCGGCTTTGGGGCGGCCGCCGCCCCTTGCATTTTTCGACGGCTGGCGGCTGCCTCCCCTTCTTCATTTCGTCTTCGCTCCTCGACCCGTCACTTGACCCGAATGATTCCCCGAGCGTCCCTGAGCACCGAATCTATTCGATCAACTCCCGAACCGCTTCTCAGGCTCCATACCCAACATATTGAACATCAAAATCTAACATGAATTCACCGACAAAAGTCCTGGCCCATCCTATATTATTTTTTCATGTCACTTAATATCGGAGTAACTAATCTTTATCTATTACTGAACTAAAGTAAACTAAACTAGTTGGTCAAACTTCAATGTATTTCTATCTCGCGTACAAAAGACATCCGTTCAGCTCTTTCTCCTCAACCCAATTGTCTATATAAAAATTCGTTTTTTTGCAAAAAAAAAAATTTCGATTTGTAGAATAAAGGAGCTGAGAGTTTATTTAATTAGCTCCTTTTTTTTAAGGGATATTTAATTAGTTTCTAGCCAGATAATTAGGGGAAACAGTTGGTGGGTGGGGACGGCTTGAGGAGCCAATCATGGAAATCCAGCTGGTTGGGTTAAGGGGATTGAACATATTGCCAAATTGCCAGCCGAACTTTTCTGGGTCCCATTTGCCCTCTGGTGTTGGCCTGTTGGGTAGTGTGCCATATTAGCAAAATAGCACCGCCACTTTTTTAACCGGTTGCCCTTAACCGAATGAAGGACTTTAGACTATCCACGATGGTAACCCAGTCAAACTAGGATCACAGAATATTAATTAATTTATTTTTCATATACATACAATCTAACTTAATTAAATATTTTCCTACCCCAATGATAACCTAATCTAACTCAGGTCAATAAATAAATAAATAATTTATCTTTCATCCACATATTATCTACTATCATTTTTTGTTTATATCTAAATTATAAATATACGAAAATATTTATTCCATAATTATAAAAAGGAAAAAAAATATAATAAAATAATAAAATTAAGATTACAAAAGTTGCAATATAAAATTAGAAATTGATGCCTTAAATGATAAATTACAAATATGAAAGATGCAAATTACATAGTTAATTATGAGAACCGAATTTTGCCAAATATGTTCAATCAAATCGTGCTTAAGAGCGTTATGAGCTTCTCTATTGCGAAGTAGTTCCCTATTAGTCATATAAGTGGATAGGTTTCTGATGCGTTCAGTAGAGAACTGAAAAGGTTCTTCATCGTCCTCTTCTTGTTCTTCATTTCTTTTTCTTCTTCTAGGTCTATCATTAACAAATCTGTCGGATCATAATAATGAAGTTATGTGTTTCGTTCATCATCTACTATCATATTGTGCAATATGATACAAGCAATCATAATTCTTCCTATTAAATCCTTGTCCCAAAGAAGACACAGATGTCAAAGGAATATCAAACGAGCTTGTAGAACTCCAAATGCTCGCTCAACATTCTTTCTTGCAGCCTCTTGAAGTTAAGTGAACAACTTGTGCTTTAGGATAATTGGAGATGTAATTGACTTGACAATTAAAAAAAGATTTGGAAAAAACTGAGAGTTAAAAAAGATTGAGTGTTAGGATACTCTCCAGAATTTAGATACGATGAAGATTATAATAAGATCCAAGTGGTTGATAATTTGGGAAATTAGGATCATTCGGATCCATAGTAGAAATAATATAAAAAGATTAAGTAATTAAAGAAGAGATTATGTAGTGAAAGAAGAGAGAATTTTAGAATCTGTATGAAAATATGTCAACATTGGACTCTATTTATAGAGATTTGAAAAATACAAAAATTTCATATTATTTATGTTTAGTTTTGTTAAAAATAACTTTAATTTTTATAATCACATAAATTTATTTATACGAATAACATTGTGCCAAGTGTTACTAAAGTAGATTAAAAAATAAAAAATATATATCTTTTAATGTCCGGCCGAGGACGTGTGTCAGGACTGTCGCCCGCTTATTGACACAGCCCAGGCGGGTCTTGCCATTTAATTTAGAATTTTTTTTTGGTCTTATATGGGAAAGGTTGGGTCGAGGGCGCCATTGTAGGTAGTCTTATTGACCACAAACAAGAAGGAAGGAGCTTAGATAGTTAGATTTCTCATTTTTGTTCGTGTACAAGGGTGAGCATCCAAGTAATCTGAATATGAATTATCTATTTCATTATCCGAATTTTAATCCAAATAATAAATTTTTTGATGTCAGATATCCAATAATTTTCGGATACAGATACAAATAATATGCATAATCTGATTTACTAAAGTGTACAAATCTTTATAAAAAACACATAAAAAATTCTTAATACTTGCATTAATAATGGTTCAAAATCTCATTAGTAAACTAATTATCGAATGGCACCAAAATTTGGAGTGAAACTAACATAAAGCTAGGAGCAAGACGGAAGAACATAATGGCTCTAACGCATGTCTATTGTAGATAGCAACTCAATTGGTACCATAGAGGAAGAAGTTCAAGTTAAATCTCGTAAGAATTTTCATATCTTACCCAAAATCTTAAGGTATTGAATAGGTGGATCTTTCACACTTATAAACTAGCCTACCACACTCGCAATTATCGTTGTAATAATCCTATCACGTCATTTCAAACGAAAGCCATCGGGCCAAAGTTTGCACGGGCTTTCTACTTTGCCAAGGCGCCATGACATGGGATTGGACAACAACAATGGGTCACAGGTCTCACGGGAGCAATTGATGCTGATACTATGTAAACATTTTCATATTCTGCCTAAAAACTTAAGGTAATGAGTAAATAGATCTTCCACGCTTATAAACTAACCTACCACACTCGTAACTAACGATGTAATAATCCTATCAGAACTCGTAGCGTTGGAGGCTTGGAGCTAAAGGACGGCCGCACAAAAAAATGGAATTTTAGAATGTCGGGGAATTGGAGATGTTTTGGAGGGGCCGCTGGACTCAGGTGAGGAGTAAGGAGACTTGGATTAATTTTTTATCTGCCCAGGCCCAAGGATATTAAATATAAGTTTGGATATTTCGGATAATCCAAATTTATATTTTTTATGAAAATTTAAATTCAAATATGAATTAAAAAAATTTGATAACAAGAATACATAAATATCAATTTTTTTAAAATTGACGGGGATGTAGTTGCGGTTGTTGAAATAGCAACCGAATATTAACAGCAAAAAATGATATTTCATTTTAGTATCTTACAAAAAAAAATTCAATTTATCGTTTTGTGATTTGAAAATGTCAGCTCGATACCCTGCACTTGACAGCTCCCAACGTTCGTACTCAAGTGACCGACAATCACTTGAAATAAGTAAGCACCGGATAGTTAATTGATGAACTTTTTGAAGCTACAAATTATCGAAATAATATAATTGATTACAGTATACTAATTTTTAAAAATAATTAACGTAGAAAGAGTACTAATGTGAACTGTTTATCATTTACTATAACATGTTTGATGGTAGCGCATACGACAGTACAGTATACGATAATGTATAGATCAAACTCCCAAAATTAGGATACGGTGAAGGAAACAGTATAAGGATACCAAGTATAATCTGCGCAACGCAACGTTCCGATCAAGTTAAGAAAAGATAAAGATGTGCTCGTTGAGCCCACAAAAGTTGGGCTTTGATAGCTAATGGGTCAGGAGCAGATATGAAGTCCAACAAGGGGTTGGCAATCGAAAGACGAAGACAATTCACATGTTTAAAAAAGGGAAAAGTTCACTTTAGTATTCTATAGTATCACAGATTCTCATTTTGGTACCCTATGGTTTAAAACGCATAAAACATGTCTAACTTGTTTCAATATCAAAAACGGGTCCCGGGCAGCCCGGATCTGCCTGCAATTTTTTTTCAAAACAACGCCACTTCTTGTCCTACGTGGATTGCCACGTCATAAAACTACCATTATAGTACTACATTGGATTATAATTTTTCAAAAAACTCCATATCTCTCCTAAAAAGAACATCTTCTTCTTCCTTTCCTCCATCTGCCCTCTCCAATTCAAAACTAAAAAAAAACCAAATAAAAAAGAAACCAAGACGTATTCTAGAAACCACATTAACCCCATTAATTACACACTAAGTAATTACCAGCATCAATGGCCTCACCAGTATCCCTACAGAAACAACCCCATTAATTACACACTAAGTAATTACTAGCATCAATGGCCTCATCCTTTAGATCTGACTACATCACCAGCACTATCAATGGTTGTGGCGAGCTGGAGGACGAGGTGGCAGATGTGGAGGAAGCGTCCTCCAAGGACCGGGCATGGGCGGTTGGAGCTCCACTAGGTCCAGGTCAAAGGAGGAAGCTCAACGGGTCCTCGCCTTCTGTCGAATCCGGGGTGCAAAGCCCACCTCCACCAACATCAGGTCTCCGGTCGGCGTCGGGAATTGGTGGCGTTTTGATTCTCCTTTTAGGGGAAAAGCTGAAGATGAGGAAAGGAGGGAGAGAAGCTGGATAGGGGCGGGGTGGTTTGGAAAATTTGAGTTTTGGGATTTGTTGGAATCTAATTTTTTTTTTCTAGTTTTTCTTTTAGGTTCGGGAAGATGGCGACATTTTTAGGAGAGAGAGTGATTTTTTCAATTCTAAATAAATGTGGTACTATAATGGTAATTTACTATAATCCATGTCATAAAAAATCCATCACATGAATTTATGACGTGGCAATCCACGTAGGACAAGAAATGGAGTCATTTTGAAAAAAAATCGTGGGCAATTACTCAGGAACTATTTTTGATAAAAGTTGAAACAAGATGGATATATTTTATGCATTTTAAACCACAGGGTACCAAAGTGAGAATCCATAATACCAGAGGGTACTAAAGTAAAGTTTTCTCTTTAGAAAATGGAAGTCGAATTTTCTTTTTTCTTGGTAGATATTCTTTTCTTATGTCCAAGATTAACCTCTTTTTATTAATTGCTACTCTAGTAACTTTGGTTAGTAACTCTGGATGTACTAGAATTTTTTCTCCTTTGTCGGATTCACAATTAGAAAGAAACACATTGGATTCACTTGAGAAGGTACAACATCTTTTTTCTTTTCAGACAGACATGACATCAACCGCCACAGACTAAAGGCAAAGGGCCACCAACAATTGTTCATAATTGATTAAGCAGAAAGCATACAAAGAGCACACACATTAATTACTTTACACAGCAATATTGTAACGAATATGCCTTAGGAGCACGGGGATGACAACATCCGGCGAGCTCAACTGAGGCAGGTGGCCGTCCGACGACATGACCTCGACGATGGATTCGCTGCCGAGGTTCTGGTGCAGGTACTCGGACACGACCACCGGGACGGCCAAGTCCTTCACGCTCTGAACTAGATGGCAAGGCACCGTGACCATGTGCAAGATATGTCTCATGTCACTTCGGAAGATGGTTTGGGCTACACTAAGGGCTATGTCCGGTCTCATGTTGAAGAGGGTCCGGCTGAACTCTTGGACCGCTACGGAGTCCATGTCCCCGCCGACGGCCAGCGGGGCGAACCCGGAGCACCATGCCTTGTAGTTGGACTCCATTGCTTGGAACAGCTGCTCCAAGTCTTCTTGCTCAAACCCTCCGTAGTATTCCACGTCATTCAGGTACCTAATCAAATGACCAATCAGTTAATTAATTATAGCCAAGAACACACATGTTCCAATTGAATTCCAAGTGGAACAATGGGAGTCAAAAGAGGTAAGAGAGTAGAATTCTCTTAAAGAAATATTTGATTAAGGTCTTGTTTTGTGATAGATCGAGTAGTAGATACCACATGGTAAAAAACTGAAGATTTAATTTAGCAGATAGTACATTGAATAATTTATTTGATAAAAGTAATTAGCAGACTGGATATTCTTTTAGTATATTACATATGTTTGGTTAAATTAATTATTAATTTGTAAATAAAGAAAAAATAAAAGAGATTAATTATTTGTTAAAATAAAATGATTATTTTAGACAAAACTTATTTTTACATTTCTAAATAAATACTTTGATAAATAAAAAATACTTAACTTATTGAATATAGTTTCATTTATTCTACGAGATAAATCAATATTTATTATAATAATTTTTTTTAAAAAATATCACATTATAATTTTTTAAATAATACATGCCGTAAATGGTCAATAAATCTATGAAAAAGTTGAAGTTAGTAATTGGTGCCTTGATCATAAATGTTTTTCACTCACTAACTAAAAGAAATATATATAATCAATATATTTCGTACAACCAAGAGTAGTATGTAGTATAACAATCCTAATTAACATAACTATATATACACATACACTGGAAACTATACATTTATCTAGATATATTTAGTTCTTTAAACAACAGACGACATAAGGAAAGCAAAAATGAAGAGAAAGAAACATTTTTATCTACTATTAGAAACATAACTACCCATATTAATGTGATCTACTCCAAGAAACATCCCCCAAGTCTTAGGGATGTAAATAGAATTTATAATCGTTAATAGTAAATACTAGATGTTCAGAGGTGGACTCCACGCCATATATAGACAAAATACAAACTTGTAAATTGTAATTGAGGCGCTTCCAGAAAATATAGGCACTGGGCCATTAAAATTGACAAGCGGACATTATTGGTAATATTTGACTTGGTTTCCTTGTCTATAAACTGGTCGGACGAATAATTACGTCAACCACCGTTAACCAGTAGGGCACAAACAATATACAATTAATTCCAAAAATAATAATTTATTCGCGCAAAAGAATCTTTTTTCCCACATTATAAAATTGACAACAAGCATAAAAAGCACTCAAGAAATTTGTTCTAGACCAAAACGGATCCATTCCATGCCGGCATGATCGTAAAGCAATTAAAGCTCTCGCTCAACGAATAACAGAAAATCCACTTCCGCCCAGAAAATTAGGTGGGTCACATTATTTTATATTTTGTAAGTGGAATATATTACGGCTCGGTGAGTATATTATATTATTTAATTGTTATGATGTATAAGTATGATTTAGGATATTTCACCATGATTGTGACTACCTTGTTTCGATTATATTATAAAATTACTCCTAACCTTAAATCCCCCAAGTAATATTATGGTAGTATGAATACAATTATATACTAACCTTTTTTTGACGTAAATATTATAATAAAATTTACTTATTCAAAAAACTATACACTAAAAGATTTCAGATTCTAGACCTCAAAATATGATAACTATCTGATCTACGTATTCTGTAACAAAGATGTTAATACCATATAAAATTTTAATAACACCCCAAGCCAATAAAATATCGACCATGACGTCACGCGACCAGCTAAAATCAATCACAGCAACTCACCAACCGACTCGCGTGTATCATTCCACGTCGCCCCACCGACCTCCCAAAATCAACAAACCTCCAAACCAAAACCCAAAAAAAAAAACCCCCACTCGCGTGTATCATTCCACAGTGTTTTAAATTACCTCGGAGAAGCGGCGATCATGACAAGCTTGGAGAAGAGATCGGGTCTTGTAATGGAGGCGATGGCGCCGACCATCCCGGACACGGAGTGGCCGACGAAGACGCAGCTCTCGACCTGGAGCTCCTCGAGGATCGCGAGCAGGTCGTACGCGTAGCCCTCGAGCGTGTTGTAGCGCGTGAAGTCGAAGTACTCCGGGTTGGTCGTCCCGGCCCCCATGTTGTCGTAGAGGATCACCCGGTAGTCGTCCACCAGGTGGGGGACAAGGTGCTTCCACACCGACTGGTCGGTCCCGAACCCGTGAGCTAAGACGATCACCCGGTCGCCCGACCCAACCGTCTTCACGTTGTGCGCCAACTCCACCACGCTCATTTTTTTTTTCTCTCTGACTTTGGTCTGGTTTGGGAGAGACGGGGGGGAATTATAAGGACCTCGTCTCCTTGTATTATTTTAGTGATAAGATTTTTTGGGCTCTGGTTCGGTGGAGCGGGTTGTATTGAACCGTGGAGTTGTTGTGGCTTATTATTTGTTGATCTGACGGTCGTTATGTGAAAGGGCTGTTTTTCAAATGGTATTTGGATCGTTGGATGCGAATATTTAGCTGTGACTGAGAGTGATGGAATTGACCAGCTCAGTGATGGATACTTGAATTTTAGTTTAAATTTACAAAATATTATATAGAGTCAGAATTATGAATTTCAAAGATTAAAAAACTTGTATATTATTAATAGACACATTTGTGCATTCAATAACACATGGATTAATCATTGATGCTGTCTGTATATGGCATTTATTTTTGTGAAGGCATAAAAATATTATTATGGTGAAGCAATTCATGTGCAGCTCGAACGAGTGGACATATTTTTGAGTTCCAAATATTAGAACAAGCTGAAAACAGATAAGTAGAGTAGATATACCTGTCTTTGGGTAGCACAAGCCGAAAGCGGAAGGATATATTTTTTTTGGCAAGTAAAATTTTATTGCTTGATATAAAATTTACACCGTACCTAATATAGTGAGTGTAAATTTTTTATTATAAAATTATAGCCGTCAATTTCATTTAAACTTTGGTACGATAAAACTCAATAGAAAATGACTGCGCGTATTGCAGTTACACCGTATTGCAGTTGCAAACTCAATAGGGTAAAACTTTGGCCGCCGTATTGCAGTTGCCAACCGCGCGTATCAAACATGATCCCAAAATAATTTTCTTGATCCCGTTCTGACCCATCCAACTCACATGAGTATCAGTGGGTATTGTTTATTGATTGGCATAGACAATCATGTGGCTTTGTATTAGTCATGTTTGATGCTTACCGCTACTGACCTTATTGTTTCATGTCAGATAAATTATGAACAATACATTTCCACAAATCAACCCAAGAAAATTTTATATGGTAAAGTGTACTTAACTGGCTTGTGATTCGTAATTTGACACACCACTATTTTGTTGTTTTAAAATTTTTTGATTAGGTAACAACCAAATGACATCTCTTAACCAAAGTTACTTGAGCTATGTTATGTATTATATTATACTATATCACTAATTTTATCAACATGCATACCACTTTACTAATTTGAAAAAAATGATGAAAAAATTGGTATCATTCGAATTCAAATATAGACCTGAAGAAGATCAGCGATGTCCAAATGGGGGACAAAAGATATGCCACGTGGATATATTAGTGATGTTGCATGATACACACATAAAATTAATGACACGATGAATGAAATCCATGGTTGTCATTTTGTTGTTAGTATATATCATGTGTAGGGGTGAGCATTCGGATAATCCGAATCCAAATTTCTTATTATCCAAAATATCAGAAATTATATTTTTCTATCCGAATCCAAATAGTGAATTATCCGAAATTCAAAATCCGAAATTATTTCGGATACAGATTCGGATAATCCGAATTATTCGAATTAAAAAAAATAGGTGATTGATCGTCTGAATTAGCTGATGATTCCAAGCAACATATCACTTTACTTAATAATTATTAGTAATAATTAATTAATTAAATGGTCATGGACATGAAATCTGTACCACTTTACAAAGATGAAGACCTTAATTAACAAAGATGAGGGAAACTATGAAGACCTTAATCTGTACCACTTTGAATTCTAAGTAAATGGGTTAAAAATTCAGATATTCAGATAATCCGAATCTATGATTTTCTTATCCGAATCTGAATCCGAAATAATATATACGGATAATCCGAATCTGAATCTGAACATAAAATTATCCGAATTCAAATCCGAAAAAATTTTTGGATATCGGATTCGGGTATTTTTGCTCACCCCTAATCATGTGATCACAAAATTTAAAACCATAAAATAGTAGTATGTCAAAACATAAAATAATATAGTAGTAAAATAAATTTTAACCATTTTATAATAGTATCTCCACTAGTATGATTTATTTTAAAATAACTACAGCTTTATTAATACTAAAGTAAAAGAAAAGAAAATTAATATTACATGAAATTCAACCCGTAAAAGAAAATTTCACTAACATTCATGCGGAAAGCTTACAAAATTTAAAAGGCGCTAGGCCCTTCCTCTTCCGCTAAGCGCCTCCAATGCGAACTCGGTAACTAACCTCATTACTTGCGGTCCTCGTCGACGGAGTCCGTAACATCAAACTCATTGACATTCAAACTCCGCAAGAAATTGGCCCCGTTAAGACCAGATTGACTGTCAACAAGGTTAATCTCCTCAACCAATATTGTCTTCCTCCGCAAATTGCCAATTCGGGTGTGCGCATCAGCTACTGCCCCTCCCTCAGCTCGTGTATCAAACCCTTCCTCCAACCGGGGCTGAACTTCCATCCGATCATCAAAATTGACCTGCATCTCCGGACCAAATGCATCTGATGTTCTTTCAGACTCCGGGCAACTCAAATTAATTCCCTTTTCAAACACCTCCAACAAGCCCTTATTGACATGTTACGATACTCCCTCATGTTCCCTGAATACCACCAATGCCCGCAATATATCTATATTTGTCACCCCCTGGGAAGCAGTAGCCTTAATCTCCCCTTCCTCTAGGACTGCTTCCAACACCTCCTAATTTACCGTCATGTCCGGGGACCCCCTGGCACAAATGCTAATACACAGTCAATACCCAAAGCTTGAGCATCGTCTGCATTCCTCCCATCCTCACTCACCACCTCAGAATCTGCTAGAGCAACCCTCAATTTAAGAGCCCCCTCTTTTTATGTCACTCTTTTAGCTGAAACACACCTCATATCAATATCATTACCTAGCACCAAGTGTTTTTCTAGCCTTTGAATCAAGACCACATCATCGTCTTCACCCTCCATGACTCCAAAAGCATTTAACACTTCCACTGTTCCCTCATTGGAGGAGCAAGTCGCCCGCTTCTCACCTATTTTTGTAGTACATGGGATTACAAAAACCTCCTTTGTAGCCTTAAAGACCCCAGTCGCCCCGTTGTTGCCCCTTCTGACATCATCCCTGACAACATCTTTAGCACCCCCGCGTGGCAAGCAATGATGTGATGGACTATGACTAACCCCCTAACCCTTTCAACCATACCACCCGCTTCCTGAGTTGCCCCACGAACTAGAGCACCGATGCCACCCATCTGGCTCTTCTTGCACTGCGACTGAGAATGACCAATAACCTTGCAAGAGGAGCAAAATGCAGGCAAGTTCTCATATATAATCCCAATCCAGGAGCTTTTCCCAGGCCTCTCTAGCATGGCCTTCTCTGAGAGGCTTCGTGCCATGCCAGCTTCAACTAGCACCCTCACCAAATGACCATAGCTTATGTTCAAAGCATCAAAATAAATCCTAATAGGATCGCCCACAGCCTTAGTCAGACCTGAGATGATCGATGAGTGTACATGTTAATAACCCAGACCATTGAATTTCATCCAAACCTTCGTGACAGATGATGACAACTTAGCCAGAATGAATTCACGGACCAAGGTTACAAGAAAAAATCCCCGAATTTATCCTCGATGCAATTTGCTACCAAATCCTATTATGATCCCCTTCTGACGAAAAGCGAATAGCAAAATAGCCCTGTGCTAGAGCAAACATTCGCCAGGGAGCTCTGGTACACCACAGTTTCGTGACCCTTTTGGGTAATTCACTTAGCGGGCGAGATGCAGAACCTTTAGGCATCACCAACTGTATAATATATGACTTTTGCTCATATTCTTGAACTCTTTCCGCATGATAAGTCTTGTCTATTATCACCGAAAGGTGGTCCCCTTTCAAGATCGACTTTAGAGAATCTCTTTGACCAACCCAATGATTGCACGTGAATGACACCCTGGCTCCACCACCACTGCCCCCTACACGTTTAAAATTGATGCTCCCGTCATTAAAGCAATATAGAAAGATGGAACCATATACTTAACCCCACCGGTGCTAATGCTGATCCTATTAACCGCTTACTTTCCCTTTGCCAGACCTTCTGCATTAGCCGCAGCAGCGCCAATGACCTGCAACATATGAGCCTTAGAAGATTTGGGGGCATGCTGCCCACTCTTCGATGTAAAAACCTGACCCTCATAAAGCGGAACAACATGCGAAGCAGCCTTAGTCGCACTAGCAACCACATGATCCATGCACAAGCATAGATGGCGAGCCTCAATCGTAATCGTAGAGCCCAATCAAACCTGCCCACCTTGCTCTGACAGACCAGCGTGCCCCTCTGCCTGCCCTCTTGTTAGAGCACGACGTTCCCTATCCTTGCCCTTTGGCACCATCCTTGTGATCGGAGCAACCATCATCATCGAGGAAGATCCCTACTTTAAAAAGTCGACACTCATCGTCATTGCATTAATAAGTTATGTCAGATACAGTCCCCCACCCTTGGAACCATCCCCATCCTCCTCTATTGAAATACAGCAGGCGTGATGCCTACGGTCGGTGAGGTAATTATGGTAGCCTGTGACTTAGGGAGAGGAGGCCACGTAGCGGGTGAACCTTGGAGGGGAGATGCCTTTATTGCTCCTTGGAGGGAAGCTGTAGGACAGTCCCCATCCATGCGCGCAGGGCCTGGCCAGCCGTGGGGGATGAAAATTGCTGCTTCAAGGGTTTCGTGAGAAAATCCTAAGAAAAGTGTCAATTGCTAATGTCCAAAGCATTCCTTCGCTAGTATGACTTTTTGTTTTTGAGAGAAAGGTGGCGCGAAGCCTATATTAAATAGAGGATTACAAACAGAAAGAGAAAAATATAAATATAGAACGAAGAAGCTGAAACAGAACACGAAAACCAAGCCTAGCAGAGATAGAGAGGCATGGGTGAAGGCAAAGGGTGGACGAGAGGCTACTAGAGTCGAATGTCCAAGGTGGAGGCTGCCGAGATAAGCTACGGCTAATGACCACAAAGTCACATTATAGACACAACCTCATGGGCATTTGAATGTATAAGAGATGCACACAAATAAATGCCTAGATAGAACTAATCCAATCAAGGCAAGGCTATCCACATGCACCAACAGGTAAGATTTTGAGAATCGAACAGCTCTCCGATCGAGCAAAGGTCAATCCAAGCACAACATACGCAGATAAAGTTAAACCAGAACCCAAAGAGACCACTAAACAGAGGTGGCTCGGGGGCTAAAATAGCAAACAAAGCAATGACAAAAAGCCGTAGAATAATAACAACATAGTACAAGCTTAAGAACACAAACAAAAGCAAATACAAATGACGTACGCAAAATTGACAAGCAATTTAACGCACAAACAAATAGTATAGTGTATAAGTAAGGTTCTTGAACTGAGAGAGATAGAACATGAAAATTAAAACAATCAATCGTATGTAGCCAAATTGAAACAAGTTCGTAAAGTAAAGAATGATATGAGGTTGCAAGACAATAAGTAAACTAAGAAATGTAAATAGACGGTTTGTACTTTAATAAAATAAAGAGAGCACGATGCTTTTATGGACTACCTATCTATGTCAAGATCATGGTTATTTATGAAGTTCTAACTAGTACCCGGAGTGTTCTAATGCATCCTCCTAACGCCTTCGCTCATTAGGCCGATAAAACTAAGCTAGAATAGTTCACGAATACCAACTAACGCTTTCGCTCATTAATTATATCGTGAACTAAGCTAAACTCAATTATAAAGTTAACTCCTCGTGGGTTATCCCTTAGTATCAAGATGTCTCATTAATACCTAAGAATATGTCAATTGATCCTTCCGTTGAATTTAATGCCTTTCGGTCCACTATCATCAACTAACATCATAATCTAAGTGATCAAGTTTAGATTAAGCATTACGATCATCAATTGACAACTACTACGAAAGTTGATCAAACCATAACCCAACATAGATAAGTAATCACATAATTAAAGCATCGTACTCACAAGAAAAACTACTTACAAGACATGTTCATACAAGAAGAAAATTTATACAAGAAAATGATAGAAAATAACATTAAAGAGAGAGATAGAGAAAACTCAAGATGTGGTCAAGAGCTTCTTCAAGCATCCTTCTTCAAGCTTCCTTCTAGCATTCCTCCATTGGTACTCCTTCTTGGTATTCCTCACAACTCTCAATCTCCAACTATATTCTTCAAAAACTAGATATCCCAAAGAGAGCAATTCCCTCCTCTATTTATAGTGAATGAGATGAGAGCTTTTTCTCCACTCATCCATCAAAAGAGAAGGTGGATGGATGAATATTCTCTCTTTTGAGTTGGAAAGCCTTTCTTTTGATGGTGGAAAGCACTTTGGAGGTGGAAAGCTCTACTTTCCAACAAGGAACACCAAGGAGAATTATTTATACAAGGCACTCAAGTTTCCAGCCATGTGAAAGAAAGAAAGGCAATCATGGTCCATAATGGTCCTTGAATTTTCGGCCAAATTCGTACAGATTGCTGGCAGAATTACAGCTCGACTTTGGACGTGATTTTTATCCCTTTTGGGATTCGAATTTGGAGAAGCCCATTAGAGACAAATGTGTAGCCCAGGATGTCTTCTTTCCGAAGCCACTGAGTTTGCCTTCATCGGTCTTCGGACGAGAAAGTTATCTGTATTTAAGTAACAAGAGGTCAAACTCGCCCATATCTTCGAGTGCCCGATCAAGCGTCAATCTTTTAGGCTACTCCGATAGACTTCAACACGAACCAATGGTGCACCAACATCCTCCCTCTCATCTCACAAGGGCTTCTAGCAATAAACATGAAAGAAACACAATAAAAATTAAGAGGTTATACGAAAACTAACATAATACGAAATAAGAGATATTAACATCGAATAACACGTAAACCTACTAGAAACGATAGGAATTCAATGCTAAAACATACGCAAACAATGAATGTTTTCACACTCATCACACCCCAATACTTGAATCATTGCTTGTCCTCAAGCAAACTCAACCATGGAATACTAAACAACATCACAAGAGAAATCAAAACGCAATAAGGGAAAGACTTGGCGTGATTAATTCAAAATTTAACTCCCCTCAAAATCTCAAACTCACATCAACAGATCACCCCATAACCTAGCTAGTTCATTAACCAAAACACAAAAAGTAAGAACCGGTAGACACCTCACTTCTTGATTATTTAACCAAGTATTAACACTATGTAAAATACACTAGAAGGTTGACCACTCAGAAGTTCGAAAAATTTTCGCTCACAATTTGTAAGTGGTTAACTTCCTATCTCTCACGTACATGGCCGATTTTTTTCAAAGTATCCGACGTCCTAATCAACAATGTCTCAAAGTCGTGAGATTGCTTGTGATCAGGGGGACTTTCATTCGGGTTGTAATGGGGCTGAGGTACAGGTGAGATAAAATATCTGGATAGTAGTTAAACCACCCAATCCGAGGACATTGTACAAATGCAAACTAGTCACTCGTCTATTCTAAACATCCTCACCATAAACAATTCAAGCACACTCCCCAATTCACCCATTTCCTAAGACCGTGTAGATCGAGTCATGCCATCTTATTCATGTCTTATTCCATTTTTTACTTCTCCTTTTTTTTACCACTTTTCATTTCTTTTCTTCTTCTTCTTCTTTTTTTTCACAAACTTGACATTTACTAGGCAATAACTCGATCTTTTTTTTTCTTCTAATAGCCTCTCAATTATCCAAATCACAAACAGATTAAACCCATATCAACACCAAGTTTTCAACTAATCCCAATACATATTATCCCCAACCTATGCGTCCACGGATCAAATGACCAAAGGTCGGGAGGATAGTAGGTATAAGGCTTAAAGTTGGCTTACATATAATATGATCAAAGAATGGCTAGGCTCAATGGGTTAAAGCAATGGATTCAAGGGATTTTTATCTTTACAGCTCTGGGCTTAATGTCAAAGAAATTTGCCCCCGTCATCCCACTAACGCACACACAACCAAGACTATGTCGAGTACTAGTAGGATACCTCGATCAACCGAACTCAAGTAGGCACCTCATGAATAAATGAAGACGGTTGTCTCCTCCTTCGGCTCAAAGTTCCTCACAAGGTCACTCGTCAACCCTCTAGTCAAATCTACATAGTGAGACCACAAGTCTAAACAACCGAGGGTGAAGTTTTTACAAGTTTCTAATCTTAGTGCTCGAGTTCAATCCCTAACTAGGTATGTGGCAATCTTCTAACATAAGTTTAATATTTTTGAGGGGGGTCAAATTTTGAAAAAATCATGCTATACTCATCAAATCATTTCTATGTGGAACCTCTCACCCCCACACTTAAATGAAACATTGTCCTCAATGTGGGGGCAACACACAAAATGAAACATCACATTAAATAACACAAATGAAAAAATGAAAAGTAAAAGAAAGAGAAGTGGACTGCTCCCTGAGGCTAAGGTGCGGATGGAGGGAGCAAAGTTTGCACTTCTCGAGCGCGCTCCATCTTGCTCCCTAGGTATAGCTTGCACCGCTGGCCATTGACTTTGAATGTTTGGCCCTCCAGATTCTTCACTTCAATGGCTCCATGAGGGGCGGCACTGACAATCTCGAATGGTCCACTCCATCTTGATTTCAATTTTCCGGGGAACAGCTTCAAGCGCGAATTATAGAGGAGTACTTGTTGACCAATCCGAAAGTCCTTGGCTCCAATACGAGCGTCGTGCCTCTTTTTGGTGGTGTCTTTGTAGAGCCGTGCACTTTCAAAGGCACTTGAGCGGAGTTCCTCGAGTTCTTGGAGTTGCAGCACTCGACGTTCTCCCGCGAGCTTGTAGTCGTAGTTCAATGTCTTGATTGCCCAAAATGCTCGGTGTTCAAGCTCCACTTGGAGGTGACACGCCTTGCCATAGACTAGGCGATATGGTGTTGTGCCTATAGGGGTTTTAAAAGCAGTGCGGTAAGCCCATAAGGCATCATCAAGCATACCCGACCAATCTTTCCGTGCTGAGCTCACTGTCTTTTCTAGAATTTTCTTCAGCTCCCTATTAGATACTTCAACTTGACCACTGGTTTGAGGATGATAAGGTGTGGCAACCTTATGAGTGACTCCATAGCGCCGGAGAAGCGTGGCAAAAGGTTGGTTGCAGAAGTGTGAACCGCCATCACTGATGATTGCACGAGGAACACCGAATCGGGCGAAGAGCTGCTTGAGGAATCGTAAGACCACCTTGGCATCGTTTGTTGGAGTAGCCCATGCCTCTACCCATTTGGAGACATAGTCGACTCCGACAATGATGTACTTGTTACTTTTAGAGGGAGGGAAAGGACCCATGAAGTCGATCCCCCACACATCAAACAGCTCAACCTCTAGAATACCAGACTGAGGCATTTCATCTCGTCGAGAAATATTACCTGTTCGTTGACAACGATCACAATGCTCAGTGAATGCTCTTGCATCTTTGAAAATTGTAGGCCAATAGAACCCACACTCAAGAACTCGTGAAGCTGTTCTTGATGCTCCGAAGTGTCCAGCGTAAACTGATCCATGACACTCTTGGAGAATAGATGGTATTTCCTCGTCTGGAATACATCGTCGTAGAAGGCCATCCACACATCTCCTGAATAGATATGGCTCATCCCACACATAGAAACGCACATCACTGAGGAACTTCTTTCTCTGAGGGTAGCTCAAGTCTTCGGGCATGACTTCACTCACCAAATAGTTGGCAAAATCTGCGTACCAAGGAGGCGCCACTGCTTGGACATAGAACAAAGCTTCATTTGGGAAGTATTCGAGAATCCTTCCTTCCTTTTCCATTCCATCGTTGTACTCCAAGCGGGACAAGTGATCTGCGACCACGTTCTCCGTGCCCTTCTTATCCTTAATCACTAGATCAAATTCCTGCAAAAGTAAAATCCAACGGATAAGTCGGGGTTTTGCATCTTGTTTAGCAAAGAGGTACCTCAAGGCTGCGTGGTCAGTGTAGATGATGACTTTAGAGCCTAACAAGTAAGGCCTGAATTTGTCGCAAGCATACACCACCGCAAGTAGCTCTTTTTCCGTGGTGGTGTAGTTAAGTTGTGCTCCAGCGAGAACACGACTTGCATAATAGATGACATGCAGTCGCCCTTCCTTTCGTTGTCTGAGGACACAACCCAAGACATCATTGCTTGCATCGCACATAAGCTCAAATGGGAGGTCCCACGATGGTGAAGTAATAATTGGAGCGGTGACCAATGCTTCTTGGAGTGTCCTGAAAGCACTTAGACAAAAATCATCAAACTCAAAGGTGGCATCCTTATTCAAGAGGTTAGTCAAGGGTTTTGCAATAGAAGAGAATTTCTTTATAAAGCGTCGATAAAACCCTGCATGTCCTAGGAATGCGCGGATGCCCTTTACTGTCGTCGGTGGTTGCATTTTTTCGATCGCCTCGGTCTTGGCACGATCAACTTCAATTCCAGCCTTTGAGATCTTGTGACCCAATACTATGCCTTCTTCCACCATAAAATGACATTTCTCCCAATTAAGCACGAGCTTCTTCTCTTCGCATCTCTTGAGTACTCTATCCAAGTTGTGGAGGCAACATTCAAACGAATCTCCAAAGACAGAGAAATCATCCATGAAAACCTCCATGATGTCTTCATTCATCCCCCAAAAGATTGCCATCATGCACCGTTGAAAAGTGGCGGGAGCATTGCACAGACCAAAAGGCATTCTCCTGTATGCAAAAGTGCCAAAAGGACAAGTGAAAGTAGTTTTATCTTGGTCTCCAGGATAGATGAGTACCTGATTATACCCGCAATAACCATCTAGGAAGCAGTAGTAGGCATGTCCAGCAATACGCTCCAACATTTGATCAATAAAGGGAAGAGGAAAATGATCCTTCCGAGTAGCGGCATTGAGTTTTCTGTAGTCGATGCATACACGCCACCCAGTAACTACTCTTGTTGAGATGAGTTCCCCTTCCTCATTAGTTTGCACCGTCATACCTCCTTTCTTGGGCACACATTGGACAGGGCTCACCCATTCGCTATCTGAAATAGGATAAATAATTCCAGCATCGAGAAGTTTGATTACCTCTTTTTTCACAACCTCTCTCATGTTTGGATTTAGTCTTCGTTGACGATCGGCCCTGGGCTTTGACCCTTCCTCCATGTTGATGCGGTGCATCACAATGTCAGAGCTAATTCCATGGATATCAGAAATTTGCCATCCCATGGCCTTGATTCTTTTGTTCACCAGTGTAAGAACTTGCTCTTCTTGCTCTATAGTAAGCTTGTTGGAGATAATTATTGGCAGCCTTCCTCCTTCTCTTAAGAAAGCATATCGCAAGTGAGGAGATAACTCTTTCAGCTCCACAGCGGGGGCTTTAACAGTGGATGGTAGCGTAGGAGCCCCCTTGTAAAATGCTAGCTCTAATTTTTCCTCCTCTTTGTCTACTTCTTCATTTTCTTCGGCCTCTTCAACTTCGTGCACTTGTTCAAGGGTTTCTGCCTCTTGTTCCTCTGTCAAAGACCAGCTCCACTATTCTTCAGAATAAAGCATTTCATCGGGCATCGTGTCAATGCGCAAGCAATCTTCATCATCGCGGTGGTGCTGCATTGCTTTGGCCATTTGGTACTCTATTGTTTCTTCCCCAACACGTAGAGTTAGCTTCCCTCCATTGACATCGATTAAGGCACGGCTGGTGTTGAGGAATGGCCTTCCTAGGAGAAGAGGACAATTCTTGTCTGGGTCGAAGTCCAAGACTACAAAATCTGCTGGAACATAGAATTGCTCGAATTTGACTAGCACATCCTCCGCAATTCCATGTGGTCTCTTGACAGTCTGGTCTGCTAGCTGAAGACGCATCTCTGTTGGCTTAAGGTCTCCAAGTCCTAGTTGCCTGAAGATAGTTAACGGCATGAGGTTAATGCTGGCACCAAGATCACACAAGCACTTAGGAAATTCAACATCACCAATAAAACAAGGGATAGTAAAACTCCCTGGATCCTTAAGCTTAGCCGGCAAATCCTTGGAGATGAGTGAGCTGCAATTGACGGTTAGAGATATCGTTTCTTCTTTGTCCCACTTCTTCTTATTGGTGAGGAGTCCTTTGAGGAATTTGGCATAATGCGGCATTTGATCAAGCATCTCCAAGAAAGAGACACTTATCTGAATACCCTTCATCTTTTCAATAAAACCAATGAATCTTTTATCTTCCATTGGTTTCTTCTTGAGTCGTTGAGGAAATGGTGGAGGTGGAATTCTTGGTGGTGAAGGAACATAAAATTCCTCTTCTTCAATGGGCTGAACTAGCTCTTCTTCCTTCTCTTTCTCCTTCACTTTCTCCTTCTCTTTGGATGTCGTAGAGGCTCCTTCGATCTCCTTACCACTTCTCAGAGTAACAGCTTTGACATCTCCTCTTGGGTTAGCCTCTGTGTTGCTTGGTAGTGAACCTATCGGTCGTCGAGTATTTGCTGCAGCTAAGTTTCCAAGTTCAATTTCCATCTTTTTGAGTTGTGTTGCCTGCCCTTTGAGGAATGTCTCAATCTCTTGCTGTCGAACTTCACAACGATCCATCCGCTGCACAGTTATGGATTGTTGTTGAATAGACTGCTGGACTACTCCAACTAGCTGGTCAATCTTTGCGAAGACGTTGACTTGGTCGCCCACCAACTGGTCGATCTTATCTCCCATTATTTTGACTTCATCTCCAACATATGGTTTTCTAGGCTCTTGCTGAGTGCCAGTGTTGTATGGCTGCCTTCCAAATCGAGAAAAATTTGGTTGACTTTGGTTGGAGTAACCTAACCCTCCTGGTTGCCTATCAGCGACAGCTTGAATTTCTTCCAATACTGGACAGTCGTTGGTGGGATGCTTTTCTTTGCAAAGTTCACAAACATCTTGCACTGCAGCTATCTTTTCCTTGCTTTTAGCCAGGTCTTCAAATCTTTTGGTAAGGGCCTCAAGCCTGGCTTCGAGCTTGGTGTTGCTATCCACTTCCAATATCCCTCGGGTTGCTCCTCTGTGTGGTATTCTGGCACGCTCCTTTGGCCACATGCCATTGACTTCTGCCATCTCCTCCATCAAACGAGTGGCCTCGTCAGCAGTATTTCTTAAGAACACCCCTTGAGATGAGGCATCAATATGATCACGAGATGGGCCATCTAACCCATTGTAGAAGATCTTCATGAGGTTCTCCTGTGATATGCCATGTTGAGGGAAAGCTCCTTGGAGATATGTGAATCTCTCCCAAGCTTCATAGATGCTCTCCCCATCTCTTTGGACAAAGGTGTTGATTTCTTGCAAGAGTTTGGCCGACTTGGCCATGGAGAAGAACTTTCGCTGGAAAGCATGGGCTAAGTCTGTCCAACTCCTTATTGTCTCTCCTTTCAACTTGTTGTACCATACACGAGCTCGATCCTTCAGAGAGAAGTGAAAGAGACGTAGCTTCAAGACGTCATCATCTATTCCGTGAAACTTCATGATATTGCATATATCCTCGAATCGAGAAAGATGGTCTTGAGGATCTTCACTCGGTAATCCGTAAAACTGGACAGAATTTTGCAGTAATCCCACAATGGCTGCTGGGATCTGGAATGAGTGGGCTCCTATCGGTGGTTGTTGCAACCCATTAGGATTCCCATTCCATGTAGGAACGGATGATTCCAGCAGGGTCCTTCTTCGTGGCGCACCTGCAAGGGCTTGGGTTGCTTCCAAAGTAGCGTCATAAAGAGCTTGGGTCGCCTTGTCATTATCATCCTGACAAGCAATTTAACGCACAAACAAATAGTATAGTGTATAAGTAAGGTTCTTGAACTGAGAGAGATAGAACATGAAAATTAAAACAATCAATCGTATGTAGCCAAATTGAAACAAGTTCGTAAAGTAAAGAATGATATGAGGTTGCAAGACAATAAGTAAACTAAGAAATGTAAATAGACGGTTTGTACTTTAATAAAATAAAGAGAGCACGATGCTTTTATGGACTACCTATCTATGTCAAGATCATGGTTATTTATGAAGTTCTAACTAGTACCCGGAGTGTTCTAATGCATCCTCCTAACGCCTTCGCTCATTAGGCCGATAAAACTAAGCTAGAATAGTTCACGAATACCAACTAACGCTTTTGCTCATTAATTAGATCGTGAACTAAGCTAAACTCAATTATAAAGTTAACTCCTCGTGGGTTATCCCTTAGTATCAAGATGTCTCATTAATATCTAAGAATATGTCAATTGATCCTTCCGTTGAATTTAATGCCTTTCGGTCCACTATCATCAACTAACATCATAATCTAAGTGATCAAGTTTAGATTAAGCATTACGATCATCAATTGACAACTACTACGAAAGTTGATCAAACCATAACCCAACATAGATAAGTAATCACATAATTAAAGCATCGTACTCACAAGACATGTTCATACAAGAAGAAAATTTATACAAGAAAATGATAGAAAATAACATTAAAGAGAGAGATAGAGAAAACTCAAGATGTGGTCAAGAGCTTCTTCAAGCATCCTTCTTCAAGCTTCCTTCTAGCATTCCTCCAATGGTACTCCTTCTTGGTATTCCTCACAACTCTCAATCTCCAACTATATTCTTCAAAAACTAGATATCCCAAAGAGAGCAATTCCCTCCTCTATTTATAGTGAATGAGATGAGAGCTTTTTCTCCACTCATCCATCAAAAGAGAAGGTGGATGGATGAATATTCTCTCTTTTGAGTTGGAAAGCCTTTCTTTTGATGGTGGAAAGCACTTTGGAGGTGGAAAGCTCTACTTTCTAACAAGGAACACCAAGGAGAATTATTTATACAAGGCACTCAAGTTTCCAGCCATGTAAAAGAAAGAAAGGCAATCATGGTCCATAATGGTCCTTGAATTTTCGGCCAAATTCGTACAGATTGCTGGCAGAATTACAGCTCGATTTTTGAACGTGATTTTTATCCCTTTTGGGCTTCGAATTTGGAGAAGCCCAGCAGACACAAATGTGTAGCCCAGGATGTCTTCTTTCCGAAGCCACTGAGTTTGCCTTCATCGGTCTTCGGACGAGAAAGTTATCTGTATTTAAGTAACAAGAGGTCAAACTCGCCCATATCTTCGAGTGCCCGATCAAGCGTCAATCTTTTAGGCTACTCCGATAGACTTCAACACGAACCAATGGTGCACCAACATCCTCCCTCTCATCTCACAAGGGCTTCTAGCAATAAACATGAAAGAAACACAATAAAAATTAAGAGGTTATACGAAAACTAACATAATACGAAATAAGAGATATTAACATCGAATAACACGTAAACCTACTAGAAACGATAGGAATTCAATGCTAAAACATACGCAAACAATGAATGTTTTCACACTCATCAATAAACTAAAACCGAACACAATCGACCAGGGGGAGGTCGACGGCGACCAGCCCCCTCGGCAGCCACCAGCGACTGTGCCGGATTAGTCAGGAGAAGGGAAACAGAGCAGAGCTTGGTGCGGCCTGGCCATCGGCGCTGAGTGAGAAGACGGGCAGCTGAGCGGGGCTAGGTGAAGGCAAGCAGCTGATTGCAGTGCGAAGGATGGCAAGGGGGAAGTGGTGACCAGTGATAACGAGCGAACGATGAAATGAACGACAAGAATAGTGTGGACGACAAGCAGACGGCGAGGGGGTAGCGAGCTAATGGTGATAGGGACAGCAAGCGAAGAGTGAGCAGGCTGAAGTGGGGAACAACAAGCGGGCGGTGATGGCAGGAATGGTGGAGCGGCGAGCAGACTGCGAGCAAGATGAGGCTGAGCGGACGATGGGGGGATATCAAGTGAACAGTGACAGGGATGGTGACCAGGGATATCGAGCAAATGGCGTGATGAACGACATGAACGGGTGGATGGCAAGCGGACGACAAGGGGGTAGCGAGGGGACAGTGACAAGGATGGCGAGCGAAGAGTGAATGGTCTGAAGTGGGGAACGGCAAGCGGACGGTGACGGGGACGGTGATATGGACGGTCAGGGGCGGAGGGACGTGGGGCATTGTGGGGGCAATTTCCCCCACTTAATTTTTTTGTTTGATAACTAGATATATTTTTTAATGTATGTCTCCACTAAAATTAGAAATTGACCCTACTAAAAAATTAATCAACCTAAAAATTGAAACCAAATCGTAAAAAAATTTAGGCATTCCTTAATCTTTTAATATATATTATAAGATCTTAATTAGTCTAACTATACTACCATAAATAATAAAGTAATCAACTAAAAAGAATTATAAATATTGTAATTACATACGTTGAACTTTTTGAAAAAAAGTATATTGTCCCCACTCCCCAAATTTTCTGGCTCCGCCCCTGTGGATGGTGAGGACGGGGAGAGAAAGTAGCGACGGTGAAGATGGTACTGAAGAAGGAAAAGAAAGATAAGCTTCACGAATAAAATATCTAGATATTTTGAAAGGAAAAGAAAGATCGCCACTTTTTTTTTTGTGAGCCACAACTAAGGTAGGCTTGGACTTCACTAGTATGACTTAATATAGTCAATTCCTTAAAAATTCATCAGTTTTTTCAAATAGTGATCGACCCTATCTATACTATATATATATTTCTAATATTATCAATTTGTACTATGGATCACAATATAAAATTATTCCATATGACTTCAAGGACAAACAATTGGTTGTTGGCTTGTTGCTAACCTTTGATGGAGGAGTGCACGAGATTACCGGAATCTTATTTTCTTCGAGAGGCATATCGCTAGAATCTCGTACCTTTGAAATAGTAAATCTTAATGAACGTGGAGAATCTATATTGTACTAATTAACGATATTGGAAAGCAGGTAATTACAGTCTCGTAGTATCAAGTGACAGAACTATAGAGTTGTCATCGTACATGTTACTAAATCTATATTTAAAGTTAAGTTCGATCAATTTCGCTAAAAAAATTAAAATCTGACCAGTTTCTGTTTTCGGCAAGAGGTACCGAATATATTATAAACCTTGCCAGTCGGAACTACGTTAGTAAACACCGCAAACACTAATCGTTTACTATAAGTCATTTGGTTTGATGACACAAAGTGTCAAGTGTAATTTGTTACTCATACAAAACTAATCTTGTTATAAAATGGAAAATTTTAACTTAGTATTATACAGATTGATGCTTTCTCACATTCGTCTCACGAGTATTTAAAACCTCATCCTTTTTAAAAAATTTGAAGGAGTTAAAAACTCATTACGGGAGTAGCTCAATTTAATTTCAAGATTTATCACTTGACTGGAGCTTTTGCATTTATAATTGATGTATGTGTTCAGCCAATTGTAAGAGATTTAATTCATACAATCAGAGTTCTATCACTTTGTGAATGTTGAGATCTCCGTCGTCCAAGCAACGAGTTCCAAATAATAACATAAATATTTTTTTCATAAAAATACAAATATCAAAATTAAAAAAATCAAAATTATAGAATGGCATATTTGAGTTTTCCCAACATATTAATTCGTCTAACGAGCAGATTAGAGGAACAAACATCATCAGCAAATATTATCCTCTCTCTAGTGCCTAGAGGTTGTAGTAATGAGGAGTACTCCTAAACACTATTTTAATCAATTTGGTGCTTAGTTGATCCTATTAAGTGGCCTTCGCGGTGTCTATGTGCAGGGTGAATACCTTAAAAGAGTGCATTAGATTGGGTCCGAAGTGAAAGGTTCATTCCAGATCGATTGAATTTAAGGACCGATAATGGCATATGCTCCGGTTGTAACAATGGCATGTCTCGGTTACGACACTGGCATGCCCAATTATTGATAATGGCCCGCGTGCTACAACAATGGCATGCCCAGTTATCGATAAAGGCATGTCGATGATTCCCTGTTGTGCGCGGCTATTTTCATTTTTATCCATGTATTTTAACTTTTTTGCAAAAAGTCCCCGCGTGTCCTTCAATCCAAAGGATTCGGAATGGGCCCATTCCAGACCCAATCCAAATCCGTGAATAGCACACGGGACGTGAATGACCGATAGGGAACATTTTTTGGCAAATTGAGAGTGTTTGGTATATTTGAATATTACACCTATTCTTATTGGAAAAAAAATTCATAGGGGTATAAGATTAGATATAATGTAGTATAGGTAAACTTTAAAGTTTTTTAGTCCATGAATTTTGAGAAATTGCACTGATTGATTTTTATGTCTATTTTTTTGGTCAATAATTCTGATGGAATGTAAAAAATATCCTTCTCTTCAACATAGAATTATTATTTTACTATTTTCTATAAATGATAAGAAAAATTTCTCCGTTTCTCTTATCAATTAAATATTTTCCAACTTCGTTAATTCAAAAGCATAATTTCAAGCACTGTGTACTGTGTTTGTGCCTAATTTCTGTGATGGATCAAGTTCCTATTTCACTTGTTTGGGTCTCTGCTATGGTGCTCCTTTTCCCTTCATTTTCATCAATCCATGTGCTAAAAGCATTTTGCTCACCGTTGGCTTGTAGCTGCCGGTGACTCTTCATAAGAACTCAAATTGCATTCATGGACCATAACCAACTGATCTTTATGCACGGGGTGACCAAACAGTAAAAATTCGAAGAGTGGTATCCGAATACACCATGGATCTTAGAACAATTTGCCCAACATTTTTTGGTTCAGAACCAACTGAGAAGTGATTACGGTTAAAATAAAACAGTTAATGAGGAGAAGAAGCTGGTTTGTTCAGCCGAGTGCTTGTAACCCAACGTCATAAAGTGTTGTAAATATATATGATGTTCAGGGTTCAAATCCTGACATTGTAAAAAAAAACGGTTGTTCTGAGGATAAAAGGTTGATACTCCTCTAATTTTGGAGGAGTCTTTGGCTCGTGGGAGTGAGTTGCCTCTGATAATGACTGGACCACACAAATCAAATTGATGCATTTTGTCCTCTTTAGCTTTCCTTCCCGTGAGTTAGAGGCCAATGCGTTGGATATTAATTAAATATTATAATTAATTACGTACCCACTACAATCCCACCGTAGTTTAGGAGTTAGTCGCCTGAATGAGACAATTTGGTGGTGGTGGCGAAGTGACATTAGGTGTTCGTATTCCAAAGTCGGGGGCAAAACGACGAAGCTGGAGATAGGAAAATGATCGGACGACACTAACCACGTGGAACGTTGAGTGAACTTTCTCCTACCAACGGCCATGTCCACGTTCACGTGTCCTTATCTTGGGCGGGCCTCCATGGGCCTTGCTGACGTGTGATTGAAGCTTAAACAATTTCCGCACAAGAACTCATGGTATAAGAAGTTATTTAAATTTTTAAGTCAAAATTAGTTTCTTTAATGAGTGCCTGAATATAAGATATTTTAAAAAAAATTTAAAATTCCTCACAAAAATATCATTATTAAGGATTAAATAGGTGCAATTGACCAAAAACTTCCCTTAGCCAAAAGTTGTAGGAACAAAAAGGACAAGTGCCTAAAATTTATTTTTTTTTTTTTTGAGGAAGAGGAGAAGTAACAACCCCTAATTTTATTAACAAAATGGTCAAAAACAACCTACTCAGTGCAAGACCCCCTCTCGGCCTCTTGTGAGGTTGCGACCGCCGACCTCGTCAAAAACCTATCAAAAGAAAACGGTGGGAAAAATCCGTGATAGGGAAAGAGTACCTCGGGGAGAAAGAACCCCCCTTGATGTTTGGTTTATCCCAAAACCCGGCCTTGTACCATCACTAGGTAAAATAACTTGGGAAGGAAGATCCCCCCTAGGCTCCGTGCCATCTGTTGGGAAAATAACCCACATCCCCGTGGACCCAAACAACGCAAGCGGAAACACATACGAGCAAACCACGATACCACGAGAAGCACAACGCACAAAGCACAAAGAAAGCACAAGGAGGGACACAAAAACTTTGTTCACCCGGTTCGATCCTCAATGATCTACCTCCGGGGGCGTCCAAGCCAGGAGAGATTCCACTACTTACAGCTTGAGCTTACCCGCTCTTACAATAATGGATGCCTACGCTGGGCTCACTCTCCTTCTCTTCTCGCCGTGGCTACCCACACTCTTGGGAGCTCACTCACTTGGGTTCACCCTTGGCTAGGGCTCCACCCACTCTTCGGGCCAACTCTCCTTCACTCGGGGAGAACCACCTCGTTCACTCGGATGGCTAACCCTTCTTCATGGTAAGGCCCTTGGACTTGGGCTCTACCAACTCTTCGGACAACTCCCCTTCACTCGGAGAGCACCACCTCCTTCACTCGGAGTGGCTAACCCTTCTTCTTGGGTTTGCCCTTCACTTGGAGACAACCCTTCTACTTTGGTCTTCTTCTCCACACCTCCACTTGGAGGCAACCCATCACTTGGGTCTTCTTCTTCTTCTCCTCCTCCTCCTTCACTTGGAGGGCAACCCATCAATTGGGTTGGGCAACTTGGGGCACATGGCCACTCTCCTCCTCTTGGAGAGCACCTCCTCTTTGCCTCCTCTCTCTTTGCTCTTTGGAGAAGTGGGCAATCCTTTTGCCCAACCCTTCTTGGAGGCCATGGAGGGGTATTTATAGTCCCACAAGTCTAGGGGACTATTTGGAGTCGGGAGGGGCATTTTGGTCCACCAAAATGCCAACTTTCTGGGCTGATTGGCGGACGCCAAGTACCTGGCGTACGCCAATCGGAATCCAGAGATTTTCGGATGTCATTGGCGTACGCCAACCCACCTGGCGTACGCCAACCCTTCAGCTTCTTCACAAAGCTCTTCTTCGTCTCGTCGCCATTTTCGCATACGGACTCCGTTTCTCGATCCGTTTGATTCCACGCGATCGTCTTCGAGTGCCGAATCACATCGATCAACTCCCGAGGCTCTTCACTTGAGCCACTCGACTCCTTGTGCTCTTTACTTGAGCCACGTGATTCTCGGATGTCCTCAATGTCTTCACTTGACTCTTGACTCGATTGATTCTCCGAGCGTCCTCGGACTCCGAATCCAATCGATCAACTCTTGGACCATCCTCACGGCTCTTCACTCGAGCCACCCGAGCACTTCACTCGTGCTCAGGCTCCATACCCAACACCATCAACACCACGAAACATACGAGTACAACGGGGGAAGCTAACTCCCCGCAAATCATCCAGATACACATCCATACAATTGCCCCACGGGGCATAAAAAATAACATAACCAAAAGAAAGCTCCAGAGCAAGGTTGGAGAGAGCGTCCGCCACCCGGTTGCCCTCGCGCCAAGTATGTTGAATCTCAATCTCCCAATCTTTCGTAAGAAGGTCCCTCGCCCGGGAACTGAGAGTAGCTAGGGGGTGGGCTCGATCAACGGGTCGTCCGACACAGAGAATGGCCAGAGACGAGTCGACCTCCACTAGGACCCTCCTAAACCCCCTCTACCAAGCCAACTCAAGCCCAAGGATCAATGCCCAAAGCTCTGCAGCCAAGGAGGTACGACTCCCAATGCCCTTGGTGAAACTACACAACCAAATGCCACCTGAATCACGGATGATGCCACCAGTTCTGGCAGGACCCAGATTATCCATCGAAGTCCCGTCCGTATTGAGCTTGACAAAGCCCTCCATAGGTCGCTACTAAGAGACTAGGATCTCCCGATGGGGTGGTAGTGGAGTATTCTGGTCCGCTAGAACACGAGCAAACTCCCGTGCTTGTAAAATACCCGGCTGAAAGGCAGATTCACCCCACCAATGCCAAAGCCACCAACAAGCAGTCACAAAGGTCGTCGCCCATGGCGGGCCATCCGTGGGGGTGGTAGTATCAGCAATGTTCGCCCAGAGCCAACGGCTGGAATCCATCTCGGTGTAGAATCCCTATAGAGGGCGTGGCAGCAGGGAAGCCCACACCATCATAGAAAACCTGCAATCACGACACAAGTGCATCACTAACTCGGGCTCAGTATCGCATCTCAGACATAGGCCGTCGTCCGTGAAATGTCTTCGGGTCTGCTCCGCAGTCTTCATCAGCCTGCAATGACAGAACAACCATATGAAGAAGCAAATCCTCTCAGGAACCCGAAGAGTCCAAATCTGAGACCAGATCTGGTCAGCAGGCGGCATGTCCACAAACCTGTCTAAAATATGATACATAGACTGAGTGGTGAAACGACCATCCTGCGTGAGACTCTAGGATAATGAGTCTGTCCAATCTGGGGAGACCTATAAAAAAGATGAAGTCAGTGAACCAATAATATGGGGAGGGAGGAGAACCTCCAAGTGAGGAATATCCTAACCATCGCTAGGAGACCAGTACTCAGCCACCCGCTTCCCGGCCTCCTCTGCAGGGAGATCACCAATGAGGTAGTTCCAGAGAGGAGAGGGAGAGAGCCACAGGTCATCCCAGAAGGACGTTCGGAGACCATTACCCACATTCCAGTGAAGGCCATGGGCAAGAAATGGCAGGGCCTTTACCATGGCCCTCCAGGTAACAGAAGACCTATGCTTCGACTTTAGCAGGTCAAGGTCGGTGCCGCCCCTACCATACTTGCCAATCAGAACACGAGCCCAGATGGGGTCCTGAGACTGGAGGAATCTCTATGGCAGCCTGGCAAATGAAGCCATATTGACCTTCAAAATAGGTCGAAGCCCGAGGCCACCTGCCTCCTTAGGGAGGCACACCGTATCCTAATCCACAAGATGAATCCGCTGATGGTTTTGCTGGGAGCCCCAAATGATCTCGCAAACACAGCAGTCCATATCCCAACAAAGGCCAGCCGGCAGCAGATCCGTCTGCATCTTGTGGGAAAGAATAGAGGACAGAATCGAGCGAGCAAGCATCAGATGACCTATACTGCTCAAGGATCTCGCCTTCCATCTGGTCATCTTGTCACGCAGCTTCTCTAGAACAAAATGGTATGACTGATGTCGGTCCCATCTGAGGTCGGTAGGAGCACCCAAGTACTGACCCAAGTCCAAAGTCAGGGGAATACCCATCACATCGCTGAGCTGGCTAGCCAGCTCTGAGTCGACGTTCTGGGAAACCATGACCTTAGACTTAGGTAGACTCATGCGCTGCCCTGAGCAGCTACAGAAGGTCTCCAGGAGATCACGCACCACTTCAGCCTGGGAAACAGAGGCCTCGCACATGAGGATCAGATCATCAATAAAAATCAGCTGGGAAAGGGGGGAAGCACGACACGTCAGGCGGATAGGGGTCCATCTACCATCCTGTACCAATTGCTTAACTGCATGTGAGAGTCTCTCCATACAAAGGACAAAGAGGTAAGGGGAAATAGGATAACCCTGACGAATCCCACGGGTCGGGAGGAAGGCCTCAGTCTTTCCCCCATTCCAAAAAACTCTCATAGACGCAGTTGAAACACACTCCATGATCTAATCGATAAAGGTCATCGGAAGACCGGTCAAGAGGAGTGTTTTCCTAAGGAAATCCCAGCTGAGACGGTCATAAGCTTTCTCAAGATCAAGCTTAATAACCATCCAACCAGTCCCACGCCTCTTCTGAGTCATCGAGTGGACCACCTCCCATAGAATCACAATATTATCTGATATATAGTAGCCCAGGATAAAGCTGGACTGTGTTGGACTGACCATGGTGTTAAGGATGGGCTTCAGTCTGCCCACCAGAATCTTAGTAATGATCTTATAAAGAATACTACAGAGACTGATAGGCCAAAACTAGGTCAGAGACTCAGGGGAAGGAACTTTCAGAAGAAGGGTAATCAGAGTGGTGTTCAGGTGGGGAGGGAGGTGACCAGTACGAAAGAACTTCTGGACCTGACCACACACTGAATCACCAACGACCTCCTAGCACTTCTGAAAGAAGACGGCTTAGTAGCCATCCTCACAAGGGGCCTTATAGGGCCTCATCTGGAATAAGCCATCTTGAATCTCAACACGAGAAATATGACTACACAAATCAGAGGTCAGACTATCCTCCAAGATAAGAAACCCATTCTAGAATGGAAAGACCAGACGGGAAGAGTCCTCCTCAGAGTAAAGACGCTGGAAGTGGTTGATGGCCAGAGAGCAGAGGGAGTCTTGATCCCAGAGCCACTCGCCATCAGGGGAGAGGAGACCAGAGATACGGTTCCCACATCGACAGACAATCGTCGAAGTATGGAAGAAATGAGTGTTCCAGTCCCCATCTATAATCCACTATTCCCTAGATATCTACATCCAAAGGAGCGCCTCCTGATTAAGGATACCTTCCAACTCCAAATACAACATGTCCTCTAATCGTAGAAGGCCACGTGTAACACTAGATTCCAGAGACCTCTGAACGCCCTCAAGTCTAGTAATGCATCTATCCTTACAGCAGATAGAGTCAGAGACGAGTAGCCAGGCAGCCTGGAAACAGAAAGGCCTCTCACCCCTACTCCCCCCCTCGCTCGGACAAAAGTCCAGGAGGATCGGGGAGTGGTTAGAAGCCACCCTCGGTAGGTGTCTGACAACTGCATTTGGCCAGTCAACACGCCAATCGCCATTGCAGAGAACACGATCAAGGCGCTTTAAGATCCAGGTAGAAATCTCATGGCCTCGAGCCCAAGTGAACCTTGGCCCCAAAAACCCAACGTCAATGAGACCTAAGATATCAATGTGCTATGTGAACCTCATATTCTGGACAGAGAGATCGCCTGAGCCCCCTTACCTCTCATCAAGGGATCAGATATCATTAAAGTCATCTCCAAGAATCCAGGGTCCATCGATGGTGGCACTGAGGTCGATGAGCATATCCCACAAGCCTTAACGTTCAGTGGGTCTGGGGCTGGCGTAAATAGTAGTGAGTTGGAAGGTATCCTGATGGTAGCTGACCCTCGCCAGGATAAACTGGCTATCCTGAACCTGAACAGAGAGCTGCAATGTGAGTTCGGTCCAGAGGAGCCAAATGCCCCCACTCGGTCTGGAAGCTTCAACGTGCTCAACATTCGAGAAGCCCAGACGCTGACAAACCCTGTCAGTAGTACTCCCTGAAATCTGTGGCTCGAGGATAACCAGAATACTCGGCTGGTGCTGCTGGATCAAACTCCTAGCGGCTTGAAAAAATTGGGGACTACCGGCACCACAACAATTTCAAAAAAGAAAAGATAGAGATGACATAGCTAAATAAGTAATGGAGATAAAGTAAGAGGAGGGAAAAAGGAGGGCAAATAGTGAGAGAAAGGCCATCACGTGGCCATGGCAGTCAAGCCTGCGGTCTCCTCGGCCATGGGGTCCACTACCGTGTTAACCTGGACCTGGGAGGATTGGCCATTATCAGGTTTTCTAGTTGCCAATCTAATTCCTTCTGTAAAGCATGAAAGGTCCGAGCCTACTTCGAAATTGGCCAAGGGGGTATTCAGGTCTACATCGGTCATGTCCACAGGGTCTGCTTCATTACTGACTTAGGCCTCCTGTAGTTGGTTTGGGTGGATTCCTGGGTTGATGAGGTAGCGGTTCGAGGTGAGTAGGTCCATTGTAGTATCTCTTTGGGCTTTGTCTCTTTTACCCGGCCCAGACGGAGGGGGATTGCCTGCAGATTTTGGGCACATGTTCCTTGCAGCCCGAGAGCACTTCTTTGCCTTTTTTGGGTGAGTCCGCATCATCCAATTGGGCCGCGTCTTGCTGGGCCTGCTTCAGATACTCTTGGACATGCTTAGCTTTAAGTTTAGGTAGGTCAGCTTTCACTTTAACCTCCCTCTTGTCTTCGTAGAAACGTCTGGCTTAGGAGCAGAGGTGAAACCTGAAAAGGGGGAAATGACATCTGGGTCAAAGAGAGAGCTCGATGAAGCAAAAATAGAACACGTCACGAGTTTAATCGCTAAAGAGGAATGAGGAAGAGGGTCAGCGGGAGGAGTCATGTGTTGGGCTGAGCTTGATTGGGAAACTATCTTCTGGGGAGGCCTCTTCGGGGGAAGGGACGAGTCACGTGAGGCGCCAGCTTGGCCTCCTGTAGTTGCTTTTTTGGTAAAAGCGGGAGGAGACCTAGCTTTGTCCAAAGGTGTTGCTTCACCGAATTGGGAAAGTTTTTCCCCCCGATTCCCCAAGGTCTTGGGAGCCACGCCAGGAAGACCGTTGGGATTTTCTTGGCTGGCGAGCGCAGAGAACCGATTGCCAGGGAGTGAGCCTGCCACCTTCTGACGCAGTGGACATTGCTGATGCCTAACCACCACCATCGATGGGCCCAGGGTGGCTTCCTGGTGGTCGACGGGAGTTCATGGGGTTGGGGGTGAGGCCTGGCTCGCTGGAGCTTTTGACTAGGAAGGGACGCTGGTTTTCGGCGGGTGGGAGGGGACAGTAGGGCCTTGGGCGGGCGGTTGACTCTGCTTGAAGCTATTCAGGGAGGTCGACGTTCCACCGGTCGGGGTAGCGGGAGTCGGGCATGGCATCTGTTACGATCAAGAGTAGAAGTTGCTGAGGTGGCACTTGCTGAGTTGGCAAGTTAGTTAGTAGTTATGGCGGGAAAAGCAGTTGTAAAACTAGAATAAATAGAAGAAGCTGTACCGAAGAAGATCATTCAGAAATCATAATAAGAAATCCTATTTTCCTATTCCTCTACCAATTCTCTCTCTCTCGTTCTATTTCTTTATCTCTCTCTATTTATTGATCTCTTCTACTTCCGCTCGCAACACTTGGTATCAGAGCCTCCAGGCTCCATGGACACACGATGGAAGGTTATGGAGGAAGGCCAAAGGAAGCTCGAGTCGCATGTTTCCACCTTGCTCGGAACGGTTTCGTCTCATTCCCAGGCCCTTGTTGAAACGAAGAGCAAGCTTGAGGAAGCTTGTGCACGAATGGAGCAGTTTCATTCAGAGACCAGCATCAAGATTGATCAAACCAATGCAAAAGTGAATCAAACTTATGCTAAGCTGGAAGAGGTTCTCACATTCTTGAAATCGCTAGGCAGTTCAGAGAAGGGAATTCTTGGGGCTTCTCCTCCGCCAGTTGTGGAGATTATGCCATCTCCTCCCGTGACGGTCGGACTTGCATCATCGAGGCACCAGGGAGACACGCACCACTTGGTAAGGTTCGATATTCCTACGTTTATGAGCTTGAACCCTCGCTTTTGGGTGAGGAAGTGTGAGCAATATTTTGAGCTTAACAACGTAGAGGAGGGTCGTAAGATTGAGGTTGCTAGCTTGCATTTCGATGAGGAATCTGATACATGGTTTGACTCTTGGTTCTTGGTCAATCATCGAGCATCTTGGGTTCAGTTTGTTGAAGTAATCTGCCAGCGTTTTGGGGATCGTAGCTCAGGGAGTGTAATTGAGGAGTTCAACCACCTCAAGCAGGTGGGGAGCGTGATGGATTATGCTCGCCATTTTGAGGAGTTACGAGCCATGATGTTGCGGGAGAATCCTATATTGACAGAGCGGTATTTTGTATTGAGTTTTATTGGAGGATTGAGTGATGCTATCAAGTCCTTTGTTCGAGCTCACGACCCGGTGCGTTTGGGTGACGCCATCGAGAAATCTAGGTTGTGTGAATCGGCTGTTAAGGCCGTGTACAAGGGGCAAGGGCGGAATGGACACTCCCTCGGGCAGTCACCGCTGTCATTGGGCGTCCAACAGGCGACTTCATCTGATTCCCAAGGTGGTGGTACGGGGAGTAGCAGCTCAAGTAATGGTTCTGGTACGCACGGAAGTGGTACAAGTTTGACCAAGAAGGAGTCGCCTTGTTATCGCTGTGGAGAACGATGGTTTAAGGGCCACGTTTGTACGAGTAACAAGAAGATGGAAAACCTTGCGTTCATGGGAACTGAGTTTCGGGATGTTACGGATGGTCTTGATGTGAACTCATGGTCGGAAGAGATGATTGCCATTTCGATGCATGCCATTCATGGCAGCAGCGGGAACGGGTCCTTCCAGTTGAAGGGGACTATAAAAGGTCGACCTATTTTGATCCTACTTGACACAGGGAGCTCCTCCACTTTCATTGGCCTCAAGATTGTGCAAGAACTGCAGCTGAACACGATGGCAACGGATAATATGACCGTGACTTTGGGGAATGGTTCTATGATTGCTTGTGCTCAGACGTGTTCCGAAATTGCGTGGGAGATGGGCGGTAGTTCTTTCAAGTACGATTTCAAGATTTTGGAGTTGGGAACCTTTGATTTGGTCCTCGGCACAGACTGGATGCATAACGTCAACCCAATTACTTTCGACTTTGTTAAGGTTGAGGCGACGATCAAGAACAATGAACAGGATGTGGTGCTCAAGGGTCATAGGAGCCTGGACTTTGTAAAGGCAAATGAGTTGAGGTGCATGACTATCGACGTAATGCACAAGGAGGTGAGCAAGTGCAAGATAAAGGATGAGGTGATGATCAATTGGCATTGGCATTTGGGAGTTAAGGATCATCTGGAACTTAAAGGAGCCTATGTACTGAGCTGTTTCAGTAAGGTGCAAGTGGAAAACAGCAAAGAACAAGTGAATGCAAAGTTGAGTAAATCCAACGTATGGAATTTACTGTTCCAGAGTTGGGATCCTGGAGACTCATTTATGAAGTTACAATATGTTTTGTGGGAATTGCTCACAGGATTGTTTAAATAGCTTCGTTGGTTTCGTGCATATTGCTGCTGCACTACTACAAGCATTTCTTGCTCCCAGAGCATTCAGCTTAATGATCATTCTTGAGGACAAGAATGGTGTTCCGGGGAGGGTCGAATGTTACGATCAAGAGTAGAAGTTGCTGAGGTGGCACTTGCTGAGTTGGCAAGTTAGTTAGTAGTTGTGGCGGGAAAAGCAGTTGTAAAACTAGAATAAATAGAAGAAGCTATACCGAAGAAGATCATTCAGAAATCATAATAAGAAATCATATTTTCCTATTCCTCTACCAATTCTCTCTCTCTCTCTCTCGTTCTATTTCTTTATCTCTCTCTATTTCTTGATCTCTTCTACTTCCGCTCGCAACAGCATCTCCGGGCACATCTCAGTTTAGTGTATGTAACGGCCACACCGGAGGCATATGGTATGTAGCCCCTCGTACTCAATCTGATACCTTTCTTCATTGACGATGATAATGCCGGACAGAGGATAACCCAAGTCGATTTCCATGCAGATGCAGGCAAATGGAGATGGTCGCCGGGACTAGCCCGGGAGCTCGCCAGAGAGGGGCGGAAGGAAATTCAATGATAGCGCGTTTTTCAAGTCAGAGAAGAGAAAACAGTAAATAACGAACTAGCTTTGCCTAAAATTTATTTATATTTAAAGTCATGGCCTCGATCAGACTCAGCAGGTAAAATCTGTTTGTGTTTTCAGCATTCAGAAGGGAAAAAAAATGTATATATATATATAAATTGTCCTTTGGCATTTCCCAACTCACAATAGCTAAGGTGGACCTAAGAGTGAGACTAGTTCATGGGCTCATGGGCTTCTGTCCCCATACTGAAGCATTCCCAGGCTTCAGCCCACGCTGACAAATTTAGCAAGTCAATATCTATTGATTCTCAACAAAAAAAAAATTTGTGTACATTGCATTCATCATAATATTTAAGTTCTCCAAATGTTTGAACACTAGTCAATATTTTTTAATTAGTAAATATTTTGTCTTTCATAGATTGTCAACTATATATTTTTTTGTTATAGTTAGGCCGTCTTATATACTCTTTGTCCGAGATTGGATCATCATAGACTACGAACAACAATAGATATCAAGAAGAGATAACAGGAAATATCTGATCCTAAACAACAATCCTAAATCAAATCTATACAGTGGCCTCCAATAACAATCTGATATTCCTTTGTGACACAGACACCAAAAAAAACTACCAAATAGCAGGGTCAAAAAATATCTCCCATATTTCTTTGTAATTAAACGGCCGTGGTCGTCTCTTGGTGGGTTAACGTGAGTGTGTTGTGGATCACACTCAAATTAGTGAGGTGACCATTGGTGGAGCCAAATCAATAATTTTGTGAAATGTATCGTATTGCAAAACAGCTCTACCGAGAGAATTAACGGATTTTTTTTGTAAGGAGAGAGAAATTAACATGTAACGTTCTTGATTAATTTTATCCGATCTTTTTCAAAAAAATTGCAATTGCATGTCTTTGTCTATATAAGGAGTATCCGCTGGTTTGGGACAGTATTAACTATTAAGTTGTGAATTATTTGTAGGTATTCTATTTCTCAATATTCTATGATAATTGTAATTACTGTAACAAATTTATATTTAGCATTTTTTTTAATTTCAGAAAGAGTGATCACATTTTAACGTGCTCTTGGCTCCGCCTTGTCTAGGCTTTTAGCAGCAAATGGGGATTGAAAAGGAAAGGTCAACCAACACACTTTGTAATTTGTACAGTTTTATTGTGTCTTATTAATAATAATATTTCTAGTTATTAGGATTCTCTTTTGCGAGATTAGTATTGCAGAGTTACACCATGTACTACTATTACATTATTAGCTATTACATTCTGCTCCGACCCAGTCATGTTCTAAAACGCCCAAATAAACCCATCAACCCAAAATAAAACATTTATCCATCAATCTTATTGTGTCCTAGAACTACCTGGACACTTGCTACAAAAACCTTTATTGAATGAGGAACCGCTACAACCTTGAAGATGTCTTTTTATATCCATCTCAAATATCTAAGCTGATGGGTTGTTGGAATTAATATTTTTTTAGAGGTCATACAATTTTCCATCAGTATTACCAACCGTCAATCATGTTGGACATAAAAGGCCAAATCAGGCAATTATTATTGTGCCTGATTATGCCCAGGCCCATCAAGCCCAAATTTTGGGTGGAATGGGCCGGTCAATTCAAGGCCACGCAAGCGCCACGTCAGCGTGACGTGGCGTTGGCGAAGTTGCTGCCAAAGTTGGCGGCCCACGTGGCACACTCACGTGGCGCCACGTGGCAGACATGCGCCCCGAAGTGCCACGTGGCAGGCATGTGGCCTAGAAGTGCCACGTGGCGCGTTCTGGTTGTCCGAATTTCCCTATAAAAAGGGAAATCTGGCTGAACCAATCTGAAAGTTTGTCCACAACCACTCAATAAGAAAGGAAAACTCTGGATTAGTCCCTGAGTTTTGATCAGATTTTCGATAGAGAAAATCTCGTAAAAATTAATTACGAATTCGTTAAAACGTGATCGTAATTCGACTGGCACGAAGACATTGTGGACCCGAACCTGTGGACCTCTTGCTTCAACAAGTAAGTGATTAATTTAGAACCAGCGGGACTAAATTAAATTTTGCCTAACCACGCGGGCAAATTCGCGCAAGCGCGAAATCTTAAGGTACCAATCTAAAATTTGACCGCATACGTGGCACCTTCGTGTCATAGACTTCGGTACAATTTTTGAAAAACTTGGGGACTAATTTGAAATTTGACCAAAAATCCCCAAATCAACAAAAAACCCTAGTCGGGCAATTTGGGGGAGATTTTCCCCAAATCGATTTTCGTCAATTTCGTCTGAAATCTGACGATTCCAACGTCGTAGATCGACGATAGTCGATTCTCCGGCGTGTCCTCGACGTTCTGATACCACTTTCGTGGATCGACGTCGCCAAAAAATGAAGATTGAAGCCGATGTTGCGACCGGTCTCAGCCGTCGGTTCGCCGTCGTTTCTCCGCGGTCGTGGGTGGAGATTCGGCCGCCTTCGGCGCTCGCTGGAGAAGAGAGAGAGAGTGAAAGGGGAAAATATGCGGGGGGTAAAATCGTAATTTCACAATTTTTCTCGAAAATATTTATACCCGGGTCAAGAAAATCAAAAAACCGGTTGAATTGGCTTGGTTTATTGGTTCGACCTAACCCGTTTTATGATAAATGTTGGGTTTTTTCTCTTTTAATTGGATAAAATCTGTTTTTATTCCATTAAAATCCAATAAATTTATAAAAATTTTGAAAATTTTTTGTCAATTAGGTTTATTAAAATTATAACGATATTTTTAATAAACTAAAAAAAAGAAAAATATTTTGGAACGAGTTTCGAGATATGTTAAATTTAACTAAAATCACATGAATTGGTCCATAGTATGATCATCAAAAGATTAAAAAATGAGTTTTTCAATCCAATTTTGGGAGAATATGAGAATTAACCCGAAATTGACTTGTAATTGATACAAGATACGATGGCTACTGGGATGAGGTATCTGAACTTCTGTGCAACGGAACTTCGACAAAAGGTTCTGAAGCGTCGTTTACCGCTGCAAGTGCCTAAGGATGACATGTATGCCATCGTTGACCATATCGAGGATGTTCACCGGGAGATGCAAGACTGCGTCTGAGCCGGAGGTTATAATTATGGAGAGGACTGGCCCTCCATGTTTCGAGACCTCCTGGTCACGCTGAAAATCCAAGAAGATATGTATGTCTTCTCGGAGCCCGAGATCAATACCCATAGAGAGGGCTCTTCTCAGAGAAATGATACCTTCTCCTGTTCTAGAGCTGCGAAGCGGTCTGATCTTGAACCGCTACCTCGCTAAGGAATACCATTACAATTTTCCTCCGCTCCTGATCATCCGGATTATGGAATCGAGCCGAGTTCCGGTGGTGAACTTGGAATCCTTCGCTGGATTGTCCTCGCACCCGGTCCCCACAGGATCATCCTCGGACCCGGATCCAGATATGTATCTGAATTCTTCTACCGGATCGCCTGGACACCCGATCCTCATGTGATTACATGTTTAACTGTTCCCTTATACATATGTTGTTATTGGGAAAATTTTGTACAATTGGTTGAGACATTGTCTGAGTTTTTTATACATATGTGTATAAACTCAGAATGTACAAATGCATATGTGGTGCATGTAATTAAATAAAGATGTTTGTTTAGTTACTTCCACTTGAGTTTACTATCAATAAACTTTATACCGTTGAAGTTTAAAATTAATACTTGAATAGTGAGGGGAAGCATGCCCGCGACCCACTTCGATTTTGAGGTTAATCAAGGACTTTGTATCGTTAAAAGTTATGAGTGTTTAGTAAATTGAATCATATTGCCAAATCAAATTTCTAATATGTTCTCATATTAAAAAATCCCTATAGAAATGTCAGTTGCTTCTAGATCCATCATAGCTGAGTTAAACCGTGAGTTAAAACTCAACGGTGAAAACTATGAGAATTGGAGCATGAAAATCCAATATGTGCTTGAGGAACAAGGAAGTTCTAGAGCACATACATGTGATAATGGATGAGCCTGAAGAAGACACAACTGCTCAACATAAGCGAGACAAAGAAGCTTATGTTATTTGGAAGAGAAAGAACACTACTGCCCCATTGATTTTGCTGAGTTCGATGATGGATGATGTCACCCGACAATTTTGCGTGTATGAGAACGCGAAAGAGTTATGGGACTTTCTCAAACAAAAATTTGGAAAGCTTTCAGTGTCAAAGCTGCGTGCTTTGACCATAAGGTTTGACACCTTTAAAAAGCATCCGAAAATACTTGAGAGTGATGTCTAATATGATCACTGAACTGGCAGAGGCTGGTCACATACTTAGCAACGAGTAGCAGATTCAAGCTATCATCCGTTCCTTACCACCAAGTTGGGAACAAATGGAGATGAATCTTACCTATTCCGACCATTTGGTAACATTTGATGATGTTGCCAAACACCTTGAGCTGGAAGAGGATCGCCTCCTAGCTATGAAATCCCACCCTGAAGCCCATTCGATTTGTTCGACTGGGAGTGGTGGGAAAAAGAAGAAAGATAAAGGGAAGGGTAAGTGTAAAGAAACTCCAAAGGCTAAAAACCATGGAACCAAGTTGGATGGCTCCAAGGCTAAAAAGAAAAAGCGGTTTAACATTTCAAAAGTAAAATGTTTTAACTATCAACAGAAGGGACATTTTGCAAAAGATTGCAAGATGTCCAAGCAGGTACAACTAAACTCAAGTGTGAGTAAGTTGTATGTATCCTCTTGTACCCTTCTAACTGAGTCACATTCTATGTGGGTGATTGATTCAGGAGCGACAGACCATGTAGCTAGAGACCGTTGTTCGTTCGTTGAATACAGGCGGTTGCCGGCTGGAGCAAAAACTATTTTTGTTGGTAACAACTCGTCCGTGAATGTGAAAGGCCTAGGAACTTGTAAATTGTAACTTCGTGGTGGTCGTGCCCTTCTTTTACATGACGTGTTGTTTGCTCTAGACATTCGAAGGAACCTGATCTCAGTTTCGGCCTTATTGTCTTTAGATTTTTGGTTGTCGTTTAAGGACGACACTGTTAGATTATTTTTGGATGATGCCTCTTTTGGCCTTGGATATATATCGGAAGGTTTTTTGATTCTGGATATTGATCCTTGTGAAAGTTTTTCCTTCGTCACTAGTTCAAACTCATCGGAAGATGATATTAAACTGTGGCAATCTAGACTAGGCCATATCGGTCAGGATCGTTTAACCCGTCTAGCTAAGGCAGGACAACTGGAAAATGTAGAGAGATCTATATTACCCAGATGCGTATCCTGTCTAGAAGGGAAAAGCACAAGAAAACCTTTCGGTACTGGGACTAGAGCCAAATTTTCATTACAATTAGTCCATTCTGACATCTGTGGTCCAATGAACGTGAGGGCAAGGCATGGAGCATATTACTTCATCACCTTCATTGACGACTATACTAGATATGGTCTGATATACCTGATTTCTCACAAGTCTGAAACCTTAAACTGCTTCATAACATACATGCGTTTTGTTGAGAATCAGAAGGATAGAAAGATAAAGGCCTTGCGAACTGATCGTGGCCGTGAATATCTTTCTGATGAGTTCAAAGCTCTATGCATTGAAAAAGGGATTGAACATCAGTTGTCCATTCCCTATACACCCCAGCAAAACGGGGTTGCTGAAAGAAGGAATAGAACCCTCCTTGACATGGTTAGATCAATGATGGCAGAGGCAAATTTGCCTATATCATTCTATGAAGATGCGCTCCTGAGTGTCGCATACATTCTAAACCGTGTTTCCTCTAAGTCTGTTACAGCCACTCCTTATGAAATGTGGATATATCGAAAGCCCGATCTATCTTATTTTAAGCCATGGGGGTGTGCGTCCTATGTCTATTCTACCTCAAGTACTTTGGGTAAACTAGGACCGAGAGGTAGAAAAAGTATCTTTATAAGATACCCAGAGGTATCTAAAGGGTACGTTTTTGTGGGTGAACTGGACGATGGACATGTAACAGAATTTGAATCACGTGATGCCACATTTTTGAAAAATAAATTTCCAAAGTTGGGGGAGGTTAGTAATGATCTTACTCTTTATGAGACAGATGAACCAGAATCATCTGGATCACTTCTTCCGAGTGGGAGAATTGAGGAGGAATATAGAGATTTTTTAACTCAAAATGATCCGGAAGGTCGTGATCTGAGTCCTGAAAGGGAAGTAATTTTTTATTCCAGTGGGAGTATGGTATTTCCACCCAGTGGGAGTGCGATTCCTGGATATGATGAATATATGAGAAATGTTTATCAAAACTGGGAATATCGTAGGTCTAGCAGAACTAGCATACCACGCCGATGATTTGACATCGAAGGCGAGGCTATTGCGTTCTTGGTATCACTAAAGAAATTTTGTGGTCCAAGTGAAATTCTTCTGGCCATCCTACAGGATGAAGATGAGCCAAAGAATGTATCTGGAGCTTTGTCATCTCTAAAATGAACTGAATGGATGAATGCAATGGAAGAAGAAATATCTTCTATGATCAAAAACTAGGTTCGGGATTTGGTCGACCTACCTTAGGGACGTAGGGCAATTGGGAATGAGTGGATTCTCAAAATCAAGCGCAATGCAGATGGCAGTATCGAAAGATACAAAGCGCGTTTGGTTGCCCAAGGTTTCAAACAACAGGCTGGGATAGACTATGAGGAGACTTTTGCACCTGTTGTTAGATTTACGTCAATTAGGGTCATTTTAGCTATTGTTGCTAACATGAATCTAGAATTACATTAAATGGAAGTAAAAATTGCTTTTCTCCATGGAGAATTGGATGAAGAAATCTACATGATTCAGCCTGAGGGCTACATTCAAATAGGCTGCGAACACAAAGTTTGCAAATTGAATAGATCAACTTATGGCCTTAAGCAGTCATCTAGACAGTGGTATATTCGCTTTCATAATACGATCATGGCGCATGATTTTATAATGATAGACGAAGATCACTGCGTGTATGTTAAGCGATCAGGAAAAAAGTTTGTTATCATCACTTTTTATGTTGATGACATACTTTTAGCTGGAAATAAAATGGGATTTCTTGTCGAAATCAAAGATTGGTTATCTTCCAACTTTGAAATGAAAGACATAGGTGAAGCAGATTACATTCTCAGAGTTAAGATTTCGAGGAATCGTTCGAAAAGAATAGTGTCACTTTCACAAGAGACATATATTTGCAAAGTAGTAGAATATTTCAAATGTGATCACAGTAACCCAAAGTACGTTCCATTGGTTAAAGGTCATAATTTGTGTAAGAACATGTGCCCAAAAATAGCTAAACAATATGGGGACATAGAGAAAATTCCTTATGCCAACGCAGTTGGATGCCTGATGTACGCAATGTTGTGTACCAGACCTGATATTTGCTATGTTGTTGGGATAGCAAGCAGATATCAGGCTGATCTAGGCAGTGCTCACTGGAAGGCTGTCAAAGGGATTTTGAAATATTTGAACACTACTGCAGAATACTCTTTGTGCTATCAAGACTGTGACCTGATATTGAGTGGCTATACTGATGCTGATTGGGGAGACGATGTGGACAAGAATAAGTCTACATCTGGATTCATTTTCTTATTGGGCGGGGGTGCTATCTCATGGAGCAGTAAGAAGCAAACCTGTGTATCCCTGTCAACAATGGAAGCGGAATATGTAGCTTCAGCTCATGCTGCTCAAGAAGCGGTATGGTTGAAGAGATTCTTAAGCCATCTCTCCCTGATCAACTCAACAGAGCCCGTGAGTCTATTCTGCGACAACCAGGCAGCTATAGCTTATGCTAAGGATCCTAGATTCCATAGCACGGCTAAACATATAGATATTAAATTTTACTTTGTTAGAAGTTTAGTAAAATATAAAGAACTGTGTATGAAACACATATCTACACGAGATATGGCCGCAGATCCAATGACTAAAGCATTACCTCGAGAAGTGTTCGAGAAACATGTTAAGTCACTGGGTTTACGATGGTTTTATTTGTAATCCAATTAGTTAGAATAAAGGAGTTTTATTTGGCAATATGAGTAATTTATGAAACATGTCGGACAGAGAAGTAGTCCATTCACATGGGTGTTTACCTCAGTAGGAGTCAAGAAGTTGATTCCTAGATGAGATGAGGCAGTTATTAGACATTCATAAGTGCATGTCCTATGACGGAATGCCGTCTTGCTCAAGAGCTAGTTTCCTTATGGGATGCAAGAATAAGTTGATGCATTTGGATTTTCTATAATCCATATGATAAGATATAAGTGAAACTTATCATACTGTCTGTCCTATTAGCCTAGAGTTAAGCTAAGGCTGATACTCTAGTATGGTGTTAAATGACATGTGTTCCTTTAAAAAAGGAATGTACACCGTAACACGTGATCAGTATCATGTGTGCTACTCAACCACTGGATGGGATGAAAATGTTGAGTGATTTCATAATCCCTGGTGTGAGACCAATTTTCGAGAATTGTGATTTCCGAAACCTACCATTAAGATCCTAAATATATTCTGGAAGTATGATCCAGTGCTGCTAGCTTAGAAAGTTCATGAAAAGGTTATGGCATAGCGATTCGACCTGGCAGGGCTGACCAGAAAAGCAGGCTGTATCATTATGAAAGGAATATAGTTAAGGGAGAAGGAACTCTGTTCATCACATTCTGAGTTTCGTGGTTCAGGTGCACCAATTGTATTGAAAAGTACAATAGTGAACCCGAATATAATTGTTTGAAATCACTAATGTGAACAATGGAATGTGACATGGGTCCTGGGATAATAGCATGCATTATACAAGAAGGTTGTCGAGATGCTACTATTCAAGTAGTCTGAGTGTCCGTGCTCTTGAATTTAGCTTAACACACTCCACGTATGCTGGTCGCATGAAATCCTTTAAAGAAATATAATAGTTGTTGATCAAGGTCAATAATAATTGAATGGGAGATGTTGGACCTAAAAGGCCCAATCAGGCAATTATTATTGTGCCTGATTGGGCCCAGGCCCATCAGGCCCAAATTTTGGGTGGAATGGGCCGGTCAACCTGAGTTGATCGGCCCAAGGCCACGCAAGCGCCACGTCAGCGTGACGTGGCGCTGATGCAGTTTCTGCCAAAGTTGGCGGCCCACGTGGCACGCTGACATGGCACCGCGCGGCAAAGCTAGAGGTCGCTTTGCCACGTGGCGGACACGTGGCCCGAAGTACCACGTGGCCGACATGCGGTCCGAAGTGCCACGTGGCAGGCGTGTAGCCTAGAAGTGCCACGTGGCGCGTTCTGGTTGTCCGGATTTCCCTATAAAAAGGGGAAATCTGGCTGAACCAATCTGAAAGTTTGCCCACAACCACTCAATAAGAAAAGAAAAACTCTGGATTAGTCCCTGAGTTTTGATCAGATTTTTTATAGAGAAAATCTCGTGAAAATTAATTACGAATCCGTTAAAACGTGATCGTAATTCGACTGGCACGAAGACATTGTGGACCCGAACCTGTGGACCTCTTGCTTCAACAAGTAAGTGATTTATTATTAACGAATTAGTTTGTTAATTAATCAGGTTTAACATGTAATTACTCGTTAATTACACGTCAAACCCAGCAATTCCGAATAACGATATAGTACAAGGTAGATCTATGTACTTTATTTTGTGTTTTTACTACTATTTCTTGTACCAAATATTATAATTTTCTTACTTAATGATGTCTAAATAAATTGTGATTGAAATCCCAATTTTAGCACTTCAAAAAGAAATAAAAAAGACAAAACAGGTAAGCAACTGAAGCCTTGATCAATATCATTTCAAACTGACTTATACAATAACAAAGACCTGAACTTGAGCATATATCTACATGCTACCCTGGAATGTCACAACGAACATGTCTCAGGACCACCGGGATCACGATATCCGGCGAGCTCAAATGCGGCAAGTGGCCGCCCACGGGCATCACCTCGATGACGGTAGGGCACGTGAGTTGCCGGTGGATGTACTCGGCCACCATGACGGGCACGGCCATGTCCTTCTTGCTCTGCAGTATATGGCATGGCACCGTGACCAGAGGCAGGATTTCCCTCGTGTCGCTGAGGAATATTAGATGGGCCAGGCTCAGGGCTATGTCGGGCCTCATGTTAAATAGGGTCCGACAGAATTCTTGGACCACAACCGAGTCCATGTCTCCACCAACTACCAGTGGAGCGAACCCAGAGCACCAGGCTCTGTAGTTGTTCTGCATGCCTTCGAACAGTTGCTCTATCTCCTCCTCCTCGAACCCTCCAAAGTAATCTGAGCAGTTCAATAACCTGCCAACAAGGCACTATAACAGCTCAATTTTTTTCCCGCACTAGCAGTTCATCCTAATGTATGCTACGGCTTTTTCAATAAAGAGACCATCTATCTATTTTCGAATATTCGGTACCAACTAATCTTTGTTCAAAATAGGGCGAACTATAAAAGGTATTAAAGCTCTTCATATCGAGATTTCACAGAATTGGGTTTGCAGAATTTTTCAACTTGAGAACTCTGATCAAATTAGAACAGTTTCGAACTAATTGATCTAGCTGCTAGTCTAATAGGTCTATTGGGTTAATATGTCTTCTCGTGACGTTCTTGAACCTAAAACATAAACATTAACTATTCCACCGAACCAAACGATACACGAGTTCAAGTGATAAAAAGATTATCCGGAACTCACACTACACTGAAAATTTCCCGATCACAGAGACAAAACAGGTAACAATTTGCAGACAAAAAACCTCACCTCGGGGTGCCATTTAGGAAGATGAGCTTGGAGAAGAGGTCGGGTCGAATCACGGAAGCAATAGCCCCAACCATAGCAGAGTAAGAGTGGCCCACAAACATACAAGACTTCACCTGCAAACCAATGCTAGTATTTTTGAATTTTAAGTCTTACGAAAACTCGACGGTGCTCAATTTTAAATAGAGATTTTGTAAAAAGAGACTTGACCTGCAACTCCTCCAATATGGAAATCAAATCGTACGCGAAACCTTCCATGCTGGAGTGCCTCTCGAAGTCAAAGTAGTCCGGGTTGGTGGTGCCTGCGCCCATATTATCGTACACGACCACCTTGAAGTCCTCGACCAAGTGAGGGACAAGGTACCTCCAAACCGACTGGTCGGCTCCGAACCCATGACCCAGTACGATGAACTGGTCGCCCGAGCCCAGTACCTTCACGTTGTGTGCTTCTTCTACTATCCCCATCGAGCCTGCCTGTGTTCTTTCTTCGACTAAAGGCGCGATAGGAGTACCTTAATTGTCCATGCGAATATAAATATATATTATTTAGGTTTTTTGAGACTTTTTTCTTTTCTCCTTGAGTGAAATACAAGATACGAATAAGAGAATAATCAATGTCCGGAGTAATTGAAATAATTAAATTGGAAGGGGGCTGCATTTTGAACTCTGAACGGAGTGGAACCAGAGATTATTAGCCACGGAAATTGGAGACGTAAATCACGACAATATCTTGCCGACTGTTCTAATTGCGAGGCTACAAGTTGGTCGACATTTTGTGTTATGGATATTTGTCCCGTATCGTCTCCGGTTTCCCCACTCGTACGATTGCAACATCGATTGGACCTGATGTGGCTCAACTTTCAATGTCCACCAACATGGATTGGATTTTTTTTAACGGTGTTACTGTTCATGGCTTTTTATCAATCGAGTGTCACAAAAAAAGTTTTCTCGAAAATGGTGTTCGCGTGTGATACTAAGAATTTTTCCCATTTCTGGTACCAAGAAACAGAGAAAATTTCAGTTTTCACCAAGGAACGGAAACCAAGAAACCAATAAAATTTCTGTTTCTTGAAAAAAATAAAAAATATTTCTGTTTCTTTGGCCGTGCCGATATATGCCTTTATCTGCCACATTTGAATTTATATCGATGGGGGCAATCTATCCGAAATAGAGATTTCCAATTCCTATCCACCAAGATCCGAAAATTTTCTTGGTTTTTTGTCATAAAAAAGCCAATATATTCAGAGGCATCGAGGCCATTAACACATGCATCCGTCTTCCATCTCATCTCGTGAGCTTCAAATTAGGTAATTTACATAATCAAAAATTTATATGTAGATGTTGTTAGTTAATTATAAATTAGTTAGGAATATTTAGTGATTACGTATCTTTAATTGGATTTCAAATTTTTTTGCTACCATAGATGCACCAATAGAAAAATATATGCATGATCCAATATATTCAGTTTTTACAATTTATACACTTTAAAAAATTATGACATGCCCAAATAATTCATTATCTATGTTAAATTAATATAATTTTTATTTTATTGGTCTAACTCTTGTTACTTACTAATTCAGCAAAATAATTACGCTATTTAGGCTAATTATACTTTTTTCATAACCTTTTTATTTTCCCTATTTAACCTTTTTATGGCATTAATTAACCGACTTTAGGGGTGGCTAAATAAAGAGCCATTTTTTTAAAACAAAAAACGGCCAAGGCGACCCAAAATTGAAATCATAGGAGTAATTATAGGAGTAATTGAAATCATAGTACTTTAATAGTTCTTCCAATATATTTTAATATCTCTAACCGATAAAATCTATCTTAAACAGTTTTCTATTACTTCATATACATAAATCTCGCCAAATTCATCTTATTGCTAATTATATATAAACATATATATTCACCAATTTTTCAATCGCTCTACTGCCCTTTTTATTAATTTCTCTTTACTTTGTTGCCCTTTTAGTATTGTTGTTCAAGAACAAATAGTCTCATTTCGTATCTTCTTTACTTAAAAAATATATTGTTTACTTTTGTTGTAGTGAACAATGGCTATGCGTGTTGTAAAAATAAAGTTGAAATACGATAGAGAGATTTACAACAATAGTCAAATTGGTTTTGACTACCAATGTGGAAAAGAAGCAAAGTTGAAGTTCTATGAAGATTTTTTAAGCTATAATATTTTGTGGAAAAGAATAAATGACAAAATTCCTTTAGGTCTGAATGAAGAGTTTGCTGGGCTGATATTTAGATATCCTTTTGGAAGAGAAAAGTATGGGCAAATGTCTATTAATGATGAAGAAGATGTTAGGAACATGGTTCAAACTATGACCAACTTTTCCGGACCGATGGCGCGTGTGATTTCGCTAGCAATCATTGTTGAGAAAAGAGTGTGTAATGATTACAACCCGTTGCTCGTTCAAGATTGTCAGTTCTTGAGTGGTGGTGAAAATTACTATGATGCTGGTACATCCACGGGGATGCCCGCTGCTAGAGATAAACCAATATTTGATTGGTTTGAAAATGATCCTAGAGATATGGCTCCATACGCAATAAATAATTGGGAGGAAGAAGAAGAAGAAGAGCAGCAGCATCAACTACAACAACAACAACAATATGGAGAACAATCACAATGGAATTCTATTGAACAACAATACGGTGAACAAGCTATATGAAATTATGTTGAACAACAATACGGAGGAGTACCATATTACGGTCAACTAGCTCTAACTGAGCCCGGTGAACAATCTTCAATGAGTGTTTATGGTGAAGCATGGAGCTGTGACCGAGTAAAAGATGAAAGTTCTTATGGTTTGTTGAAGGAGGGTACAATCTGAAATTGCAAAAAAGATGCAATCAGGGAGATCCAAGCATTCGCAATGAAAGATGGGCGTGAGTTTGAGCGCGAAGAAACAAGACCTGAAATATTTTTCGTGAAGTGTAAAAAATGGAAAACAGATTATTGCAATTGAAAGATCTGTGTCTCACAGGAAAGAAGGGACAGACTTTTTGGTACTTGGAAAATAGTGAAACATACCTACCCTCACACATGTAGTCGCCTAGGAAAGTCGCAAGATCATCATCAACTCACTTCCGCTTTCATTGCGCAAATGATTATAAATCGAGTTGAGGATCAACCAGAAATTCCAGTTAAGTCTTTAAGGTCAGAGAATCACGACCGCACTGGATATGAACCCTTTTACAGGAAGACTTGGTGGGCGAGAGAGAGGGCATTTAAGGTATTATGGAGGGATTGGAAAGAATCATACAATTGTCTTCCACAATAGTTTGCTGCATGCAAGATAAAGAATCCTGGAACTATTGTTCAATGGGAATATTTTCATAGTTTGCCTGACAGAGACCATTATATGTAACTCCTTTCATACCTGGAACAAAGATTTTCAAGCGAGTGTTCTGGAGCTTCAAGCCTTGCATTGAAGCTTTTAAACATTGCATGCTTGTGTTGGAGATCGATGCAACATTCTTGTACAAAAAGTACAAGCATTCTCTCATGATTGCCACTGCTATTGATGGTAATAATGCTATAATTCCAATAGCATTTGCCCTTGTTGAGGGCGAGAACACTGATAGTTGGCAGTGATTCATGGAACTTGTCAGGAAGCATGTTACGCCTGCCCGACGTAGAATATGTGTTATTTCTGATCGTCACCCAGGCATATTGAAGGCAATGACAGACCTCTATGGTTGGGGAGAAGACACTAATACTGCCCATCGATATTATCTTCGACACTTAGCAAGCAATTCAAACACTCATTTCAAAAATGACACCATGAAGAATGTGATGAAAATTATAGGTAACACATCTTGAGTAGTTTAATACAATTTTATAAGTCTCTGAACTCCACATATAAAATTATATCTATGTTGGTTGTAGGAATGCAAGCACAAAAGTGTAAGTTTCAAGCTCACATGCAGAATAAATGGGAGGTCGAACAGGAGGTGTACAAATGGATGTATGAACGATCGGTTCCTAAATGGAGCTTAGCTAATGATGGCGGATGCCAATATGGTAACATGATGACAAATATTGCCGAGTGAGTTAATATGGTCTTCAAAAAAGTTTGTCACTTGCCGGTGATAGCCGTGGTGGCAGAGATATTTGACAGGCTAACCAAATATTTTGATGAGAGATCAACTATGTGCATTCAAGAGAGTTGTACAAGCAAAATAGTGTTGTCGCAGAAGCTTGTCAACAAATTGGAGGGGTGGGAGGAAAAGGCTAAACGAAACAGAGTGAAGATTTCTAATCATGCAGTTGGTGAGTGCGAAGTTCTCACTGGGCATGATATGGGCAGACAAAATGGGGACAAAACTCATTCAGTTCATCTTGATAACGGATATTGTGACTGTGGAAAATTCTAGGCTTTCCACTTCACGTGCTCACATGTAATGGCATGTTGTGTGGCACTTGGCATCGACTACAAGATATTTGTGGATAAGCATTACCGCCTGGAAACCACGCAAGCTTGATACCAATATAAATTTGTTCCTTTTAGCAATCCTGAATATTGGCCAGCTCTTGAAGATCCAACAGTTGTAAGGCTCATTCCAGATGAAAGATTAGTGAGAGGTAGAGGATAGCCACGGAAGCGTATACAGAACGAAATGGATACAATGCCTCGCATCTGTTGTACACTCTATAAAATGAGGGGTCACGCAAAAGCTAATTGCGCTAATATAAGAGCAGTTGCAGCGGCTAAAGCGGCAGCAGCACTATTAGACGCCGCCATGGACGTTGATTTATAACAATCGGCTGAATTGGGATGATTCTTTTCGAAGCCCACATAGATACCAGCGTAAGAGACCCAGCAATAGTTTTTGTAGTGAAGTCAGTGGCTTTGCATAACTGGTTGTAGAGGTGTGCAAGACACGCACTACCCCAACTGTAGGTGTGAATCGCATCTACATCCAAGAGAAGTGGCAACCAGCATGAGTTGACCTTTGACTTAGTCGTCTTCAGACACAATATGCATCTGATAACTCGCAATATGTTCACTCGAACATATCACTTCACGACCTCATCGTTAGCATCAACTGGGATAGTAGCAGGGTCAAAATTAGCCTCGAACCATCTTAGGGCAATTTAATTTTTGAGTACAATTCTTGGGGTCTCCACCAGATTCATGCCAAATAGGTGTACGCATAACTCATGCCACTAACGAGGTGTCTGCCTCCCCATGACTGGGTTTCCATTGATAGACAAACCAAACAACACAACAATGTTCTAGAGAGTAATGGTCATCTCCCCTCTGGCATATGGAACGTGTGTGTCTCAAGCTGCCACCACTCCACCAAGGCTGTAATAATTGCCGCCTCGACAACGACCATTCCAATACACCAAACATCCCAAAAACCTGCCGCCTTCATATAGGCTATGAAGGCCTTGTTCTGCACGGATGACTCCTTCCATTTTTGTCGGTAGATCTTTAACGCGTCATCAACATCAGTTCCTCCATGTACCTCAATGTTCCATACTACCTGTGAACGATGGACATCTTGGTGCCTTAATAAGGTCGCATCTGAGGGTCCTCCATCCCCAAAAAGATCCCTGTATCGATGTGAATCCATATATCTATACAACACAATAAACATACGAAACCAATAACCTAATTAACAAATAAAAAACACAACATATAAAACATAATAATGAAAAAAACACAAATATCACTAACCTTAAATTAATTAAATCAATAATTTAACTAACTAATCAAATCCAACTATTTCAAAAATAACATAATTAATCAACTTAATTAACACTAATTAGCATTATAAATATTAATTCAAAATTAGTGAACTGATTAACCTAATTAACAATGAACAAACCGGGCAAACCGAGGATGGCGAACAAATCAAATCAATCTAATCAACCTAATTAACCACAATCTAATCAATCTAACAACAAAAAATAGTGATCAGGACGAGGCAGACGGCGGGCGATGACGAGGCGAGGGCGAGCGAGGACGAGACAAGGGTGAGCGACAATGGCGGGATCGGGACGAGGTGAGGGGCGAGCGAGGATGAGCCAAGGGGACGGTGAGGGCGAGCAGTGGGTTCGGGTTGTTTTTTGTGTGAGGACCAGAATTTTTCCCATCTAATGTATATATGTGATAAGATTCGACCAAGAAACAGAAATATTTTCCATTTTTACCAAGAAACAAGAATTTTATTGATTTCTTGGTAACAGAAATTTTCTCAGTTCCTTAGTGAAAACGGAAAAAATTCCCGGAATCATACGTGGACACTATTTTTGGAAAAACTTTTTTTGTAACACCCGATTGATAAAAATTATGAACAGTAACACGTTTTAAAAAAAATCCCATGGATTGAGCCTTGGACATTGGAAAGTGTTAGCTATATGCCTGCATTGGGTTTTGGGAAAATCCTCTCAACTCCTTCGAGTTTGCTTAAATATACTAAAAGTACTTCCTATTTGTAAAATACACGCTGACGTCCCTCTAGTTTTTTTTATTATACTTTCGGGTCTCTGGCACCAGAATATTTGATTTTCTCCGGCGAAGGACCACTTGAAAAGACCAAAATGTCCCCCCTCTTTCATTTTTTGCCCAACTCTCCTATAAATCAACTGAGAACATTTTTTCCTCTCTCTCTTTTTACCTTTCTTCTTTAATCACTCCAAAATTTCAAATTTCACCTAAAAACACTAGCTGGGTTCGAAGCTTCCAAGTTCTACAGTCTGGGGCTCTGGGTAACTCTAAGCGAAGGTTCAAGAGTGCACAGTCTGGACAACTCAAAGCGAAGGTTCAAGAGTCGACAGTCTAGGCAACTCCAAGCGAAGGTACCAGAGTTCATGGTCTGGGCAACTCCAATCTAGGGTTCCAAGTCCAACCATTCCTCCGTTCTCCCATTCCTCTTCCTCTATTTCAGTAGTTGAAATTATTGGGTTATTCATGTCTTCCATCAATTCGTCATATGAGATCGATGATGGTTCCAGGTACATTAATATGGAGTGCAGGTGTGGTGTTCGAGCCTTGATTAAGATTGCTAAGACTTAAAAAATAGGGGGAGGTTGTTTTATGCTTGTGCGAAGAACAACTGTCGATGGCTTGGATGGTGTATGCCCCGGGAAGCAGATGGGGTCTGTCATCGTTCTCTTACAATGCAGGCATCTAGCAGCTGTGATCGTTCCAATGATTTAGTGATTGAAGAATTGAAGATGATTAATAAGATGTTGAAGAACTTAGTGACTGTTGTAATTATCTTCAATCTTATTTTTTTCCCCAGATGATTGTAAGGTAGACGATGAAGGATGTACTTGAATCTAGTTGAAATGGAATAAAAGTGTTTTGAATTGTTCACCCACTTCAACATCATCCTCTGAAGGCCAACACAACCTCGGGACCTTTGCAGATGGATCCCGGACAAACAACACCTTATCCGTTGGGGATACAACAGTAAGGGAAATACCACTTTCTTGAGAATAAATGTGAACCCGAGTAACTTCATACCACTTGTGATGTTCGAACATGAACATTACATCATTATCACTTTGTATTTCCCAACCCCCATCTTCAAGCACAAACTTGGACAATGGACTTTCAATCATATAATCAAATGCCATGTATCTATCTTCAACAAATATTTTAAAATTATACCGGTCGGGGTCCACATTGTCAAAGAATCGAGACTTACCATCGAGGATGAGCTCTATTGTGTACAACCAATCGTATATTTTCATGCAACTCCAGCCAAATCAGAAACTTTTGGGCTTTTAGGATTTCGTCACCAAACCAAGAATTGGGAGAATTTTAAGGTTTACCCGAATCAGCAATTGGAGGAACAAGGGAAGGAAGTGTGTTCGTGGATGGGTTGGCAAAAGATGAAAATGGGAAATCGGAGAGCCGGGGGTGGAGGAGGGAGGTGGAGAGTCGGGGAGAGAATGGAAAGAATGAGAGAGAGAATGTATTTTTTTGATTTTACCGAGTTAAAACGTAAAAAATTAAAGAGGGGACATTTTGGTCTTTTAAAGTGGCCCTTCACCGGAGAAAATTGAATATTCTGGCGTCAGGGACTCGAAAGTATATTGAAAGAAAACTAGAGAGACGTCGGCGTATATTTTATAAACAGGAGGGACTTTTGAGTATATTTAAGCAAACTCGAAGGACTTGAGAATAATTTTCTCTTGAATTTTTGATGCATCAGCATACAATTTAGGCAATGTTAAATAAATCGAAGAGTCAGTTGACTTTTATAAGTAAGAAAATTTTATATTTTTAATAAAAAATTTAAAATAATATTAGAGTGAGTTAATTTTGTGGTCCATTATTAACATCACATAACCATTTCAACGTATATTTTGAAAGAATTTGTTGTGATAACTACGTTGGTAATTACAAAAGTTTTGAACTTATTTAAAAGTAGGTAAAATTTATTAGTTTGCATGATTAAGTATATATAATGATTATAATTTATATAAGTGATAATTTTATAATAAATCTTACGAAGTTTAACTTTTCTTTCATAAATTTTATTGCAATATCAATAATACAATTTTTGTTGATTGGTACAATATAAACCGTAAAATTACTCATAATGTTTGATTTAATGCGTGTTAAACACTCGTCGCGCTGGGTTACTTTCTTGAAAGGTCTAATTCCACCAACTAATTCTCCGATAAGATAATTAAAAGATAGATAATGGGTGCATTATTCAATCTTCTCATAATTATATCATCAGAAAAAATTGTCAACCTGCATTACATATTTTAAGAATAAAATAATTTCGTCCTTATAGTTAATTAAATGCAGTGAATCATTCTCGTAATTAAAAAACATAATTGTCGGTCTCCCTTTTTTCTCGATCGTCCTTCTCGTTTCACCAAGTCAACAAACTTATCGGTACAGCAACCTTAATCGAGAAATTTGAACAGTGGATTATCAAGGTAGAATTTATCCGTAATAAATACGAGATATTATTTTATGTATTTATATGAAATTTTAGAAGTGTAGTTGATATTTTTTAAAAGGTATAAATTTATTAATAATAATGTTATGTATATATATGAAACTTATCCGTACTAAATACGAGATTGCACGGTTAGTATTTTTATAAGTAAATTATCTAACATAAGAAATATTTAACAGGAACACAGAAAAACTCACTGATGTACAAATGTGAAAGTCCGGTAAAAATTAATAGCGGACAACCTCAATATTTATAAAAGTTCCTAAGTTAATCCCGAACCTAAATAACTTTGGATTATCGAACTTAAAGAGAATTTCAAAAGAGCTCTAATTCTTGATTGCACGGTTAGTATGAAGTCTAGTTTGAGCTCTCCATCTGACTTGGGACAGACTTATGATGTATCATTCTAGAAGTGTATTCTTCCTTCCCCATTCTAAATGTTGGACGTGTTTCTGAAAAAAATTCTATATGTTGGACGTGAGCTATAACGAGATCACCTTATGCCGATTTCATCTAACAATGGGATGTCCAAATAATTCATTCATTAATTTGGAAGAGATGTTGGAAGCATTGGTTCATTTTGATCATGGTATTAAAAAAATAGAATCTGCGAATGGCACCTTATATTATCTTAATCATATTATCCCCTACTGGGCCCACCCTCCTACATCCTATCAGATATTAGTAGTCGTTGTCGTCGATCTAGAAATCGATAGAATATATATCGTGCATGCTCTCCATCGTTATTCACATTTCATTTGATAGTCAGAGACGAATTAAAAATTAAGCGGTGATATTTCTAAAGATTTTTTGGGAAAAAAATAGAGATGTCTCCTACGTTACCCATAATATGAGAGAATAACCGAGTAACGACGGATGCCTCATGAAGAAAGAAAAAAAATATTTTTTGCAGTATACTGTGTTTCTGAGCAATGTCTAAACTGCCCATGTAAGTTAGCAGCAGGTTCAATTTGGTATTTCCCTGGAGGCACAGCCTATTTATGTACAATTCTAATGTGAATATTAGTTCTAAGCCATCTCACTTGATCTCTAAAAGCTGAAATGGGAGAAGACTTCCACTTTCTCCGGAGAAAGGAATGTCGCTATTCTCTAGCTTCGTCTGCATTTAGTGAGAATATATCAACAGGACTAGTGCAATCAACAAGGCTGCCGTTCTTGAATCTGCCATTCGAAGTGCCCACAGGATGATCGAGGTACAATACAATGACTGTAATGTCGTCGTGGATATGGCGGCGGATTCCCTTCTCGACCCTTTTTATGTCGTCGTATCGCATTTCCCGCTTCTTGGCTGCCTCGTGTAGTGCTGCTCTCACCAATCGCCTTGCTATTCCCTGCAGAAACAATTAGGAAGAGTTACAACCTGACTCCGTGTGGACTAAAAACGAACGGAGTGTGGATTACTCACACGCCGTGGACTTTTTAAAACTATGCCGACTGCCATTTCATCGCTCAAATGCTCCCACAGGCCATCTGATGCAAATATCAGGAATAGATCTTGCGGCTGCAGCTTCCGTGTCAGGATCGAAGGTTCTGCTGTCATCACGGGCCTTTTCATAGGAACAAAAGTTCCAAATTCCCTAAATCGAGGGTCTCTATGGAAATCAGGCTTCTTCAGATACACATCGCCGATGGATCTCGAAACCTGGAACAAAATGGTGTAAGACAAGCCAAATGCTTTTGGTTAGGCCATTACAAGGCACACAACAACAAAATGGAAACTACTTGCATCCTGCAGTATGCATCTTATTGAATTCATTCGTGAAACGCTATCAATTACAGGACACGGTGTTCGGGCATGATTCACTGCAATTGCGGGATGCTTGAACATTGGAAACATTATAGAAATACTGCAGATATTCTAGCTAGCCATCAGAAATCATATTGGCAGGCAGCTATTATATACCAATGTCTAATTTCGAGGATCATCTAATCAATGACTAATCAACTGCACCAAAAGAACAACCGAAAAATCCTGGCAAAAGCAACATCAGCAGAAGTTTTGGTACCTGGATTATGCCCTTTATTCGCCACACACCACGAGTATACACCACGACGTGCGAATCATCGGGATGAAGTGCCTCCACTTCCTTCCTGACCTCCTCAACACTCACATTATGATCAGTAGATAACCGTTCTGCCACAACTGCGCCGCCCATCTTGGCCCCCGATGCTCTCCTTCCCAGTACCGCCCTCGAGTCACCAAGATTCGCAACATACAAGATGCCGTCGGACATCGCTCCGACGAGGCAACAAGAACCTACAGAAGCAATCTGAGGCTGCGCTACCCATGATCTCTTCACCAAATGCATGAAGTCCCCTTCTGTTGCATCAAAAGCCTTCCTTATCACGTCAGCGGATAGTCCGCCATGTTCCAATGCAAACTCTGAAGGCCAAAACCACTAGATTAAGAAACATGATTCTATAATTCATCAAAAGCCTATGATATTTTTGGATGTGGTTTCTATTTCCAGCAAGTCCAATGCCACAAGAAAATGTTACTAATGGAGTGAAATTGCAACCAATAGCTGCTGAAACTTAAGAATCAATAAGAAAAAAGAAAAACTTGGCAAAAAAATATATTTTCCTGCTCAACTAATTCCTGCTGCCTTAAAATAGACTCTGTTTCTATTTTATTCAGGACTAAATCTTTGGAGATCATATATAAGATGACAGTCTACCTTTTGGGTTTTGAAATTTATTTAATTTGAGGAATTGCTCTTAAAATCTACACCTTTTTATTCATTTAAATGATTATACAATTTCAAGATTATTGGATATGGAACTCATTTTTAGGTACGACTTCAAGACCCTTAATTTGTACATAACAGGGCTAATTTTGGTTGCAAAATTAGTACTTTCAAAAACTATATATAAGAGAACTAATTCAAAATTCTCTCTGAACCCAATTCTTACTAAAGATTCAAATTACATAATTGGTTCCCGGCCGTACAACTCTAAAACAATTAAAAACCAAAATAAAACAAAAAATCGTTTAAAAAAAATAAAGAAAGGGTGATCATTGTTAACACTTAACTGTGAAGATAAGGGAAGAGATGGTGAGCGATGAACCGGGAAGTCTCAGGGCCACCATGGCCATCGTAGACGCCGACATACGTGGCGGAAGGAGAAGTGAACACCTGTCCCTGGTCCTCCAAGTTGGAGTTGGCTTGCACCACCGCAATGGAATAGTCCCCGGAAGCATGCGGCTTCAAGTCCACGTGCCATAACAGACCGTCGCCTCCATCGCCACCAAAGCACTTCTCAAGTAACCGTACGACCATCCCCATGCGAGCCTTAATTTGGACACCCTCTTAAGTTTAGCCTCTTACATGGAAAAGGGGTTTTTGGTTTTGTTTACTTTTTTTGTTGGGTCTTGTGGAAAACGAGGAGGCCGGGAAGTTTCTTGGTAAAGGCTTAGAGAGAGATGTTGGAAGTTGAGAGCGGTTAGAGGAGGAAAATTGGAAAATTAAGAGTGGTTCAAAGTAAACGGTTAATTGATTCTCTCTTCTCCTTTTGGCTAAAGCTCCTTGATTTGTTTACGGATAATCTTCGCAGCGTTGCTTTTGTGGAGTTGACGTGGACGGCGTCGACTAAGCAAGCCCCAGCTTTGTCAGAGTTTCCCAAGAATCTAATTCTTCCCATAGGCGCGTAATAACCGTGTTTTTTCAGTGAGACGTAGGGGCGGATAGACACGAACATGTAATAGACATGTTAATATGCCCAATGTGCTTGTTGCAATATATTTTTTGAAGTTCGATGGTTAATTAGTTTACTAATTTTTATTATTCAAATGGCAGTATATAGAAACGAGTACAATAAGATAAATTGACCTCTTTAAAATTATTTAACTACACATCAAAGCAATCAAGTCAATCAACGATCACTTAGACCAACTAGTAATTGTGTTATCTAGTTTAACTAAGAGATCTACAATTTGAACCTGTATTATTCGTCATTACAGTGGTATCCGAACGCTTGGAATTGTAAACCAAAAAATGAAGTGGTTAACGAGTTTGAATTTGAGTGATACTAATTATGTTAACAAGTCGAAAAAATGTTATTATCTTAAAAATTATTGATTGAACTTAAATTAATTAGTTCGCTAAATTTTTGAATATCATTCATTTTTTTTCGGAAAAAACGAAAGGGGTGATTGTCAATGCGGGGCACGATTAGACTTATAGTAATGAAGCGGTTCAATAAGATAGGAGTTTGTGGTGGGAATCCCCACCCATGTTGCTTGCTAGCATTTTCCTTTGTCTGCCGTGCTTGCCTTGTTTTGGGGTACCAGCCAAGCTTTAAAAAAAAAGGGCAAATTACTCTCAAGTCTCTGGTCTTTGGTCACCCTCTCCCTAAGGTCCCTGACTTTTGGAAAAAGATTATCCCGTCCTTAAGTTTTGATGATAATATACTCTCGGGTCTCTGGTGCCGGAATATTCCATATTCTCCGGTGATACCCCACTTGAAAAGACTAAAATACCCCTCTTAGTAAAAAAATACCCTCATTCCATCCCTTTACTCTCAAGTCTCTGGCCTTTGGTCACCCTCCCCCTACCCCTAAGGTCCCTGATTTTTGGAAAAATATTATCTCGTCCTTAAGTTTTGATGATAATATACTCTCGGGTTCCTGGTGCCAGAATATTCCATATTCTCCGGCGATACCCTACTTGAAAAGACTAAAATGCCCCTCTTAGTAAAAAAAATACCCTCATTCCATCCATTTACCTTCTCCCTCCCACTTCATCTTCTATCTCCCACCTCCCACCTTCAATCAAAACACAAACGCAAACTAAATAACATAACATTAAGAACACCAAATTAAATAACCAAAATTTTTTCCTGAGGTATAATTTATTCATCACCAAAGCATCCAAAATTACAACACCATGTAATTTGGTTCCTCAATCGTCGCAACAAATCTCCTGGACAAAACCGGAACAGAAGCTTTTGAATTAAAATTATAAATCGCTCAGAAGCCCGGCCGTGGGTTCCTGGACAAAACCCAGGAGCCGCCGCTCCGTTGCCTCTCGCTCGTGGCGGTGAAGAACACGAGGAAGATGGAGCGACCTCGTGCCGACGGGTTCATCTCCTCCTCGCTCGTGATGGTGAAGAACACGAGGACGATGGAGTGACCTCGTGCTGGTTCACCAGCACCTCCGTGGCCCCGCCTCAGCAGCCCGGTGATGCATCTGCTTTGCGAGGCATAGCGCGAACAGCGCCTTCACCCCGACCTTCACTACGCATGGGGAGGACACCCAGACCACGCCGTAGAACACCTCGTCAGAGTCGCTCACGAGAAGTCAGAGCTATGTCGACCATTTATTGGCTACGACGATCTCGATCAGCGCGGCAGCGTTGACCCTGACCTTGAGCGACGGGTGCCGAGGATAGACGCAATTTACAAGGTTGGCGATTTAAGAGAGGGATTTGATCGATTAGAATTTGGTCGATTGGGATTTTGAGTTGGATTTCAAAATTAGAGTTGTTTAAATTTTGATTCAATTATGTTTAAGTTTTGATTGAAGGTGGGGGTTGAAGATGAATTGGAGAAGAAGGTGAAGTGAGATAATTTTTTATTTTTTAAGTGGGAAGGGCATTTTGGTCATTTCAAGTGGGAGTTCACCAGAGAATATAGAATATTCTGGCTCCAGGGACCCGATAGTCTATTATCATCAAAACTTAGGGACGGGATAATCTTTTTCCAAAAGTTAGGGACCCTAGAGGGAGGATGACCAAAGGCCAAAGACTTGAGAGTAATTTGCCAAAAAAATAGTATATACTAACATCTACTCTCCTCACTTCAAAAAATAAATAACACATACTCTCCAATAATCCATGGTAAAAGATTTCGAAATTTTAAAACCGTGTCTTGGTTTTGAATATGAAAATGTTACCTATGGTCAACCCCTACCATGAGAGAAAACACGTTGTATTTATATATCTAACTCAATTTTTTAAGATACTAGGATTTGTGATTTTTATGTTTATAAATAAATTTACTAATTTTGTATTAAGCAATGTGAGATTTTCAACACATCCCCTCAAATAAGACCTATCGGACCGAAATTTGCACGGATTTTGACTTCGTTAACATGCGATGAAATAGAAATCGTGCAAGCACAATAATAGATACAAGATCAACCCACTCTAATACTATGTTCGAATCTCAATATCCAACTAAAACAATAAGTTGATAAATTTTTCATACTTATAAACAATCTCATCATTCTTAATTAGTCGTCAAGTTTACTTAAATGAAAATCATTCCCAGTACAGCAATAATTTTGTTTAGAAGCAGTATAGCAATAATATGGCTTCGCGCTTAGTGAGTAGAATTTTTGTCTTCTATGCCCTTTTCTCTTTTCCCCTAAAAAAATAGATGAGTTATATTTTTTTGTAAGTAGAGTTTAATAATATTTATTTAATGTGAAATTCTCTCTTGCAGAATTATGATTGTTAGTCTTGTTAAAATTCTACCTTGATAAAATTCAGCGGAAAAAAATTAGACTAGACAAATAGTACCTCCATTAGTTAGATTTATGTATATTAATCAATTCTCGTTGTTATTAACAAGTACTTTATGGAATCCCAGTGATCAAAATTTTCAATATTTCATATCTTTTAACCGTTGAATTGATACTCAATCAGTTTTTTATTGAAATTAATTACCGGATTTGACAATTGTTACAAAACATTTAACAAAAACTAAATCAGTAAAACTCAAGCCCCACGGTAAACTTCGGTTGACCCAGTTTAACCGTGACCTTATTACATTATTTATTGTATCGTGACATTTAGTGAATTTTTATTAATAGTAATAATGCAAGTTGCATATAACTAATGTAGAATTTTACCATTCAAAAAAATTAGGACAAATTATGTTCAGACCCCTGATATTTAGTATATTTCACATTCGTCCCCTGTATTTCAGTAATCGATTAACAACTCTCCGAAATTTGATTTTATTATACTCAAATTTTTAACTAAATAACTTATATACCCTTCAAAAAAACAAATTAAATGTCGGTGAAAAAATTCTTGTTTGCCTCCATCCTTCAACTCCATCGGTGCTCCCACTTCTCTCCACTGGCCGGCCGCCTCTCTACAGTCCCCGACAGCGTGTTCGTGGAGGTCCTCGCTTCAACGTTTCAAGCTCGAAACCCTAGATCCAACTCTCTCCCGCAAGAGTGCCTCGATTCGAGTGAGGGCGTGGTTAAGGTTGCGGTTGGGAACGACGATGAAGTGCTGGTGGGGGCGGAGACGAACGGTGGAGAAGGATAAGTCGACGAGGGTAAAAAAATTTAATTCTCCACCTCCGTCGTCTCCCGGCGCCGGGGAGAAATTCGTGAGACCGTCGAGACCGCCGTCACTATGCTTGACGACGACGGTGGCGGGGGCGAATCCCAGGAAGCCCGAGGTTGATTGAATTGGCTTTGATTAAATTGGAGTTGGTCTCTCGTCATTGATTTTAGTTTTAATTGAATTGTGTTGAGTTTGGCTTTGATTGACAGTGGCCAGGATGACGAAATGAGAGGGTGTGAGGTTGAAGATGAAACTTGAGGATATAATAGTCTTTTCATGATTAAAATAATAATAAAATGATTGATGATGTCAGCGAAGAGCCTGAGAGATCAAATTTCGGGGAGTTTTTAATATATTATCGGAATAAAGGAAGGCGAATGTGAAATATACTAAATACTAGGGACCTAAGCATAATTTACCCAAAAAATTAATGTAGAATTGTACGAGTACGAGATTATATTCGCAACTCTCGATACAATATATCAGATTAATGTTAACATCCACCTTTCTTGAAATCTCCCAAACCCTTCCATTTTCTCCTGAGAGACACGCCAACATTATATAGTGATGGCGTGTACTTCCAAGTTCCAATCCCCACACCTGTTTCTGACTAGGATCCCTAGCTTTCACTGAAAGAATTACCTTTTTTAAGTGGTGGATATCTTTGGATAAAATGTCACTACATTACTTTACATATATAGTATAACCTTTCTGAGTGGACTTCAACTACTTTAATTTAATTCAACAAAAAAAATATTTTTAATTTAAACTATAATTGACCTTGGTTGGGACTTAAACTTTTGTACATCCCCAACTTTTTTAAATCATAGGGTATTATGATACAAACCGAATCTATAGATTCGAATTTGAATTGAGTTAAATTACAAAAGATATCAAATATTATTTTACTAAACTTTTCACTATTAGTTTCCGAACTTTAATTAAATTAAAGTAACCTTGCATTAATTGATCCTCGCGATCAGTAATAATGATTAACATTACGCCTTTTTATAAGTAAAAGAGAGTGCAACACGAAAACTTTTTAGGAGGTCACCCATATTCGTACTACTCTCGTCTAATATGTTTAACTCCGATGTTTTGATAGAATCTAGTACATTACTGTTGGTATGATCGAATCCGATTAACATTATGCTTTGTAAGAGTTACAAAGGTATAACTATAAGGCACAATTACATGAGAGATATCATACAGTTTCTTACCTAAGTGATTACATATACAAGATTTGGTCTTGATAGCAATGGTTGCAAATCACACCTTCTCCATCATGCCATCTTTAAACTCTTCTATTGATTTTTGTAAGTAATTTTTTTACTACGAGAAAGCAAGATACGGGTTCATGCAAGAAGACATCCGGGCTGAAGCAGGATTTTCTAGGCAAAGGGATTCTGGGAACGAACTCCTCTTCAGATACACGTTTGAAGGCTACCTTTTCAGTTGATGCCGAAAAAACAAGGTGGGCAGCTATTTTTTGCATTTCGGAGGAAGAATTTTGGCCTATCCTACATCCCTCGAAAATGGATTCGATCTTCCCTCCAAAGGATCCATATCCGGGTAAGGGTGTTCTTGGTGCTCCACCGATCTGGGCGGTTGCAGATTTCTCCTAACCTCCTATGCCTATTCTAGGTTCACATGAGATTAAGGTCATGTCAGTGTCAGATACGAGTGATCCTTCGTTGCAGCTCGTGTCGACATTTGTGCAAAAAGTGAAGAACAATTGGGCAGATGAGATGGACATGGTCGATGACGGATATCCTGACATGTTAAATCCTGCCTTTTATAATCTGCATGCCATGAACATGCGGTCCAAGTTGAAGAAGATAGTGTTCCCAGTGGGGCGGCGTTAGTTACCAGTTTTGGCAGCATCCACTTTTGACTACCTGACTTGTGGGTCAGTTTGGGCGGAGTTACTAATTATAACAGCAGGTTTAACTAGTCTTTAATTTTCCGTTTAGGCCTTGGAGTTTTTAGGACCTTGATTTTTTCATTTTCTTTTTTCTCACCCCTGCTGTATTTTTCTTTTCATTAATAAAGTTCCATATTTAAAAAAATAAATAATTTTTTACACCAATTATTACACCTACCAAGATTTGAACGATTTTTTTCAATTCATCTACCCTTCCCTAACCTTCTGAGAGCTCTTCCATTGATATTCAACATAAACTAGTCCATGGGCGAAAATATCTTGAAGATTTTATATTTTTATAGGGATGTGACGATAGCGTTTGTATATGATAAAGGTCAAGAAAGTTAGTAATTTAAGATCATTACAAAAATATTCAAATATTTCTCCATTTCATACTTCCAATCTTTCGCCTTTCACATGACTGGAATGAATTTGATATAGATTGCGAGTGGGTTTGTTGGACCTAAACATGCATCCGTGTTGAGCTTTGTACAGATTGTTGGGATAAATGGATGAAAATATTAAATATTTTTTCTACATTCTAAATTTCTAATTATTAAACATAAGAAAAGAAAGTAGTCATGCAATTGATGGTTTTCAAATTTTGTTTCCATTACGATCAAGAAAAAAATTAACAAAAATATTTTCAACAAAATGCTCTCTTGTCAAAGGAATAATAGAAATAGATGCACATCAAAAGTCTATGGGAAATTATGCTCAGGTCTCTGAGATTTGATCTTCTTCTTTCTCGAGTCCCTTGATGAGTGTGTAAACACTCACCTATTTGTTACGTGTTTCGCTTGTGTTAAGTCATATTTTTTGTTGTTTTCATCTAGTTGTGTTGAGTTTTATGTCATTTTCATACATTTGCGTCTTAATGACGATGAGCTTTCCTCGGTGGTCGCATGCAACAAGAGCAAGGCCTGCTGGTGTTGAAGGAGACCCCCAGGAGGCATCGATGTTAATCTTCGTGGTATGAACATCTGGAGGACGCCAACAGTCGTAGCAGCTCACCACGCCAGGAGAATGGTCTAAGTTTTGCAAACCCGCGAACTCTGCACTTTTATAAGCAGCCTTTCGCCAGGTCGCACTTGGATCTGGTTAGAAAGAGTTTCTTGTAAGCCAAATCTCCCAGCACACAAAAGCCAGCTGCTGAATTAGGTCACTTCGCCCATCCTGCTCCAGAGATTTAAAGGTGCACTCGAGCCATGTCTTGAGATCACTGAAACTTGTGCAGTCAGGGACATAACATAACCAAACGACGAGAGGAACCAAGTTGCGGGTGCGTATGGGCAGTTAATCAGTATATGCTTGGTGTCTTCCGTCTCCGCTCCACAAATCTTACAAGTTTGGTCTGCAGAAATTGATCTTCTACACAGATTTTGTGCAGAAGCAATGGCCTCATTTGCAGCCTTCCAAATAAAAGTTCTGATCTTTGGAAATGTTTTAATTTTTCAGATCCTGCGCCAAAGATCATTAATATGTGGGTCAATTTTCTCAAAAGATTGATGGATCATATGATAACCAAGCTTAACAGTGAACTTGCCATTTTTTGCAGGGAGCCAAACTAACTTGTCCCTGCCCAAGTTCTTCCTTGGTCTGATTTTTGTAATTTCATTAATCTCCTGAGAACTAAAGTTCTGCTCCAGATTGTCTCTGTCCCATTGCTCCGTTGTAGGCACCAAAAGATCTGCCACAACCTGCAAAAGGTTACAACAGGTTTAGGAGAAGTGATAGACAAATTATGTAGATTTTGAAGCCAAGCATCCTCCCAAATTCTAACAGTAGTGCCATCAGCAACTCTAAACATGATCTGATCTTTGATCTTTTGTAAACCCTTATGCATGCTCGACCATGTCCAAGAAGTACCATTTCCCTTTTGTGCCTGCAAAAAACTCGAGTTGGGGAAGTATATGTTGTTTGTCGGAGGTGGTGTACTTGATTAGGATCCTTATTAGTCGAGGCAAGAGTTGGACTCTTTCTCCGTAAGACGAGATTGTCCCGTATTTAGTACTTACGGGCTGCGACAATCGTCCCCAAGATACAACAACTTTCGGACTTCGAGTTCGTAGCACAACGACCCTCGAAGCTTCTGGCGAACCGTCTGATATTCGGAACTTTCTGAGAGAGGGAGAGAGAGCCTACAATTGCTAACGAATGCTTATGCAAGTTGTAGTGGGGTGAGTGCAAATGATGGGGGATGTGCCTATTTATAGGCGCTGGATGGGAGGGAGGCAGGCACTTCGAAGAGGTGCGTATGTTCGGCCAGCAGGCAAGCTGGCTGCGTTCGTGGCCCTTCGGTAGTATTCTGGATCTTTCTAGGTGCGCCCCAGACCGCTCGCACTCCTTCACGAATCTCACAACTCTTCGGCCGTCTGAAAATTTCTGGGATGTTCCAGCCCTTTGTGCCTCTTCGGTGGCCATTCTGGAAGGCGCTCGCAGCCCCTCGTCACTTCGATAGCTATGCAGCTCTCTCCGGACTCGGGAAAAATACTTAAGGCTCCTCCAGCTCCTCGCGATGATGCGCACGTGCGAAGTGCCAAGTGTGCCACAAAGCGCCTATTGCGACCTACTTCTAATGCGCCATGCGTACACGCACATGCACACGCACACGCACGTGCGCGAGCACGTGTTCGTGCTCGTGCTCGGATGGTGCTATGCACCATCCTCGTCACGGTCCGAGTTGGCTTTCCTTCCAAGTGGTCAACTTATTTCCTAGCTAACAAGGAGTTTCTGCTTATAAACTAGGAAAGGTTGGTGCCACTTTCCAATGTGGGATTGCACTTTCCATTTTCCTTTGGGGCCTCCCACTTTGGGCCTTTCCATTTTGGGCTTTGCATTGAATTTTTATTCAAGCTTTTCTAACAATTCCCCACATGAATGATGATTAAGCATGATGACACTTTTAAGAAAAGTTCTAACGAAATATCATTGCATCGAGAAAGGTAGCTTATGGCTTTGAACCTTCCCTAGTAAAATACTATCGGATTTACTTGCTGCTCAGTGAACGCGATGTCTTGAACTGGTCAGCTTTTTTATATAAACCAAGACAATAACATTTACACAATGATATCTCTAATATCCTTTAGTTCTCAAGTTGTGTCTGTTTCGGCCATAGACCTTATCTTGGATTCATAAGTATTTTTTCTTTTTGAAGTGGCCTCACTTCACCCTTATATAGGTGATCTCCTATCAGGAGTATCCTGCTATACTCCACCTTTATCTGGTATATGAATCATTAAAAGCGTAGACGCTTAACCTTACCACACCTCTGCAGGATAGTACTTGGACAACTTCTGAGAATGGGACGGGTTCCAAGTGATCTTCTGAACTATCCATAACTTAGTTGTCTCATTGAACCAAGTTTGTGGGATCTCCACTCATCATGGTTGAGTTACCGCTATGAACGTTCTTCAATGTGTGGGTTTTAACCCCATTTCTCTTACTGCGTTGTACATTTGATCTCTGTTAATTCCTTTCGTCAAAGGATCAGCTATGTTGTCCTTGGACTTCACATAATCAATGGTTATTACTCCACTTGAGATCAATTATCTAACGGTATTATGTCTCCTACGGATATATCGAGACTTACCATTGTACATAGTACTTTGTGCTCTCCCGATTGCAGACATGCTATCACAATGTATCAATACAGGGGGCACAGGCTTATTCCAACATGGAATATCCTCTAGGAAATTTCTGAGCCATTCAGCTTCTTCTCCAGCTTTGTCTAGTGCTATGAAGTCTGACTCCATAGTGGATCTAGCTATGCACATTTGTTTAGAGGATTTCTAGGACACAGCTCCTCCACCTATGGTGAACACATAACCACTAGTAGATTTGGAGTCTTTAGCGTCTGATATCCAATTCGCATCACTGTATCCTTCCAATACAGCTGGATACCTAGTATAAAGTATGCCATAGTTCATGGTATATTTTAAATACTTTTGAACCTTTTCCAAAGCTAGCCAATGGTCTGGTCCTGGATTGCTCGTGAACCTACTAAGCTTGCTAACTGAGTATGCAATATCAGGGCGTGTATAATTTGTTAAGTACATTAGACTCCCGATGATCTTTGCATATTTCAGTTGAAATACTGGGTCACCTCTGTTCTTAGCCAAGTGTAGACTCAGATCTACCGGAGTCTTAGCCGGAGGTTTGTCAAAAGCATCGAATTTCTTGAGTACATTCTCAACGTAGTGAGATTGTGACAAGACAAATCCTTCAGTCGTCCTAGAGATTTTAATCCCCAGTATGACGTCAGCTAGACCCATATCTTTCATGTCAAAGTTGTTCTTTAACATGTTCTTAGTTTTTATAATAAGATCATTACTACTTTCTGTGATTAGCATGTCGTCTACATATAGACATACAATCACGTAAGCATCAGTCGTGGCTTTAATATATACACATTTATCACACTCGTTGATCTTAAAGCCATTTGACATCATTGTCCTGTCAAATTTCTCATGCCATAGTTTCGGCGCCTGTTTCAGCCCGTACAGTGACTTGACCAGCTTGCACACTTTATGTTCTTGTCCGGGGGCAACAAACCTTTCAGGTTGTTCTATATATATTTTCTCTTCCAGTTCTCCATTTAAAAAAGCTATTTTTACATCCATCTGATGTATCTCGAGGTTATAGAGTGCTGCGATAGCTATGATCACTCTAATGGATGTGATTCTTATGACCGGCGAATAGGTGTCAAAGAAATCATATCCTTCTTTCTATTTGAACCCTTTAGCTACTAACCCAGCTTTGTATTTATCGATTGATCCATCAGCTTTGTATTTCCTTTTAAGGATCTACTTGCAACCTAAAGGTTTATAACCTGGTGGAAGATCCATGATTTCTTACGTATAGTTTTGCATGATAGATTCTATCTCACTATTGATAGCTTCTTTCCAGAGAGGAGCATCCGGACTGGATAATGCCTCTTGGACTATCCCGGGTTCATTTTCTAACATGTAGTTTAGAAAATCTGGACCAAACGACTTGGCTACTTTGGTCCTCTTACTCCATCTAGGTTCCTCAACACCTTGATCAGAGCCTTGTGTAGCTTCATAACTTCTTTTGTTTGAGCTTACTTCTATCGTTTCCTTTTTAGGAAAGATATTCTCAAAGAATATTGCATTCTTTGTTTCCATGACCATTTCCTTGTTGATTTCAGGGTTTTCAGACTTGTGCACTAGAAATTGGTATGTGCTACTATTGTGGCATATCCGATAAAGATGCAGTCAACGGTCTTGGGTCCTATTCTCACCCTTTTAGGCGGAGATATTTCTAACTTAGCTAGGCACCCCCACACTTTAAGGTAACCGTAGGAAGGCTTTCTCCCTTTCCATAGTTCAGATGGAGTTTTGTCCCTTTTCTTGTGCGGCAATTTATTTAGAATGTGATTAGCTGATAGCATAGCTTCCCCCCACAAATTCTGTGGTAAGCCCAAACTAATCAACATAGCATTCATCATCTCCTTAAGAGTTCGATTCTTGCGTTCAGCTACGCCATTTGATTGAGGTGAGTATAGAGCTGTTGTCTGATGGATAATGCCATTTTATTGGCAGAATTTCTCAAACGGAGCTACATATTCTCCCCCTCTATCACTTCGAATTATTTTAATTTTAGTGCTAAGTCAATTTTCAACCTCATTCTTATAACTCTTGAAAGCTTCTAGAGCTTCGTCTTTTTCTTTCAAGAGGTGTATATAACAGTACCTCGTGCAATCGTCAATAAACGTGTTGAAATACTTTTTCCCACCTATAGTTTGCACTTGTTTCATATCGCATATGTCGGTATTAATTAACTCTAAAGGTGTAGTACTTCTTTCCACTGAATAAAAAGGTACTTTGGTCATTTTTGCCTCTACACATACTTCACATTTAATTTTCGGGTCAAACTCTATTTTAGGCAATAAATTTAAACTTACTAACTTTCTTAGCGAGCTCAAATTTACATGTTCTAATCTATCATTCCATAAGTTAGAACACATAGCCAAATAAGAAAAATTAACAACTTTATTAGGGCCATTAAAGGCGCGTTTGACAGTTATTACATTCATCTTGAAGAGCCTTCTCTCGAGGTAACCCTTTTCTACAAAGGCACCGGCCTTGGTCAGAACAAACCTATCAGCCTCAAATACTAATTTCATCCCAGCTTTGCTCAACAGTGAGCCAGATACTAAATTCTTACGAATGTCTGGGACATGTAGAACATCCTTGAGGGTTAGCTCTTTTTCGGAGGTCAGCTTCAGCACTACCTGGCCTAGTCCAACTACGGGCGAAGTCGAGGAGTTACCCATAAATAACTTTCGTCCGTTGATCGGAATGTAGGTCGAAAAAACCTCCTTGTCTGAACAAATGTATCGGGTTATCCCTATGTCTATAAACCACTCTCTTGGATTATCCACCAAATTGGCTTCAAACACCACGGCGGATAAGTCTAGCTCAGACAGGTCTTCGGCCAGATTTGCCTTCTTACGATCGTCCCTCTTCGGCAGGCGATAATCTTTTGCCATGTGACCGGGTTTGTCGCAGTTGTAGCAATTGCCCTTGATCTTCTTAGCTTTCTTTTGCTTTGGCTCTTGCTTCTCCTACTTATTCTCGGGCTTCTTCCTCTTCTTGCCAGTAACACCTTCGGCGAGGTATACCTTAGCCTCGAAGTTGGTCCTGCCAGTCTTGACTTCGGACTTTCGGTTGTCTTCCTCGATCCTTAGTCTCACGATCAGGTCTTCCAGCCCCATGTCCTTCCTCTTATGCTTGAGGTAGTTCTTGAAGTCCTTCCACAGAGGAGGTAGCTTTTCGATCAGAGCAGCCACTTGGAAAGACTTGCTTAGTTGCATTCCTTCAGCATGAATCTCATGTAGGATTAGTTACAACTCTTGCACTTGGTCTATCACCTTCTTGGAGTTGATCATCTTGAAGTCGAGGAATCGTCCGACGATAAATTTGTTCAAGCCGGCATCCTCCATTTTGTACTTCTTCTCCAAGGAGTCCCACAATTCTTTTGCGGTCTTGAAACCTGCATAGACATTGTAAAGGGTGTCGTCTAGTCTATTCAGAATATAGTTACGACATAGGAAGTCGCTATGACTCCATGCATCGAGGGCGTTGATCTTCTGTTGATCAGCCTCATTTTCTGCCACCTTCGGAGCCTCTTCCTTCAAGAATCGGACCAGGTTGAGCGTCGTCAGGTAGAACAACATCTTATGTTGCCATCTCTTGAACTCGGTACCGTTGAACTTGGCCGGCCTTTCGGCGTGGACAGTTCCCGGAACCGCTGGCACTGGTGCTGAGCTTGTTGATGCCATCTTCAAGTACACAGATCTCGTCTTACGATTGTTGTTGTTTCCAGGTCTGTGTTCTTTTCCTCATAGCCTCATAGATATAGTTGATAGCATTTAATTTTGACCTTCCCAAAAAGATGGGAGTCCCAAGTATTCATCTTGGTCATTCATAGGGCTCATGCCTAGAACACTCAAGATCTCCAACCTGATATTCTGAGCTAAGACAGTTAAACTTGATACTTGATTTGTCAACGTTTACGTATTGACCAGAAGCATTAACAAAGTTAGTTAATAATCTCTTATAAGCTCTTGCTTCACTCAAATCAGCAGTCCCCATCAAAAGGGTGGTCAAATAGACTAGAGTACACGATTGAACCTTAATGAGTTTATTTTACAAGTTTCAAATTTGAGTTCCAAGAATGTTGTTGAATTAAAATTTGATAGAATAATTTTGTCACTCTTTCTAGTTCGTCCGAGTTATACCTGTATAAATTGGTGCAGTAAATTTTTGGATACAAATTAGTTACACAATTCAGATATTCAAAGGGGATGGTTGCTTGTGATTTCAAATGTCTATCAATCAGTGGTTCTTTCACAATTGTTTCATTACGAAGCAAAGAGTGGCAACCAAACGTAGCATTAGTTTAATCCCCTCCCATTGTCCGGTGGCATCTAGAAAATAAAATGTATTATCGAAGTAATTTAGTAATAATCTGCAAATGAAAGAAAATAAAATGTTAGTATAACATAAAAAAGTAAAAAGTAATTGATGATTTTTTAGTCTGTTACCCTATCACTTTCTGTCTGCAATCATTAAGTAGAGGTGGTCATGGACTCAAATTTCTGAATTTAAGAGAAGACATTGCACTACATCAAGGTAGAAAACATTTCAAGCATTTCGAAAAGTATCCATTGTTTGTCCAGAGGATTGTGATGATTTCTTTGTAGTAAATTAAACATACTATAATCAAGAAATCACGAAATTAATTAAATGAATGAATTCATTTAAATATAAATATATTTATCTCTCGAAGCGTGATCTCCTCAAGGATCGTAACGGAGTTCTTGTCACTGGTCGATTCTCGCTCACAATATATCGAAGTTGAGAACAATTTCTACGACTTGATCTGCCTCGGAGTCGAATCGAGAACTCAGGAATCAGAACAATAATTTGATCCATTTTCTTATGTGGGTGTCACCTTTTTTTCTTGTTGTTGGAACCCCCTGCGTTCCATTTTCTTTTTCCCTTTTAAAAGGAAAACCATCCCTTGCATGTAAAGGGATGTGATCATCCAAGGGATGACCACATGGCAATGACACATGGCAAGCCCATGTTTAATGTGGCAACAACATGTTGATGTGGCATTCCATGATCAACATGGGTGAAAACTAACATCTCTCACTCATACATGATTGATCATGATCAATATTCTCTTATCGTATTTGGCAGATATTTCGTGCGACCAGCATACATCGAGTGCACGTAGCTAAACTCAAGAGCACATTTTGGCCACTTGAATGATAGCATCTCGATATCTCCATTACATAAAGTATGCCTTACCCCAGGTTTCATCTCACATTCATTATTTTCACATGTGATTTCCGAAATAATCTATTCGTGTTCACTATTGTATTGCTCTCAACACAATAGGTGCAACAGTGAACCACGAATCTCTCAGAATGTAATCGATAGAGAACCTTCTCCCTTAACGATATTTTTTTCATATTCAGCCTGCTTTTCCAGTCAGCCTTGCTAGGTCGAATCAAACCATGACCCTTTAAAGACTTTTCAAGCTAGAAGCACTGAATCATACTTCCAAAATATGTTTGGGATCTTAAGGGTAGAGTCCAAAAACCATAGTTTTCAGAGTTGGTCTCACACTAGGGAAATTAAAATCACTTTATAATAAATTAATTTTCCATCCATTGGTCGTAGAGCACACATGACACAATTCATGTGCTATGATGTTCTTTCCTCTAAAAGGAGCGCATGTCATTCACAAATAACACCATACTAGAGCATCAGCCTCGATGTTTACAAACAATGACTTTAGTCTTCCTGAAGACTACTCTAGGCTATCAAGACAGAATTGTGGTAAGTTTCACTTACTTCTTACCATTGGATTCCTTATAATCTAATAAGTTCCAAGAACTCATTTAATGTAGCAACTATTGCTTACACATAATCTTGCGCTTTAACAAGACTGCTCTTGTAGTTAAGCAAGACGGTGTTCATATTTTAGAACAGGCACTCGATAATTTATGATATTCTAAAATTGCCTCATCCCAGTCAAGAATCAACTCACTGACTCCCACTGAGGTAAACACCCGTGTGAGTGGGCTACTTCTCTGTCTGACATGCATTGGAGTAAATGTCACTCAAAATAATATTTACATATGTATTGCTGATATAGCATCAAGTTCCATTAAATAGTAAATTCAACAGATGCTATACAAGCAAAAATAACTCACTCGCAAATCCTGGGACCTGACATGTTTCTCAAAACACATCTGAGGTACATCTTTGGATCTGCCTTCATATCTAATGTAGATATCTGTTTCATGCTCATTTCTTTACACACAACTATTTCGCAAAGAATTTGCTCACTGATTCTCTTGAGGTCGTTAGGGATAAATAGATTAAGACTCTTCTTAATGATACCACTTCTTACATAGCAGCTATAGAAGCAAATTAGTCTGCCCCTACAGCTCAGTAGGAGATAGACACAAGTCTATATATAGCTACTCCACGAGATAGCTACTCCAATTAGCAAGAAGAATAAATTCTGATATGGATTCTCATTCTTCCACATCTCGTGCCCAATAGACATTAGTATAACCCCTCAATATCAAGTCTTGACTTGATAACTCAATGATGATTCTATAATCATTTTTGAGTACTTCATAATTTCTTTGACCGCTTGTCAATGTGCTTTGCTTGGATTGAGACAATCCAAAACATTCGTTTAAAGGACATTTATCACATCCTTTAGCTTCTGAGTTATTTTTGGATATAAGTCTTTATTCAGAAAATGATCTTTTGACTACTAGGGCATACTATAGATTGTTGTCATCACATTTGAATCGTCCAACTAAAATGATTCCTCGAAATCTTAATTCCGAGTATGTAATCAATTTTTCTCATACCTTTTATCTCAAAGTTGGCTGAAAATCACACTTTGACCTTGTTAAGATATCTTTAGTCAATTATGGCTATTCGTATGCCATCTACATACAATATATAATGACAAACTTTTTCTTGAGCATTTAAAATGGACATCATAGTACTTGTCAATCAATTCAAAATATACGATATATTCGAATAATGAAACGACGAGTACAACACTGTCTCGAAGACTGTATGAGGCCATGAGCAAATCTCAACATTAGCAAACTCTACGTTTACTACCTCATTCTTTTGAATGTAACCCTCTGGTTGAACCATATAAGTTTCTCCATCCAATTCTCTTTCAAGAAGAGTAGTCTTTACATCCATTTGATGTAGCTCTAGATCAAGCAAGTTATTATAGCCAGAATAAACTTATAAGGCATGAATCTCACAATAACTGAAAATGACTTCTCATAGTCAGTTCCTTCACGTTGTGTAAATTCTATGACAGCTAAGCGAGTTTTTTATGCTTAATCCCGAGAATCTATTAATTCTTAAATTGCGCCCCTTAGGTAGGTCAACATTTAACCAGTTCTTAAACATAGTTTTATTTTATGAAAGTCATAACTTTCTTCATTGCTTTAACTAATTCATTCTAATTGGGAATCGATAGAGCATCAGAAATATACTTGTGTTCATTCTCATCTTATAGGATTTGCTAAAAGTAATCTTACTTGTACCTTTATTCAAGAGAGCATTTCCCACACTTTCGACCATAAGTCGTTAGTGTGAAAATTTTTATTCTTTTAGCTTCACAAAATTCTATTTTTAATAAACATCTCTTATATTCATCGTAATTTGGAATCGTATTCTTACAGAAGTTATATTCCAAACTCCCACTGAAATTTAGAATTTTTCTCCCACTGAGATAAAGATCAATCATGCTCCCACTGAGATGAAGATCCTTCATACTCCCTCTGAGATGAAGATCATTTTGATCATGAACTTCCGGATCAGCCGGAGGTGGTAAATATTCCTCCTCCATAATTCTCCCACTCGGAAGGAGTGATCCAGATGATTCTAGCACATTAGTTTTATACAAAGCAAGTCGCTACTCACTTCGCCCATGAACACGTATCTCTTTGATTCTTATGAGTATTCAACAAAGATACTCACACAGATGGACGTAAGAAAATCTACTCTCACAGCCTTAAGTAGCTTAGATCGAGCTTTCGACCTATCTACAGCTTGTGAGAAGTAGGAGTGACACACTTGGAGGGCACACGAGTTAAAACATATGTGGCGGTATGGAGCGTATCTCCATCAAAGGATATAGACTTATTTGCCTCCTCTATCACATGTCTAACCATGTCAAGAAGAATTCAATTCCTTCTTACCGCTACCTCATTCTAATGAGATGTGCGAGGAATGAACCACTCATGTTCAATCTATTTTCATCACATGAAGTTTAAAATCAGAAGATAATCATGACCACAATCAATTTGTAAGGTCTTGATCTTCAGATCAAATTGATTCTCAGCATTATACATGAATGCCTTGAAGTTACACAAAACTTCAGACTTGTGAGAAATCAAATAGATTTGACCATATCTAAATATAGTCATCTATGTGATGAAATAATAATAGGCCCCATGCCTTGCCCTCACATTCACTCGTCCACATACATCAGAATGAACTAATTGCACTGAACAATCATATCTAGTTATTTTAGCAAATGGCTCTCATTTAGGTTTTTTCATCTAGAAACGTTCGCATGTGGGCAAATATAGCCTTCTCTAAATACCCTTTAGTCCTGCCTACACAAAATAATTCATGCGTTCTTGACCAATTTGGCCCAGTCTAGAATATCACAACATAACATCATCTCGAGACATTAGAAGAGTTGTGATCACGAAAAAACCATCACTATGTAAATCTCACATATCAACATCCATGATGAGAAACTATTCATTAAATAACTAAAATGAGTAAAGACTTATCCAAAAAATTAATTAAGTGTGATGTACTCAATTTTCTAACAGAAACTAAGAGTCATAGAAAACTCGAACAGACATCAAGTTTCGTGAATTTTTTGGAGTATATAACACGTCATGTAGAAGCACGGTAGGTAGGCTAACTCTACATGAGCCAACCATTTTAACTTCTACTCGTGTATATATAATAGAGCTTGCTCCAGTTGGTACTCATCAAAATTCGACAAAGATTTCACATTTCTTTGTCACATGGTCTATCTTTATTGAATTGCCACTCACAATTAAGTGATATTCAATTAGAAGGGTGGAGCTAGACACATTTAACTCACTCATAAGTGAGTTAAATGAACGTCTCGTCTTCTTGGCAGTGCAACCTATTGCATAGTGCCCCTTCATTTGACAGTTAAAATATTTCAGCTCAGAAATGTTAGACCTTTAGGTTCCTCTCACCCTCAGAACTCTTCTTTCGGGTTGAGTCAGGATTAAGTCCATTCAGCTTCACTCTTTTATTTCCCAGAAATTCCATTTGTCTTCACCACAGTGGTCAACCTTACTATTTGCTCCCACTGGAACAAGCACTAGTCGCATAGACCTTATGATGGACTTCGATTGCTAAGAGGCGACCCTCTTTAAGCTCAAGGTGATAGTCTGCATTCATGAAATATCATAACATTATCAATATGCATTAGGGCCATCCACATGATCCAATTTTGTAGGCATGGAACAGTTTGAATTTCATACTCAACATTTGAGCATGTGGCCAGCCATAGCTAGCTTGCTGATCACAATGGATATCTCACATAGACACCTTTTTCATTGTGCGATCAACTCATTTATTGAGTACATCCACAGATTAGACTATAATCACATCAATAGTCTTTAGAGCCTATTGTTCTTTTAGCACAAAGCTATCCACTTAGCTTTAAAAAATTATGAATGTTGTGTGCCGAGAATCTTTTCAGCAATACAATAATTTACTAAACACTCATAACTTTTAACCTATATTAAAGTTCTCAATTAATCTCGAATTCGAAGAAAGTCGCGGGTATGCTTCCCCTCACCCTCCGAGAATTAATCTCCAACTTTAAATGTTAAAAGTTCTTCGCTTAGTAAATTCAAGTGGATATTTCTCATGGTTGTAATCACTCAATTAAATATTTTATTTAGTCAAGACAACATATGTCTTTATTGAATGACAAAATAACCATGGAAATACTTGAAGTTCTAAACACAAAGCTTTCGAAACTTCCAACAAGACCTATCATAAGTTTAAATGATTCACGCATAACAAGGAGGGTCTAAAAATACATGACTCGGATTGGCGCAGACTTAATGATCCGTAGGGCACAAGGATACAGGAATCTGTAAACACATTCCTTAGTGCAGAAGAGACGCACTTATCGTCCACTTCGCAACTTCATTAGAGCATCGAAGGTAATTTCCTACAAAAATTTTCTTCTGCCCAAATATCCAAACAGACGCTTCAAAAAATGCCTTTATATGTGCCATGTCCAAGAGGTAGGAAAAAACTTTAATGTTTTCCATCATCTTCATCATTACTAGAAGATGCTTACATATCTTACGCCAATTTATTCTGCAGTCATAACCTCCAGCCTAGACACACTCTTGTATCTTTTGTGAACAAAAATTATGTGCTCTTCTAAGCACCTTTCTGCTATCCTTATACTCCATATAGCAGATATGATACTTCAATATCGCAAATACATGTCGTGTACAATCGCAACACGTGCTTTGAAATAAAGCATAAGTGGAGTCTTATTTAACGTCATCGTAAACTCTTGCAACACAATGCATAAATCTTGGGTCAAAACTAATTTTTTCCCACGGATCAAAAATCATAATTTTTAATCAAACGATGATGTCACAAATCAAGGATATATTCACGATTGAGCTTTCATACGTGATCAATAGGTCATGTTTAATTTTCTATTTTATCAGTACACATACTTCAAAAATGTTGGAAAATATATTTTTTGAACTCTTTCAAAAAATATTAGGTTTGTGAAAATTATCAAAATAATTTTTCAACATGGTTAAAAGATTCGTAATAATCTTTTATCCACATGAGACCCATTTTTTACTTAAGGACAACTTAAATCAATTTAATTCTCAAAGTCAAGCCGAAAAATGCCTAATGAGGGCCCGTGATGACTTTTCCAAATTAGTCAACGCGAGTTGAGTTTTTGGTGAAAAGGCCCACAAGACCTTTTTAACCTTTTTTTTAATTTATAATTTGTTTCGGGCTTAGGCCCATGGTTTCTCATACCACAAAGGCCCATTCTAATTTTATTTTCTTAAAAACAAAATTATGGACTTCAAAGCCGAGGCCCTTTCTGATTAAAAATATTTCAGGCCCGTTCAGAAACTTTATAGCAGGCCCACTTGACCAATTTGGTCAAAATGGGCCGGAAGCTTGAAGTGGCTCAAATTGGGACGAAAGCTTCAAATTGAGTCGGACTTGTAATATGGTCCGCTGACAGAGAGGGCCATCAGGGAAGTCCAAATTTAAATAGGCAAAAATTCTGCCGAATTCCTATTTTGCCCCTCTCATTTTCATCTTCTTCCTTCGTTCTTCCAGGAGCGAAAAAAAACGAATTTGGCCAGACGACCAAAGAATTGACCGCCGCCGGTCATCTTCTTCGCCGGACTTGGACTGTGTCACGTGTCTACCTGCATGACGTGACGTGGCGGTCAAGCTGTTAGCATTCTATTAGGATCTTATCTGCTATTTCAATTCCAAGAAGTAGGCCTGTCCACGTTAGTAGTTGAATTGATAAGTTGTTATTCGTTTGATTTCAAGAAGTGGTTGAGCCACGATTTACGGCAACCACCTTATCTAGGTTGGTATAAAGCCGTGCTTGTACTTGAATTATGGAGGAATTATTATCAACTCATTTCTCTCAAATATTCTCTCTGTCTCTCTCCCTTTCCACTAATATTCCCTCATTTCTCTACCTTTCCCATAAATTCTCCCTTCTACCAACCAAACTCGTGACAGTGGTATCAGAGCCATGTCGGGCGTGGAAACGCATTCAGCCGAGCTCAAGAAACTCGAGGCATTGATCGTCTCATCGTCCCAGGATACTGATGCCAAGCTCCAAGCTCAATGGGACCGAATGGAAAGCCATTTTCAGGAGGCTAATGCTAAGTTTGATGCAAGGTTCGAAAGGGTGCACGCGGAGCTTTCCGCCATTGCTTTCCGCCACTCCGGTGAGTCTCACACAACTCGGGTGCAAGACGACAGGGGCATCCTTGGGGCATCCCCGCTGCGCCCTACGGAATCGACGGTGACAGGGACGCCCGCCACTGGAGCTAACGCCATTCCAGTGGCTCGATGGATAGGAACCGAACCGAGGTTGAAGCTGAATTTCCCAACATTCTGCCCTTCGAACCCACGCCATTGGGTCCGTAAGTGCGGGAATTATTTCGAGATCAACGAGGTTGCGGAGGCACGAAAGGTCAGATTAGCAAGTCTGCACTTGGACGAGGAAGCTGAGACATGGTTCGATGGGTGGTCCCTCCAAAATCGGAACGCTACTTGGACTCAATTCGTTGATCATCTATGCCAACGATTTGGGTCCCGGAGCTCCGCCACCGTTGTCGAAGAATTCAACCATCTCAAGTAGTCGGGTAGCGTCAGCGAATATGTGCAGAAGTTCGAAGAATTGAAGGGCATGATGATTCGAGAGAACCCTACTCTCTCGGACAGTTACTTCGTCTATAGTTTCGTTGGCGGACTATCAGACACTTTGAAATCCCTGGTCCGTACACACTTCCCGGCTACCATTGGCGATGCAGTTGAGTTAGCAAGATTACATGAGTCTGCTATCAAATCGGCTAGCAAGAGTTCGTGGAATCGCGCTACAAATCCACCGTTGTCCAGCGCCAAAACCATTTCCCATGTTCGTGATGTTGTCCCAGCAAGGAAAGATAACACTTGTTGGAAATGTGGTGAAAAGTGGTTCCGGGGACATGTCTGCAAGAATCAAACAACTGGCGGGGTTCACCTCATCGATGCAGTGGAGGAGGAGGAGGACGACGACCCAGAGATCGAGCCAATTGAAGAAAGCAAACTCGAGATTTCGATGCACGCCATTAATGGTAGCAGCGGAGGAGGCACGTTGAAGCTGAAGGGAACAATTCGAAACAAGCCGATCCTGATCTTGCTAGACACCGAGAGTACGGCCACCTTCATCAACTCTAAGGTGGTTCGTGATCTCAAGCTGGACGTCATAGAAGGCCCGGGCATGACAATTGCACTGGCAGATGGAACTAAAGTTGATTGCTCCACTATTTGCCCTAACCTCAATTGGGAAATGTGTGGAAGCAACTTCAACTGTGATTTTAAGATCTTCGACTTGGGTACTTATGATGTTGTGCTAGGTACCGATTGGATGCAAGGGGTGAGCCCAATTACGTTTGATTTTGTCCAATCTCAGGCCATTATTAACCGTAGAGGGAAAGAGATGGTGCTCCAAGGTCATCGAGGAGGCGACTTAAAACAACAAGCTGAGTTAAGTTGTTTGATGTCCAGTTATGCATCTAAACCCATTGATGAAAGAGAAATTGAAGAAGTTGTCTGGCTGTCTTGGTTACCACCAAATAAGCAAGCATGTGATGACGAGTTGCACTCGTTGGACCTTGCAAGCTGCGGCGATCGGGAATTTGGTACAGATTTTCAACGCCAATTACACAAACTTCTTAGGTCATCTCCTGACTTGTTTGAGGAACCTAAGAAGCTCCCTCCACCAAGATCTCATGACCACGGAATTTCCCTAATTTCGGGATCAACAGCGGTGTCAGTACGGCCGTATCGGTATCCCTATTTCCAAAAGGCAGAAATTGAGACCCAGGTGCAAGGCCTCCTCGATGCCGGCTTTATCCAGCATAGTCGTAGCCCAATTGCATCACCCGTACTACTTGTCAAGAAGAAAGATAGGAGCTGGCGGATGTGTATTGATTACTGCCAACTCAATAGTCGCACCATTAAGGACAAGTATCCCATTCCGATTATCGATGACTTAATGGACGAGCTCCACGGTGCCAAAATATTCTCCAAGCTGGACCTCCGAGCCGGATACCATCAGATCCGGATGAAGGTGGAGGATATACCCAAGACGGCATTTCGGACGCACCAAGGACACTATGAATTTCGGGTTCCAGTCACTCATGCATCAGGTTCTTGCTCCTTTCCTACGCCATTTCATCTTAGTCTTCTTCGATGATATCCTTATCTACAGCAAGAACGCCGAATCGCACCTTGAGCATCTCAACCAGGTCTTAAGTTTATTGCGATTAGAGCAGTTTTTCCTCAAGCTCTCGAAGTGCAATTTCGGAGTAGCTCGGGTGGACTACCTTGGCCATGTTATTTCCAAGGACGGTGTCGGAACTGACCCTCGGAAGGTGGAGTCTATGGTATGTTGGCCAACCCCAAAGACGGTGCGGGAGCTGTGATGTTTTCTCGGCCTCACCGGTTATTATCGAAAGTTCATTAAGGATTATGGCACCGTGGCACAACCGCTTACCAAACTCCTCAAGAAAGACGGGTTCCTCTGGTCTCCGGAGGCTGATGAGGCTTTTGCAAGGCTCAAACTACTACTGTCCTCTACACCTGTGCTGGCTTACCCCAATTTTACTTGTCCATTTGTACTAGAGACGGATGCTTCGGATCGAGGAATTGGAGCAGTTCTTTCCCAAGAAGGACGACCAATAGCATTCATGAGCGAAGCTTTGGGGCCCCGAAATGCTGGCTTGGCGGTGTACGAGAAGGAATTGATGGCAGTACTTTCGGCGGTGACCCGATGGCGCCACTATTTGGAAGGTGCACATTTCGTTATCAAAACAGATCATCAAAGCTTGCGATTCCTTTTGGATCAGAAAGTGCATACCAACTTGCAGAAAAAAGGTGTATCTCGTCTCATGGGGCTGGATTTCTCGATCGAATATCGTCGAGGGTTCGACAATAAGGCAGCAGATGCCTTGTCTCGCTTACCTGATGCAGAGATACATGCCATCTCTGGGGTCGTTCCGGCTTGGAAAGCAACTGTTGAATCCACCTACGAGAATGATAGCAAGGCGAAGCAGCTACTTGAAGAATTGTTGGTCAATTCCACTAGCAATCCCAATTACAAGTTCCATCAAGGACTTTTACGCTACAAGGGGCGCCTGTACATCGGAGAGTCAAGTGGACTTCGACAAGAAATAGTCCAACAGTTACATGATGCAGCAGTTGGTGGTCACTCTGGCCGATTACCAACTTATAAGAAGGTGAAAAGACATTTTTTCTGGCCAGGTCTTAAGCAACAAGTAACAGACTATGTTGCAGGCTGTGACACTTGTCAAAGGTGCAAAGCGGAGCATGTTGCAATTCCCAGCTTGCTGCAACCATTGGCCATTCCGACGGGGGTATGGAAGGATGTGGCGATGGACTTCGTCGAAGGGTTGCCCAAGTCAAGTGGCAAAGATGTGATTTTAGTTGTCATCGACCGCTTCTCCAAATACGGTCACTTTGTGGCCTTGGCACATCCTTTCACAGCCATGCAGGTGGCTCAGGCATTGTTTGACAATGTGTTCAAGTTACATGGTCTACCAGAGACTATTGTGTCGGATCGAGACAAAGTTTTCACTAGCAATGTATGGCGGGAGTTGTTCAACGCATTTGGTACACGGTTGGCTCTTAGTTCGGCATATCATCCGCAAACCGACGGGCAAACGGAGTGCCTTAATCAGTGCTTGGAACAATATCTTCGGGTTATGTGTTTTCAGCGACCTGGAACCTGGTTCAGGTGGCTTTCCCTTGCTGAATTTTGGTATAACAGCACCTTCCATTCAGCTATTAAGACCTCTCCATTTGAGGTGGTGTACGGGTATAATCCTCCACCAGTTCCTGGCCTTCAAGGGGAGCAGCCCTCTGTTGCAATCGTAGCCGATTATACGACCCACCATGCTCAAATGGTCCGCTTGTTGACGGATTCACTAGCTCAAGCTCAAAATCGCATGAAGGTGCAAGCGGATAAGGGAAGGAGCGAAAGGGAGTTTGCTGTCAGAAATATGGTGTTCCTTAAGCTGCAACCATACAAGCAATCGTCCTTGGCTGTCCGCTCCAACATCAAGCTTGCCGCCAAATTCTATGGGCCTTATTGAGTTCTAGCAAGGATGGGAACAGTTGCTTATAAACTCGAACTACCCCCATCTTGTTCGATTCATCCCGTGTTCCATGTGTCGTATCTCAAACGGCGTGTAGGCAATGGTCAAGTGGCTGTCACTTCCCCCCCTCTTACCTCGGAAGAAGGCCAACTACGATCAGAGCCGGGAGCAGTACTCGATCGTCGTCTTGTAAAGCGAGACAATCGAGCCGTAGTCCAGGTATTAGTCAAATGGGCCAACCTTCACAAGGACGACTCGACATGGGAAGATTACAATGTGATGAAGGCTCAGTTTCCTATTATCGAGCAACTTAATTCTTGAGGACAAGAATTTCTTCAACGGTGGACGGATGTCACGTGTCTACCTGCATGACGTGACGTGGCGGTCAAGCTGTTAGCATTCTATTAGGATCTTATCTGCTATTTCAATTCCAAGAAGTAGGCCTGTCCACGTTAGTAGTTGAATTGATAAGTTGTTATTCGTTTGATTTCAAGAAGTGGTTGAGCCACGATTTACGGCAACCACCTTATCTAGGTTGGTATAAAGCCGTGCTTGTACTTGAATTATGGAGGAATTATTATCAACTCATTTCTCTCAAATATTCTCTGTCTCTCTCCCTTTCCACTAATATTCCCTCATTTCTCTACCTTTCCCATAAATTCTCCCTTCTACCAACCAAACTCGTGACAGACTGCTGCGTCGTTCCTCTCTACCGTGCGTCGCCCTCGACATCGTGCAACATCTGGTGTCGCCACGATTGTCTCTCGTTGCGTGGTTCACCCCCGACCCAGGACCCTGAATATCGATCTTTGCTTTCGTCTGTATAGTGGTCGTTCTTCGTGGATCCTCGGCGATCCAGACCGCACAGACGTGGTCGGATGGGTGTATGACAATGGGAATCGACAACCGTCGATTTCACCGACGGGAATTTGGGAAGGGAAAAATTGGGGAGAAACCCCCAATTCGAAAAATTAGGGTTCTTGCCCGATTTGGGGATTTTTGGGGTACAATTACAAATTGATCCCCTTGTTCCTTCGCGTTTGCAAATAAGGATAGATTCCTTATTCACTTTCAGTGGGCATAATTTTCAGTTTAGTTCCTACAAGTTTAACGCGTATACTAATAAGGACAACTCCTTTTAAACGCGTTCAGAGTGGAACTATTTCATTTTAATCCTAAAGGTTTCTCGCATTTGTGAAATAAGGACAAATTCCTTATACGCGTTTCGCACACTAATTTCAAATTAGTACCTAGGATTTTCACCCGTTTGTAAATAAGGACGAAATCCTTTTATGCGTGTTTTGTACAATAATTTCAATTCAATCCCCAGAAACTTTTCAATTGTGCACGCAAGTACAACCGAAACTGTTATCTTTAGAACAGTTTTATAAAATCTGATTTTTTGATCCAAAAAATTACACATAATTTTTATTTTCAAAAATTAATTATTATCCAGAACAAGAACTAATCAAGCTCTGATACCAATGATGATTTCTTTGTAGTAAATTAAACATACTATAATCAAGAAATCACGAAATTAATTAAATGAACGAATTCATTTAAATATAAATATACTTATCTCTCGAAGCGTGATATCCTTAAGGATCGTAACGGAGTTCTTATCACTGGTCGGTTCTCGCTCACAGTATATCGGAGTCGAGAACAATTTCCACGACTTTATCTGCCTCATAGTCGAATCGAGAACTCAGAGATCAAAACAATAATTTGATCCGTTTTCTTATGTGGGTGTCACCTTTTTTTCTTGTTGTTGGAACCCCCTGCGTTCCATTTTCATTTTCCCTTTTAAAGGGAAAACCATCCTTGCATGTAAAGGGATGTGATCTTCCAAGGGATGACCACATAGCAATGACACATGGCAAGCTCATGTTTAATGTGGCAACAACATGTTGATGTGACATTCCATGATCAACATGGGTGAAAACCAACAGATTGGGAAGCTCGAGGATCACCTCCCTGAGCGGCGGAGGCGGAGGCACCTCTCAGAGTGGCAGAGGGCGGAGATGGAGGCAGCTCCATGAGCGACAGAGGGGGCAACCAGAGCGACGGGTCCCACCGGAGCGGTGTGTTAGTAATGGGGTCGTCTTTTTCATTTTCAAGAAGAAGGAACGCGTCCCTTCGAGAATTGCAGTTCTCCTTTAAAATGTCAAAATGTTCGCAACTCTTCGGGAAAAAAAAATCAGCATTTGAAATGAAGATAGACTGTAACCATTGTCATTAACAAGTTGTTGATCTATTACAAAAGTAAGTAAGTCCTAAATCATTATCCATTTCCACCCAATCTTAAAACCCGTATTTGAAATCTCCAACCAATCATACTAAATAAAAAGTAGCTCTATTTATGGATCCTCAAAATTCAAACCATTTTTAGTAACCGTAAAAAAATTATTCAAGGCATTCGATGAGTGCTCAAGACCAGCAAAACTTATATCAGTTTGCAACATAAGCCTAAACAATCATCCCTGGAATTAACCGACTGAATCAATAGATAGAAACATAAGCCTAAATTTTTTGTTCCAATAAACATCAAGCTAAAAAATATTGTCCACTAAAAAAATATTGTCGACGAACGGCTCTCTTGTCGATGGAAAATTAAAATAGATGCACATAAATGTCTATTTAGAAAAACTAAGATCATGAGAAAAATATTATAGTTTCCAAAGTTTTTTTCTAAACCAATTGAAGCGCCACCAAATCGATAGTAAAAGATCTTGATAATCTGTCTCTGAAAGATTATCGAAAATGCGATTGTTACAATTTTGTCGAAATGCGATTGTTACAAGAAGAAGGAACGCGTCCTTTTCAAAATCGCATTTTCGAAATAAATATCTATTTTAATTTAAATTTTTAATATAGATTGTTACAATTTTGTAACATCCAACATTAATCACTCAAATCCTTTATCCTCATTAAAATTTTCTTTGAATTATCATTTTACTCACTAACATTTGCTCCATTTTCCCAACAATCCTCTGCTATTTTAAATATTTTCCACTAATATAAATAGCGGAAAAAATTTGAAATATTTTTTTCAAGTAAGCTATGTGGATGTAAGTGCATCAGCTCTGGTATCTCAGAGACTATGAACCAGACCTTAGACTTATAGGAAAGTTATACAAGTGTCACGATAAAGTTATTTTAACTTCTATGAATCATAATCACCATGTTGTATACTTGAACCCTACAAGCCACACCTCATCCCTGCAGTTCTCATCGTTGTCAATATTCTGCACTAAATCAGCCATGCGCGTAGCCCGATAATTCACGAGTGCTCTAGAGATTAAGCCATAATCTTATACGAGCGGCTCCACTCGATACCCATACTATAGGAAAGCGACCAAAATTTAGTACTAGAGTGATTAACCTGTGACTTGTTGTTACCCAAATGAACCTTAGTACTAGAGTGATTAACCTGTGACTTGTTGTTACCCAAATGAACCTTCTTCATGGGATTTCCAATCACAAAGGTTGGATTCTCATCAACGTTAATCTAGCAATTTGGCTTAAGTCTCATTCCCCTCGATATTTACTTATCCTTTTTCATAAGAGTTATGTCTGAGAATCGGCCACATCTACTCTGACCTCATACATTTTACGGATATTAATTCATCTTTTATAATAACTGTTTAACCACATTATACATTAACCAAATACATTGGTTTTGCCATTGATAAATTTCTATTTAGCTATGGCTATTGCATCATCAACACTCATAGTGTCGACCATATTCTTTGAAGAATAATCTCACAAATTTTACAACCATACTAATTTTTCACTTCATAGTAATCACTTTGTAATCTCAAGACATTAACATTAACAATACTGGCTTTGTTCCCAAAAAATATATTAACCACTCGAGTTTATTAGCGATCAACTCTAGAATTATATAAACTTCTTACTTCACAGTAGTTTTTGCTACTATAGTTTCCTTGGTCAATCTCCACACAAAAATACTATCAACTAGGTGACTACATGACCATTGGTTATTTATCTCATTTGAATACAAAATTCAATTAACATCATTTTATTTTTTCAAATACAATAGATATCCACAATATACACTATCACAATATATGATACTTCTCAACAATTTTTTTGTTACTTCAGTTCATCCTAATATTAAATATTAGTGTCATCAATATATAGTCTCAAACTTCAAATTTTTTAATAAAAAAGATCATCACGTAGTTTTCTATTTACAATAGAGTCCGTCTCAAAATTATTGTTATTACGTGGAATTCTAAAAAATATAGAATGGGCTTATTAGGCCCACTATTTCAACATATCAATTTCATCATCTCAGAATCCACAATTCTAAATAAAAAACAATTTTTGGTATATCACATTGTTGACTTCATCAAACATATTTGCGTGGAGCAAAATTAATTCATCACATCTTTGATATTTATCGACTCTATCTCAATTAAACAAATTTTCAAACACAAAACATACGTTAACGCCCCTGCCTTTTGCGGAAGTGGTGGTCAAGAAGGTCAGACAACGGCGTTCGTTTCAGCCAATCCCGACACGCTCGAGTTACCGAGTTAGGAAGCTCACGAGTAAAGTCGTTGTTCTGTTGCAATCTCCGATGCAGAATCTGAAGAAATTATCCCCGGAGAAGTATTTGCAAGCTTTGGGCCTTTACTCAATGCTGGCAGCTTTGGAGGAGCTCGATGCTACTCTTCAGGAGGAGATCTCGGCAGAGGCATAGTGGCTTGCAATTGTTTCTGGTTTCTCTTGGGAGGATGATGCTTCTTTTATCCTCTAAGTAATTAGAGATGTGGCGTTTTGGTCCTTTGACCCTCCTTAGTTTTGGCTGCAGGTGGTAGTAGATTTGGTTTCTGCTCTTTGGTCCTGGTCCTGCTGCTCTTTGGTTGCTACACTTATTACTGCACTTTGGTTCAATGCACTTTGGTTATATGCAGGGGTGGTTGTGGTCTTTTTGTTGGTGTTGCATTTAGAACTTGTGCTACATAGTGTTTATATTTATTTTTGATTAAATAAGTGTCTATCTAGTACCTTAGGTACTTGGTGTTGTACACGGTGTACAATCTCATATAATTATTTTATAATTATTTTTTAGTAAATTTAATACAACTTTACTTATAAAAAACATACGTTAACTTTTCCTAATATCTCAAGTAGAAGGAAATTGTATCAGAACCGAAGAACAAGAAACATCAACCAAACTCTCTCATCATCTCACCAACCTTTTCTGCCAACTAATGGTATATCACCTCCACCAAAATTAATGGTACATCACGACTAATACAATAGTTGCACCAATAATTTATCAGAATTAAATTGCATGAGAAAAAATTACCATGTACTTTTTTTATATAAAAAAGGGAAAGACTCATTAATCCCTAAGTTTTAGTATAATAGATCGAAAAGTCCTCTGCATAGTTAGTTAGTCCCTAAGGTTTGCAAAATCGAACAAGTTAATCAATTTTCTATACTATTTTTAATAAATAACCTATCTAAAATAACTAAACTACCCTCAAATCAGCTATTAATTACAAAGGCCTGGATGAACTCAGAGGTCGGTGTTCATGTACTAAAAAACCAAGTACATCACCATCTTCCCTTCCCTTGTCCTGCCCTTGTTTTACGTCCATCAACCTCCACCCAAACATGAAGGTGATGCGCTTCTTTCTCGCAATTACTCTAATCCACCTAATTAGTTGAGCGGTCCTATGAAATGGGATCCGGCCAAGTAAAACCCTAAATCTGATTCAATCTTTGGGTTTCGAATTATCTAATTAATCACAGGAGAAGAATTCCGGAATGTGCTCTTCAAGGAACCCGAGTTCGCTGGAAACGGAGCGAGTTGACGTACCTCATCCAGCGCCTGCTCCACAAGGACCCCACCAGAAGGCTCGGGTACCTCCGCGGGGCCCACGAGATCATGGACCACCCGTTCTTTGACGGCTTCGTTCACGGATTTCTAAGACCCCAGGCGATGGCGTCGTTCTCGTTCCCACTCCCGCCGTCGCCGGACCACGAGCGGGAGGAGGTGTCGTTCATGGATTTCTGAGACCCCGCACGTGCGAACGTTCTGGGGATTAAATTATTTTCTCATATATATAAATATTAGTCGGCGGATTGGCGGCGGCGCTTCAGCTTTTGTAATTAATAGTTGATTTGAGGGTAGTTTTGTCATTTCAGATAGATTATTTATTAAAAATAGTATAAAAAATTTTCAAACCTTAGAGGCTAACTAACTATGCATAGGACTTTTCAGTCTATTACACTAAAACTTAGAGACTAATGAGTTTTTTTCCTATAAAAAATACTCTTTGAAAAGAGCCAACAATCATTCAAGTTATTACTTGACATATAATTGAATAGCCACATTTATTCTCATTAAAATCCATAAATGATTGTAGTCATTTATTTTCCCAAATTTTTTTATAGCATTTATCTATATTAAATAGTAATTAACCACTCATTCTAATAAATGGCAATATCCCAGCCGTTACTTTCTTTTTCCAAATTCTATCTAACATGGTATTAATTGGAAATTATGCGCCAACTAATTAGCTAGGATATTCAACACTAATCTATGGCTAATAAATTCATTAGGTAACCATGCACTCATACGATTAAAACATGCAACCGTATAGTTATAAAAATCAATTAACTACTTCAACTATCCTCAGGCACGTAGGAGCGAAGCACGACACCATGTTCCAGCAAGTAAAGAATATGCCCTCCAATTCTACCAGAAAAGTTCTACCCATTTTTTTAAATAAAAAACATTGAGAATGGGCTCCAATATCGGCGTCTCCAAGAGACTCAAGCACATGAGGCAAACAATGGTTAGCTTCTAGGAACAATAAGCCTTAAGATCGCCATTGCACAAAAATATCATATAAAATTTTTGATTATAAATAGGGAAAAGTCCACTTTAGTACCCTGTGGTATCGCCCAAAATCACTTTAGTACCCTGTGGTAAAAAACCGACCAATCGAGTCATACTTATTCTAATTAACATCAAAAAGGTCCTCGGGCAGCTGCCCGGACCCGCCCGAACGCTGCCCGGACTACGTGGCCAACCACGTCACCAAAACTTGATGACGTGGCGCCACGTGGACAACCATCTTCTTCCCTCTCTTCCTCTCCTCCTCCGCCTCCTCCTCCTCCGCCTTCTCCTCCACTTCGTCCTCCTCCTCCTCGTCCTCCTCCACTTCGTCGTCCTCCTCCTCCTCCTCCGCCTCCTCCTCCTCCGCATCGTCCTCCTCCTCCTCCACTTCGTCCTCCTCCGCCTCCTCCTCCTCCACCTCGTCCTCCTCCTCCTCCTCTTCTCCTCCTCCTCCTCCACTTCGTCCTCCTCCTCCTCCGCCTCCTCCTCCTCCGCATCGTCCTCCTCCTCCTCCACTTCGTCCTCCTCCGCCTCCTCCTCCTCCACCTCGTCCTCCTCCTCCTCCTCTTCTCCTCCTCCTCCTCCACTTCGTCCTCCTCCTCCTCGTCCTCCTCCTCCTCCTCCTCCACTTCGTCCTCCTCCTCCTCCACTTCGTCCTCCTCCTCTTCTCCTCCTCCTCCTCCTCATCCTCCTCCTCCTCCTCCTCCACGTGGCGCCACATCATCAAGTTTTGGTGACGTGGCTGGCCACGTAGTCCGGGCAGCGTTCGGGCGGGTCCGGGCAGCTCCGGGCAGCTGTTCGAGGACCTTTTTGATGTTAATTGTAATAAGTATGACTCGATTGGTCAATTTTTTACCACAGGGTACTAAAGTGATTTTGGGCGATACTACAGGGTACTAAAGTGGACTTTTCCCTTATAAATAATTCTCTTTAGGTAACATGACATAAACAATTCAATTTTTTTAGGGAAAAATCTATTTTAGTACTCTGAGATATCGCAAAAAATTACTTTAGTACCCTTTGGTGAAAAATCCATCAATCGAGTCAAACCACAGCCAATTAACATCACTTAAGTCCACGGACCTGCCCGAACCCTTCCCGACCTGCCCGAACCTTGCCCGGCCATCTGGACGGGCCACATGGTTTCATTGATGATGTGGCATCGTGAACATCTCCTTTCTCCCCTCTCTTCTCTTCCCTCTCTTCTTCTTCTTCTTCTTCTTCTTCCCCCAAAACCCAGAAATTTAACCCTACCTTCACACACTGAATCAACAATCAACTGAATCATCAACTCTCACCTTCAAACAGCATAAGAGCTACCTTCAATCACCTTCACACACTAAATCAACTGAATCATCAAGCTTGAAATTAATGACTAGTAAATAATGACAACAACAGTAAATAAACCCAAAAAAATGGAGACGAGGGTTGAAGCCACCACCTCACCCTCTCCCACTCCATCCCCAACCTCCTCCCCTTTCAATACAAGGAGACGAAGGGGAGCCTGATCACCCGCCAAACGCCATTTACAAGGAAATGAAAGGGAGCCCGACCACCCGCCACTCTCAGCTCGCTCCCGCCGCCCTGCACCCCTGAGGTCACGTCCCGCCTTGGAGAGAAGTCTCGTGCCCATACCTGTCGAGGAGAGAATGGGGACCAATTTCTGGGAGAGAGAGATGGAGGGCGCGGCCGCCCGACAGCTTGTCCGAGCATTCCCCCGCCCTCGCCCGCGTGTTCCGCCGCCCTCAATCCTCAATTTCAATATGGATTAGATTGGAGCCTAGGGTTTTTTTGGTCTTATTTGGGATCGAGCGAGACCTCGAGTTCATGCAATTTGTGTCCTCTTGATTGTGGAAATTAATTGGAATTAGAACAATTTAGTGTTGGGGCCCAGCGAGATCTTTGCTTCCTAGGACCCGCACGAGTGTAATTGGGGAGAAGATTGCAACCGTTTTTGACTTTTGTTGTTGTTTCTTGCTCTATAGCCTACTGATGGTGATTGTGTGCTCAATTTCCATGTTACCCACGTGGACATCCGCCCTTCATATCAATTGGAACAAATTAGTAGAGTGGGTCGATTAATTGGTTGCTCTGTTGATTCAAGTGTATTTGTTTAATTTGGTTTAATGGGTTTGTGATCTTGAAAGTCTGTGTTTTGGTAGGGGTAAATTTCTGGGTTTTGGGGGAAGAAGAAGAAGAGAGGGAAGAGAGAGAGAAGAGAGAGGGGAGAAAGGAGATGTCCACGGCATCACGTCATCAGTGAATGGTAATGTGGTCCATCTAGATGGCCGAACAAGGTTCGGGCAGGTCGGGAAGGATTCGGGCAGCTACCCGTGGACCTAAGTGATATTAATTGGCTGTGGTTTGACTCGATTGATGGTTTTTTGCCACAGAGTACTATAGTAATTTTTTGCGATACCTCATGATACTAAAATAAACTTTTTCCTTTTTTTAAATTAGATATGTATAAATGGCCTAAGTGATATTAATTGGTTGTGGTTTGACTCGATTGATGGTTTTTTGCCACAGAGTACTATAGTAATTTTTTGCGATACCTCATGATACTAAAATAAACTTTTTCCTTTTTTTAAATTAGATATGTATAAATGGCCTAAGCCGTTACCCGTAGCTTTTTACTCGAAGAGAACGCCGCCAGTGAAACCATTGAGGCACCGAAACCATAAAATGGAATTTGCAACCAATCGAAATAGCAAGATCAACGTACCTGAGTTTGTTGATTTCCAAATTCACCTACCTTCCACAAAATTCCCCGGCTACCTTGATCGGGTTTTTGCCCAATATGGTGTTACTGTAGATGTATAATACCCAAAATGGTGTTACTGTTCGGAAAATTCCCAAAAACCCTTGAGGCGGGGAAACCATTGAGGCACCGCCAGTGAAACCATTGAGGCACCGAAACCATAAAATGGAATTTGCATCCAATCGAAATATCAAGATCAACGTACCTGAGTTTGTTGATTTCCAAATTCACCTACCTTCCACAAAATTCCCCGGCTACCTTGATCGGGTTTTTGCCCAATATGGTGTTACTGTAGATGTATAATACCCAAAATGGTGTTACTGTTCGGAAAATTCCCAAAATGGTGTTCCTTTTCCAGGTCGGAAAAAAAAATTCGACCTGGGGACTTTAGATAGAATTTTTTTTTCGACCTGGGATCAAATCGAAAAAAGATTTTGACTTCCATGGTCAAACGCTTGTTTTCGGCCTGGTACCAAGGTCGAAAAAAAATTTCGACTGAGTCCCTAGGTCGAAAAACGATTTCGACCTAGGTACATCTGTTTACAAGATCCGGAAAAATAGGAAAAAAGCCTGGGAAGTCGGAAATCGAAATTATTTTTCGACCTGGGTACACTATGGTCGAAAAATAATTTCGATTTGGGGTCTATATAAGCCATCCGGGTATTTCTTCCTCCTCACAGAAGAACGGCTTGAGATTATATTTTTTTCCTCTGAAGGTACGTTTTAATTTGCAATTTTATTTTGTGAACTTATATGATGATAGATTAAGCCACTTGTAATTATGTGTCAATTTATACTATCATAAATTTTGTTATAGTTGATGAAGTTCTGTAATTTTATTTTTTGATTAAATTTTGTCATCAGTTAAGTACAATAATCTTGTCATAAATATGAAATTAGTGCATAAGAAAAAATATATAAAAAATTCATAATTAGTATTAAATTCATTAGATACTACATTTTTTTTTTATTCGAAAGGAATATATGTCTCTTGTTTGGTTGTTTATTGAATTCATTCACAGATTTTAATTACATTTGATGAATTATGCCACCTCTAATTATGTGTAAATTTTTACTTTGTCATAAATTTTGTTTTAGTAGATAAATTAATAAAAATTTATTTTGTGAACTTATGAATTAAGCTACTCTAATATAGTCTCAATTTCTTTTGTTATAGTTAAAAAAATAGCTTTACGGAATGTGCGAATAGCTTTGAAATATGATGAAGAAATGTACTATAACAGTGAAATCGGATTTTATTATATCGGTGGATTTGAAAAAAAGTTCAAGTGTTATGAAGATTTCTCCTATGATGTGTTATTAACAAAAGTATATGAAAAGACTATTGGTCCTGGTGAAGAAGTTCATAGGCTGCTATTTAGATATCCCATTGACAGAGAGAAATTTTATCAAATGCCTATTGACAATGATGAAGATGTTAGGAATATGGTTTACACAATTATCAGGTTTGTAGGACCGTACAAGAGTGTGATTTATTTAGAAATTATTGTGGAGAAGAGGGTGTCAAATAATTACCAGATATTGGATGTTCATGAAAACCAGTTAATGAGTTGTGATGGAGCTAGTCAGTCAAGAGTATCGCCTTTTTTACTTCCTTCCATAAGGGATAATCATGGAGCTGGTCCGTTAAGAGTAACGTCTGTTGATGTTCCTTCCATGAGGGATGCTGATGTTGATGATTATGAAGTCCAAGCAGATTGGTTTGCATATGATCCTACAGAAGTACATCCATATGCAACTACAAATTTCTACATCGAAGAAGAAGAACAACAACAACAACACAGAGAAGAAGAAGAACTATACAGAGAAGAAGAAGAAGAAGAAGAAGAAGAAGAAGAAGAATATGGAGAACCACAATTTGAAGGTCACTATCAAGTTGCTGCAACTGAGCATGGTGAACAAGAATCGATGAGTATTTATGATGAAGATTGGGGACGTCACACCGAAATGGATGGAAGTTGTGATAGTGAATTGAAGGAGGGTACGATTTGGAATATCAAAGAAGATGCAAAGAGGGAGATCAAAAGATTCTCAATGAAAGTGCGACGCGAGTTGAAGCTTAAGGAAATAAGACCCCGCACTTACGCTGTGATGTGTAAAAAATGGGAAGAAGGGTGTAAATGGAAGATCCGCGTCTCTGCAAAGGGATTAATACTTCCTACATGGCGAATAGTGAAATACACCTACCCACATACCTGTAGTGCAGAACGACCTTCAAAAGATCATCGATAACTCTGTTCAGCTCACATTGCGGAAGTAATTATGAATATAGTTGCGCAACAATCAGACATTCTAATTAGGTTTATTATAACTGAAATACAAAACTGAATTGGATTCCAGCCCTCATATAAGAAGGCTTGGTGGGGAAGAGAGAGAGTATTACAGCAATTATGGGGGATTGGAATGAATCATACAATCGCATTCCGCAATGGTTTGCGGCGTACAAGGCTAAGAATCCTGGAACTGTTGTACAATGGGAATATTATCATTGTGTCTCAGGCGTAGACCATTACATGGTTCCTCTTGAACCTGGGACAAAAATCTTTAGGCGAGTTTTCTGGAGCTTCAAGCCCTGCATTGAGACTTTCCAACATTGCATCCCTGTGTTGGAGATTGATGGAACATTCTTGTATGAAAAGTACAAGCAAGCCCTTTTGATCGCCACTGCTGTTGATGGGAATAATGCTATAATTCCAATAGCATTTTCCCTCGTTAAGAGCGAGAACACCAGTAGTTGGCCCTGGTTTATGAGACAAATCAGGATGCATGTGACTCCTGACCGAGGCGACATATGTGTTATTTCTGATCGGCACAGAGGCATATTGAGGGCAATGGTGGATGACAATAGTTGGGGACAAAGTTCGGGGACTACCCATCGATATTGTCTTAGACACATTGCAAGCAATCTTAACACTCGCTTCAACAACGATGCCATTAAGAATGTGATGATGATTGCAGGTAATATCAAAAATTACTTAACGCTATAAACCTTGGTGTTAAAACATGGCCCGGAGCTCGACCCATCATTTTTACCGTTTTCCGGGTCGATCGGAACAAAAATATTTTTCTTTTTTTATCTTTTAAATAATATATACATATATAAATATAAATTAAAATATACTTATCAGTACAGTAGTCCTGGAATTTCACATACATGCCCAAAATCGAAAAAAAAATTATCGAAAGAATCTTTTCGACTTGGGACCAAAATTGAAAAAAAAAATTGACCTGGGACCAAAATCAAAAAACATTTTCGATCTGGGATCAAATTTGTATTAAAATTTTGAAAAAAGGTCTGAATTGATTTAAATTTCTTTTTTTTGTACTTTTAAATTTTTGGGTGACTCAAGTTTGTATATTTGACACGCCAACTAATATAAACCGTATGTCGCATTAGTTTGTTAGAATTTAAATTTGAAAATGTAAATTTAAAAAGACCTTCATATTAATAAAATCAGAATTTTTGAGTCTCGTACCGACATACGATTTATATTAGTTAGCGTGTCAAATATACAAACTAACGCGAGCCACCCAAAAATTTAAAAGTACCGAAAAAAAAGATATTTAAATAAACTCAGACCTATTTTTCAAATTTGGTCCCCGGTCGAAACAAATTTTTATTTTGGTCCCAAGTCAAAATATTTTTTTGATTTTGGTCCCAGGTCAAAAAAAATTTCGATTTTGGCCCCTACTACTATTATTTTCGACTTTATTGCCTTTTCTCTCTCACACCTACTACTATTATTATTATTTTTTGTTTATACTATTCTGTATCTCATCTATTAGTCAGAAAATTTTATATTTGAGTTGAATAAAATTTTAAATTAATGAGAAAATTATATTAATTAACAAACTTAAATCCAACGGTCCAATTATATCCTAAAATACAACGGTCCAATTATATACAAAATTCAACGGTCCAATTAAATCAATAAAATTAATTAAAACTATTAACTCATAATATATAATTAATAAATTATTGTAATTAACAAATTTAAATCTCATAATTCATACCATACTTATATCTAATAAATTCATACCATATCTAATAAATTCATACCATACCTAGACGGAGACGAGGACGGCAGCGAGAACGGCTGGCCGAGGGACGACGGAGACGAGGCGGAGAGCAACTGGCGATGGGGAGGCAGCCGACGGACGGACGGCAGGAAGCGGCGAGCTGCGGTGGTCATGAATTTCTTGGTTGTATTCTCTAACGAGCGGAGGTCTTATAAATGTTTGGGGGATTCTAGCTCGAAATTTTTTTCGACCTGGGTCTTTATAGAAAATTTTTCTCGATCTGGATATACCCCAAGTCGAAAAAAATTTTGTCATGCTCCCTATCCTGACACAAAAATCCAACCGAAATCTACTTTCCAGATTTTGTGGATAAGGCCCATCCACCTAAGTCGAAGAAAAATTTCGACCTGGTTCCCCAAGTCAAAATTTTTTTTCGATTTTGTCACAGGCCAAAAACACGCGTTCGACCACGGAATTCGAATCCTTTTTTCGATTTGATCTCAGGTCGAAAAAAAATTTGATCTAAGGTTCCCAGGTCGAAATTTTTTTTCGACCTGAAAAAAGAACATCATTTTGAAAATTTTCCGAACAGTAACACCATTTTGGGTATTATACGTCTACATTAACACCATATTGGGCAAAAACCCCCCTTGATCAGAACTCCCGTCTTTCTAGATTCCCATGCCATCTACCTTGACTCGAACACGTACGGAAGCAATCAACAATCCACCAAAGATTTTTAGAAGGATAGGGCAGGGAGTATAATCGGTAGGAAATTTAGTTTTTAAGATTGTTGGAAAATTTAGTGGAAAACAACAAAAAAAACTGATGGGAGTCACATAGGAGAGACGCTTTCCTTATAAATTCTAGAAATGATGAATAATTTTTCTCAAATAAATGTCCATTTTAATTTAGATTTTTAATGTGAATTATTATAATTTTGTAATATCCAATATTAATCACTCAAATTATTTATGCCTATTAAAATTTTCTTTGTATTATCATTTTACTCACTAACATTTGCTCATTTTTTTAACAAAAAATATTGTCAACGAAAGTCTCTCTTGTCGATGGAAAAGTTAAAATAGATGCACATAAAAGTCTATTTAGAAAAACTAAGATCATGAGAAAAATATTATAGTTTCCAAAGTTTTTATCTAAAACAATTGAAGCGCCACCAAATCGATAGTAAAGACCTTGATAATCTATCTCTGAAAGAAAAACCGATTACGAAGTTTTAGACCAGGCACTGCGGTGCCCAAGCACCACCGTGGTTAATAATTTGACAAGGGAAACAATTAAAAAAGAAAAGAAAAATTAAATTAAATTGTTTTCCTTGCCCGTACTCTGTACAGGGATTGTCGGCCGCCCCCGGCACAAGCCCCGGTTTGGATTATTTTATTTTATTTTTTAATTTAATTTAGTGACACATGATATAATATTATGCGATAAAAATATTAAAAAATCATATTTTTTATTCTCTATAGATAGTGTTTAATATTTTCAACTTGTATTTTTTAATTCTCAATAAAATAGAGCCCATTCAATTCGTGTTTTTCAATTCTCTATAAATACAATCAAAATTTTTAATTTTCTATGCAAAATTGTATAAATAATACTATAAAAATTCACTAGTAATTAAATATGTAGTTTGTATTTTATATAATTCTTTGTTATAATTACGGACGCATCATTTTCGTATATTTATTATAATTTATATATAAACAAAAATTGATAATATATATTATGTAAATGAGAGAAAAATTAATTATTTATTTGATAATCTGGTTGAGACTAAGTCACTATTGTAGGTAGAAAAATAATTAATTGGGTTAAATTGTATGTGAATGAGAGAAAAATTAATTATTTATTTGGTAAGGTGGTTACACCAAATTATCGTGGGTAACTACACGTCTCAGTAGCCCACAATTTTTTTAACTAGTTAATTTCATACTATATATCGTCGACCTGTTTCGCCGAAGAAAACAAAAAAAAGACACGAAGGCGAAAAACGATGGTCATATCTACCTACAACTATTAGTTGGAAATAGACCCATAGCCCAACAATGCTTTGCACTTTTCGGCTACAACCAAGCTTAGGTGGTGAAATAAACTAGAGTACACGAACACAACTTAATTTATTTATTTTACAAGTTTTAAATTTGAGTTTCGAGAAATATTGTTGAATTAAAATTTGATAGAAATAATTTTATTATTCTTTATAATTCATTCAATTTATGCTTGCATAAATTGGTGAAATAAATTTTCGAATACGAAATAGTTACACAATTCAGAAATCCCAAGGTGGTTTCTTTTCGTTTCAAATGCTTACCAATAAGTAGTTTATCATGTATATTTAACAACAAACAAGGCATAATTATCATTTTAAACATAACATTAGTTTAATTCCCTCCTGTTTGTCCGGTGGCATCTAGAACAGTACCCGACACGAAAAGATCATGTAACGATTTTGACGTGCCTTGTTAAAAATAATCGTTCTTATCTTCCTACCAAAATGGACAAACAGATAATATAAAGCTCTTGGAGGTTTCCTATGACTAGTTACCAACTTCGCAAGCGAAACAGTACACCGAGATCCGAAATCGGGCATTTCACATCGAGCTTCAATCTTTTATCTTTATCTCCTAACTATGTCTTAATAATGATACGTTTTTTCTAATCACGAAATTTCCGTACTTTTTTCTTTCGGTTATTATGTTTGATTATCTCAACACGCTAGTTAAAACAAAGTTCAGATATCATAACATTGAAATTGTGCGAGTAAATACGAAATACTAGATCAACTCGAATACTATATTAAAATATTTATATTCAACCTAAATTTTAAACCGGTACTTTGTTTAAGGAAATCAAATCCAATACGCACATTCAACCAACGTATTTTTCTTTTCATACATAATACTTCTATTAATTTGGTGCTCTTCTTTCAGTATATTTTATCCCACCGCCACCTTCCCCTCACATTCTACCCGTCTCAATGAGGTGTTGTGCTTTTTGGTGGCAGTCACAATTAGCCAATTTCACGCCGCACAAAACATTTTAAAAAAAGCTACCAATTTTGGCAGGCTTTAATCATGACCACCACCTTCCCACTATTTAGTATTTACCAATAAGGAATAATAACTACCTCTCATTTCTAATCATCCCAGTTTTCAATACTCTCAATCAAACCACTCCCAATTATCTCAAATAATTAATACACCGCTAGTAATTAGACACCTAGCATTAATACCAAACACCTATATATTTTTCAAACACCTAGTATTTTCGAACACCATTAAACCAAATAATTCATGTTCAAGAAAAGTGTGATTATAAAATTATGACAAAATTCTCGTAAATATATTTTATGATTCAAATTTGAAACTTCTTAGTAAAATAAAAAAATAAAAATAGTGCATAATTGTCTGTTGGTAAGCATATATATTAAAAATGAAGGAGAGCCCACAAAGAAAAAGGATTTCAAGTTCTAGATTGCACGCCGCCTCCACACTAACAAAAAGTAAAGAATTCAAATTAAAGATGTCACAAAGTGCACCATACTCTATCTATGCATATTAAAAAACTAACAATTAATAACCCAATAACACAATAAAAGTTATAAAAAAATCATTTCTACCAACAAACAAAAAGGAACACAATTGCACGCCGGAGGCTGCATGATTTTTGTTCCTTTTAATTAACGACCGTCTCCTCCTCCCTACTATTATTATTATTATTTTCAATAATATATCTTGCATGTGATTGCGAAAGCTCCTTTATCCACTCAAACGTTCGATGACGTGACATTTCTTGCTTTCCCTTCAACTTTTCCACCGTCGTCGACGTCGTCGTCTCCTTCTTCTTCGCCTTCTTCCTCTGTTTACTGTTCTTTCTCTGGGCTGCTGATGTCACCTTCTCCATGTCCTCGTCTCTATTAACTGTCGTTTGGTTCAATGGGATTGGCTTCACCACTGCACTAACCGTGCAGCTGCATCCACTCAGCATGGCCCCTCCTCTCCTCTCCAAGAACCCCGATTGCTTCCCTCCGGCGGAATTGCTGCTCCCGGAGCTGCTGTTCCGGCTAACCGAACCACCGCCGGTACGGACCTTGTTAAGATCTTGGAGCTCCGGTGTACGGACCAGACCCAGCTTGAAGAAGTCCCACATGGACGAGGACTTGTTCCTGCTTCTGGAGAACTGGGTTCCTCCCAGGTTGGAATGCCTCATCATTTGTGGCTTCGGACTTGGATGGCTGATCTGGAACTGGTTGACTTCCTTCGGCTTAGTAGTGGCAATATTCGATCCGGTATTGCCACTACTAAACGACGAGGTTTTGCTCATGCTGCGGCTGCTGCTACTGCTACTCCTGCTGCTAAAGCTATTGAACCCGCTTTGTAAAACGCGGTCCATTGACTCTGACCTCGACATGGATTGGATAAAGCAAGAAGGAATCTTGTTAACTGCGGGGTAAAGGTTTGCCCCGCAGTTAATAATATTTTTTACTTTCTCGTAACTCGAATCGAAAGAATGGCCGAGCGGCAGCATCTGCCCTCGGTAGAAAACGTCCTCGGCCGCGCACATTTCCGATCTGACGGAAGGCGAGCAGAGCCCTCCCCGGCCAAACTCGAACTCCTCTTGCTGGTTGCTGCTTTCGGCCAGCAGGGGTTCTTCTTCTTCTTCGTCGTCTTTCGTCACGTTGACCGGTAAATCACAAAGGGACAGAGCCTCCTCTTCGTCTTCTCCCGATCTAACGGAATCAGAGGAACTCCTCGCCATAGTTGGACCAGAAATCTGTTATATTAGTGGCTGTTCCAGGGAAGAGTAAGAGACTGGGGCTAGAAACGTGTAGGGGCAGGGGATATTTAGAGAGAGACAAAAGGTTTTGAACTACTTATAAAACGGAGGCATGTTAAAAAAAGGGAAGCCTCTCAAGTGCAGGCTACCCAAATGATCAAACGGCAACTTTTCTGTACAAGAAAGGAACAAATACTGTTTCTAAGCCGGCAATTTAGTAATTTACCTGATCTGTACTCCTAACGTTAGTTCTTCTCGATGATGACTTGAACTGAGTAGTTATTTTTCGTTGTACCCGTCTTCGATATTTGTGAATAAATATTTAGGTGCTATTATCCCGCTAATTTCCACCAAAAAGTGACGTGTTTTTTTTGGAACGGTATAAACATTCTATAATATACAATACACCAACTGGCACAGCCAATAGCACAAATCGCTGACTTGCCGAGCATAAGAAATCCCCCAAAAAGGTTCTATCCCCTAGAGATGGTGCTTCCCCCTAAAAATTGACTTGGGTTGGGGCCCAGGGGCGGTGTTATAAATCCACTCCTTTTATTATGGCACCCTAATTTTCTGGTATTTCTTTGTATGGTAACTTTTGTTTGTTTTGTCAAGCACATATTTGGAATGCGGGCTCAAATTGCAATTTGTCACGTTAATAATGTTGACAGCCTTTTTATTCGGCTAATTTGGTAACTTGGGCTGTTATTGTTTTACTTGCCAAGGCCAAGTTGGGCCTTCCTTAATTCCCTCCGGAAATATTTTTATAATGAACGAGTGCAACTTTCCATCCGACAAATACTTAGATTAACTGTTGAATAGATTATCTTAACTTTAAAAAAAATTTCGAATCCGATTTTTTGAAAATATAGTAAGTTTTATCCGCATCAGACCCGTATAAACAATAGTTGAAGGGTCTGTTTGTTTGTTGTAGTTGTCGGATGGAGACTAATGGCGACCAGACGTATGTGGTTGGCGTATGTTTTTAATTCGGCGGTGGGCTGGATCGTATTGGTCCGGAAATAGATTGATGGTCCAACAAATATTTCATGAATGTCATCACGGATGCCCTGTGATATATTTCTAATAGAATGTGACTTAAAAGGAATTGGCATTTAATTGGTTTCCTTGCCGTAAGGATGTCCTCAATCTTAGCTGTCGTATTGGAAAGGAAAGGAGGCCGTAACATGCGCTGTGTTGCGATATACAGTGATTACAATAGTATTAGATGTAGAGCACTCGTGCACATTTGACGTAGCTTTTTGATGGATAATAATATTTTAATTATACAAAAAATATGCGCAATGTTGCTACTATTTCACAAAATTCAAATTCTGATTTTTCGGGGATAAATTTAAGGCGGTAAAAAGATTGCCAAACTCATAGTACTTAAGATATAAATGATACATTAATAATGTTTATAAGGATTAAATCTCGTACACACGGACGTAAAAAATGTCAATAACGTTTTTGTAACGTAGACAATGGATAAAAATTGTCTATAACGTTGGAGCGTGAGTGGTCTACAGTGTAGGCTATCTGCCTTGCAATCTCGTGATTACGTCGTTGTGAATCAATTTTCATAAGTATCTGGCGATGATGAATCATGAGTGGAAGCAGATATAACATCTTTTAGTCTGGAAGTAATTTTTTAAAGTAAAAATCGAGTATTTGTGCGTAATTTTCTTTTTCCATGATTAACTGATTCCTATTTTGTAATTGGGCATATTTAAAATTACATTTTTCAATATTACTCGTGCTTATTATATTATTTACAAAAATATCACTCGGAAAAAACCTTTTCCCCTTCGATCCGTACAGTGAAGAAGACCCCACTCCTTCCTGAATCTGACACTTTTACTTTATTCTAGACCCAATCACAGGTCTAAATTTTTTACTATCCCTATGGAGGCTGTGGATTCGGTCCGGAGTGAAGAAATATTCTGGACGGTTTAGAATGAAGTGGGGACCGCACTGGCATGTCCTATTTATGATACCGGCATGCCCCAGTTACGATACCGGCATGCGCCATTATGTGATACTGCCCTTTATTTTTTGACAGCGGCATGTCCCTTTTACGATACTGGCACGCGTGACTTTTTCATTTTGGTCCCTGTATTTTAGCATTTTTACAAAAAAGTCACACTGGTATTTTCCGTTAACGATACCGGCATGCCCCGGTTACAATACCGGCATGCGCCGTTATGTCATACCCGGCCTTTGTTTCGGCTTGTGTTTACGATACTGGTGCGCATGGCTTTTTTCATTTGGTCCCCATATTTTAGCGTTTTGCAAAAATTTCGCGTGTTTTCACTTCGAACGGTTCGGAATGGAAACATTATGTACCCAATCCAACCCCTATGGAATGGTAGCTCGTGAGACAACCCAAAGCATAGCATAAAAACTGGAGCACGAGCCCAGTTTTTTGTGATAATTTTGTGCCCCTCTTGGTGGGAAATAGAGTCGCAACTAAATCTGTATCTTGCAATTTGGATAACAAGAAGATACTATCATATCAGACCAATATTTTTAAAATCGGACTGGAGGGTGACCCGGTATTTTCTATTTTTTTGGCCCAGTTGGTTTGACCGGCTGAATCACTAGTCGGACCGAAACTTTTACAATATATATTATATATACATGTCATATATTCATACTTAACAGAAATTTCTCAAACGCTTCTCTTCTTTAGAAACCCTCATTTTCCAGCCACCCACTTTTTCTTCTCTCTTTTGTTTTTTTGGTCGGTAATCTCTCCTTATCTCTTGCTTTCACTTTTTCTTGAAATCCTACGCCCCACCCACCTTATTCTCTCTCCTTCAATGCTAGTTCTCTTCTCCCTCTCTCATTTAGTCCACAGCCTTTAACCCCTCTTCATCTTTTTTATACCTAGCCTTTGCATGCTACCCGCTTCCGTTGGGTGCTATTTCTAGTGCTCGATTAGTTTTGTTGTACTGGAACTCTGTAAGGTAGGAACAGATCTATTTTCAGAACGAATTTTGATCGAACGAAACAAGCAAACATCTTATGTTCATCTCTTTTTAGTTTCCTAGTTTTGGTGTGCAAGGAAAGAAAAAAGAACCTGGTGTATCTTTTTCACTTTCTAGGCTTTGGGCGAAGTATTTTTTTTCCATTTTCTGGTTGAACCGCTCTAAGCCGGGTCAACCAAGAAAAATGACCCGGGATTTCTTCCGGGTGGCAGTCGGACCGGTCCGGTCGCGGGTTTTAAAACAGTGGATCAGACTAAAGGCGAGATTGTTCTTTACTCTCTACGGATGGCCATTGATTGTTCTTCCCAAAACTGGACCTCTGTTCTTACTAAAAAGAAACTGGGCTTTATTGGGCCACCTTGGCGCTGGATGTAAAGCTTATTTCAACTGGGCGTTATTTTAGTCTCGTAAAAGGGGAAATTAGCATCCTTCTTGGGCCAGTTCAGCTTATTGGGCCACTCCCAACTCAAAATTGGATAACCATTTCAAAATCTGGCGCCGTTTTGAAGGTGGAAAGAAAAGAAGTTGGGAAACAAACAAGATCCCATCAACTACCAACAGCATTATAATTTAACTAATGTCAATTGTTCAAACTTAACTAGAAATGTAACTGTGTTGAAAACTTCAACAGCTATTTGATTCTACCAAATTTGAGCTTGAATTAATTGGTTGTATTATGATGTAAAGAAAACCATCAACTCCATGTCATATTATACTCTTCTTTCACTTGGCCGAGCCAGGCAACCAAAACTAACCCATTATTATTAAAATCAACAATAAACGGACCGAGCTTTCAAGCGAAAAAGAAGACTGGAACTACCTATACCGGCAAGGATTTATATTGGTTGGAATATGAGGTAGACTTTTGATGCGCCGCTGCTGATTTTATCAGCCTGAACTACTCGTCTTGTAGGTTTGTTTTGGTGAATTACTAGATATGGCAACAGATTTGCCAATATAATTACCTGTTTAGACCTTGACTTTTATTTTCATTCGTTTTCATCTTCTTTTCTCCCATTGCTCTCCCCGTTTTGTAGTCTTTTCTTATTAATAAAGGTTCGTTTAATTAAAAAAAAACAAGAAACGGACCGAAAAGGCGCGTAAAAAGTCAAAGCAAACGAACTTCAAGGGACGCCATGGCGATTGATCGTATCGGTGGAAGAAGCATCACCATCCTTGGAGGAGACGGGGGCGGCGCCGGAAGGAGTGGGAGCGTCAGTGGCGCCGGCTCCACGGCCGGGCTTCGGCTGGAGATGCCCCTCGGTCCCGTACCCTTGACGCTTGTAATCCTCCAAGTCCTTGGACCTCATGTAAGGGCTGTCCTTCACTTCTCCGGGGAGGCCCTCCAAGTCCGGGGCCGAGCTTCCCTTCTTGTCCTCCGCCTTTTTCTCCATAATTTCTTTTTGACTTTCTGTTACCAACGAACGGTACTCAATTGTGGGTATTGGATGTACGTCGGAAGCGTAATACTCAAATATTTATTGAAATAGTTTTATTAAAAATCATATTCGACGTTCGGATAAAAAAATTAATGGGCTCCGGATTTTGTTGCGGTGTTGCCAGCAATGGGATGTACGTGTTTAGCTCATACGAACGGTGAGCTCCACGTATGGCCTTTTGACTTTTTAATTTGATAAGCTTATTATCGATTTGTGCGCCTTCTGTTCTGTCTTGTCTTGCGAGGAAGCAAGTTTTGGAATTGAAAATTTGAGGTGTGTGTCTAGTGGGTTAGGTTTGCCCGACGGTGATCGTGTGTAATAAAGCCATGTGAAGCTCCGTATGTGTTCAACGGGCTAATTTTTGAATATAATTTGATATCACATTTTACTGCCTTTTTTCTAAATGGTATAATATTTATTGGTTAACTAATTTAAATTTAAATTCAGGTGACAGAAAATTTGTCCAACGGCCTAGTTAAGTTATGTGTATTGGGAAAGTGCGACGTGAACTTGGGTAAACCGGATTTGGCTTTCCCCCCCGTCTGACGTGCAAGTGCCGGAGAATCGGAATATCTGCCACGGATCGAGCTTAGTAGTTCCTGATGCCTTCATGTGCAGTTAGTTCTGTCTTGTTTATATCGTATATCCTCTAAAATGACGTAATTCGAGTTCCGAATTTCAGTCCCAAGTTGAATCTCCATACGAAATAGCAGTATAGAACGCCTCATTTGTTAAGGAACACCAGTTGTAAAGTTCTTAATGAAAATTGATTCATCTTAAATAACAAGGAACAAGGCGCAACGCAGTATTCGATATCTTCGTTGAGTTACACCACGCTGTACAGACCAAGTACAAGAGTAATTAAACAACCAAACTTAATTTCTATGGTGGTTCTCCTCCTCACTTCTCTGTGATCTTTCATCATCAGATCAGATCAGATCAGATTCCTTTCTTGAGGCTTGCTCCAAATCCAGACTTGCCAGAATTTGCCGGAATTCCCCCCCAACAAACTAAGAGCCCCTTCACTGAATTCAATTCATTTCTGCTTCCTCAAGTCCAGCTAACTGCGATCGGACTCCCGACAACGTGTTTCCCGTCCGACCACTCCAACCGCCCGAACACATTGCTCCCACTGGGCATCGAGCTCCCGGCAAACGACACCGTGTATGACTTCCCCTCGTCGCCCTGGCCGAACCTCAACTCCTCCGGCTCCACCGTGATCTTAACCCCCTTGGCCGTAGCCGGGAACAACGACACCGTCGCTTTGTAAGTCCCTGCGGGGCCCACATTGGTCAGCGTCCGGGTGTACTTGAGGACATTGCTCTCCCCGGCGGCTCCACCCATCTCCAAGGTGTCGAAGTTGGCGGCGAAGGAGGGGTAGTTGAGATCGGCCACAGCGTATCTTTTCTTGGCGTCACAGGAGAGCTTCCTCCTGGCGACGCTTGTGATCTGTGCCTCTGTGTAGTTCAGGGCGCAGAGGAAGCCCAAGTAGTCCTCGGCCGTGAGATCGTAGACCAGGCCCGGGTCGAGGGCCCTGACGGGGTCCACGTGGCCCGCCCCGTGGTCGAACGGCGTCGAGTCTTTCCCCGTAGCGACGTCCATTAGCCCGCCCCCGCCACCCGGGTAGGTCACATAGGCGGTGGTCATGAGCGCCGAGCGGACGGCAGCGGGGCTCCAGTCCGGATGGGCCCCACGGATCAGGGCAGCGAGGCCGCTCACGTGCGGGCACGACATCGACGTCCCCGAGATGATGTTGAACTCCACGCGCCGGTCGTCAGTCGGCAGCCCCGTGGGGCCAACCCGCCCCGACCACCCGGCGAGGATGTTGACCCCGGGGGCGATCATGTCCGGCTTCAGGACATCCGGCGTGACAGAGTTGGGCCCCCGCGAGCTGAACGCCGCCACCACCGGCGACGGCTTGATCCCCACCTTCGTTCCCTCGAACAAGATCGTCGCCGTCGGGCTCGGATCAGAGGACAAGTACTTCTTGATCTCTTCGCCAGATTTCTCCCCCACGGCGGTGGCCGGCAGCAGATGAGCGTCCGCCACGAGCTCCTCGCCGTTGGCGTCGGTGTTGGCCAAGACCATCCCGAGCCCACCGGCGGCCTTGACCACCGCCCCCTTCTGGACCCTGGCATTCACCCCGCGGTCACAAAGAACAATCTTCCCGGCGACCTTTTCCGGTATCAGAGTCCCCATCAAGCACAAGTTCCCGTTTGTAGAATTCGTCGCGTTCTCCGCGTAAATGAAAGGGGACAGCTTCTCCGGTAGGCCCTTCCCTTTGAACAGAGACACCCCCGAGAAGTTCTTCCCGTTCCCCAAGCTGACGTAAGCAGGGAAGTCCCTGTCCAGCGTACCGGCCCCCACGGTGGTGATCCAGGGGGCTATGTTCGATAGGCTGTAAGAGCTGGGCCCCGCGTTCCCCGCCGAGCAAGAGACCAAAATGCCCCTCTCCATCGCCGCGAACGCCCCGATCGCCACGCTGTCACGGTTGTAGTCAGCCGTGCCGCCGCCGAGAGACATGGAGAGGACGCCGACGCCGTCGTCGATGGCCTTGTCCATCGCCGCCAGGATGTCGGAGCTGAAGCACCCGCCCACCCAGCACACCTTGTACACCGCCACGCGCGCGCCTGGCGCCATCCCGCGGGCCGTCCCGGGAGCGTATCCGAGCAGGCTGGCGTCCTCCACCACGGCGCCGCCGGCGGTCGAGGACGTGTGGGTCCCGTGCCCGTCGTCGTCCCGGGGGGACCTCGACTCCTTGGACTCGTCCACCGGGCCCAGCGCCGATTCGTACCCCTTCAAGAAGAACCTCGCGCCGATAAGCTTCCGGTTGCAATTGGAAGCGGTGAAGTTAGTCCCGGTCTCGCAGGTCCCATTCCAGGAAGCGGGGACGGGTCCCATCCCGGCGTCGACGAAGCTCCGGCTCTCCGGCCAGACGCCGGTGTCGAGGACCCCAATGACGACGTCCCCGACGGAGAGAGACTCCGGGAACATGTTGCCGGAGCTGTTGCCGAGGCCGAGGAACTCCGGGGAGCGTGTGGTGTGGAGCTCGTAGCGGGTCTCGGGGAGCACAGCGAGGACCCCAGGTCGTCCCTCGAGCTCCCGGGCCTCGACCGACGTGAGGCGCGCCGAGAAGCCGTGGATGGCGGAGTCGTAGGCGTACAGCATGGACGCCGAGGGGGCAACCGACCTAAGGGAGGCGTCGTACCAGTGGGTGTGGTGGGTGAAGGCCGCCGGCATCTCGGATTTAGCCACGTGGACGATGTACGTCCTCCTCCGGGTCCTCCCCGCCCCGGACACGTGGCAGGCGGAGAGCAGGCACGTCGCGAGGAGGAGCAGCAGCAGGGGTATCCGCATTCTGATTCTCCCGTCCATATTTCGAAATCTCAGGTTTCCTTTTCTCTTGAGAGATAGAATTAGTTTCTCATTCGTGGGTATATAATGGGAATGGGGGAAGGACTAAGGAGGAGGGGAGGCGGTGGGGTATTGTCTTCTTCTTATGGGGATTGAATGAATGATTGCGTAACGACAAAATACCAGAGAGGGAGAAAGGGAGTGGGGGGGTGTGTGATTAACTGAACATTTTAATGTTTGGCGTGTCAGTGTGTTTAAAAAGTGTAATCACAAGCTTTGGGAGGGAGGGAGGGAGGGAGGGAGACACTAGTGGTGAAGTCGGGCGCGGGGTGGAGGCTAACCAAATTGTGTTATCTTTTTCAAAATTAACCAAAAGAGTGTGAAGCGAATGGGAAAAGATAAAAGCTAAAAGTACACTTTAGTATCTTATAGTTTTGATATATTTCGTGTTTAGGCCTTGTAGTTTAAAGTTTCAGTTTTGGTCCATGTGATTGCTTTTTTCCGGACATGTCTCAGTCCCGGACAGCCCGGGCCCGGCCATTTGGCCATCCACGATGGCTCCACATCATCTGAAACTATGTTGTTTGGCATCCTACATGGACATCCCAATTTATAAGTAAGTCATTGATGACATGGCATTTAGCAAATTACCAACGTGTGCTAAAGTATATTTTTACCAAGATAAAAATAATGCGAGTCAGTTCAGGGATAACGAAATTATATTACAAATTTTTTAGAAGAATACAAGATTTTGATTAATGTCTTTTTTTTGGAAAGGGGGTCATGATCATTGTTTTTAAAAATGATCCGGAGCCTAACCTAAATTTTGGTCCAACTTACGGATCAACCGGTCTGACTAGTTAAATTACTAGTCGAACAACTTTTTTTAATAAAAAATGATTTTTTAAATATATATAATCGTGTATGTAATCATATTCACACCTCCAAAAATCATCAAATAAATGCACAAATGAATCAAATACATGTGTCGGGGAAGGTTTTTAAATTCTAGGGTTGGAAGTTTGAACAAAAATGGTAAAATTCGGTAAGTTGAGGCTTGATTATTCACTATTTTTTGGGCAAAACCTAACGAACCGAAATTTTCTGGGTCACTCTTTCGGTCTAACCATCCACTCCGACTGAAAAAAGTCTAGTTCGTTAGGTTGGCGTCCTGACCTGGTTTTTTTAGATGTTAAACCTTTTGATTCATGGTCTGATCGGTTGAACCCTAGGTCGGACCACATCTTAAAAACAAGGTCAAATTATCCTGTGGTCCTTGGTTTATAGTGAAATTACCTCTCGGGTCCCTGCCATTTAAAAAATTATTTAGCCGTCCCTACTTTTTGAAAAAATATTGGTCTCAGGTCCCTGGTTGACGTCATCGGTCTTTTTTCAATTTTTGCCATAAAAATGACCAAAATACCCTTAACAAAAAAAATCTTCTTCTTCAACTTTGAATATCCAAGAACATCAAGAATGCTCAACCCAAATTGAACATAAAAAAACAATCAATTAAACATTCAGGGACACCAATTTGCGAGGACGAGCAGCAAAGAGGGTTAACTTGTTGACCAACCCATCTTCGAGAACAGCTTGCTCGTTGTCGCTCCAAGTTTGAATCCATGAAATTGTGAAATCAGATCTTCCAAGAAGCACACCTTTTCGCTCTACTGTAGAAGCTTTAAAATCCCTAATTGCCTAATACATGAAATCGCGAGAACTCAACAAAGGAGGAACCCTAACTAAAACGAAGCAAGCAATTCCGGCCTTGTCCTCCCCTAACTAAAACGAAGCAAAACCCTAACTATGTACTCCCCAGGTCTCATTCAGCCGAAGCAAGCAAAACAACACCAAATCGATAAATTAGGGCACAGAAGAGTTGGGGAGGAACACCCACAGGCGGCGGCGAAGGTGTCGACGTTCTCCCCAATTGGGCCTTCTTGGTTTTTGGGTTCCCACCTTCGGACTCTTCTGTTTCTCTCTGGGAGAATTAAATCCACCTTTTTCTTCTTTGTTTTGTTTTTTCGTGTGGGTGTTGCTATCGATTGCGTGTTGCTATCGATTGGGTTTGATGTTTGAATACCCACTAAAATGCAAGCCGTAGCCTTCACCCTCTCTCTTCACATTTAATTTTAATATTTTTGGGTTTAATGTTTGAAGGTTGATGAAGAAGATTTTTTGATTTTTTTGTTTAAGGGTATTTTGGTTATTTTTATGACAAAAATTTAAAAAAAAAATTGATGACGTCAATCAGGGTAACATTTTTCCGAAAAGTAAGGACGGCTAAATAATTTTTTAAATGACAGAGACCCAAAAAATAATTTTACTATAGACCTGGAACCAAGGGGGTCACGTGTGGTACCAGGCTTTAAATCCATGTGTCTCCTCATGTCGCCTTCCTTCTCGAGATTTTCTTTTCTTTATCTGTGTTTATACTGTTCCTTCTCTGCGAGTTCCTCACTTTATCAGCGATCTTACAAAGGATATGGTAAACAGTAATCACTCTACAAGAAAGTTAAAGTACGACTCTGTTCGATGCTGTCAGCTCTACATCAAATGGTGGATACATTTGGTTGACAATAAATTATGAAATACTGCAAAACTATTAGGATAAATTATCTACAGATCTCTGATATTTTGATATTCTATCTCTCGGATCCTAAGGTTTCCGGAAATGATCCTATCGTCTCCCGTGTTTGGTTTTAATATACTCTCCGGTCATCTTCTCAGGCGAACTCCGGCCAACTTTTCCAGCTAAACTAAGTCTCCGGTCATCTTTCCTGGCGAACTCTGACCAACTATTCTCGCCCAAAAAATCCCAACTTTTCTGGCCACCTTCCCCAGCTTTGGTCTCCACTCCCGCGAGCACTCCGGCGAGCTCTCCAGCACCGTCCTTGAGCAAGAAGAAGTTTGAATCCCCTGCCCCATCCCCGTCGTTGGAGATCCCGCTCGTGCCTCCTACGGGGGCTCTGATCTCCACTTCTGAGCCTCCCCCCTTCGTCATCGTTCGCGAGATCGAGTTTAATACTCCACCAGTTGTCGTCGTCTTCGAGATAAACAACACCCACGATTATTCACCGATTTAAAATGCTATCCCTCCTTGGACAGAGAGAAAGGAGAGTAGTGGTCGCCGGTTGTTTTGGGAAGGATATCTCAAAGCGCGCGAACTAGGAGATCCCGCTAATGCCATGGGTGTCTTTGTGGTGGGGCGACCGGTGTGTGGACCACCAGCAGCAACTCGTCGTTCCTTGAAGCTATCCTCATCGGCGGTGAATACCGACGGTAGTCTGTCCCCCTCGTTAGGGCCAGAGAAGACAAATGTATTTTTTATTTTTATGTCAAGGGTATTTAAGTAATTTCAATGACAAAATGAAAAAATGAGTGAATAACGTCAGCCAGGAATCCGATAGTACAATAAAACCAAACACGGGAGACGATAAGATCATTTTTGAAAATCTAGAGACCTGATAGATAGTGTGTTAAAATATCAAAAATCTGAGAATAATTTATCCAAAATATTATATGAAGAACTTTCACAAAATATTTCATGAGAATTTTCACGAATGAAATACTGCTTTTTTTTAATTGCTCCTCTTGGGATACATCGTTCAACTATGCTATTCGGGGGAATTAGTGAAAGTATTAAAAGATTTAAATTTATTAAAAAAACTTAGGTTCATATATCACAAATTTATTAAGACATTTGACATTTCGTCTTTTATTTGGAAATTGGAGTCTAATTTGTATTGAAGGGGGTATTTTAGTCATGCAGTTAGCTGTCAGTTTATTTTGCAAATTAACTGATTTGAACCGGGGTGATGACTGACGAATACATTTATGTAAATTATAGAGGTCAAAAAATATTTTTTCCCCCAGAATATTCCGACAGATTTTTTTGGCTCGATATCAAAGTTTAATAACTTCTAACTTCATAAATTAATAACCTCTCTATAATATTTTTTTCTTATGTTTTAACTATGTTCGGTGTACATAATCAGTAATTTAAATAAAAATAATAAGACAATACTCTTTAGGAAAATACTTATATAAATTTATATTCATGTTAATATCATAAATTAATAACTCCCAACAACTACAACATAAATCCTTTTTAAAAGAACAATTACCACATAAATATTAAATATGACAATTTAGGACCATTTTGAGGGAGGAGAGAGGTGGAGAGGGGAAGAAGACGTAGGGTAGGGTCTTCTTGAGTGTTTATAATAAATTTAGGACCATTTTGAACATTTTTTATCTGCCACATTATCTGCTACGTAGATGCTAAAATATTGAGATGTCGGTTCACGAAGGCGTCAAAACAACGCCGTTTCGAAAAATAATCGTGGGCATCTAGTCGGGACCTCTTGCTAAATTGAAATAAGTTGGGTATGTTCTATGCATTTTTAACTACACTGTAGTCAAGTGCAAAATCGTGATACCACAAAAATTAAAGTGGACTTTTTCCATAATTTTTCTTATGTTTTAACTATGTTCGGTACATAATCAGTAATTTTGTTCCACCAAAAAAACATAATCAGTAATTTTAATAAAAATATCAAGATAATATTTTTAGGACTATATATATAAATATATATTCATGTTAATTTCATAAATTAATAACTTCCAACAATTACAACTTAAATCATTCTAAAAAAACAATTACAGCTTATATATGACAATTTAGTCAAAGATGAAATTACACTTACCAACAAGCACACTTAGATTAAATGGGGAGAGAATTGTTCTAACTTAATTTAGTCTCGAGTTCCTGTCTTTAGAAATATAATAATTTTAAATATTTGTTCAGAAAAATTTTGTCACATTTTAAAAGTCATGTTCGGCTCAAATTTGGATCGGTTTGGATAATCAGAGATTTAAAAAAAAGAAATCAGAGTGGAAATTCGTGAGCTAAACGTGTCATGGTTCACGGGTAGTTTTCTCCTGTCATTGTTTCTCCTAAAATCTCGCTCGATGATTAAAATGCCAGAGGTTTACCCTCAAACCAACTTCACTCGCTTTTTCTTTCTGGTTTTATTTGGTTAGGTCCGACTTGGTATTTTCCAACTTTTAAGACCAGCTCATAACTTTTTGGGCAAATTACCTTCAGGTCTTTGATTTATAATTTTATTACTTACAGATTTTTGGCTTTCAGAAATAATGTATAAGATCTCTACATTTAAAAAAAATATTGGTATGAAGTCCCTAATCACCAGATCAGAGATTTTCTCCGGAGATTTTTAAGAAGGTCAATCCGTTAAGAAGGTCAATCCGGTAACTAGGGACCTCAGACCAATATTTTCTTAAAAAATAGGGACCTCATACACTATTTTCGAAAGTCAGGGACCTGCGAATAATAAAATTATAAACTAGAGACCTGAGGGTAATTTGCCCTAACTTTTTTCATCTTATGCACTATAACCATTATATACAATCAATTACTACTATAAAAAATTCTGACTATATAGTTTTGTTTAATCTGTATAAGATGCATTCCTGATATTTTAACATATGTGCTGCTACATTAGTTACTACTTTATCGACCAACAATCAATTAGTTCAGTTGATGATAAAGTTCTCTCTTAACCAAAAAATATCAAATTACAAATTTTTTTTTATCAAAAGCTAAATAATAAATCAGTTACTAGACGGTGGACCAGGATCGACAATCACGCCTTTAATAGGAGCGGGACCAGGATCACGTGTTGCCATTGGACGGTGGACACCGGATCTTTAATTAACTGAAGCTTAATTCTCACGTTTTATTGAAAGATGCAACGTCATTTATCAGATTAGTCTCTGTAAACAGAAATTTACATTCCTCTATCTCAAGAACATTTGATCATTGTGAGATGGGTTTTCTGGGTCCATAATTATCTATCTTTTCTTCATCCCTTAAAAATTCTCTCTTTTTCTAAGATGGGTCCGTATATGTCTCGATGTGTGCTTCTTACCGGAGGACAAGCTTTTTTTTTTGTTAGGTAAATTAACTTTATTAAAATAAAAAGATAGTAGTAATAACTAATAAGCAGCCTAATACTAATGGTATCTACAAAGGTTCACCCTCCCCCTACCCGTATGGTCCCCTCCCCCATCTTACGGTGACTCCCCCGTACATCAATAAAAATTAAATTATCACAAATTCTAATGGAAAAAATGATGATTGAGAAAAAAGTTACATCGATTACACTGCAATACAAAATCAGTCACACGATATACCGAAATGATATCGGTATATACAGAACTTATACCAAATACTAAAATTTATTGAATTTCTCAAAAAAATATACAAAATTATATACTTAATACCAATATTGATCCCAAAATTTCGAATATCGAAAATACTAAATACCATTTGTACACCCCTAAATATAGTGATAATAGAGGAAATGACCCATGGTCACGAGGCTACGTCGAACACCAACATGGAAACATTGGTTTGTCTAACTAAGATGATTAAGCTTCCAAATGCACGACGAGATCTCTCTCCCTTGTTGGAGCCTTTCTCTCTCCCTCCCAAAAATATCTAGATATTTTTGTTCCGTGGAGCTTATCTTCTTCTTCTTTTTCTTTTTCTTCTTCTTTCTTTCCTTGGTTCCTTCATCGGCCCCGTCTCCTTACCAGTCTCCGTCGCCATCGCTCTCCCTCGCTCGCCTCACCGCAGCTCTACCGTCACCTAGTCGCCATCCCGCCGTCCTCTGCCTCCCCGTTTCTGTCTCGCCGCCCCGCCTCCGGTCACCTCCTCTGTCAGCTAGTCCGCCGCTCCCCGCTACTGGCCCGTCGCCGCCTCCCCCGTTGCTAGTCAGCACTCGGAGACCCGCGCACAAATCACCGATCCCAGCTCTCCGTTGCTCGTCAGTTCGTCGGCCCGTCGTCGCCTCTACCTTTACCGCTACTCACCGAGACCGTCCGCCTTAGATCTTCATCGCCGTCCCTCAAATCGTCGCCACTGAGTGACGTCGCCGCTTTTCTCAGAGACCCGCCCGCCACAGATCGTCGTCACCATCCACCGTCCCTCACCTTCCCGTCTGCCGTTCCTCATCGGGGTTCCTACTGGGCCCTTTTGATTCCGCCGGTGGTCCCGGGGGGGATTGGTCGCCGCCGATCTCCCCCCGGTTGTTGCTGTTGTTAATTTTTATTTCGTTTGTGCTTTTATGTTTCTTTTGTGTTGTTGCTCTGCTGTGGCTTTTTTCTGTTGTTTTGTTTGTTGTTTTAATCCCTGGGCTACCTCTGTTTAGTCGCCTTGTTGGTTTCTGGTCTTGCTTTATCTGCGTATGCTTTTGCTTCGGTCGATCTTCGCTCAATGCGAGATCTGTTCGGTCCTCAAAACCTTGCCTGTTGGTGCAGGTGGATAGCCTTGGCTTGATTGGATTCATTCAATCTTGTCATTCATTTGCATGTATCTTGTATGCATTCAAATGCCCACAAATTCGTGTCTTTGATGTGAATTTATGGTTATTAGCCGTAGCTTGTCTTGGCAGCTTTCGCCTTGGACGATCGGCTCTCATAGTCTCTCGTCCGCCCTTCGCCTTCACCCATGCCTGTCTGTCTCCGCTAGGCTTGGTTTTGTGTTCTGTTTCAGCTTCTTCGTGCTTTGTTTATGTTTTTCTCTTTCTGTTTGTAATCTGTATTCTAATATAGGCTTCGCGCCACCCTTCTCAAAAAAAACTAAGATGATTAAACTCTGTTGATAGATAGTACTGTTGTTGAATCAATCATTCGTTTTTTGGTAAATTGATTAATTTTTTATATACCTACAATTTTATATCAAGTAGTACAAAATTCTACGCTACTTGTTAATTGCATGTATAATCTCTTATATTACGTAGAGATTTCATGTACAAAAATAAGTCATGGGTCCGAACTCTTTGGAAGAATTTGACCACCTAAGCTGACGAGTAGTAGTATGAGTGAAAAATTGCCGGTTGCACCGTTCACCTTAGAAAATAGCTCGATTCCTTGTTAGTCATAGTCTCCAAAGAGTAGCTCCGTATAATCTGTACGACTCTTCAAGGGAAGCTGTAATTGACGACAGACTATTCTAAAGCACACCCACACGATTCACAAAATAATCCCACACACTTTTAGCGAATGAGCACTTGAGGAAAAGATAGTCGATGCATTCATCTACATCACCACAAATTGTACAGTGAGAATCCCAGGGATCCAATCTACGTCTTCTAAAGAGAACGTCCATGGTAAATAGCTTTTTTTCAACGTTATCCACATGAAATATTCAAGCTTAAAAGGAATCTTACCCGTCCAAGTAAGTGGAGCAAGAAGGCACTGCTGACTTCCTTCAATTCCAGCGTAATGTTTCTTCCGAAGAGCAGAGATGGAGAAATCGTTTTCACCTAGATATTGCCACAACAACGTATCTTGCCTAGAATCACCAGAGTGGACATTTAAGAGCAATTGGTACAGGTTACTCACTTCCTCTTCTTCCCATGCTAAAATAGTCATGCGCCAGGATAATATCCATTTCCACCCCAATTAATCTCTAGTTCGTGATTATTATTAGGACGACTAATCTCAGTATTCTATAATATTGCGCCTTAAATTTTAGCGTTAACAATAGCCTGAGTTTGAGTTTTTTTTCTCTAATTTTTGGACCACCTGGTACTGAACTCAAAGTCTCTAAATCCCGTGTATGTAGGGTGACAATTAAACTACGGGATGCAGTATCGATGACGACAATATCTTATCCGATTTCATCGGTAATTAGTCAAACGATGCATTAAAACTTGCTTCACAAAGGCGACTCAAAGTCTTCCCATGCCCATATCATAATGAAAAATTTAGTAACATGCCATCTGACACAATAAAGAAAGCAATAATAAGTTTCACATCGACCATCTGGAAGATGTATAATTTTAGTCGAATATATTACAGATACAATAACGTTGGTCTCCCGGTAGGTTGGACGAAAAGAAGCACAGTTCCTGGGTTTCGCTCTGCCACATGCATCCCAATGGCTGTTTCCTCCGGTTCCCTGACAATTTCCTGCCCACCCCAACGAAAACTATAGTTCATCGTCGGAAATGTAAAAAAAAAAAATTTTTGTTCACGGGAATTTTCGTGTGGAACATGAATATTAGCTGTCTGAAAGTGTTAGACGTTGCGGTAATATGTATATCATAACATGTTATCTTTATAGAGAATGTAAGCCAATTTTTATGGTACCCATAATTGGTTTTCCAAAAATGTTATGTATATTTACGAAACTTTCTTAATGAATTTTATCTCATAAATAATGAAAATTAATTAATGAGAACCATATTTTAATTAGTCCAACATTGCATGTTTAATCAATTAAATGATTACATTAATTAGACGCTTCTCCAAAATATTGGGCCAACTTACACACTTAATCGAAAGCTACATTCTCGAACAGTTCATTGTTTTATAACACGTCAATTTTATACAAACTTAGGTAACATGGCATATCGAGAACCCTAAATTAAATGTAACATGTTATTAGGTTCAATCATGAGTGTCAAAAATAAATTAATCTATTCTGTTGAGATTTGAGGTTGGATAATTGAGTATCTAATATGAAGAGTATATCCAAATAACGAGCGCAATGTTTTTTTTGAAGGACCGAGCGTAATGTTTACACGGGATGAAATAGGCCATGTTATCGCCACGTAAGGTTTATCCCCCTGTGAAGCTAAGAAAAATACAACCAACAACGCATTTGAAGATGTTGTTCTAATTTAATAAAATTTTGAGTTCGAGTCAAAAAGATATTAGTATTAAATATTTGTTGATAAAATTTTACTACTTTCTAAAAGTCTTACCTGACTCAAATCTGCATTAATTAATCTAGTGATAACGAATATCAGATTGTTAAAGAAAACCTAAGAAAAATACAAAATGCAGGTGGCTGGCGAGCAAAAATACAATTAATTGGCCTCCAGTTGTTGACAGAGCTTAACAATATAGACAAAATTTTGGTCCCTCGACGTCGGTCGGCATTCCATCGAGACATTATGAGATGTGCTTATATATATATATATATATATATATATATATATATATATATATATATATATATATATATATATATATATATATTCTAATATTCTCAAATTAAATTGACGAGCCAATTCTTATGGCTAGAAAAATTGAAAGTTTGACGTGTAAGATGGTCAATGCTACATTTACAAATAATTAATTTAGATTTGTAGTTCTAATTTCCCCAATTAATAGTGAAATCCATCTACATAAGTTGGACAGAGGTTTTGTTGGAGAAAATACCCACTTCCCACGTGGACCCAAGCAACGCAACGAACACACGCATAGAGCAAATCACAAACACAACGAGAAGATCGAAATAAGAAGGGACACAATATTTGGTTACCCGGTTCAATCTACAATGATCTACGTCTCGGGGCTATCAAGTCATGAGAGATTCTACTATACTTCACACAATGGAGCTTCACTTGCTCTTACAATAGATGCCAACACACTTGGCTCACTCTCTCCTTTTCTATATTTTTCTCTCTTTCTTCTTCACTTGGAGTGGCTACACTTGGGCAACACATCAAATGAGGCTTACAATGGGTATTTATAGAGGCAACAACCCTGGTCGAAAGGGGAAAACTTGTCCAAAAAATACAACTTTCTCAGGCACCCCTAGCGATCGCTAGCCCCCTAGCGGCCGCTAGGTCCTCAGCTTTACACATTTCTGTCCCCCCTCTAGCGTTCGCTATACACCTAGCGACCGCTAGGTCCTTCAACTCTGGGTGCCTCCTTAACATCCTGATGCAGTGAAACGTGAATAGGAACCGTGAATCTGTTGATTCTGAGAATACCCAGAAAATACGATAGAGTATCGATCCGTTGATTCTACGAATACCAAAAAATGATAAAAATTTAAGGGTAAACCCTAATTTTCAATATCAATAATCAACCAAACTTTATGAGTAGATAGGGTCTGTATATAAAGACATCAACGATATAGAATACTACTAGGACTCCAATAAATAAACTAATAGAAATAAAGCAAGAAACCTATTAGAACTAGAAGACGAAATACTAAAGCAAATCAGAAACAAATCTAAGTCGAAGCCTTCGAATGGGATAATTGTTTATCTCCATCATTCTCCCCCGATTGGAGAAATTCGTCCTCAAATTTGGTATGGTCGACCAGTTCGAGATCTTCATTTTCGAGCAACGTGGTGATACTTGAAGTCGTCCCTTCCAACAGAACAAATACTTGGAAATGAGGTACCCGCAAATGCTCTCCACAGGAAAGACCATGAACGCATCTTTTCGAGCATGTCGTTCGGCATCCTTTAGGCTATTTCCACAAGTTCAATGACGCAGAACCCTCAACATAGTCAAACTTGTCAACGCCGAGAAAGTCAATGTGCTCAACCTCATAATCATTGGCAATCTGGGATAAAGCCACATCCACCGACTCATCATCCTTAGTAGAGTCTTCAAGTCTAGCGTCACCAATAATTGCATCAACCTCATCAGGATAATAGTCATAAATTGATTCACCATTGTCTACATCAACCTCGTCCACCTCGTCCTCCTCATCAAGGTAAGAGTCATAAATTGGTTCATCAAATAAGTCATCAGTGGATGCACCAACCTTTTCCCAAACCAAAGCATCTTCAACTTCTTCTGATGGTGCAGTCTCTTTCTTCCTCAAGATCTCGGACATCTCTTGTCTCAAATCATCCAAATTAGCTTGAAGCTCATGCAACTTTTGGACCATTTGACAATCATATTATTCCCAAAAGTGATGGTGCTTGTTACCAACAGCATTTCAAACTTCGTAAGCATGTTGAGGAAACAAATCATAAATCAACTTCTCTTTCATCTTAGGCCATCGAGATATTTTCTGCTTACCACATCGTTGTTGTCGAAGATTTAAGTCATACCACCAATCCATAAGATCACCTCAAAATCGTTGTTTGACAAATCTGACTTTATCCAGCTCCGAAAACTTGTGAACGTCAAAATATATCTCCACATTGACAAGCCACGTTATGAAGTCCCTTCTTGAAATTTCCCAATCGAGATAAGGAAAGTCATGCAAAGTAGGAAGCATCATCATTTTAGCCCAAAGGGATCAATCTGTAATTTAGCAAAACTTGTTGGGACCAAATTGCAATTATGCCAACTGGCAAATTCTGATCCAGTCACGTCTTCAGGAAAATTACCAAAAGATCTTCAAACTTCTGTCAATTTCCAAATCAGGTCCAAAGTTTCCCCTATCACCAAAATTCCCAAATCAAACAAACCTTAATTTTGAGAAAGGGAAGAAATCCAAACCGGAAACCACCAACGGTGGTGGGTGGCTGATGGCCCGAGGCGTGGACGCGGGAGAACGACACATCGGGGGCGGCGAGTGTCTCCAACGGTGCTCAAGCTGGCGTCATTCCAGACGGGACCTTCTTCATGAGGCAAATGACCCGGGGCAGATAGGGGCCGTGGGCGGCTGACGCGAGGTAGACAGGAGTCAGGACTCCGGGGCTGGTGCGGTGGCGACTGGAAGAGCCGAAGGAGCTGGTGGTAGGCAGTTGAGCGAGCGTCGGCGATGATGACTGTGTCTTCTCCAAAAGAAACAAAACGAACCTCAACCTCTCTTTTTTTTATTTTTTTATTTTTGATAGGACGAACTCCAGATCGAAAGGATCGAACACAATCGAAAACTACGAGGATCAAACACCACGAGGAACGAACGCAACTCTTGATACCAACTGATGCACTGGAACGTGGATAGGAACCGTGAATCAATTGATTCTGAGAATACCCATAAAATACGATAGAGTATTGATCCGTTGATTCTACGAATACCAAAAAATGACACAAATTTAAGGGTGAACCCTAATTTTTAATATCAATAATCAACCAAACTTTATGAATACATAAGGTCTGTACATAAAAATATCAACGACATAGAATACTACTAGGACTCTAATAAATAAACTAATAGAAATAAAGCAAGAAACCTATTAGAACTAGAAGACAAAATACTAAAGTAAATCAGAAACAAATCTAAGTCGAAGTCTTCGGACGGGATAATTGTTCATCTCCATCACATCCCCCCCTAATAGCGGCCGCTAGGTCCTTCACGAAACCCACTTTTCGCTCACCATTCACTTAGAGGATGCTCGTACTCTCTCTTGGTCTTCACTCGATCATCCAACGCCTTCTCCGAGTACCCCTCAGGCTCCATATCCAACAATCTTCCACCTGGAGACTGACCTCAACACGAACTACCCGTCACTAAGCGACCGTCTTCTTCACTTGGCAATCTCCCACTTGGAAACTAACCACAATACCAATCACCTATCACTGGATGACCTTCTTTATCTATTGGTAATCTCCCACCCGGAGACTAACTACATTATTAATCACCCGTCACTGAATGACCTTCTTCATCTCTGGGTAATCTCCCACCCGGAGACTAACCCATCATTAATCACCTGTCACTAGGCGATCCTCATCACTTGTCATCATTCATTTGATGACCCTCTTCACTTCTTTGTAACTTGTCATCATTTACTTGATGACCTTCTTCACTTTATTTCTTATCACCTATGACTAGATGACCTTCTTCATAACTTAGCACTTGTCACCCGTCACTAGGTGATCATCTTCACCAATTGGCACTTGTCACCCTTTACCAGATGACCTTCTTCTCCAATTGGCACATCAGCCTCTTCTCATCACTTCACAAGGTTAGTTGAAGTCACACATAGCTCTAACTTCTCCAAGGCACTCTTCTTGGTCATCACACTTGCAACTTGCAAGACCACCTCTTCTCTCAAGGTAGCTTGATGCCACATCCGCATCAACACATCTTACCACTTTAGCCTTTTTGTCCATCACACTTAGGCCCTTCTCTATAATGCTTGTCAAGTGAACGGGCACCCACTTTATTGCCTTCTCACATCGCTTTCTAGGACTCCTCAAGAGCCTTCTCTTTACTCCCACTGGATCTGCTATCACTGGTCTTATACACTCCTTTGCATACCTCACACGACCACCCGTGAAAGCACATAGAGTCTTCTACTTTTGAGCTCTCTCCTTGAAACACTTGTTCTCATTTGCCACACGCCTAACCTCTCGAGCCCCACGATCATGCCATGCCTTCTTATATAGTTTGACTAGTTCTCGACTCTTGTTGGCACTCAACAATTCTATCTTCTCACTCTTTGTATGCATCCTCTCACGCACAAGCTCACCCAGCTGTGCACTTGCATAATCTCCTGGCTCACCACCATCTATCGATAAGAGATAGTAGTTGGCAGGCGAGAACCCCTGCGATGAACCACCTTCACTTATGGATCTCTACTGTAGAACCACTGGCAGTGGAGAACTTGGTTCTACCTTCTCCTCACTGGCCTTCCGACTACTTAGTACCTTCTTGCTCCCACCCGAGTTTAAGATGTCTAGCTTGACCATCTCAATGCTAGAACTCTCATCACCTGACACATTTTCCTTGTCCTCGAACTCTTGGAGCTTGTACTCTCCGCCATCACTTGATCTCAAGCACACCTTAAGATCCTTCTCATCAATAGAGGTCTTGTAGCATAATGAACCACCCAAGGATGCCACCAGTGCTGGTCCCCTCACATCATTTTGGACCAATTCAAACTTCTCCTCTTTCCAAAAAATGCCACCTATCGAAAAGCTCACTCTCTTCTACTTTCCAAGACCACAATGCTCGCAAAGACCCACCTCTTCGATCTTCAAGCTTGGTAGTTTTCCTCTTGAATAAAGCACCTCCATCCCCTTCTCACTCACGTGGCCACTTTGTCATTCATTGCTGTTCTTTATCACATACAAAGTCCCCTCCTTCACTCCTCGAGCTACTACCATAGCTCCCTTGGAGACTTTTCATGACCTGCGGTCAAAGGTCACACCATAATCTTCCTTATCTAATTACCCTATGGATATCAAGTTCCTCTTCAACCCAAAAACATGCCTCACACCCTTCATTTGTAACAACGATCCGTTATAGGTCTTGATTCACACCTCTCCATGCCCACAACTTGTAAGGTCTCACCATTCGCTTGACAAACTTTGCCAAAGTCACCTAGGACATACTTCTCCATCACCCTCGTATCACTATAAGAGTGGAATGAGGCTCCTGAATCTACTACCCACTCCTCCAACAGACTCCACTCACTCAAGACCAAGAAATCTCTATGATCTTCCGTCGTTGCATTGGCCGACTCATCCTCCCTCCTTGGTGCTATGCACAGATCTTAGAAGTGACCATACTCTTTACAATTCCAACACTGCACTAAGCTCAAATCCCTCTTCGATCTACCCCTCGGTTTAGATCTTGACTAACCATGGTCCTTCCTCCCCTTCGACTCGTACCTCCCCCTATTGCCCACACTCAAAGCTGATGTCAAGGCTACTCCGGATTCTCTCCTTCTAATCTCCTCACTCATGATCAAATCTCTTACCTCAGCTAGCTTTAACTTCACCTTCCCCACCGAGGCACTCACTGCCGTGACCGTGCCATTCTAACTATCGGGTAAGGAACTTAGCAAAATTAGGGCTTGTACCTCATCGTCGAAGTCAATCTCAACCGAGCTCAATTGGGTAATCGTTGTATTAAACTTATGTAGGTGCTTGGCCACCATATCACTCTCCATCATCCGAAGGTTGAATAACCCTCTCATCAAATACACTTTGTTGGCGGCCGAGGGCTTCTCATACATCTTGGACAAAGTCTCTAACATCTCCTTCGTGGACTTCGACTTCACCATGAGCAACGCCACATTCCTAGACAAGGAAAGGCGCACTACACTCATGGCCTTGGAGTCTAGGAGCTTCCACTCCTCTTCCTTCATGTCGTCGAGCTTCTTCTCACTAAGCGACAAGTGCAAGTCCTTGCCATACAGGTAGTCCTCTACTTGCATCTTCTGAAATTTATAGTCGACGCCATCGAACATCTCTACGGGCGACCTCACTTCACTCATCATAATTGCTCCCTCCACGCCTTAAACCCGGGCTCTGATACCAGTTGTTGGGGAAACACCCACTTCCCAGGTGGACCCAAGCAACACAATGAACACACGCACTGAGCAAATCACGAACACAACGAGAAGATCGAACACAAACACAAAGGAAAGCACAAGGAGGGACACAATATTTGGTTACCTGGTCCGATTCACAATGATCTACATCCGGGACTACCAAGCCAGGAGAGATTCTACTATACTTCACACAATGGAGCTTCACTTGCTCTTACAATGGATGCCAATACACTTGGCTCACTCTCTCCTCTTCTATCTTTTTCTCTCTTTCTCCTTCACTTGGAGTGGCTACACTTTCTCCTTCACTTGGAGTGGCTCCCCCCCAACCCAACCCCCCCCCCCCCCCCCCTAGCGACCGCTAGGTCCTTCACGAAATCCACTTTTTGCTCGCCATTCACTTGGTGGATGCTCGTACTCTCATGTGGTCTTCACTCGATCATCCAACGCCCAGTTATTAAATTTTAAGATGGGAGAATGGCATTTTTTAACAATTTTGTTATTGATTTAGAGAAGACCACATTTTATGTAGTCTATACAGAATTCCGAAGGTCAAGAGCGGACCATGCTACTTTTAATTTTAAATTGAATGTATAAGCATGGTCCTTATGTTAAGCGCATTCTCTCATAGACAATTTATTAGGTGTACATTAGTTATGTAGCTAAGGTTTGACACTTTTTTTGGAAAAGAAAGTTTGAATATAAATACGTATTTGTAACATACTTGTACTAGATTGGAAGATATTATTAGATGAGGACCATTAGGCACTTTGTCATGTCAGGGTATAAATTGTATCATATAAAGAATAGGGAATCATTATGATATTTTGCCAAATTGAATCCAAGGAACAGACGTTCCATTCTTTCTTCCCTCTTCTATCTCTCCTCTCCTCTCTTCTCATCTCAATTCTCTCTTTTCCCCCATTTCTATCAATTACGGTTGTTGAATCCTAATCCTTTAATCAGGGACATTACATGTAACGATCTTGATCAAGAAAGGGACTAAGAACCCTAATCGGAAAAGAGGGAAAAGGGGGGAAAGAAGGAGATAGAGAGGAAGAGAAGAGAAAGATATGTTTTCTCTTAGAAAGATAATAGTTGTTTACAAAAACATCAAAATGATTCTCTATTCTTTCTATGATACTATTTATACCATGACATGACAAAGTGCCTAATGTTCCTCATGTAATAATATCTTCCAATTGGTTTCAAAATAATATCTTCCAATATAGTACAAGTATGCTACAGTATGTTAGTTTTGTAATATACAGTATGCTACAGTATGTTACTCATTGAAAAAATATACAGAATGATAATTCTAAGTTCTACGCGGTGTGTAAGTCCAATCATGATAAAAGTCGAGTCGGTGCCATGGCGATGACGTATTGATTCAACTTCAGGCAACTACATGGATGTACAGAGTAATTTTTCAAAAGAAGGTTTATTTCCTCGACAATTCTCTGAATTAGATTGTCAGGGGATATTTTTCTTGTCTGGGGTCGAGCCAGAAACTGCTCAGTGGGGAACGTTTTTCCTTCGCACGAAACCGCTGCTCGGGCAGCGTATTTTTTGTTTTGCCAAAAACCGCTCCACCGGAAGTCTTTTTTGGTTTGCCAAAAACCGCTCTACGGGGAGAATTTTTTGGTTGTCACCGAAAAAAAAATTAGCTGCAATTAGCTGCACTGAGAAGGGGGAAAAAATCCAAATAAAAACACATAATGGCTCTTGTTCGGAATTGAACCGAAGATCTCCACAATTTTAAATAAGCACTCTAACCAACCAATCTACAAGAGCCTATTGACTTATAACTTTGTAATAAATAATATATTATATATATACGATTTCTATGAAATATGTAATATATTACATAAATAAGGGTTCCAAACAAAATTACCCAAAGCGAAGGAAAATTACCGAAAAAACTTTTTTTTTACCAAAAGCCGCTCCGCTAGGAGCGTTTTTTGTTTTTCCAAAAACCGCTCCGCCGGGAGCTTTTTTTTTTATACCAAAAATCGCTCCGTCGGGAGCGTTTTCTTTTTTTACCAATTTAATTGTCCCATTTAAACCAGAACCCGGTCTTAACCATTATCCAACTTGTTCATTAAAAATACAGAGGAAGTAATGTTTATTAAAAATAATAATATTTTGGAATTTCCTTTGATAAGGTTGCAATGAAAAAGTAACTCCAAATAAAAAATTCTATCTTGAAATTAATATGAACAACTAATTTCGTAATATAATACACCCAGCTAAATACAAAAAAAATAAAGACTTATTTCATAAATACATATTTCATAAGTACATATTTATTTAATAAATAATATATTTATGAAATACGTATTTATTTAAAAATAATATATTTCATAAATACATATTTATTTAATAAATAATATATTACATAAATATAAATATATATAATATACATAAATAATAATATATTACATAAATATAGATAATATATTACATACATATTTATATAATAAAAAATATTACATAAATACGTATTTATGTAATAAATATTATTTTATATAAATATGTATTTATGTAATATATTAGATATTTCATAGAAATCGTATATATGTAATATATTATTTATTACAAAGTTATAAGTCAATAGGCTCTTGTAGATTGGTTGGTTAGAGTGCTTATTTAAAATTGTGGAAGTTTTCGGTTCGATTCCGAACAAGAGCCATTGTGTGTTTTTATTTGGATTTTCTCCCCCTCCTTAGTGCAGCTAATTTTTTTTTTCGGTGACAACCAAAAAATGCTCCAGGTGGAGCGGTTTTTGGCAAACCAAAAAATGCTCCCCGTGGAGCGGTTTGTGGCAAAACAAAAAATGTTTCTCGTTGAGCAGTTTCTGGCTCGACCCCAGACAAGGAAAACATCCCCTGACAACCTCATTCAGGGAATTGTCAGGGAAATAAATCCCTTTTTGGAAAATTACCCCCACGTACAACTAACGCTCATACTCCTGTGTTTCCAGAATTAATTATTTTTGCCAAGTGTTTTCATAATTAATAAGGAGTGCTTTTTCACCCATCCACCGATGGATTGGGTTAAGGTAGGGTAAGCACGGTTCGAATTCAGACGAATTCGAATTATCAATATTAATATTGATATTTGATTTGTCCAGAAACGAATATGAATTATAAAAATGCCGATTTCGAATTGGATTCGTCCAAATTATATTTTATATTTTTATTTTTTTTGAATTCTTTTGGATACCGTACCCGTGAGCCCCACCTCTATGGCCGGCAGGTGAGGAGACGAGACGGGCATGCGTAGTCCATGCTCCGTAGGTCGCTAGTTCTAGTGAGGAGACGGGACAAGCATGTTTGTAGTGAGCGGATCCAATCTGCTCACCAAATAAATAATTAATTTCTCTCTCATTAAATTACTATTCAATTTAACCCAATTTTTTATCATATTTATTGGTGATCTAATCTAATTCGTTCGCCAAATAAATAATTAATTTCTCTCACATCCACATATTATCTATAATTTAATTTATGTTTACATATAAATTGTAATAAATATATAAATTATGCATCCAATATTTTAACAAGGAAAAATTAAAATAAAATAATAAAATTAAGATTACAAAGTTGGAATACAAGATTGTGTATCAAAATATGTCAATATTTGACTCTATTTAAAGACAATTGAAAAATACTAATTTTTATAATTTTATTTTTATTAATAGATAATATTAATTATGATAACCAAACAAATAATATCTACTAGTATCTATTTCAACAAATAATATTGTACCAATTGTCATTATGATTGGATTAAGGAAAAAAAGGACAAATTACCCGCAGGTCCCTGTGTTATAGAAACAGTGTGTGAGGTCCCTGTGTTTTAAGAAATATTGGCCTGAGGTCCCTGGTCACCAGATCAGAGATTTTCTCCAACGGAGAGCTATCTGAAATGAGCAAAATACCCCTAAACAAAAAAAACCCACCTTCTTCAATCTTTAAACACCAAGAATATCCAATTAGAACACCAAGAACATCTAATTAAACTCGCGTTGCCGTCAGCGGAAAACTCTTAACCTTATGCCCCACCACCTTCACACTCAATTAGAACACCAAGAACCGTCAGCGGCGACTGTCTCCTCCTCTCCGGCCGTCGGCAATCGTCTCCTCTGACCTGGAGTCCCTCGTTGCCGTCGAGAAGCCACAAGAGCAAGAAGTCCCTCGTCGCCGCTGACGAAGACCCACGAGCAAGAAGTCCCTCGTCGTTGCCGATAAGCCACACGAGCAAAAAGTCCCTCACCGCGAACAATTCCACCAGAGGACAATCGACGGAGCTAATAATCAAGAACAATTCGACCAGAGGACGACCAAGACGAAGAAACCCCCAAATCGGCGAAGCTAAAAATCAAGAAAATCCAAAGATAACCCTAAACCCCCAATTCTACCATGACCCCGACCAGGAACAGTTGTGGCCGTGCATGAACATCACTTTTTCCCAGTCGTCCCCGAGCTCATCCTCGGCAATTCTCTCGATCCCGAATCAGACCCGCCATTGGGTCGTGTTCTTGAGCATCGCCAGGGCCTCGCCCACCTGGAAGTCCCTCGCACGAAGGAACTTCAGGAGGACCACGTCGCTCCTCTCGTCCTTCAAGAGAGGAACCCCCACACCGACACAGAAATATCATCCCCTTCCGAGGGTGGGGCGAATCGGTTGGAGTTGAGAGCTTCCTGCACCGGATAGAAAATTTTGATCTGGGTTGATATATGAAGCTGCCGGGATTTGGGGTTTGGTGGATGACACCGCCGTGATTGGATCAGGTTCGTCGAGGTGGAGAGCAAAGACGAGGAAGCTCGAGAAGTAAGAATATCCAATTGGTTGTTCTTGGTGTTCTAATTAGATATTCTTGGTGTTTAAAGGTGGAAGAAGGTGAGTTTTTTTATTTTTTGTTTAAGAGTATTTTGGTCATTTCAGATGGCTCTCCGATAGAAAAAATCTCTGATCCGGTGACCAGGGACCTCAGACCAATATTTTTTAAAATACAGGGACCTCACACACTATTTTCATAACACAGGGATCTACGAATGATAAAACTATAATACAGAAAACTGAGAGTAATTTGCCCAAAAAAATTGTAGATGGTGTAACGTGAGGGGGGATTAAGAGTGAATTTCAGTTTTCCCCCTTTTTCAATTCGATCTTATTTAATTATTTATTTTTTATACATAATGTGTTGAATCAACCGTTCAAATCAAAAATTAGATTCGCCATTTAAAAAATAAATAAATAAATTTGTATACCGAGTAATTACACCCTTGCCAGATTTTGAATCCTGGAACTCAGTTAGATCGTTTTACGCCTTGTGCTGCTAGGCCAAATGCTTTTTAATTCGGCAAATTGACGAATTAAGGATGTCTAGATTCATATTCAATTTGTTCAAAGATAAACTAAAATACAAATTCGGATTCACATGAGCCGATACAAATGCGAATCAAATTTTGACGAATAAATTCGAATCCAATCCAAATCCCGATTCGATTCATAGTCACACCTACCCCATTAAGGTCAACATGATAGGCCAAGGAAGAGACTATCTGGATTGACAGCTCCCGAGCGCCTCCTCCAGAATAGCACGGGTTCTTGGCCATTTCTCCAACAAATTTGCAATGAGATGGCCTGTCGTTGTAATTTCACCGTGGCTCCATAGTGGACGACGATGATACACCAGCAACTCGTAACAGCCGACAAATGTACTGCACGAACAACCAGTCACCTTCATTTAGTAAGACCGACGACAGGTTCTCATCCCTGTCATAATTTCCTGGTCCAGCCCAATGGGCAGCTTCCATCAGCAACAATTACTGGATTAGGGACCAGCTCAGAGGAAAGATCATACTATGTCTATGATAGTACCGGTGCACAAATATAGTTTTTTATAAGTATAGTTGTATATACTCAGAAAAATACTCGCCAACAATAACAAGTAGTTACACTTGTTAATGACTACATCGCCTATAATGTCTTTCAACATTAATCTCATACGATTATACACTAGATAAAATTATATCATATTACATATGCAATATGAAAAAGTATCTAGTACTCTATTTAATTCGCCCATTTGCGTATTTCTATCACCTCGCGGATTGCCCCCCTCACGAAAGTTTAGACTTCGTCGCTCCCAGTAACCCCTAAACAATTTGCCAAATTGCCCGAAGAGAATCTTTCCATGGGACCCTATCTTCTAATTACATTAATTCTTTCGCGGTGCAAAAAGATTGAGGAGATCAAAACATATAAAAGACTGATCCCAGATGAAGAAAGTTACAAACTATGAACTTCTTAACAACCCACATGGTGTCATTGTCTGAACTATTTAGTTGAATCCTCCCATTTGCAGTATTGTCCGCCTGCTAACGCCCGATAATATCTGTCCCTGCAGTAAACCGGCCTTCCATCCGCAGCTTGGGCAGCGGCGGCAGCTAATTCATCGTCAGTCTTCACCTCCGCTGGCAGTCTCAGCAACTCTTCTCTACTGACAGTGTACTTTGTGCTGATATCTGAAGCTGGCTCCGATGATGTCGTCCGTTTCGCGGAGAATGTGTTCCGGAAGAACTCCTCAACCGGGGTAGCAAATATAAACAGCAGTACTGCAGTAACAAGTACGGCTCCAGTTCCTACCAGCGTTTGTTTCAGCAACTTGATGACCGGTTTAACCTGTGGAAACAAGTATTGTTTCATTATGAGACATTGTAGAATGTGGAGCATGAAATCTTCTGACCTTGTAAGAACCAAGTAGTCTGTCTCGAGCCAAGATCTGTAAAGGGCAGGCAAAGATGTGGTGGTTAGTTCAGTTTATGCTTGCCCTTTGGGCTTCCCATAACAGAGAGTGTGAACTAACCAACCTCCGGTGGTTTGGCCCACATTTGTCCATCATACCATCCACTCTCTTCGTATGGGATCACAGCTGAGAGAAGCCTATCACCAACATAACTCCATCCCTGCAGTTTTTATGGTTGTTATGGTGATTGTTTGGTTAAGTCACGAGCTTACGGTGTCAAGTGCAAGGAAACTCTGTACCAGATAGATTCTTAGGACGATGAGCGAAACGAGGAATAGCGTTCCTGTCCCAGCTGCTAGCACGAACCTTAAGGGCTCCTGCACTTTGGTAACAGATTCAGAGCGGCAAGAAAATTAGGAGAGATGCGGTATATTAGATGATATCATGTACATAAGGTTCTGTGATTTGACCGACTGTCTCTACAGATCAACATGAGCTTTTTTAGCGTACTTTGTTCTCACTCGCACATATCCCGGAAAATTTTCCAAGAAGTCACTCATCCAGAGTCTACTCCAAGTCAAGTACGTTTAAATTTGGAGTTTCTTTATGATGTGTGCCAGAAAAGTAGTTACACCTTATTGATATGGATAGTACTAATTAAATCACTTAAGACCTTTCAGACAAAATATTTCATATACGGAGTATACACATGGTGTCTTTAACTTTATTGTTATCACAAGACTTAATTCTCTCGCCTTTCTGACGGTTTTTAACTTACCCTTGAAGGGTTGAAGCTTGCAGCTGCTACTGGAACTCCAAGTGTTGTGAAAGCCACCAACCAGAGGACTCCGAGGCGAATGAAGAAGGGTCCACGGCCAAGTTCACCCCATGAATATAAGGTTCCATCTTTCAAGGACGAGTACTCGTTCACCTGCTCCAAGTTATGCGTTAAGAATTCATCCATAAAGTTCCCATTCTCGTCTCTGAAATGCTTCTAACATGGTGGCAGAGCAGACATACCGGCCTTTGCTCATAAGGGACCTCGACCTCTAACCCCGGATCCCAGCTTTGGCCTGGAGAGCTGCTGCTACCTCCGTTGCTCTCGTCCTTCACGGCCCTGATGCAGACTCGAGCCAACCGGCTATGCGCCCGACGACATCCAATGAGCCATGGTTGATAGCTGCCTCCAAGTCCGGTCGGCCTAGGAGTAGGTACTAGAGAGCAGTAAACATTTAGCCTGAGCATCTAAATTATTGGCGAAATCGCGCCGGAAGACTCTGAGTTGGCTCTGCTCAGTTCCTGTTATGAACTTGAGCTGAATGGTTGCCTTTTTTTCTGTGTCATTTACGTGGAGGGAATTTTTGTGGATTGCATTGTTTTTATTGCTATTTTTGTTTGGAGGAGAGGATTCTTGAGGCAGGAGCCTCTTGATTTGCCACGGTGGACTGAACTAGGGAAGAAAAATCACAACTCGAGTCTTGGTCCGGGTGTGTGTCTCTGTTGGGTGCCTCCCGTTTCGGATATTAGACGAGCATCGAAAGGAGTCTTTAGATTTAAACATTATGAATGTAGACATATTATTAGAAATTTATCTTTTAAATAAGATTAGAATCTTAAGTTTAGATAATTCGGAATGAAAATCGGTAACATATTTACAACGATTGATAGACAAGTTTTTTGAAAGGGTTGGACTTTTTGTCACCTAGAAAGAAAGCCGGTAAGTTATTATTCGAATTTGTTGAAGTGTAAATATAGCGTTTTGGGTTTTTGGGAAGATGGTCATGTCCGCGTTCGAAGAGCAAGTGAGGTTCAGGTTTGTTGTTTGGTACGTCCGGGTTTGACAACGTCCTCCACTCTGGGCTTCGGTTTGGGCCCGATGTGTTTCGCCTCCCGCTACGTGCTTATAGGCGGGAGGCCGAAGGTGGGAGGCTGAAGGCGGGAGGCGGGAGGCAGGAGCCTGAAGGTGGGAGGCGGGAGGCAGGAAGCCGGGAAGCCAAAGGCGAGAGGCTAAAGGCAAGAAGCGCAAGGGGGGAAGCCGAAGGCGAGAAGCCCGTTTGGCCTTCGTAGGTGGGAAGCGAGGCTCCTGTTTTTGGCCTCTAGGCGGGAAGATGATACCGCCATGAGGGTCAAAGCAGGAGGAAAGAGCAGTTAGGTTGTAACTCACTCGGAAGCGGGAAGCAATCGACGCGGGTGGAAGTTCCCGTTATGGGCCTCAAAGCGAGAAGCAGGTCCACTTTGGTTATGAAGGCATCAGCTTGGGCCTATTTTGAGTTTGCTTTGGGCTTAAAGGCGGTAAGTTGTTTGGGCGATGACGGGCTTAAGACGAGATCTTCATAGAAGGTTCGTGGAGGTTGAGACGGCTTATATTTTCCTAAGTTGAGCCGGGATTCCCGAGATTCGGGCAAGACTTGGTAGGTTTTTCTTTAGGCCGTGGTTGTTTGGTCGTCACGGTTTGAAACTTCCTATTCAAAGACGAGATCTGCTCATTTGAGAAGACGGCTTACATTTTCCTATTCTAAGCCGGGATGATTTGGAAATAATATATTCACTCGGGATGAGATTTCTTGCCCGGGAAAGATGGAGCTAAGTTAAGACGTGCTATATAAAGGGGACTTGGGCGACGGAGAAGATGATCAACACAACAACCAACTACTCTATTTTTTCTTGTATCGTTTTCCTTTCCGTAGCATAGCCTAGCATAATTTTAAACCGATCTTGGGACGACCACTCCAGATTCGTCTCGGATTACTTGTTCACTTATTCTCACAACAAAATCCTGAGAAGGATTCTCTTCTCGCTGTTGGAAAAGGAAATTGGGCTTTTGGTTACTTAGGCTACATGCAAACTTCAAAAGGTGGACTCCTTGTCATCATCTCCTCACGCGCCTACCAGGAGGCTTGGACATTGGCTGGTGGAGATCATCGTGAGGCCAACTGTGTCGCGGACGTGTTGAGATAATCGTTATTTGCAAGTGTAATGACTTTCTAAATTAGAAATCTTACTTCCGGTGCAACTTGAATATTTTGGATGGGCTTGGAGGTAGTTCTGGCCGAGAAAACCAATATTGGCTGGATATATAGAGAGTGGAGTTTACATGTGTTTTAATAGCAGGGAAGCTAAGTGTAATTTGTTTTTATTTGGTGGTTTTGAGTGTAGAATCGCGTATAGTAGTGTTATGGACAGAAAACGGTCTTTTTTTCCAACGGATTTTACCGGTCAGAATTTTGACGAGGCCGGCGCCTGTAATTTGTTTGAAAAAAATTCTACTCACTCCGTGGTTTGTAAATAATATATTAATTAATAAAATTTATTTATCAAAAAATTTAAAAATCTTTCTACCAATTATCTTAAAATTTTGGATTGGATTAAGAAAATTTGGATAAGATGCTCGGACAAAATTGGGTCATAGATTCTAGCTTCATTATGTATGTCCCTATTACTTGTTTCGATGTAATTCACGAACTTAAATGCTATGGGGCCTAAAGCCCCTGGGAAAAGGGTAAGTATAGCTTTCAGTAGATATTTTTTCTTCAGGCTTCCATTAGATTTCCTTGCTCTATATTCTGACAGAATTCGCTTGTCAAAATAATTGGTAAGCGGTCGGACGGATGTTTCTAAACTACTGCAAGCAGCCAACAATGTGAGGTCTAAGAAATTCTTACAAAATTATATTAAAAAAAGCAGTTCTTACCAAATGGAAAAGGGGGCAAAGGCAAAACAATTGCTTAGCTTTCGGGAAAAACTTGGAAGCGACAAAAATATTGGTGGACGCCGGCCAGGCAAAGAGTAAGCGCTCAGTAATCTGAAAAAGAAAGAGTGAGCATTCGTGAACCTTTTTTTTTTTAAGGAAACAGCATTTAAGGGCAAGTGCGATTCCCACGAATGTTGTTTATCTAGGCCACAATTTGCTCAGGTCATGCGTCGGAAAAATAAGGCAATATTGTGAAATGGGTCGCTACCAAGTGAATCAGAGACCAAGACCAAACTTCTTAGTAGGGCAAACTGTCGAGACGGGCTGCCGTTTTGCTGCTGTCTTCTTAATCTTCTTCGCTCCAGTCATTGATTGGGAGGTAGAACCTCTTGTATTAGGCATTAGAGATATTCTTGCTCTATTATCTTGTTATATTATTTATATCCTTAGAACATGTAATTCCATTGCGGATTGACTTTGTAATAGGTGGACTTGATACACTTCCGTGGGATTAGGCTACTAACCATCCCCGGAGCTTGATGCTCTCCTCTTTTCAGACTTTCCGACGTAATATATTTAGTTACTTTGACCCTTCAAAAGAAAAGTAGGGCAAACTTTTCCAGTATGTAGATTGCCATTCATTATTCTTCAGCCAGAGCATTCTCTAAGCCTATAGCAGTCCTCCTTGGATCCATAAAATTACAGATAATTCTAAAGTCCATGTACAGAAAACCGAAATAGATCTCCTTGAATATGAAGGGTAAGACGGTTCCTAAAAAATTGGCCCCAGAATAGATTTTTTGTTTGTTTGTAGAAGGTAGTCTGCATTCTTTTAAAAAAAGACTGCATATTTTTTGGTTGCTGAAATGAGCTATGATGGAACAAAAATTGAAAAGTCAAGAAAATCCTGTCTTTAGCTCGGGGTCCATCCAACCTGGATCTATTAAGAGCCCTTTTCGAGAAGGGTGTTTTGGTCAAGGAAAATCTGAAAATAATCTTAGAAAATCCCCAACATAAAACCGAGAAAAAAAATAGAATAATTAAAACATAGACCACTAGATATTTAAACCTTATTATAGGCGGTATAGCACATCCACAGATGCTTCCAACTTGGCCTTCCTTTCTGGTTTTCTGTAGGGGCAATCTTCCTTTCTGGTGGCCAAACTAATTTTGTTCATAAAACGTTGTCTTCCTCTCATAATTAACCATTCTTTTGTGATCTGATGCAGTTGGATCTCCTTGATGACACATTAAAAGAATAAAGGTAAGAACCTTTTTAATGTGTGGTAATTAACTAATTATAGATGTGGCTTTACTTCCATCCGAAACAAGAAGTTCAAACCTTTCTCGGTAGCAGGCGTCTGAGAAGGCATGGTTGAAGAGTCTTTCATCACACATATGGACGAGATAGGCGATGCGCATGCATATGGCGATGACACCATGACCCAAATAGATCACAGCTTGTGCCCGCTATAGTACAGCTGCTTTCCCCAGCGCTTCAATAAATGCATGCAACCAGCTGCAACAAAGAGTGCTAAAGCCGCGAGTGCGAGCAATGTTGAGTTTTCAATGTTCTGGTAGTACCCTCTCTGAGTCACAACAAAGTACATTTGATTTGGAGTTGTTAGACATACACAGCAGAACAGATTATCCTATCAAGAAACTTGCTGCATCAACGCCAAAATCATCAGAAGGGTGACTGTCGTCTGTTCACTTTAGCAAGCATTTAACCCTTAGAGTTGGGTAGTTTAAGACTTCAAATCAGGATAACTGGGTGGACCAGTCGTCATAGTTGGTCGTACAATGATAGAAACACAAATATGATATGTGATGGAAGAAGTTGAATCCCTCGTGCTAGTGTCTGATGCCAGGAAGACTTACTTGGATCAACAGAAGGTCACTAGGCACATGGCTGTTGGCACGATAACAACCAAGTTAAGAAAATATAAAACAAGTAGTCAGTTTTCAAACAACACAAAAGAGCATTTTTTTCACAATCCGCCTACATGGTTCTTAATCTTGCAAGTGAGGGGAGTATCAGGCCGACCCCAGCATGGAACAAGCAGTAAAGAGACACCAAAACTCCAATTTCCTACATTTCAGGGACAAACAGAGTAATGATGGATCCAAAAGATTCAATTAATCCACGTTAATATGTGATACGAACACATGTACTCTTAGAACTTTGCAAGAGCATGCAAGTTTTATCACATGCATACCTGGTAATCATAGGCTACTATTGACAGGACAATCCCCAGCACAACAAATGCACCTACAAGGCAATCCTCTATTCTAGGGGATGACGGACCACTCAACAGCCATTGGAATACTGTGCTTCCCAGCATTCTTGCACCCAGCAAGCAAGGATATATCACCCCAAGGTTGACTTCTCGTCCATCAGCCTAAAATTTAAAAACTTGTCATGATTTGTCAAATAATATCAGGTTGCAAACCAATTTACTCTGAAGCATGTTCCATCAACTGTTCACAACAATGGAAACAGTTTCTTATTTATATCAGCATCATACAAGAAGCAAGCAACACGATAAGTTGGAGGAGATTCAGATAACAGAATGATCCAAAACAAGATCAAAATGTTGTTGTTTCCTTAAGTGTGTCAACGTACCACCAATGTTGGGGCCCAAAGAATCCAGAAGATCGCAATGGAGAAGTGGAGACAAGTATGTGCCAATCCCAAAAGCCACAACCGTTTGTCTGAGGATCAGAGAAATAGGTGATGCTAAGGAATGGTATATTCCTCTCCATGAAAACCTTTAACAGGGGCAACAAATGAAGAAGAATTGCACTCCTATAATGCAGTTTAACGGTGTGTATGTCCATATCAAATGCTAAACTACGAAAGAAAGTGCAAATCCCCTCAACAGTATTAACATGTTTGAATCCAATACTAAATATCATTATTTTTCATCCTTCAGAGGTTCTAGAATTTCCAATGTACTAGCGATGTCTAAATAACCTCGCACAAAATTTGACAAGTGACAAAATCCAACTCAGAAATCAAAATTTAAAGGAGAAATGAAAATAAACTCGCACCAAGGTAAGACTCTAGTCTCTATAGCGGTATCTAGAAATGCACTACAAGGTCAACCCGCATAACAAAGGGTGGCAATGTCTGTCTTTTTTCACTATCTTAAAAGCAGAAGGCGGGTCGCCATATATTATAAACCACCACATTCATAAGGTTCCAAGGTATTTGTTCTCATTTTGTTAACACAAACTCTTAAGCATTGAGTAAGCCCACATCCTTACCCCGTAGAAAATGAACATAAGATACACCGTAATCCTTGGTTTCTTCCATTCGAGGGCCTTGTTTCCATCCTCTTCCAAGATAGACAATACCAACCACCGCCACCAGTACGGCCACATTGGAAAACGGAACCATGCCTTGTCCAAAGTCACTTCCAACCAGCAAATTCGCAAGCACTTGGCTCCCAACCAATGCTGCAGACTCGACAAAAGTCATCAACCAGAATGTCTCATTCAGCGCCTCTTGTCTGTACCCTTGCTACACAGCAAGAACAAAACCAGCAGCAGCAGCAGCATATCAGGGCCCAAACAATCGCCAAAAGACCAACAAGCAAAACCAGCACCAGACCTGTTCATGCTCGACAACGATCCACGCCTCGAAACTGCAAGAGAATATCGAGGTGGCGAGTGATAAACACACGCTCGCAAACCACACACTCGGTTCCAAGGCAAGCCTCCTCCAAACACCCGCCACAAGGTGTAGGATGCAAAATAACAAACAAGCTTTCTTGTGACCGCTACACACACACATTACACCAGAAAGGAAAAAATTAAAACTAAAATCCTATTTAATTCCTCGTAATCGGAGAGAAGCTTACATGGAATCGGAGAGGATTCCAAGGAAGGTTCCGAGGAGTAAGGAAGCGGAGTATCCGATACAGAGAGAAGCCAGCGCCGCGTCTTTACCGATTCCGAAGTGAGTAAAGTCCAGCTCCCCGATCGCCGACCACATCCCCTCCATACCTGCCGAGCGCAACAAGGAAAAAGAAATAAACAAAAAAAAAGAAAAAATCGCGGAAAATAAAAGAAACTGGGAGAGAAAAGGAGGAGTTTACAAGGGAGAGAAGACCTGAAGCGAGAAGATAGAGGAGGAGGAACTTGCGCTGGAAGCGGAGGAAGGCGGAGGTGGCCGAGTGGTCGAACGCCGATTTGTTGAGGTTATTATCGTAATTACCATAACTTCCATTGTGACTATTATTAGTTGAAGGAGAGTGGGAGGATAGAGTTAGGGAGAAGTAGATGCAGATCGTGAGGAACACGTATACGGATACGCTGGGTTCCCACACCCAACTCTCCACCACCACTCCCATCTCCGGCGTCGTTTCCGCCTCGATCGCGGCGATCTGTTTGTTGACCGTTTTCTTGGATCTGGAAGCGATTAGCGTTTCGTCAGTGTCTCTGACGCGGGCGGGAGGCGGGAGGAGGATCGGTACTTTTCTACTTCCGGTTTGATTCTGTTTATTCCCGGTCGCTCGGTGTTTTTACTTTTTTTTGGTGAAAATGGTGGGTGTACTCCACCCTATCATTCAAAACACACAAAATTACATCCGAATGAGTCTAGGAGTGCCCACTCCGACCCTGTCCATCATCAAAAGAGAGGAACAACCCTCAGGAGGGTAATCAAGTACATGAAATCCTAGAGGAAATGATAAAGCATAGTTTGAGAGCCAATGCGCCACTTGATTGCACTCTCGGTAGCACCACGTGACCTCGACCTGCCATGAATGGCTAATGAGGTTCCTGCAATTACTCACGAGGCCGGATAGCGGGTGTTCCTTTGCTATCCCCTCGGCTAGACAACTCGCTACGATCTTCGAGTCTGTCTCAATTACCACGTTTTGGATCTGCTTGTCCCAAGCAAGGGAGAGCCCTCTCCAAACCGCCCACAACTCGGAGGCCAAGGAGTTGCACTCACCCGTGTTGTTGACAAAGCCACCACACCACGCTCCCAATTGATCCCGAATGATCCCTCCTCCTCCTGCCAGACCCGGGTTCCCTTTAGACGCGCCATCGGTGTTCAACTTGAACCAGCCCTCCCGAGGCGGGTTCCAGGCCAACAAATGCTCTTCTCTTTCCCGACTCAAGCTCTCTTCAATTTTTTGGTTCTTCCACGCAGAGAAAAATTCCCTCGCCTGATGCATAGGTAATTCAGACTTGTAGGCCGGGTATGCATCCTTTTCAAACACAACCTCGTTTCTCCACCTCCATAACCACCAACACATAGTGGCGAACAATGTGCACCACCTCACCCCACCAACAGCCTCCGACTCCATCTCAATATTAGCTGACAACCAGTTAGAAGCATCCATTGTGAAGAAAATGCGTTGGGCAGCCTCTGGTACCAATGATCTCCAAAGCCCTTTAGCTTTAGGGCAATCACGTAGCAGATGCTCTAAGGTTTCAGGGATATTCCTACACATGCAACAATAAGGGTTAGGAGACATTCGGCGTCGATGCCTCTCATGGTTTGTCAGGACTCTCTTCCTCAGGCATTTCCACAGGAGTACTTTCATCTTCTCTGGAACTTCCAGTTTTCAGAGCTTTTTCCATGTTTTGTCACTTGCATATTGGACAGGAGATGAGCCAATGAGATTCAAATAGGCTGTCTTCGTTGTGAAAACACCATTCGTCGTGTATCTCCATACCAACACGTCCTCTACTACGCCCGATGTATTGATAAACTGAGCTTTAACTTTCGGCCACCAGTCATTTGGAAGAAGCCGGCTCAAAGTTTGCTAGTCCCAACCAGCCCCTGGTAACCGATAATCAGCTATTGTTTTGTCCTTTTCCTCTTCCGGGATTAAAAGCCCTTCTTGCTCCAGGGGACCCTTTCCTGGAAGCCATCTGTCACCCCAAAACTTAGTTGTCTTCCCATTTTTGATAGACCAGCAAAGTCCATTCTGAAGGTTTCCAGCAATCTTGACCAGGCCAGTCCAAGTTGCTGATCTCTTTGCATTCGGGAGACTTACAATCTGCCTAGGTGCTTGTTTGGAGTATTTCCCTTCCAGAAGTTTTACCCACGTAGCTTCAGGTTCGGTTAGAAACCGCCACCCCAGCTTAGTAAGCATTGCAGTGTTCATTTCCTTGGCACTTCTTATACCAAGGCCACCTATGTTTCTTGGTCTACAAACCTCATCCCAACGGACAAGGTGTATTCTCTTTGCCTCCGTTGAGTCCCCCCAAATGAAGCTCTTGTTAATGCGGTCCAAGTGATCCCACGTGCTCGCATGAAGCATCACTGTTTGCATCACGTACGTAGGAATCGTAGCTAGGATGGACCTTACTAGTGTGATCCTCCCGGCCATTGTAAGCTGACGTGCCTTCCACCCGGCAAGCTTAGATTGAACTTTTTCCATGAGATACCCATACGTCTCCTTCGTGGCCCGTTTGCGCAGCGCAGGTACACCTAGGTACATCCCTAAGTCATTTGTGGCCTCAATCTCCAAAGCAGCAGACAAGGATGTAGCAAGTCGCGTGTCCACATTTTTGGAATAGTAGACCCTTGACTTGCTCATGCTTACTTTCTGCCCAGAATATGCACAGAAGTTTGCTAGCCCACTCCTGATGACATTAACTTGTTCAAGTGTGGCTTCCGCAAATAAGATGACATCATCCGCAAACAAGAGATGGAAAAGAGGGAAACCTTCCCGAACTAACCGAATTGGTTTCCATTCCTTCCTCTCCACCGACAACATGATCCAATGGGCCAATTTCTCCATGCATAGTACGAAGAGGTATGGAGACAGTGGATCCCCCTGATGCAACCCCCGGGTAGGTTTAAACGGGGATGTTACCTCACCATTCCATAGAATTCTTGTGCTTGTACCCATCACACAGGCCATCATTAGGTTGAGCAAAGCCGTCGGAATGCCCACGTAGGTCAAAGTCTCTTGGAAAAATTGCCAATCAATTCGATCATAAGCTTTTTCAAGGTCTATCTTTATCGCCATCCACCTTTTGCCACTCCTTTTATACCTCATAGAGTGCAAAGCTTCCTGGAGAATAACAATGTTGTCGGTGATTTGCCTCCCAGGAACGAAACTGCCTTGTAGTTTGTTCACCAATCCCGGGAGCTTCCCTTTGATACGGTTTACAATTAGCTTGGTAAGAATTTTATAAGGGATATTACACAAGCTAATCGGTCGGAACTGACTAATCAATTCCGAAAACTGCACTTTCGGTAGGAGAACCAGAAGGGTTTCGTTCACCTGTGCTGGGATGGTTCCAGTCGTGAATGCATCCTTGATGAGGTTAAGTATCGGCTTCTTCACAAGCGTCCAGCACTTCTGGTAGAAGAGTGCGTGGAGCCGTCCATCCCGGGTGCTTTGAGTGGGGCCATTTGCTTAAGTGTCTCATGTATCTCTTTCTCCGTTACTTGCCGCGTGCACTTTCTGATTTCCTCGTCAGACCAGGCCTCGAACAAACCAGTAGGTAGGCAAGTTTGTTGACTTCTGTCTTCCGCCTTGTATAACTTTCGGAAGAAATCATGGGCCATGATTTCTAGCACCGGAGCATCTGTAACCCAATAGCCTGCATCGTCCCTCAACCCTTCAATCTTATTTCTCCTTCGACGAACCAGGGTTGTGGTATGGAAGAATTTAGTATTTCTATCCCCATGCATTATCCATTTTTCCCGCGATTTCTGCATCCAGAGGATTTCCTCTTGATGGAGCACTTGATCAAGTTCCAATTTGAGCTTTTCCTCTAGCTTCCATAATCCTTCATTAGGCGTTTATTCGAGTAAGCTTTGCAGCCCCTCGATCCGCGCCCAAAGTCTTTTCTTCCTCTTCTCCACGTTTCCAAAAACGTTGGCATTCCAGTCCTGTAGCTCCTTTTTTAATCCTTCCAAGGCATCCATAAATGGCACATCTATCATTCCACTTAGCTTGGATAACCTTGGTGAAACTCGGATGCGACAACCACATAGCCTGGAACCTAAATGGCCTTTTTCTCCTGTCTCCCATATCCTCATCTGAGAAGGTAATCAACAGTGGGTTATGGTCAGATTGGTAACGTGCCAAGTGCCTCACCGATCCCTCTGTCCAGTGGTGTCTCCATTTCTCATTGCAAAGGGCCCTGTCCAAACGCTTCAAGATTCGAGGCCTCAGCCCAGTTCCCCTAGACCATGTGAATTTGCTCCGCACGAAGCCCAGATCAATCCATCCGTTTTTGTCGATCCATTGTTGAAACCTCCGATCATGTGTTCTCAGCTGGCCTGAACCTTCATTCCTCTCCTCCATCTCAGTGATAGAGTTGAAATCCCCGGCTACCAACCACGGCATCGGGGTCACCAGAGCCAATGAAACAATCTCACTCCAGTACCTCTCAGCCCCTGAAACAGGAGGTAAAGCATACACAAACGTAACAAGAGTGGGAGTCTGACCCTGGTAAGCAACTTCACAATGTAGATATTCATCTCTCGTAGCGAGAATCTTCACATTAACATTAGGAGCCCACAAGACCCAGATGTTGCCCCTCCTACCTTTTGCTTCCACGCGAAAGTAGTTCATACCCAGCTTCCTACAAACAACATCAGCTTGGATCCCACTTATTTGTGTTTCAAGAAGCGCAACCAAACTCACGTTATTCATACGAATAATGTACTTCATTGCCTGCATAAACCCAGGTTTACGGGCACCACAGCAATTCCAAACTACGGTTTTATAAATCATAAAAAAGAGAAAAGAAAGATTGGTTGGGGATCGGCTTCAAGAGCTCATATCCTTCGCCGAGTTAGACTCTTCTTCTGAGGTGCTGGGGACCGAGGCAGTCTCATTATCTCTGTTGTGCATCGCCCCATCCAATTCCATATCAATGTTTCTTCTCTGGTAACTATTCGGGGGGTCCGAATGATGGGCTCCACCCTCCAGTCCATCCAAGCCTCCCTCATCATAAGGAGAGGGAGCCTTAGTTTCCAGAGGGTTATGAATAGCAAGGGTTTTGTCTTGGGGTGGCATAATGGAGCTTGAGGGTGCATTTGGGTTCGAGTTTTCCTTGTCTTTTGCCCGTGCGAAGGCTTCTTTGAGCCGGATCCCCAATATGTTGTCGTCACTCCTCGCACATTTCTGGACTAAGATAGGCCCATCCTGGGCTTTGGGAGGAGCCTTTTGATACTTAGTGGGGCCTTGCTTTACCCCCTTTGGCTGACGAGTGGGTCCCCTTCATTCTGAATTCCTTACAGCTGTGAAGACTGTGCGCTGCCCGTTGGGTGTTAAGGTTGTCCCTCTCTCATCACGTGGTTTTGCTTCTGCATGGGAAAGGGACTCAAATCTATTACCGGTAAAGGATTCTTTCCTTTCTTGTGGCAGCTTGATTGATTTCCCTTTTTTTGCAACAATCATCCAGGCTCCCAATGAGTCCCCTTGTTCCTTTGGCTCCCTAGGGTTTTTGGCTGGTGCAACACTAGGGTATTCCACTCTAGTAGCCGTCTCGCCGCCACTTGCTTCTTCTGCCTGGAGCACCGTCGTGGCTGGCGGAGCAAAAGCGCAACTCTCTTGCAAATGTCCATAATGTCCACATCCGAAGCAGATGGTGTGGAGGCTCTCATATTCCACTTTCTGGATCAAATTACCACACTTGATCTCCCCCATAAGCGGCTTCGAAAGATCCACCTCAACACAAATCCTAGCAAAATGGCCCCGAGCCTTCTCCTCTGTGTTTGGATCAATCTTTACTGGCTTACTGATGATGGTCGCCACACAATGAAGCAGATTAACATTATAGTAGGGGAGTGGGAGATTGGTTAGGCGGATCCATACCCATGTCTTGTGCTTCTCATGAGGGCTTGGGTGAAAGGAGCTATCCCACGGACTGACCATAATGTAGTGGTCTTGGATCAGCCACGGGCCTCCTGTGGTTGCCAGAGTGAAGTCTGTTTCTGTGGAGAAGCAAACCGCGTAGTATCCATGAGGCAAGTCAACCACCCGTAGTGGGGCTATGGGATTCCATAACTGATTCAGCCGAGTGAGGAGTGCTCGATATCCCACATTCTTATCGAGTACCTTGAGTATCGCCGTCGTACGCTATGGGTCATTGATCTGGGCCACTGCTTGGTCCGATAAAATGATTTTCGGGCGGGTGGGGTTAGAGTAGTCAAACTTAGCCCACCCTAACTTCAACCAGTCTTCAATGGTTTCCTTCGGGAATGGAATCTTGCTCTCTGCTGACCCGTGGACAGTATCACGATATAATCTTTTGGTTAGGTTATCTGGTACGGATGGGTTTTGCTCAGGTTGGGGGTTATGGGACAGTGGGTTTGTCTGGGGGTCGAAGGTGTCTTGTACTATGGATGTTGTCCAATGAGAAGAGGGGGGAGATGGAGATGGAGTTGGCGTAGGGTTTGGGAAGTCGGGGCTTTTTTTGGCTAGGTTAAGGATTTGGTGGCTCAATCGAGGGGTAGTGGGGGATGGGTGGGGCGAGGTGGTCAGGATATTGGGTGGTTCCGGCGAGGGGGGCTCATGGGGGAGGTGGGTTTGCAAGGGGGATTCCTGGGAGAACTCGGGTTCCATTGGACTTTTTTTCTTCTTTGCGGGGAGTAGATTGGGGAAGGACGAGAGGGAGAGGGAGAGGAAGAAGGGAAGGAGAGAGAGGGACTTTTTGCTCGGTGTTTTTACTTTCACCTGATGCGGGAGTCTTACTCTTACTCGTCGGTACGCTGCGTTTTTGTGACCCTTGTCTTTTTGAGTTAAATTTATGGGCAAATTACCATAAGGTCCTTGATTTATAGTTTTATTACCCGTAGGTCCCTAGCTTTCGAAAATAGTGTATGACGCCCCTACTTTTTAAGAAAATATTGGTCTGAGGTCCCTAGTCACCGGATCGATCTTCTTAAAAATCTACAGAGAAAATCTCCAATCCGGTGAATAGGGATATCAGACCAATATTTTCTTAAAAAATGGAGACCTCATACACTATTTTTGAAAGCCCGGGACCTGTGAGTAATAAAACTATAAACTAAGGAGCTGAGGGTAATTTATCCTAAATTCATTAATCCGTGTTATTTGAAATGACCACTTTAATTCTCTTGTGTTATTTCAAAGTGACACACAAATATTTTATTTTCCAACAAAAAAAAGAAACATTTTATTTTCCAATAGTCACTATGATCCTAAATTTTTGAATGTAGTTAATTTTTTTAGAAATTAAAAGGGATATATAAATACAAAAATAAAACATAATTATATCCTAAGTAAAAATTATACCCGCAACTCAACCTCCTGACTGAAAATCCATCTAGCTCATTATTGTGATAGCTACTACTACTTATATATGACGTGGATTTCCTCTCTCGAGGTTGCGATCACCGGACTAAGTAAAATCTTCTTGCAGTAAAACCCAGTGAGAAAAATCTGTAGAAGGGAAAGAGCACATCGGCAATGTAGGAACCCGCCTTAACGTTGATACCGATATACAAGATCCTGCGTCATCTGAATCACTAGTCCTACGAGTACAACGAAGGAGGCAAACTCTGTGCAAGTAATCTAAATACACGTTTATACAAGAAGCTAATGATATGTCAAATACAACATGGTCGAAAAAAATCTCCAATGCGTGCTTCGAGAGCGCGTCTGCCATTCAGCTGTCTTCGCGTCAGGTATGTTGAATGCCGATCTTCCAGGAGCTTGCAATCAGCTCCCGGGCCCTAGAGATCAGGACCGCCAAAGGGGTGATCTTGAGCAGCATCACGACCCACGCAGAGGATGGCCAAGGCCGAATCTACCTCCATCTGGACTCTCGGAAAACTCCTTTCCCACGTCAGCTCCAGTCCGAGGGTGAGCGCCCATAACTCTGCATCCAATGAGGTGGAACTCCCAATGCACTTGGCGAAGCCGCAAACCCAAAATCCACCCGAGTCACGGATAATGCCTCCAACACCTACGGGACTGGGTTATCTGTTGAAGCGCCATCAGAGTTGAGCTTGACGAAGTCCTCCGGGGTCGCTGGCAGGAGAGTAAGATCTCGCGTCTAAGTGGGAGTGGAGTAATCCAGTTCGTCAGAACTCGAGCAAACTCATGTGCCTCAGAAGCAAACTTCGGTCAAACACTATCATACCCCTTGGTAATGTCTGACCAGAATGCGTCCTCGCTCCGCCAGGCCATAGCCACCAGCAAGAAGTCATGACCGTCATCGTCCATAGTGGGCCGTTAACGGGGATATTCGTGGATGAGTTGTTGGCCCAGAGCCACCTACGGGAGTTTGTCTCTGCGTAGAAGTCCTGTGGAGGCTCTGGAAGGAGGGACTCCTACACCGCATTAGAAAAATTGCAATCATGAGACATAAGCATCAATGACTCAATATCGATACCATACCTAGGACACGTACCGTCCTCCGTGAAATGCCTTCGTGTGCGCTCCGCATTTTTTATCAACCTGCCATGACAAAATGACCATGTGAATAAATGTATCCGCTCAAGGACTCGTGAGCCTATATTCGACTCCAGGTCAGGTCCTCGCCACACACGTCTCCATAGAGGGACTGTGTAGAGAAGCGGCCATCCTGGGTAAGGCTCCAAGACAATGTATCTGTTCAATTCGGATAATCCTGTAAAAGAGTCACCGTCAGAGAACTAATAAGATGTGGTGGCAAAAAGGCCTTTAACCGAGATACGTCCCACTATGTATATCAGCCACATCTTGTGACTAACTTGGAGTAACCATTGTGTATATTAAATTATATATGTGGTATAAAATTATAGCTTGATAAACACGGCATGAGACAAGCTCGAGTTTGTGGAAAGGAGAACATGGCGAGGCTTCTTTTTGACCAAATCATCTCAGCTTTTTTTGGGAAATAGAGGGGCAAGTCCCAATAATGAATATAAAAATAAAACACAATTTCATATTAAATAACATCCTACTTGTAACTCAACTTCCTAACTAAAGATCTCTCTAGTTCATCATCATGACGATTACTACTTGGTTCAAGATCCTCCCTTTCGAGAATGCGACCGCCGATCTCAATAAAACTTTCTTGCGATAAAACCCCATGAGAAAACCCACAAGAGAAAAAGAGCACCTCGACAAGATAGAAACTCGTATTGACATTGATACCACTATACATAATCCTGCACTGTCCATATCACAAGTTTTATGAGTATATCGAAGAAAGTTAACTCTCTGCAAATCATCTAATTATCTCTAATTCTAACTATAGACTTGGAGCTTTGTCTCACGTGGAGGGGAGAGAGAAAGCGCTAGAGACCTTTCGAGATGAGTTATTTCAAAGGAGCGCATATCTCACTAAAATGCCAAGAACTCCAAACCTCTCGCTCATTGATTCCATAGTTTTTAAATGACAAAGTACGAAAGTGAATAACTGAATTATTCCTATTTTTTAACATACGGAAATCATGGGCCAGCACAAGTACAGCCCCATGTCATAGAGACAAATAAACCAGATTGAATCAGAAATATGTACGTGCAATCACGCAAGACAATCTTCTAATAGAAAGCTAAGCAACGGCAGCAAGTAGCAAACGTAATAAAGCCATGTGCTTGCCTTGACAACACCATAAAAGCCATGACAAGGCGAATTGCAATTCCAACATACATCATATAGTTTGATTCACTAATGGCACAGTATACAACCAAGTCCAACACTGCCAAAAATCACAAAACACTTCCCGAAATTCGCCTTTTCCGAGATTCATTTCCCAGACGAGGTTTATCAACCATAAGAATTTTATCCGAGGCAGTGGTTAGATTAGCTGCTAGACTGGATATGAAGCACCAGATAAGCAACTATTTATTGGATCCTCATTCTGCTACTTTCTGCTGCTCTCACTTGGGAAAAATAAGGATGGGCCTGCACCACAAAAAATTGTAAGGAATAAAATGAAAAGCAATTACGAGTGCACATACAAAGGCACGAAGGCGGAAGGCGGAAGGCGGAAGGCGGATGACAGCAGAGATGACTCACCATCGCTTCTTTTGCAGTCAACCTATCTTGATGGTCGTATCGAAGAAGCTTATCAAGAAAGTCAATAGCCTGCATGATGTTAAAATCTGAAAATAAGCACTGATGTACAACTTCTTGCGATTGGCAGAATGAGACCAACAACAATGGTCATTTAGATAGAACCTCGGGAGAGACAAGATGCTGATTGTCTGCATTGATAAATTTGGACCACGGCTTCCTACTGTGCCTGCAACAGCATAAACTTACATCTTAAGACACGTTTAATGAAACCACGTGGTCCACGTCAGATGATTGAGCTAATGAGATAGTCAAAGCAAGGTAGCCGTTAAAGATCATCATCTATTAGCAAATGATTTTGTTAAATGATGAGCAAATGTGATAAGACGGGGTGAAATGAAAAAGTAAACAGACCTCCCAACAAGCGCATCTAGTTGAGCGTCAAGCTCCAAATGATATTTGTTCAAATATGCATTCAACTCATCAGTGCCAAGCACCTGAAATCACCTCAAATTTCAGACGGAAGTTAGATTTATTTATTAGAATTTCCGGAACTTTATTTTTCTATAATATTTTCATGTCACGGGTGCCGATTTTGGACAATTGCATAGAAATAAGTTGAGGAAGTACCTTTGCAATTTTGACAAGTTGATCATGGTTGTCATGACCATAAAAAAATGGCTCCTTCCTGAATATCTATAACAAGAACAATCTCAATCAGAAAAAAAATAAAAAAAATGTAGAGAGACTGTACAAGGACGCCATCCTCACCATTCCAGCAAACATGCAACCAAGACTCCACATGTCCAATGAATAATCATAGTCCTGCAGATCGATGAGAAGTTCAGGTCCCTTGAAGTATCTGGAAGAGAATACAGAATCTTTAATGTCCATCAAAAACAACAAATGCAGCATCAGTAAGACAAGGAGAGCAGGGATGTAAAGTAAGAAGTAATAATTCCAAATAAATGTACATAACAAGTGAGAAAAAACTGCAATAATAGTTTACTTATGATTTTTGTGCAAAAGGGAAGAAGAAACGTGGGGCATATCTCCAGATAGCCTACAGGCTCTTCAAATGTTACCTTGATGCAACACGGACGTTATATTCCTTTGCGGGATGGTAGAATTCAGCAAGACCCCAGTCTATCAAGCGAAGTTTTCGCAATTCATGGTCTATCATGACATTGTGAGGCTTGACATCTCTGTGCATTATTCCTTGTGAGTGACAATAATCTAGGGCCTGCAAAGCCACATCAACAATATTATTTCCTGAAATGCTAAACCTGGAAAGGAGTATACACAGAGTATTTTGATAAAGAAATCTGAAGTGAGAATTCAAGATAAATGAACATGAAAAAGAAAAAAAGAGAGGAACCTACACAAATGATTTCAATTACCTTGAAATCAAAAGCAAGAGAAAAACAAGCAACAAAGGAAGCAAGACCATGGAAGGCACTACAAGGACAAATTACCTTGAGAAGCTCATATATGTAGTACCGGATATCATAATCAGTCAAAGTAGGATAGAGAACTTTGAAGTCTGTACTGTTGACAAATTCAAATACCAGGCTGGGTGTTTTCGAGTGCTGATCCCTAACTACATCGTAAAGCTTGATGATATTTGGGCCACCGGAGAGGTTCTGCAGGATTTTTATTTCCCTCTTGATCTGCACATAACTTACACAGTAATCACTTCATACTTCTCAAACCAGATGTGTAGACAGGCTTCCGCAAAACTTGTGAAGGGACGGAGAATGCAAGTGAACTAAATGATCACAAAAGGCAGAGGAAAAACAAGTTAAGTTTACCTTCTTTTTCTTCACTGGTTTGAGGATCTTAATCACGCACCGCTCGCTGCTGTTCACATTTATGCCTTCAAAAACCTCACTGTACTTCCCCCTTCCAACTTTGCGGACAACCTCATAATCATCTTGGTCACTGAAATGGATGCAACATGTCATAGACAAATGAGACAATCATATAAAGAAAACTATTATTCGGGAATCAACAAACGAATTCAGCTTCAATAACCAACACTGCTATCCATCTTAATCCTCGTCTTTCATGATCGACTTCGGAGGCAACGAACGCCAATAAGCACATAACCAACACAACCATCTACATGTTCTAAACTAAACCGTAACAGTCACCTCTTCCCCTCGAGCAGAGCAGTTCCGATCAGTATCACTAACAAGGAAAGAAGACAATGAAAAAGATCCGCAGCTCGAAATCCAAGGGAAAACCTCATAACTACGTTCCGAATCAATAACAAGGCACCAAAGCAAGTCAATAAACAGTTTTAGGGTTTTCGAAGAAGGAAATATAAGAATGAATCGATTACCCCCACTGGACGGTGAGGGACTCGTAGTCCCAGTACTCCTTGGGGCGGAGGACGTTGACGTCAGCGTAGACCCGCGCCTTCGACATGGATCTCGAGGATGCTATCCGAGATCCCGCCCCGCCTCCCCCTATCGGAGATTTCGTTATTCGATTCCACGTCGTTTCGTGCAAAGGAAGAGGAGGCTTGGGGAAAAAGGGGAGTGGAGTGGCGGGGGTGCGCACGTTAGGAGGTCCGTGCGCCCGAGGCAAGGACGGCGCACGATAGGATATGAGTCAAATTTCCCCCCCTCCTTTTTCTTCTGCTGCTTCTCGTAGTTGATGATGCCGTATTCTTTTTTGTAATTTCTTTTTTTTGCTACAATTTACAACTAGTGGATTGTGGGAGCGGATTTGGTCCTGGAAGGCCAAATCTAACTAGGACCGTCCTGGACGATTCAATAGTTAATTTAATTATGATTCAATGGTTCTCTTAATTATGATTCAATAGTCAACCTGATTCAATGGTCTGTTCTTTTCCGTCCCGGATAAATCGGGATCTTTCTCAGTTACCCAGTTACGATTCAATGGTTTACTCAATAACGATTCAATGGTTTACCCAGTTATGATTCAATGGTTGTTGACTTTTTTTATTTTGCACCCCCGTATTTCTGTATTTTTGTAAAATAGTCCCCGTATGTCCTTCAATAAAAATCCTCCAGCACCGTGCTGGATTTGTCCTCCAGGACCAAATCCTGTGTCGCTCATTATTATTTTTCTTTATCGTAGATTAACACGTGAGAAATTGATATTACTTAATTGAAATTTTAAGTTTGAGTCGTGAAATACATCACGCTAAAATTTGGTGGACAAAATTTTGGCACAACAAAATTTCGACCTAGTTCAATTTTATATTAGACATTCAGTCACACAGCGATTAATAACAACTTTTATCACTGTATTTCCTATTCAATAAATTTTACGCAAATGCCTCTTAGTTTTAAAGTGACTATTCTTAACACTAGACTTTGATAAATATGTAAATAAATAAATAATTTATACGAGGGAATTTTATATGTAATATTATTAATAAGATTCGCTAGAAAAACACCAAATTTATGAAGAAATAAGCAGGAAATGTTCAATTTTACAGCACTGCTGCTTGTTTCAGGCTAAACGCATCACGACTGCACGAAAATTAATTTCTTTTGGTGGAAAGAAGTCTATCTTCCTAGTAAAAATGGCTTGAAAAGCAATTTGTCTTCAGAAGAAATTGAAGATGCTTTTAGTTTTACCACCATCACTTCCCACCAAAAGGTTGTTTGCTTAAGACGGTGGAGATGTTGCAATTTCAACTTGTGATGGTAAATTAATATTTTCAACGTGGTAATTCATCTTTTTCTTTTGATTTCCCTCTTTTCAATATTAATAAGGAGTTTTTCAAAAATATTGTCTTTTTGCATCCATAGCGTAATCGGCATCTTGAAGAACAAATGGATAAGGCGGCTACGTAGAATCTACGTCGGAGCCGTGACACATTTTTTAGGGAAAACGTACCATCACATATATTAATAGCCAATCAGGTTGGGAAATCCGACTACAAGAACATATCCACATCAGAAGGATACTAATAGAGCCAATTATAGAAAAGAATGTCTAATCTAATTTATTTACAAAGCCAATCAACGTTGTTTTGCAAAGGAAGGATAAGATTAAGCCTACTTAACGGCAATTGCTCTGGAGAGTGGCCATAGGAGTTGACACATGATTCCTTTTTTCTTCTTGAACACTTTTTCATGCGATTCTTTTTCCATGACAACCAACCAGACACATAAAAATGTCTTATCAAATTTTAACAACACAGTATTTTTCAATTAGAGTATTGTTCTAATTTAACTAGGTCTTGAGTTCGAATTTTTAACAAGTTTTGAGTTCAAGTCATTGGTACGAAGCAGTGTTAGATGCATATTGAAATTATTTGACATTTTTTAAAGATCATACCCGACTCGAATTTGTATTAGTCAATCCAATAAATCGGATACCAAAAAAAATCTACATTTGTCATTTATTATTTTTATCGGCTTCTCTATGAGCAACCACTTGAACATATGAATAATAGTTAAAAAGACACATCATAAATAAGACCCCGACAATATTCCACCAGAAAAAGATGAATATTGAGGTTACACACACCCCATTGTAGGGGAAGTAGACCAAAACGTTAGACAAATCTATACAGCTTTAGGCTGGGTTTGTTCGAAATCAAAAACTTCGAACATGAGGCGTCTTACGTCGGGCTTTCCATACACAGCGTACGCGAGCCCATGAATAGCTTGCTGAACTGCAGTTGTGGCCGGGTTCCTTAGCCTTCGGTTATGCTCGTACTTATCTTGAACCTGCTCGGAGTATATCACATGGCGGTGGAGACCCTTCGCTCTCAAGTACCTCCCGCAGAACTTGTTCATAAGCGTACGCCGATGGCTCTCTTGAAGCCACCTTCCAGGGGCATCAAGATGCTTCATGAGTAGCCGCTCCGCGTAGACCAGATCCTGCAGAATCGACAGTAATACTTCCTCGTTTTAGGGCTCGATGCTTCTCGTGGTACAGAATCGAAAGTTCCCAAGGAAAAAGAATGCACTTTCATCCTAGAGAAGTCAAATGTACCTGGATCTTTTGGCCAACATACTCTAGTCTCTCATAAGTGAACCTTGGATGATCAAATATGTAGTTTGAAGGGTGTAAGAAACAGAGCTGCAATTAATCGAAAAAGCTGATTGTCAGAATCCACAAACATGGCAATCACATGAAATCTGTGGCGATAGTTCAATTCCTAAAGTTGCAGCCAAACACGCCGAAATAACTCAACGAAAAAGGCAATATTTACCTGCAAACCAAGTCCAAGTTCAATGTTCCTAGCCTTGGTGATGTCAGGAATTCTATCTGTCACAGATCGGGGATAACCAAGAGTTTGCATGACCTTGAATCTGCTCTCAAAATCCCATATATTTCCTCGAAATCGATGAATCCCAGGCGGAACGCATGCCCTAAAAAGCCTTGGATGTGCAAAGAGTGCATCTTCTGGAGGCTGCAAGATAGGAAAATAATGTCAACAAGAATGCAGACATACATGGAGAGGAAAGACACATCTTGTTCAGCGAGGAAAGCTAGGCCTTCTCATGCTACAAGAAGAAATCTTTCATGATAAAATAAGAAGGAATCGGATTCACAATGTCCAAGATAGGAAAGGATAAAGGAAACAACTGCACTACGCATGGAAATATTCCAATTCTTCAGCTTAACAACAACCGAGCGACTATGATCTTGCATTCAGGATAAGAGGAAAATAAACAAGAACAGGGAGCTAAAAAGGCTTGCCTTATAAACAGCAACGTCTTGCCAGCTGAGTTTCTTTCCTTCGAATTCTGCAGACACATGATCTATATCTTCAAGTTGCCTCCTTAGTTTTGGCTGGCAATATTCTGCCTCTGGATCCATCCCAAATACTTCAAAAAGAATGCGATAAACTTCCGGCATGCCAAAACATACATATATTGCCCCGAACAAAGCCAAGAAGACCGACCTGACAATAGAGACGAGAAGTTTAATCAAAAGACTCACTTAACCATCAGGAGCAACAGTTGTCTCCCTCAAGACAGTTTGTAAAGATCAGTTAATTACACATGTACGCGCAGCAGAAAGCAATCTTCGATATTATGTGGATGAAGAAACAAATACTCAACACAACCATTTGCACCTTAGAACTAGGCTCTCATTGCTTATTAACCGATAGCTGTACATTCACAAGCGTTGATCATGCGATGCAAGAAGCTAGAATCGGAAACAAGAGCCCGAGCAGTCCAGTGAGCTTTGACTGCAACAGTAAGATACTTCCACTAACAATGACTGATTCCTAGTAGTGCATTTCACAAACAACTCCAATCCGGGTGCAACACCGCCTCCTGATCACGAAGCATCCTAGCCTATGTTAGCTGCTAATTCCACCGAGCACCAAAACCGCAACGAAACAGCATTCGGGGGAGGGAAAAGAGACTCACTTAACAGGGGCCTCGCGGTCCTTCCTGACCAATCTATCCATCTCATCATAGGGGAACACCAAATTGTGCAAGCCAGAGGCCCTGATCCAGCGGGGCATGTTCCTCTTCCCGACGAGCCCGAACACGCGCTCCCTGATCGGGCCAGGCCGCTCCCGAGGGTAGCGCTGCAGGAAGAACTCCGCGAGGCCAAGCTCTAGCACGTACTGCCCGAGGAAGCAGAGCCTGGAGTGGCCGCACTTGACGTGCCGGGCCTTGGTCCTATCGCAGGACGGGTGCTGGAACGCCAGGTAGAGCAGCGTGTCGAACTGCGCGGCCGGGTTGTCCTCCCCGAAGGCCGCGGGGGAGGGCTCGAGGGGGTACCCGAGGGCCTGCTTGGCTTCTAGAAGGTACTCGTCGATCCAGGCCTGGTCGGCGCTGTTGAGGCGCGAGTTCGGGAGGCAGGAGCTGAGCAGCGGGAACTGCTTCAGCGACAGCTGGGGGCTCTCCAGGAACCGCGCGGCGAGGCGCTTGTCGTCTAGTGGGGGCTTCAGGACGAACCGCTTCGGCGGGGGTCTCTTCTTCGGGGAGACGGCTCTCTTGCGCTCCGCGAGCTCCTTGAGGAGCCGCTGGGCGGAGCCGGGAGAGAGTGGGCCCCGGTTCTGGTCTTGCTGGGGCGGGTTGAGGGCTACTGCGAAGACCCGGCGGAAGAGGGCGGGGAATGGTGGGAGGGAGAAGGCGTGGTCGGTGGGTTTGGTAGGTTGGAGGAAAGGAGAGGACATCTCCATTTTTAGGTCTTCTTTACTGTTTTTCTTGGGGTTTTTTAGATATTTGGAAGGAGGAGTTGGTGGATAAGGTGGGAAAGGGAGAGACAGCGACGAAGAAGAAGATAAACTGGTCCGGACTGGATGATGCTAACACCATTCGCATTCGTGGCCTGCCTCAACCTAGGTCACAGAATAAATAATTAATTTATCTTTCATCCACATCAGCACAATCTAATTATCTCTTATTCTATCTACATTCGCAACCTGCCTCAACCTAGCTCACAGAATAAACAATTAATTTTTCAATCATCCACATATAATTTACTTCATTTTTGTCTATATAAAAATTATATTAAATATATGTAAATATTTATTCCGTAATTAAGATAACAAGAAATTTTTGTTGCCAAAGTACAAAAAATTTATTTTTCTCGAAGTGGGAATACAAAATTAGAGAAAAATAATTAAAAGTATATAGAGATGTCTTAAATGATATATTACAAATACGAAAGATGCAAATTACATAATACATAATTAATTAGGATTGGCAAAATTTTGCCAAATATGCTCAATCAAATCGCTTTTGAGAGCGCTATGAGCTTCTCTACTGCGAAGGTTTTCCCTGGCAGTCATATAGGATGATAGGCTTTCGATGCGTTCAATAGAGAACTGAAAAAGTTCTTCTTGTTCTTCATTTAGGAATTCTGTTGGATCATAATAATGGAGATATGTATTTCGTTCATCCTCTACTATCATATTGTGCAATATGATACAAGCCATCATAATTTTTCCTATGAAATCCTTGTCCCAAAGAAGACATGGACGTCGAATGAATGCAAAACGAGCTTGTAGAACTCCAAATACTCGCTCCACATCTTTTCTAGCAGCCTCTTGATGTTGAGCGAACTCCAAATGCTCGCTCCACTCCAAAGCAAAACGAGCTTGGAAAAGATGAAGGATTATAAGATCCAAATGGTTGAAAATTTAGAAATTTAGGATCATTTGAATCCATAATATAAATAATATAACAAGAAAAATTAAGAAGATAGTATATAGTAAAAGAAGAGAGAATTTGAGATTGTGTGTGAAAATATGTTAATGTTGGATTCTATTTATAGAGATTTGAAAAATACAAATTTTTATATAAATTATAATTATTTCTTATCAGAGATAATTCAAAAAAATTTTAACCACATAAATAATATCCAAAAAATTTATTTATACGAATAACATTGTACCAAGTGTAACTAACTAGATAGAAAAGTAAAAAAAAGGGTCGAGGGCGAGGGCGCCGCCCCTTTTTGTTTTTGGTTTTTTTCTTTTCTTTTCCTATGTGGCCCGGGTCGAGGGCGGCAAAAGGCGCGGATGCGCCTGGTCTAAGAGCTAGTCGTCCCAGCGGGTGGCGGGGAAAATCGTATTAAAAAAAACTTAAATGACCGCCTGCGCAGGCCTAGACAGAACTAGTTATAAACATTACATTACTTATGAATAGTTATGATGCATAATCGGGTCGGGTGTGTGCGCGGTGGTTAAAAGCATTATCAGTTCCGGTCCTAATTTCACACGATCAGTTCCGGTCCTAATTTCACGTACGATAACAATAAAACAAACGAACACGCAGTCGTCCAATCGCAGATCAAGCTTACATTAAGGTGGGAGGTCCGAATACACAAAATTCCCTAACTTCCTGGGGATGACAATCGACCCAATTAGTCGGAAGGGTCTCTAATTCAAACAATACGCCACCATATTGTTTGAGTGAGGTGTGTAATTCAAAATACAAAGGAAAAGACGAGCAAAAGTTGTCTGGAGCTCGTTTAACTAGAAGTTCAAAACGCCAATCCATGTGAAAATGAGGATCACTAAGAAGAGCATACACGTTAAGATAGTCAGTCTTGATGATTGTCTTCGACGTCGCAAAATCTGTAGTGACCAAGTCTGCAGCCAGCTTGATTGCCTTTAACTCTGCCTCACGAGGGGAGGCGACATAAAACAAAGCAAAAGTACCTCCAATGATGAGGCCAAAAGTATTTCGAGCAACTAAACACCACCGGAGAGGGAGGAGGTCCCGACCCACGATGCGTCACAGTTGAACTTCGTAGCTCCAACTTCCGAGGGAGACCACGAGGTATGCTGGTTTAAAAGCACTATTCCGTCACCACTAGGGGTACTATTGACTTGCAAGAATTTCCAACAAATGTTAGTAGTCGTAAGAGCAGTATCAATAGGGTCAGGAACAACACCATCAAAGATGAAACTGTTCCTAGCATTCCAAATTGGCCAACACAAATACACTACAAGCGGAACCAAATGAGCAGTATCAGAATCATATAAAAGCTTAAAAGGATCAGCTAACCAGTGTCCAAAAGAAGCTGCATATGAAGATGAAACTTATGACCTAAGGAACTAGCAAACCAGGAAGCTCTAGCATGATTACAATAAAAAAGCATATGGCAAACAGATTCACAATCATCACGACACATAGAGCATTTAGAAGAAGGAAAGAGATGCCTCTTGAGTAGGCTATTAGCAACGGGCAAACAATTCTTGGCAGCTCTCCAGACAAAATTGCGAATCTTGGGATGAATTTTGAGCTTCCAAACTTGGCGGTCATTTAAGTTGGACAACATATAGCATATAGGAGAAACACGTAAAATTGGGGTGGGTAGTAATAACTCTAGTGTCATACCTCGCACTTTAACGCAGCAACATATGCAGGCCAACTCACAACACCAACACATCATAGCATTTGAAGGCGAGGAGATGTGGAGTGTGCATGTCATGAGATGTGACACAACATGTAGCATCGAGACGCGATACAGCACGCAGCAGCGTGTAAGCCAGCTCGCAGAGCAGTTACCGGACGGTTACCAAAATAATTTCTTGCAAGGGCTATCACATTTGAATGAAAGTGTGCGAACCAAAATGCCAAGAGACACATAAGGCTTCTGGACAACATCAAGGAGGCTGCCCAGATTCAAATTCAAAGGCTGCCATGTTCCAAAATGCTGCCAACAAGCCAAAAGGGTAAGACGAAGCAAGGCAGCCCTGCTGCCACACATATGACCATTCAGCCTATATAGAATAGGTGGTCTTTTGGCCTTATTTGTACCAACTCATGGGCTGCCAAAACTTTATAAATAGGTGGACCCCCTCCCCCCATGGTAACACATTCAGAACTTGTAAGAGAGACTGTACGCAAAGTAATCAATAACGATTCTGAGTTGCTGAATCCTCTTGTGCTATTCATTATTTTTGCTACGAGTACGAGAGTTATGAGTGAAGGGGCTGACTTGGGGGCAAAATAACCTCAAGTATCGACAAGCTTAAGCAAAGTCCAAAGACTAGGCGTGACATTTTGGTATCAAAGCCAGGTTTCGTAACGAGGACAGATTGTGATGGCAAGCAACGAAGACAGTTCAACAATAAAAACCAAGTTCTGAAGGAGGGAGGGCCCAAGGAGCAAGGTGCATCAAAGAAGGGTCCTACTGTGAAGAAAATATCTCAGAGGTGCATATCAGTCCCTCTAGATACGTTGGCTGACCTGAAGGCAAGGCTTGACCGAATGAAAAATAACATGGTCGACAACAGCAATAAGTTGGAGGCAATAGTCCAAGGCTTTGATGATACTGAAATCAGGGATAACAAACTCTGCGATGAAATACAATAGGTGCTGAATGATCCTCAACAATGTAGCAGAGCAACTCGTGGAGTTTTGAAAGGCACTAAGAACTCACATCGCTGACTTGAAGGTGGAGGTAGAGTTATGCAAGAAGGTCATGGCTGGTGCAAGCGTGGGTGCAATTAAGGAAAGAGTTGCGATGATTGAGGCCCATAAACCAAAGGTTCTCAACAGTGGAAGGAATGCGAAGGAATTTGACAATTTCTTGTGGGGTCTGGAGCGTTATTTTGAGGCAACCAACATCGTCGAAGATGCTGCAAAGTTGCAGACAATCCCATTTTACGTTGTGGATGCCGCCATGCTTTGGTGGCAGAAAAAGCAAGGTGAAGTAGAGCGTAAGACTTGTACAGTGGATATGCAGGCAGATTTCTGGCACAAAATCAAAAAATAATTCTACTCGGAGAATGCAGAGTACTAAGCACTAAGCATGTGCACAGTTACAGAGACTCACACACAAGAATGGGGCACGTGAGTATGTCGAAGAGTTTTCTGAATTGATGTTGGAAATTCCAGATATGATTGAGAAAGAGGCGTTGTTCGCATGAAACCGTGGACAAGGATGGAGGTGCAGTGATGAAATGTACAAGATCTTTCAGTGGCAATAGTGGTGGCAAAGTCTTTTGTGGAGTTTCGCAAGATGGAGCTTAAAGAAAAAGGCTCGAAGGAGAAAAACAAAAGCAACGGAGGGAGGGAGACTACTCGTCATAAAGCAAGGACAAATGATCTAACTCGCCTTCAAACTCCTACAAATAGGGCGAGAAAGATCGACCAAAGTTATTTGGGTATCTAATTTGCATCGAACCTCATCGGGCTGCTGACTGTCCTAAGCGGCACAACCTGTCTGCAATAAGCCAATGAGAGACTGAGGAAAATGCAGAGGAGAAAGAAATGCTTAGAACGATGGTGCGACTGAGTAGCATGAGAATCATGACAAGTAAGGAAGATTGGTCGGACGAAGGCCAAAAGAAAAGCAAGCCGACTCAAGAGGAGGAGATTTCTGGCAAGGAAGGGTTGGGATCTCGAGATAAAGAGGCTGTGTTTGGTGTTTGGGATAACAACAGTTGGAGGAGAAAGTCCAGCGCATTAAAGAGGACCATCGAGATGATGGGGCGCTCCAATAGAGGATGCAAGAGACTGGCCAACGCATTGAGGAGGACCATGAGGAAGGTGGGGCACTCCAATTGAGGATGCAATGGCTATTCAACAAGGCGGCTAGCACCAGTTCAAGCCATGTCAAGGAGATATGCACAACCTCTCTTGATGGTTTGAAGTTCGGATAGCACAATGGACCTGCACGACTTCAGAATCTTGTTCACAAGGGAAGTGTGAGAGAAGACGTGGAAGGAGCTACGGGTGACATTACACCAAAGCCTCAATAACTTAAAGATAAATTATGACAAAGAACTCGCAAACGAGAAGGTTGCAGAGTTCATGACCACGATGGAAATGTTGCAGAACTAAGTGGGGGAGAATGTCACACATCGCACTTCAACGCAGCAGCACATGCGAGCCAGCTCGTAATACTAATACATCACAGTATTTGAAGTCGAGGAGATGTGGAGCGTGTACACTACCACACAATGAGATGTGACACAGCCCGCAACAGTGTGCGAGCCAGCCCGCAACAACGTGCATGGCAGCTCGTGGAGTAGTTACCAAAATAGTTTCTTGCAAGGGCTGCCACATTTGAATGAAAGGGTGGGACACAAAAGGCTTTTGGATAACATCAAGGAGGCTACCCAAATTCGAATTCAAAGGTTGCCATATTCCAAAATGTTGCCAGCAAACCGAAGGGGTGCAACGAAGCAATGCAACCCTGCTGCTACACATATGGCCATTTGGCCTAAATACAATAGGTAACCTTTCGACCTCATTTGTACCAACTAAAGGGCTGCCAAAATTTTATAAATAGGTAGGCCCCTTCATTGTAACACATTCAGAACTTGTAGGAGAGATTCTACGAAAAATAATCAATAAAGATTCTGAGTTGCTGAATCCTTTTTTGCTATTCATTATTTCCGCTGCGGGTATGAACATTTTGAGTGAAGAGGCTGACTTGGGGGCGAAATAACCTCAAGCGCTGGCACGCTTAAGCAAAGTCCAAAATTTACGGGTGATACTAGGCACGGGGTGGGGCTCTATTTAGTAGTATAAGTGTGGATAATTTGTGCATCCTGGGCCACACACAGTAATTTCTATTCTAGCATATCATTGCTGATGCGCTTTATTTCCTTATTCAATTTTTTCCAATGAGGGTGTATTTTCGGAATAGGTTTTTACCGATGCCAACTGTTGCGACCTTGTACTATGTACAAAAAGAGTTCCTACCTGTTGATAGGCAGAGTTTCTTTAGGTGGCTACAGTTGGGTATGTAAAGTTAGGTGAGTAGTGCCTACGGTCAGGACTTGAGAACATTATGTACATCGCTATAATCTGACGTCTTCTTGTTTTGATTTGATTAGTGAAAATGAAATATTTTATTCTAAAAAAACAATTAGTTATGTTTAATGGGAAGTATTATTCTATCATTATTTATGAGATGCATACAATTTTACCTCGTAGCTCTCTCTCCATTTCGATATAGAACCTCATCCTCTCTAAATTGATAACATATCCAAACGGATAAAAAATGTCGATCCCGAGATGGAGCTAGTGTTTGAAATTAATAATCTCTCTACCGTGATAATTAATTTTTTCCAAAAATTTCAGTGCTAGATTTTGGTCTCAATTTTTGCATAAAGTGATATTTTCTAATAAATACATTTAGTTTTACATACTTTAAAATTTTGAAAAAAAATTTAAGACTACAGTTTATGTTCGGTTTGATAATTTTTACATCGCCATTCGTTATCTTTTTTGGAGAATCTCTAGATTCAGAGTCGACTACCATCAGACACTATTTAGGGGACGGTTTTTCCAATAGCGTCTTTTATGTTTGTAAAACTTAAAGCCATGAATACAACACATTCTTAAGTGAATTCAAGTTACTTGCCACTTGTACTCAACTCTCATTGATCATCATCCATCATCATCTAAATAGTCTTCAAAAAGTCTTTGTAATTGTCGTCTTACTGTAACAAAATTATTTCAATCGAACGTAGTATCTCAATAACGCTAGATGCCACCTTTTTGTCAACTTTGATGTAAACAAAGATATAACTAAAATTTATAGATATTTTTGGTGACTTCAATTTTTTATATGTATTTAGTCACCAAAATTCAATTTAATCATTTCGTATTAAATAATATAAATCTCTGTTAAGTGATAAACTCTAATATTTTTTCATTCTAATGATCACTTTAAAAGGTTTCCAATGTACCATGATTTTCAAAGGACATTTAGCCTAACGACACAAGACTTATATAATTTCAGGGTTCAAGGCTTGACAATTATAATCATAGTATAAAAAAATTACTTTTCTACCATGTTTTTCACTTCTCGAATCTTTTTGTCAGTATGTTCATTTTCTCTCTCGTGTTATTTTGCTAGATTGAGAACTAAAATTACTTGTCCTATGGTCCCCAAACATAGAACATGTACATATAATTGTTTAGCTTGTACAAACCCTACCAGTCATGGACTGTGATGTCATGTTTTACTCAAAATAAGTAGCAAACTCTTATTTCAGATTTTAGATTAGATATCAAAATTATGGACAAAGCAACCGTCTAGGAGCCAGCCTAGAACTAGGCACAACAGCTCAAATTATGTCGTGAGATTATTGAGACTGGTTTGCTTAAGGACCACCTATTTTAATTATGACATCTAATCTAAGGGCTTGGATTTGGCACGAGAAGGGTGATTCCGTTCCCGCACAAAAAAGGGGAGACAAGGGCAAAAAGGGAAAAAATCTCTTTCCTCACGCTCCCTCCCACGTGCTCCAACACCTCCTTTTTTAATTTTATCTTGTTCGCATATTATACTAAAATAAATCAAACTGATATATTATTTAATTTTTTTATCATAAGTATTAATTAATATTAATTATTTTAATATAATAGGTTATGCTATTTTATCATAATCGGGCATGCCATTTTATGTAACCATGCATGCCATTCAATCATAATTGGACCTACATTTGATTAATTATTTAATTTATTATAAGTTTTATTAAATATTAACCTGGGCATGCCATTTGACATAACCTGGCATGTCATTTAATTAATTATTAGTTTTATTAAATATTAACCTGACATGCCATTTGACATAACCTGGGAATGCCATTTGACATAACTTGGGCATGCCATTTGACAAACACCTTCCAGCCGTTTGTAACTCAATCGACTATTAACTTCAAACATATTTTTGACATCTTTCCACTCCGAATTTTGAGAAGTAATAAACTAAAAAGTTGTAGATATACGTCTCAGCTTCGTAGAGAAACTTTAATCAACCCAATCAGTCTCCGAAGTAAGTATTTGTGGCTCCCAAACCGAAATCAGTCAACCGTAACTCGGTCGACTCTTGATTTCAAACATATATAAGACATCCTTAGACTCTAAATTTGGAGAAGTTATAAACTACAAAGTTGTTGATATATGTCTCAGCTTTGTCTAACAACTTGAATCACCTCAATTAGACTCAGTAGTAAGTAGTTGTGGCTCTCCATCCAAAACCTGTTGACCGCTTCTCACCGTCGCCGAACATGCAATTTGACATAAGTGGGCATGCCTTTTAACATCATTGGGCATGCCAATTTATCAAACTTGGGCATGCCCTTTTTTTATCACCAAACATGCCATTTAACATAGGGACAAGTACATTTAAGTACCTATGGGTGACCATGAATTGAATCCGATTCAATTCAATTTGATTCGATTCGTCAAAAATTTGATTTGGATTCAAACCGGCTCAAACGAATCCTAATTTTGATTCAAATTTGTCCAAGGATGAATCGAATCCGAGTCCATATATCTAAATTCATCAATTCGACGAATTATTCGGCGAATCAAATTTTCGATTCGATTCGCCGAATAATTCGGCGAATTATGTATTAAAAAATATTTTAAAAAATAAAATAGGATAAGATTTCAAAATAGGATAAAATAATTGGGTGGGGCCGTGGGGGGAAATAAAATTTCAAACCCCGCGTCAGACTTGTCCATTCGAAGCTCAGGCCTGTCCATTCTGAGGACAAGCCATCAAATCAAATCAGCTCCCAGGCCAGGCCAGCATCAGGTTTGAAAAAAGGTTTAGAACAAAAAAAAAGGTTTCCGTTTGGAAACCAAAAAAAGTAGCCGTTTGGCTCTTTTAATTTTTTAGCTTTGGTGAAAAACTAAAATTTACGACTTATTGTCAAAATGCTTTAAATCTTAATGCAAAACATATTCCACGAACTACGTTAACACGAACTTTGATACAATTATGCCATATGGACAAAAAAGTTTATCAAATTTAATGGTCGTGTTTCTTTATGTTGTGATATATGGAGTGATCATTGGCAAACACATTCTTACTTTGGTGTTACTTGTCATTGTATAGATGATCAATGAATTTTACAAAAAAAATTAATTTCATATAGACTTTTTTATGATCAACATAGTGCGGATAATTGTTTCAAAATGTTACATGTTATTTTACAAGAATATTGTTTAGCTAAAAAAATATTTTAGATTTCGCTAGATAATGCAAGTTCTAATAACACTATGATTAGAGAATTGGAAATGCTTTGTAAAGCCATTACTTGGAGGAAAAAATTTTCATATTCGATGTGCAGGTCATATATTTAATCTTTGTGCCCAAGATAGAATTAATGCATTAGAAACTTCAATAACACAAATTAAACAAGCACTTAGTCTACTATGGGCTCGACCAACTTTACGAAAAGAATGGGCAAAAATTTGCAAATTAAACAATGTGCGAGCAAAATATTTTCTACATGATGTTAAACATTGTTAGAATTCGACTTATGAATTACTAAAAGAAGCTCTTCCATACAAAGATCTTTTTATGTATTTTTTTTACATCTCATTAAACTAATACCATTATGTTACAACCTTACGATTGGAGTCTTTGCAAAAAATTAAATGAACTTTTAGAATATTTTAATAGTACTACACATATTTTATCGAGTGTTTATTATCCTACATCTTATTTACTTTTTCTAGAATGTGTTAATATATCTTGTGCAATAAATAATGGTATCAAAATTTTGGAATTGTCAATATGTGTTAACGAGATTGCTAAAAAATAGTTAAAATATTTTAAGGACATTCCCCGACTTAATTTAATTACTACCTTTTTAAATCCAAATATTAAAATTGATGGTTTACAAACTTTGTTACATGGTTATTATGAGAATTTGGAATTTTTTTGAAAATAGTTTTAATCGAGAAACTTATGTTAATAAAATTATAATGAAGTAAAAACAGATATTATGGATTTAATGAGTGAATATTGTAATAGGGCTAGTAGTGCTTCTACATCTAATGATCCAACTCCATCTCCCTCAAAAGTTGCTACTAAATTTAGTTTTGCGAAAAAATTGCTAATGAAAAAATAAAAAAGAGCACAAGGAACTAGTTTATCTAATTCAAAATTTGATACATATATTAACACCGAAGGTAACATTTTGGACGAACTCCGCTACTCAATGACACTGGAATCTTCGGAGGCATAAGCATTGCTCGACGATTGGACCAAGGCGGATAGACGACAACAAGAATTGGTTTGGAAAAATACCGAACAACTATACAACCTCGATGATACCTCCACCGGTGAAAGCTCAAATACATCTAACTAGGTAAGTAGCTCCATAAAGGTAAGAGAACTACGTGGGCTTTGATTCCTTTGAAGCTAAGGATACGTAGGCAACTTAATTTGGTACATTAAGTGCAAGCCCAATCTTTCATTTATTTATTTTTCCAAAATGTTTAGAAATTTTTAAAAAAATTGAGAATTTAAACCAAATCCAAACTAAATTCGAATTCGGATGAATTTAATTCAAATTCAGCATTTTATAATTCGTATTTGAATTCGTTCTTGGACGAATTGAATACGTTCGAATACAAATCATGATTTTGTTAATTCGAATTTGACAAATTATAATTCAATTCGATTCGATTCGTGAGTACCATGTGGTTTCACGCTTTCCAAATTAAGGCCATGTGGTTTAAAATTGTAAATCCTGCGGTTTTTTTTGCTCGGACACACCCCAGTCTCGGGCAGCTAGGGTAGCTGCCCGGCCATTTAGCAGTCCATGTGGATGCCACGTCCCCCAAAATGGTGTCGTTTGGCATCCTACGTGAATAATTTATTGTTTAAGTCATCGCTGACGTGTGGGTAAATAACCAAAATAATTCTAAAAATCCCAACTAACCCAATATCATCTCTCTCTCCTCCCATCCATGGCTACTTTTTCCTCGACAAATTTCCCATGAAAAAAACCCCAGGTCTTACCTTGCTCATTCACCACCGTTTTCCTCTAGCAACTTAACCTCCCTCAATTGCACCTGGCAACTGTTGGAAAAATTGAATAAAAATTCAATGCAAAAGCCCAAAGTGGAAGGCCCAAGTGAAAAGCCCAAAGTGAAAATTTTATAAGGAGATTTTTCTTATTGACTAGGAAATAAGTTGACCACATGGATAGCCAACTCGGACCGTTGCGAGGATGGTGCGTAGCACCATCCGAGCACGAGCACGAGCACGTACGTGTGCGCATGGCGCATTGGACGCAGGTCGCAATGGGCACTTTATGGCGCACTTGGCACTTTGCACGTGCGCAACGTCACGAGGAGCTGAGGAGCCTTTAATTTTGGCAAATTCCAGACGGGTCCAAAACGTCCCAGAAATTTCCACACGGCCGAAGGAGTGTAAGCGAAGGCTTGTCCATCCGAACGGTCACGAAGAAGTGCAGAAAGGTGCCTGTGCTCAGATGCCCACCGAACACGAGCGGAGGGCTGCCTGCCGAAGGGTTCCAGAATGCCTCCGAAGAGCCATGAGCGCAGCCAGTCTGCCTGCTGGCCGAACGGACGTGCCCCTTCGGAGTGCCAGCCTCCCTCCCATTCAGCGCCTATAAATAGGCCTCTTCCCCTCATTTGCATTTCACCCCAAAAACTTATTGCATAATAATTCTTTAGCAATAGCTCTCTCTCTCTCTCTCTCTCTCTCTCTCTCTCAGAAAAGTATGAATATCCAAGGTTCGCCTGAAGCTTCGAGGGTCGTTGTGCTATGAACTAGGAAGCAGCCTAGTCGTTGTATCTTGGGGATGATTACCGCAGTCCGTAAGCACTGAATACACTCGTCTTACGGAGAAAGAGTCCAACTCTTGCCTCAACTATACCAAATCCTAATCAAGTACACCACCTCCGACAAACAACAATTGTAAGACGAGATCAGTGTACTTGATGATGGTATCATCAAGCTCCGCACCAACACTAGTGCCAGTTGTCCCGAGAACTGCCCACGCCGAAAGGCCAGCCAAGTTCAATGGTACCGAGTTCAAGAGGTGGCAACAGAAGATGCTGTTCTACCTGACGACGATCAACCTGGTCTGATTCTTGAAGGAAGAGACTCCGAAGGTAGCGGAAAATGAGGCTGATCCACAGAAGATTAATGCCCTCGATGCATGGAGTCACATCGACTTCCTATGTCGTAACTATGTCCTGAATGGCTTAGACGATACCCTTTACAATGTCTATGCAGGTACAAAGACTGCGAAAGAATTGCGGGACTCCCTGGAGAAGAAGTACAAAATGGAGGATGCTGGGATGAAGAAATTCATCGTCGGAAGGTTCCTCGACTTTCAGATGGTAGACTCCAAGAAGGTTATAGACCAAGTTCAAGAGCTGCAGCTGATTCTACACGAGATTCACACCGAAGGCATGCAAATCAGAAAATCCTTCGAGGTGGCTGCTCTAATCGAAAAGCTACCCCCCTGTGGAAGGACTTTAAGAACTACCTCAAGCATAAGAGGAAAGACTTGGGACTGGAAGACCTGATCGTGAGACTAAGGATCGAGGAAGATAACCAAAAGTCCAAAGTCAAGACCAGCAGGACCAACTCTGAGGCTAAGGTACACCTTGTTGAGGGAGGTACCGGTAAGAAGAGGAAGAAGCCCGGGAATAAGCAGGAAAAGCAAGAGCCAAAGCAAAAGAAGGCTAAAAAGATCAAGGGCAATTGCTTCAACTAGGACAAGCCCGGTCACATGGCCAAAGATTGTCGCTTGCCAAAGAAGGACGATCATGAGAAGGCTAACCTGGCTGAGGACATGTCTGAGCTACACCTATCCATCAGGTGTTTGAAACTAATCTGGTGGATAACCCAAGAGAGTGGTTCATAGACACAGGGGCAACCCGACACATCTGCTCAGACAAGGAGATGTTCTAGAACTTATGGGTAACTCTACAACTTCCCCCGTAGTTGGAATAGGCAAGGTGGTGCTGAAGCTGACCTCTGAAAAAAAGTTGACCCTCAAGGATGTGCTGCATGTCCCAGACATTCGTAAGAATTTAGTATCCGACTCACTATTAAGCAAAGCTGGGATGAAACTACTATTCGAGGCTAATAGGTTTATATTGACTAAGGCTAGTACCTTTGTAGGAAAGGGCTACCTCGAGAGGGGGCTCTTTAAGATGAATGTAATTAGGGGTGAGCTTTAAACCGTAAAAAATGGACACCGCACCAAACCGCAAAAATGGACACCGCAATTTTGAAACGGTGTCGGTGTGCGGTTTGACCCCGCACCGCACGTGGTCGGTACGGCGTCGGTTTGGGAATGTTACCGCACCGCTCACACCGCACCGCACCAATTATATTAAACGACGTCATTTTATTTAAGGGTTATTTCAACCCAAAAACGACGTCGTTTTACCAATTATATAAAACTCCTTCAGATATCCCTCTCTCCAGTCCTGACCTCCATTTCCCCCTCCGCCTCGACACCCTCCACGGTCGTGCTCCTTCATCTCTTCCTTTGTCCTCCATGGTCGTGCTCTTCCAAACCCCTAAATTTCTGAAACCCTAAACCCCAAAACTGAAAAACCCCAAATCTTGAACCCCAACTCCGACGGTCTGCCCTCCACCGGCCTCCACTCTCTCCCTCTCTCTCTGGCGTCGTCCTCGTCCACCTCGCAGTGTCTGGTCGTTTTTCTTATTAATCTTAGTTTACGTGGGATTAATTGTGGGCTTTATTTTTTTCTGGGTTGATAATGGACCTGGGTTTGGTTGGTTAATTGGTTTTATTGCTCGATGCTTGTACATCCCCTGCAATTTTCTGGAATTAATTGTGGAATTTTCTGGAATAAATTTCAACTTGGTTGAGGACTAGATTGATTACATACAAGAAAAATTGAAGTATTGTGTGAGAGGCTGGCGAATCTGTTATGTAATCTTATATGAAAGATTCTTTGTTGATAATTTAGGAACTGTGTATTTTCTGTTCATTTGTTTTTCCAGTCTTTGAGATCTTGTTTGAGAGTTTGTGAATTTTCTTAAAGGTTGGTTCTATTTAAAATCAAATAATTTTCTTAACCATGATACATTTAAGTTCTAACTTCATTCTTTATGTCATTGCAGAACTTGAGGAAGAATTTGAAGCCGAAGATGATGACTAAAGGGGCTGCTTCGAGGATGGAAGTTGTTGGCTGGAACTTGTGGAACTCGTTGAATTTAATGTTGAACTTGTTGAATTTGATGTTTAACTTGCTGGCTGGAGGCTTGTCATTGTTTTGTTGTTGTGAGCTTGGCGGCTTGCTACTGAACATGTTGAATTTGTTGAACTTGCTACCCGACTTGTTGAATTCGTAAACTTACATTTTGTGAACTTTGTGGGTTTATTGTTTTTGTGGGCTTAATTTTTTACTGCTGAAATTTCGTGGGTGGTGTTGTTTTGTGGGCTTAATTTTTTGCCCAAAAAATTGATGGAAATAGTCATTCGTGGGTTTGTTGTTTAGTGGGCTAAAATTTGGGCCTACCGAACTTGGCCCAAATTGCTGTGTCAAACCGCACCCCGCACCGCACCACTCCGACACAGCGACGCCCCGAACACCGCAGTTTTATACAAAATCGCAAACCGCACGGTGTGCATATTACGACATTAAAAATTGCGGTGCAGTGTCAAAAGTACACACCGAAACCGCAACACCGCACCGAACTCACCCCTAAATGTAATAACTATAAAACGCGCCTTTGAAGGGCCTAATAATGTTATCAATTCTTCTTACTTGGCTGAGTGTTCTAACTTATGGCATAATAGATTAGGACACGTAAATTTGAGCTCACTAAGAAAGTTAGTAAGTTTAAATTTATTGCCCAAAATGGAGTTTGACCCAAACAACAAATGTGAAGTATGTGTAGAGGCAAAAATGGCTAAAGCATCTTTTCATTCAGTGGAAAGAATTACTACACCTTTAGAGTTAATTCATACCGACATGCGATATGAAACAAGTGCAAACTAGAGGTGGGAAAAAGTATTTCATCACATTTATTGATGAGTGCACGAGGTACTGTTATGTACACCTCTTGAAAGGAAAAGACGAAGCTCTGAGTCATAAGAATGAGGTTGAAAATTAACTTAACACTAAAATCAATATGATTTGAAGTGATAGAGGGGGAGAATATGTAGCTCTGTTTGAGGAATTCTGCCAATAAAATGGCATTATTCATCAGACAACAGCTCCATACTCACCTTAATCAAATAGCGTAGCTGAGCGCAAGAATCAAACTCTTAAGGAGATGATGAATGCTATGTTGATTAACTCGGGCTTATCACAAAACTTATGGGGGGAAGCTGTGCTCTCAGCTAATCACATTCTAAATAAATTTTCACACAAGAAAAGGGATAAAATCTCATATGAATTATGGAAAGGAAGAAAGCCTTCCTACTGTTACCTTAAAGTGTGGGGGTGCCTAGCCAAAGTAGAAATACCTCCACCTAAAAGGGTGAGAATAGGACCCAAGACCGTTGACTGCATTTTTATCAGATATGCTTACAATAGTAGCGCCTACCGATTTCTAGTGCACAAGTCTGAAAACCCTGAAATCAACGAGGGAATGGTCATGGAATCAAGGAATGCAACATTCTTTGAGAATATCTTTCCTAAAAAGGAAACGAAAGAAGTAAGCTCAAACAAAAGAAGTTATGAAGCTACACAAGGCTCTGATCAAGGTGCTGAGGAACCTAAGCTGATAAGAGGACCAAAGTATCCAAGTCTTTTGGTGAAAATTTTATGACGTATGTGTTAGAAAATGAACCTGGGACAATCCAAGAGACATTATCTAGTCCAGATGCTCCTCTCTCGAAAGAAGCTATCAACAATGAGATAGAGTCTATCATGCAAAATCACACGTGGGAAATCGTAGATCTCCCACCACGTTGCAAACCTTTAGGTTGCAAGTGGATCATTAAAAGGAAATACAAAGCTGATGGATCAATCGATAAGTACAAAGCTCGGTTGGTAGCTAAAGAGTTCAAACAGAAGGAAGAATATGATTTCTTTGACACGTATTCGTCGGTTACAAGAATCACATCTATTAGAGTACTCATAGCTGTCGCAGCACTCTATAACCTCAAGATACATCAGATGGATGTAAAAATAGCTTTTCTAAATGGAGAACTAGAAGAGGAGATATATATGGAACAACCTGAAGGGTTTGTTGCCCCCGGACAAGAACATAAGGTATGCAAGCTGGTCAAGTCACTGTACGGGCTAAAACAGGCACCGAAACAATGGTATGAGAAATTTGACAGAACAATGATGTCAAATGGCTTTAAGATCAATGAGTGTGATAAGTGTGTATACATTAAAGGCACACCTGATGCTTACGTGATTGTATGTCTGTATGTAGACGACATGCTAATCACGGGAAGCAGTAATGATCTTATCGTGAAAACTAAGAACATGTTAAAGAACAACTTTGACATTAAGGATATGGGTCTAGCTGACATCATACTAGGGTCTAGCTGGTCAAGGAATTTCTACGATGGCTGAAGGATATGTGTAAATATTATTGTCTTGGTTTACATAAAAAAGCTGACCAATTCAAGACATCGCGTTCACTGAGCAGCAAGTAAATCTGATAACGTCTTACTATAGAAGGTTCAAAGCCATAAGCGACCTATCTCGATGCAATGATATTTCGTCAGAACTTTTCTTAAAAGTGTCAGCATGCATTAATCATCATTCATGTGGGGGATTGTTGGAAAAAATTGAATGCAAATTCAATGCAAAAGCCCAAAGTGGAAGGCCCAAGTGGAAAGCCCAAAGTGGAACAAGAGAGTGCATTACTACATTGGAAACAACAAGGAAGATTTTCAAGTTTATAAGGAGATTTTCCTTATTGAAGGAAATAAGTTGACCACCTAGATAGCCAACTCGGACCACCTAGATAGCCACCTAGATATCCAAGCACGAGCACGAGCATGCGCACGCACACGTGCGTGTGCACATGGCACATTGGACGCAGGTCACAATGGGTACTTTGTGGCGCACTTGGCACTTCGTACTTGGGCATTGTCGTGAGGAGCTGAGGAGCCTTTAATTTTGGCAAATTCTGGATGAGTCCAAAACGTCCCAGAAACTTCCAGACGGTCGAAGGAGTGCGAGCGAAGGCTTGTCCATCCGAACGGTCACAAAGAAGTGCAGAAAGGTGCCTGTGCTCAGATGCCCGCCGAAGGGACACGAACGGAGGGCTGTCTGCCGAAGGGTTCCAGAATGCCTCCGAAGAGCCACGAGCGCAGCCAGTCTACCTGATGGTTGAACGGACACGCCTCTTCGGAGTGCCAGCCTCTCTCTCATTCAGTGCCTATAAATAGGCCTTTCCCCCTCATTTGTATTTCACCCCGAAAACTCATTGCATAATCATTCTTTAGCAATAGTTCTCTCTCTCTCTCTCTCTCTCTCTCTCTCTCTTAGAAAAGTCAGAATATCCAAAGTTTGCCTGAATCTTCGAGGGTCGTTGTGCTACGAACTCGAAAGCAGCCTAGTAGTTGTATCTTGGGGACGATTACCGCAGCCCGTAAGCACTGAATACGGGGTAATCTTGTCTTATGGAGAAGGAGTCTAACTCTTGCCTCGACTATACCAGATCCTAATCAAGTACACCACCTCCGACAAACAACAGCAACAACAAGAACTCAACTTTCCAAACCTAGAATCCAAGATCCAAACTTTCAGATCCACCCCACCGAAGCTGTCTCTCACCCAGCTCTGCTCCTCCCACCATGCTAATAACGGCCTCTCCAGCGTCCGATCCGCCGTCTCCGCCTTTCACTCCTCTGTCCACCATGCCGCTCTGAGTTCTCTGACCCCCACGCCGCTGTCCTCTCCAAGGCCACCCAGCTCTCTAACCTCCACCACACCGCCGACCTCTTCCGGATGATCGGGGAGTGCTTGCGGGGCGAGGCGATGGGGGTCCTAGAGAGGTGGGGACAGTGACGATGGAGGAATGCTGATGAAATTATTATGTGCTATTCTTAGTTGTAATCTTGGAGGAATGTTGATGACAGTGACGATGAAGGATACAAGGGCTCTTAATAAATACCATTTGATCTCAGTGTAATTTCCTTTTGTAATTATCATGGAGTTTTTAATAAACAGGTTAGGCATTTTTAAGAGATTGGAGCGGGTTGGGCATTTTTATCCATCTTATTTGGTCAGAATAATTTTGTGTTGGGTTGATGATCTGACTTGGAGGAAGAAGGTCTGGGACGAAGGAGGGGGAGTTGGGGAGAAGAATGGAAGGATTTTTGAAAATTATAAACCAGATTGATACTAATTGGTAATTTATCATAGTTGATCTCAGTGTAATTTCCTTTTGTAATTATCATGGAGTTTTTAATAAACAGGTTAGGCATTTTTAAGAGATTGGAGCGGGTTGGGCATTTTTATCCATCTTATTTGGTCAGAATAATTTTGTGTTGGGTTGATGATCTGACTTGGAGGAAGAAGGTCTGGGACGAAGGAGGGGGAGTTGGGGAGAAGAATGGAAGGATTTTTGAAAATTATAAACCAGATTAATACTAATTTATAATTTATCATAGTTGACGTCAGCGACGATTTCACCAACGAGATGTCAGCGACCATTTCGGGGGACGTGGCACCCACATGGACGGCCAAATGGCCGTGAAGCTACCCGACCTGCCCAGAACTCGGGTGTGTCCGAGCAAAAAAAATCACAGGACTAAAAAATATAATTTTAAACTACATGGCCTTAATTTTGAAAGCGTGAAACTACATGGCACTTAAGTGTACCTTTTTCTTTAACATAAGTGGACTTACCATTTGATATAACCGGGGTATGCAATTTGACATAACCAAGCATGTCATTTGACAAACACCTTTCAACTGCTTGTAACTCGGTCAACTATTAACTTCAAATGTACTTTCAATATTATTTTACTCCAAATTTGGAGAAGTCATAAACTGAAAAGTTGTAGATATAAGTCTCAGATTCACACAGCAATTTGAATCAACTCAATCGGGCTTCGGAGTAAGAAGTTATGGCTCTCGAACTGAAACTTGTTCTCGTAACTCGGTCGACTCTTAACTTCAAATGTATTTTAGACATCCTTAGACTCCAAATTTAGAGAAGTCATAAACTATAAAGTTGTAAATATACGTCTCAAATTCTCCTAGCAACTTGAATCACCTCAATCGGATTACGGAGTAAAAAGTTGTGACTCTCCAACCGAAACTTGTCCTCAGTCATGTTTCATTTAATTAATTACACGGCTGTCTATTAAGTAGTCAAAATAAGAAATTTAATATCTTAATATGTATTTAATCGTTGGTAATTAATTGCCGCGTGACCCGTAATAAAATATCGAAAAAACTAGCAATTAACTACACACGTGGTTGTGGTAAATCTTGAAAATACCCCGCGTGAATCGGGGCCGTTTGATCTTCCATGTAGCTTGATGGGGCTCATCCTACGTCTCAGATGATTTTTCGCACTATCCGCAATTGACGTATTAGTCCCCGCACCAAATCCGAGCGCTAATTGAATATGAATAGCATTGAGACCTTGTTGCTTTTGGTGGAGAGTATCTCGTCATATCATCAATTTTGTCTCCCGAAATTGTCCATTTAATTTTTTCTTCAATCTATTAGTTATTTGAAAAAAATATTAAAAATTTCAATGCGACGTGATATTAAAATATGGCAAAATTGTAACTACCAATTTTAGTTTTAACGCATGCTCATGTTGAACAAATAATATCTAATTTATTTATTTAGAATAACCTTTTTACTTGTTTTAAGTGATGGATGGTGATCCAACCTTAATTAAATATGATAAAGGCAGGCAATAATTTGAGCATAGCTCCACTGAGCAACTAGATATAGAATATAGATGGACCTTTTTATGCACTGCTTTAGGTAACATGTACACATGCTACAAGGACAATTGCTTGTTTTATAGCAATTTCTTTTTGTGTGGAAGTTTTATGGCCAATTGCTCTTAAGTTATCGGATAGTACTTAATAAAATATCATTTTCCCACAGTTCCACTAATGTACAAACAGAAAAACGATAATTAGTTTTTAACTTTTTATGACTATTTGCAAATAAATCTCAAATAAAATAGATTTTTATGTAAAATTATTTATTTCTTTATAACTGATTTTAGCTACCATATTGCAACGTTAAAATAATAATAGAAATTTTTAGTTAGCTTTGAACATTTGAATTTATTACAAAGTTTTCTCGAAGTGGTACACATTAAAATAGATTTGTATTTTCTATTTTTTGAAATTAAATTTAGGACATATTAATCAGATTATTTAATATTATAAATCTTTTCAAATTTTATAATTTATTAACCTTACTTGTTAATTTTTCTCCTTATAAATATTATATTATATTTACAGTTAGCATTTTTAATAGTGCACACGACAATCTAGGAACAAAGTAAAAAAGTTCAAACAGAAGAAAATGCAAAAATGTCATTGTTTAAGGAGAGAAGCTTAGAGTCAGAGACATTTTGAACTTGTTATAACAATTTGGAACAGACGGATGATGAAAAATTAATTGTCTACCACTATTTTGGTAGGTACTTTAACCAATGTTTTGCTCCAAATATGTAAAGGGAGCCATTCACAGATCTTTGCTATTGTGTGTATAATAATTTTTATAACATCTGATATATGAATATTTATTAAGTTGACTAATCTAAATTTGAGTTGAGTAATATTTTTTTGAAAAATGGAACAACTCTAAAAACAAATACTTAATACTGTTGTTTTATCAAAAGTTTGTAATCAAAATTTTTTAAGTAAACTAGATTAATCATCTAATGTATCGTTTCATATCTATAATAATTCTGCAGCTGCAATTATTAATCATCTAATGTATCGCTACTTTGATTAATAAAGTTTTATTTACCTCTCAAAAAAAGGGAAAATTACGCTTACGTCCCTGTAGTTTAGTTTCCCTCCCTCTCAGGTCCCTGCGTTTCTGAAATCCTTGTTGACGTCCCCCAAGTTTGGTTTTAGAAACTCTTGAGTCCCTCGCTGACGCCATCCACTCATTTTTTTTCATTTTTGTCATTAAAATTACTTAAATACCCTTTTAAAAAATAAAAAAACCCAATGTTCATCTTCTTCCCTACGATTATCCTTCTTCTTTTTCCCTAAAAAGAATAAAATCAAACCAAATCGAAACCAACAAAATTCAATGTTCGCCCGGAGGAACCGCCGCAGCAGAACTCTCTAGACTCGAAGCTCTCCGGTGGTCTTGTTGTCGAGTTCGTTGGCCGGAGTGTGGCTGTTCACCGAGGTTGATGACGATAGTGGTTCCAGGTCACTGAGGTTGATGACGATGCCGTTCTCAACGTCCAATCGCATCTGGACGTTTCCCACCGAGGTTCTCGAGAAACGAGGCGCACCATTCAGCCCTCGTCGGGGTCTGATAAAAAAATCATGAACACACCGACGTCAATCTCTCTTAAACTAGAGTAAAGTTTTCGCTTGAGTTCTTGACGAACTCTAACTTCGAAAATTGGGGTGATGAACCCTAACTTCGAAAATTGGGGATTTTCTCCCAAATTCCGAATCGACCCAATCTCCCCCCTAAGGAAATCGACACAATCCTCAAATCTGACCCAATTAAGAAGCCCGAAGTGGGACTGGAGACGATGGATGGTGGTGCGGCTCTTAGAAAGAGGAAGAAGAAGACGGCTGAAGGTTTGCATGCTGATGTCCTTATGTTCGATAGTGCTTGGTTGTCGGTGGGGTGTTCTTAATGGCCTTTAGCATTCTTTGGCTTAGCAAGTTCAATTGCGTAGGTTAATTAATTAGCACATGGTTGTTGATTCCAGTTTAGTGTGTGAATAACTTGTGCATTCTGTTTCATTTGTTTTCGGGATTTGTTGCAGATGGGAGTGATGGCAACATGTGATTTTTTTTCGGTTGGCTGAGTTTGATTTGGATGGATCTTTGGAGAGGAAGAAGGAGGTGTTTTTCATTTAGGGACCCGAAAGTATAATAAAATCAAACACGAGGGACTTTGGCGTGTATTTTGCAAACAGGGAGGACTTTTTAGTATATTTAAGAAAAATTGAAGAACTACAGAGTAATTTTCCCTTTTGTTTTTGTTTCAGTAGTGTATTTTTGTCATTTCAATGACAAAAATGAAAAAAAAAAGTTACTGACGTCAGCCAGGGACCCTAGAATTTCTAAAACCAAACACAGGGGATGTCAGCATAGATTTTAGAAATGCAGGGACTCGAAAGGGAGGAAAACCAAACTACAAGATCTGAACGTAATTTTCCCCAAAAAATTGTGCAGGTGCAAGTTGATTGTACAGTTTCGGTTTGGTGAAGGATTAGATCGTTCATTGTGTACGAAAAGCGGGCCCATTGGCCTAAGCCTGTACGAAAGGGCAAGGCGCAATTAAAATGTTGGGCTGGAGTAGTTGAGCCATGTGTTTTTTTGCATTATTTTGATGAACGTTTCTTTTCAGTTCTGGGAATCGATTGTTACCGAACATCTTTTGGCATTTAATCCGAGCGACACCATGTTGACACGAATTCATCATTCAATTGATGGAATCTCAGTCTTTCTTAAAATAGCTACGCTGTAAATCGAGTAAAATGTAACTAACACCTATTTTAGAAACTTTAAGTGAAATGTTACACACACACTTTTTCTTGTTAAAAAAAGTACTCACTTTCTGATAGCTAAAATTATATATTTTTCCAATATGATAATTACACACAGAGCGTACATTTAAGTACCGATCTCCTATGAATTTAGGTAAAAGTAGTACATTGTAGTTTGAGAAACTTGCACGTCACTATTCTATAATTAAAAATCTTGATCGAATGACTGGATTTCTCTGGTTGACTCTGAATACAATTTTTGGACAAAATACACCTAGTTATAATTAGGAAATTTTTTGGGTTTTAATTTTTTAAATAAAAATATGAGAAAACTTCATCTCCTTTCCAATATCTTTATATTTTTCTGATTTGCTTTTTAATTTTTGTTTTATTTGATATTTACTATTTAGGGGTAAAACTCCTTTTAGGCGTACGAGGCCACTCTAGCTATATTTTGTTTGGATTTGAAGGATACCATATTCTCATGTTCTTATATTCGAGACATGATTAGCTGATTGAAACTTTATTACCAATCACTATCCAATTTTCTTTTTTCTTTTCCATCTCAACGTTGAGATGTTATCGGATCTGCTAAGGCTTCTTCTGAATTTTTTTTTGGTATAAATCAAATCTTGTTGCGAGATGAATATTTTCATTGCCAATTAAACTAATACTAATGAATGATATAAACTCGAAATCTTTATGATGTTCTTGTTGTGAATGTCTCAAATTCATATTTAGTTATTTTTTATTATAATAGAAGTTCTAATTAGATGAGAACTATATTTTTTTGTAGCTGATTATGGCTAACCAGCTATAAATAGAGGGTATGGTTTAGGGATTCCTTAGGCAATTACACTAGTGCGGCAGAGAGAAAGGTTTGAGGCAATAGCCTCGCCATAGCCTATGTATCTGTTATACTCCACATATTATAGTGAAAGATCGTCTCAACCCTATGGATGTAGGTCAGTTTACCGAACCACGTATATCGCGTGTCCTCATTGTTCCGTATTATCCTATATCTCTATGTTGTTGAGTAAAGGCGTATCGAATCTGCTTATGTTGTCCTAACAACTAGTATCCGAGCTTTTGATGTGTATCCGAGTAAAATTGATGAAAAGATCAATTTGACTTTGTTGAGGGATTTCTCAAAGAGTGGCAGATTCGTAATTCCATAAGAGAAATTAGGTAGGGGCAATTTGGTAATTTTAGGCCAAAATTGGGGGGAAATTGATTTAGGGTTTTAACCATTTTTGAAGATTGCTGCCACCCAAGGAAGGGAGCCCGTCGCCGGCCGTTCACCAAATGCTAGTCGTCGCCCCTCGCAGGTCCGTAGTGGCCGGTTGCAGCCTCGCGCCGTCGTGAGCCTCGAGGAGAGAGGCAGAAGAACCCGATGAGAGAAAGTAAGGAGAGGATCGTCCGTCCGTCGCGCTTGGAGTAAATCGCTCGCGCCATCGCCGCTCCTAGAAGTGGAGAGACGGAGCCCTCGCTCCCTGTCACACCACCGTTCGTCGTCGTCACTCCGTTATAAGTTGTTCCCCGCAGAGAAGAGGGAGGTGAGAAGTGCCTCGCGTCCATCCTGTTGGGGAGAGAGAATCCCATATCGGGGAGAGAGAAGAAGGGATCGAGGACATCTCCCAAACTGCGTCAGCACGTGTCCATGCACCGCCCGACCGCCAGGAATAGAGAAACCTCAGGAACTGCCGTGCAGCCAACGGCGGTCACCACCGTTGAAATTCTGCCAACCGTCACCTCCTTGCTCCTTGGTGTTTTGGGTTGTTGGAGGAGAAAAACCATAGATTTCACCAAATGTCAACAGTTTGATTATTTGACCAAAAGTCAACATATTGATTAAAAGTAAATTATTTTGCTAATATACAATTTCTTCAGCATTATTGTGGTATGCATGTATGAAGATTGGGCAGATTTGATGGGCATGGTGTCTTTATTCGTCCGAGTTTAGGTTGACCTAATGGAAGTCAAATTAAGGTCATGTTGAAGCAGATTGATTTAAGTCAGGTTGATTTAGAGTTGAAAATCGGTCATGAGATTTGTTTCAAGGTGAAGGATGTTTGGTTAGTTGATCCAAATCTTATTGGACTTAGAGCTCGGGCCTAATGAGATCAATGAGAAGGTATCTTTAAAGACTCCCTTCTTCCATGAGATTTCATCTGGTATGTTTTGAGTTCATATATGTGTTGGACCAATATGTGGATTGTGTGGAGACCTTGACCAGAGCTTGTGCCTAGTACTCGTTCACGAGGCGCAGATGCAGTGCTGCACAATGCAGATTGGCACAGGTTTCGCGCAGATGCAATGCAGAGGTGGGCGTAGTGCAGCTTAACACAGATATGACATAGATGCTGATTGGGCGCAGTCAGTTTGACATAGATTTAGCGCAGTCCATAGAATAAGTGCAATGCCGTTTTGCACACATTTGGTACAAGTGTCAGTTTACTCACATGTTTCGCAGGTTACCACCAGATTATCCACGAGGATGAAGGAGTGAAGTACAATAATTTCAAGATTGGTATCGAGGAAGGTGATCACAAGAAAGTGATAAAAAGTCCACAAGCTGGTGCAATGTGCAACAATTCTAAGATTGGTGTCCAGCAAGGTATTCATGAAGTGATGTAAGGCGAGAGAGGTTTCACCAGGAGGTGATGAAAAGCCAGATAGGCATTCACGAGAAGGTGATATAAATCCAAAAGTTGGTGCCCTTTTCTCCAGTTTGATCGAGATAGATCAATGACCACATGAAGGTGAAGATTTTTCATAGAGGTAGAGTAGCGAACTACAGTTGAGAAATATCGTCTCACCCCGTGGATGTAGGTCAATTGACCGAATCACGTTGATGGCGTGTCCTCATTGTTTGTTATTATCCTATATCTCTTTGTTGTTGAGTAAGAATGTATCAAATTTGCTTCCGCTGTCCCTACAGTTAGAACCATTTTCATCTCCTAATCTACCTACTCGGTGCTAATTTTTGTTTGATTTCTCCATGAAACATCGAGTTCAAAAATCATTTAAAAGTAAGAAGAGAGAAAAAAAACAACGATGTGTACTTCTGTGGACAGGAACAATTTCCACGGTGGAAAATCCTATCTTTATCTTTGGTCTTAAAATCCATTATCTTTATCTCCCAATAAAAACTAGCAACCTCCTCACCCTATCAAACCGCATTTTCTTTACCCCACACCACATAAATAAAGCACATAATTTACGTCCTCAATCTCCAGGACTCAACGATTAAAATTAGGAGAGTTGGTCTAACTAATAAGAAATTTGAATTCATTTACAAAGTTAATAAATTTAAGCTTTATAGATGTGAAATATGTTATTAAGAAAATCATTTGAAAATAAAGTATGATCGTACTCGACTATGAAAGAGAATCTATATTATAGATTTACCAAAAAATCTCCCACAATTACCCCTCTCTTCTGCGGATAATACCCAAAGAGCCCTCATTCTCTGTTATAAAATGATTTGAACCAAGAGCTACCCTCCAAACTCAAGAAGCTTATCATTGACATTACAGCAGATATAAACATAATTGCTACTCCTGAGGCCAAAAATTGATCATAAATGCCAATCCACGTTAGAGGGAGAGAGAGAGAGAGAGAGAGAGAGAGCTGCCATTGTTCATTCAGTGCCAAGTCCTTAAATTCTTAATCTTGGTGAAGACATCAGAAGAAAGTAGTCACAAGGCAACAAAAGTACACCTGGTCAGCTAGGAGCGTGCATATGCAGGTTTTTGTTACCTGAACTGTTGGGGCTGTACCATCGTCTCATTTCCGTAGATATAAGTCAGTTAACCGAAGTACAATATATTATGTATATTTTATTCTTCTCATCTCTCGCTACTGGTGTTTCCACTTTCCTAACATGAACAGTGCTCTACTTTCTAGCATACCACATGATGGAGACATGATTTTTATAAAGGCCCTTTTCACTTGGCAATGGTGGAACCTGACCAAGGAGGAGCTGCAGCACCCAACATGGCTTCCAAGAAGAAGGAGCTTTTGTCCTCTGCCATGAAGAGAACCAGTGACTGGTTTTTTGCTTCCCTCCTCTCTCTCTCTGTCTGCTTATTACTTGTTTCTTAATTATGGTTCTTTTCTCTGTCTTTATTTTATCTGTATTTCCTGATTCCATTTTTAGTCACTGAAAGATTTTTTTCATGAGTTTTTTTTGCAGGATTTTCTCCCAGGAAATACCGAGTGATGTGACAGTCAATGTAGGGGAAGCTTCATTTTCCCTGCATAAGGTGGGATTTAATTAAGAAATTAAGCTTTAGCAACAACAATGACCATTATCTTATTAAGCATGTCTTCCACTTGGTCCAGTGAAGAATCCTGCTCATGATGCCCTGTTTCCATGCGCAGTTCCCATTAGTCTCCAAGAGTGGATACATAAGGAAGCTAGTTTCAGAATCCAGTGATGCTGATCTCACTGAGATACAACTACTGGATATCCCGGGCGGCTCGACGGCATTCGAACTTGCAGCAAAGTTCTGCTATGGGATCAACTTCGAAATAAGCACGGAAAACATTGCGACCCTTCGTTGCGCTGCCGAGTTCCTAGAGATGACCGAGGACTACGCAGTGGGAAACCTCGTGTCGAGAACCGAGGCCTATCTGAATGAAGTGGCACTCAAGAGCCTTGCAGGGGTCATCACTGTGTTACATTCATCAGAAAGTCTCCTCCCAACGGCTGAGAGAGTGAAGTTGGTGAGCCGGTGTATCGATGCCATAGCGTTTACAGCCTGCAAAGAGAGCCAATCGTCGATGCTTGGAAGGTCGGATAGCAGCAACGAAGCGATGATGATGGCTTCGTCTCTGCCTCAGTCGAAGCACATTGTCGATTGGTGGGCCGAGGACTTGGCTGTCCTCAGGATTGACATCTTCCAGAGGGTGTTGGTGGCAATGATCGCCAGAGGGTTCAAGCAATATGCTCTTGGCCCCATTCTGATGCTCTACGCTCAGAAATCGCTGCGAGGTTTGGTAAGGCTCGAATTACCTGGAACGACAGTTCATTCTGCCTCTCTTGATCTTGTTTCTTGGTTAATGAGGTTCTGTTCTATGTTCAGGAAACATTTGGCAAGGGGAGGAAGAAAATTGATCCGCAACAGGAACACGAAAAGCGGGTTATTTTGGAGACCATAGTAAGCCTTCTGCCAAGGGAGAGGACTGCAATGTCAGTTAGCTTCCTCTCCACGCTGCTTCGTGCTGCTATACATCTCGAAACGACAGTTGCCTGTCGTCTAGACCTCGAGAAGAGGATGGCGTTGCAATTAGAACATGCTGTCCTCGACGATCTCTTGATCCCCTCGTATTCATATACCGGAGACACCCTGTTCGATGTGGACACGGTCCAGCGGATCATGATGAATTTCTTGGAGTATGAAGTGGATGGGAAGAGACTTGGATTCGCAGACGACAATGAGTATGTTTCGCCCCGCGCTATCGATTTGGAACGGGTCGGGAAGCTGATGGAGAGCTATTTAGCTGAAATAGCATCCGACAGGAACTTGTCTGTTTCCAAGTTTATTGGCCTTGCTGAACTTATTCCTGAGCAATCAAGAGTAACAGAAGATGGGATGTACAGATCCGTAGATATCTACCTCAAGGTTAACCCTCTTATCTTATTATCGTAATTGTTAGGACAGCGGAAACGAAATAAAATTCCTGACAGGTAATCCTTAACAGGCTCATCCGGGATTGACCGACATGGAGAGGAAGAAAGTGTGCAGCATAATGGACTGCCAGAAGCTGTCGAGGGAGGCCTGCGCACACGCGGCTCAGAACGACCGCCTCCCCGTCCAGACGGTCGTCCAAGTCCTCTACTACGAGCAGCAGCGGCTCCGCGACACGATGGAAGGCAACGGAGACCCTCCTCCTCATCCTCATCCTCATCATCCACCTCCTTCCAAGAACAGCGTGTACTCCACCGACACTCAGCCTGCTTCGGACGAGCTGTCCAAGCTACGCAGAGAGAATGACGATCTGAAGATCGAGATGGTGAAGATGAAAATGAGGCTGAAGGAGCTCGACAGGCCCGCGACGAGGCCAGCCCCAGCGGTGGCAAGTCAGGGGACGGGTTACACCCCGTCCGCGGACAAGCCACCGCTGGGTAGGAGATCGTTTATGAACACGGTGGGGAAGAAACTTGGGCGGCTTTACCCCTTTGTGAAACCTGACGGAGTGTCTCCTACTGGTGCTAAAGGCAGGACTAAGCCACCAAAGGACCGGAGGCATTCTATATCCTGAGGCATTGTTGGTTTTTGGATTATTTTTTCAGGTCTTGTGTTTTGTTTAGAGCTAGATGTCTGGTTTGGCTGGCTTTCTATGTTTCGATTTCTCCTACGTATCGTTTGGTGTGATATTGATGTAAATAGTATTGGACTATTGTTGATTGCAATTTATATAAATATATATAACTCATGTGTGCGATAAGTCGTCATTACGTTACCCACATTAGGAATTTTTTTATATAACCACTACTGAATTCGAGAATTGGATAACGATAATAATAAATTCCTGACTAGTTAACTGATACTGATTTTGATAAGTTTATTTGTTTCAGTAGATCTGTAACGATGCTACACCAATATTGAATTTGGGTGCACTCTAGAAAGGAAATTAGACCACATCACATTACAATCACTCAATTGCAATGTAATTCAATCACCTGCAACCACTTAAATAAAATTGACGTTCTAGTTTAAACAAAAATATTCGAATTTGAATTATTAAAAATAAAATAATGTTAAATATTTATCAAAAAATATCTGTCTACTTTCAAATTTTATACTCGACTTCAACCTGAATTGATCTGTATTTAGGATGCACGGTGTAAAGAAAAATGTAATGTGCGCCAAACTAATGAAGGAATGATCAGTGATGCGTACAACAAGCCCACATCATGTTGCAGAACCATTCAAAAGTGCTGGCTTTTTCAACCAGTGGCCCGGTTACTTGGTCCAAACTATAAGAAAGCCCATTTGGGTGTTTCAAAAGGACGGTCAATTTGAAGGAAATTGAAACATTAGATTGTTACATGTATAGGCTAAAATGGGCTAGCTATCCCATAAAATTTAATCCCACTCCAAACAAATAAGCTTGTAAGCCCATTTTGAAGAGAAAACGACCAAGCCTTGAGCTTATGTATTCGCAATACAATTATACTCTCTATATTGTTATAGAGAATCGCACGCCGAAAATTGTAAGTGGGTGGTTGGACTGCTTTATAAGTGTAGAAAATCTACTAACTCATTATCTTAAAATTTTAGGTAGGATATGAAAATTTCTATATGATATCAAAGTCAATTGCTCTAATGAAACCCGCGGCCGTAGCATGTTGTGCTCACCCAACCCACATAAGCAAGCGACACAATGTACAACTCGTACAAATTTCAGCCCAATGTACTTTCATTTGAGGGAGTGTGTTGGAGAAAATTTTATAATCGTCAAAGTATGGTTTCGCATGATCAATGGTTTAGATTCCATTTTTTTATAATTTATGGTAAGTCTTATAAAATTCACTTCTTCTTTGGAAATTTTATTGAAAAATCCTTGGTACAACTTTCTGAAAGAGGGAAAAAGTGCGCATGCAGGTGAACAATTCAAGGGGAAAGGGCTCTAAGAATTAGATCAAACCTCATTTTAACTTCAGCTATGTGGTTGTGTTGTTGAGACAGGAGAAGCATGTACTAAGTAAGATTCGCAACTTTTTTCCAAGACAAGGCCATTGATTGAGTCACTTTTTAATGTTTCCGACCCTGTAAAATACCTTTAATGCTCTTGACAAAAAAAAAACCTTTAATGCTTGAGAAAGATAGAAGCTATCTTCAACTGAAATCGCCCTTTTTGGTTGGCAGGAAAAAGAAAACCAAAAGCCATTTTGGGGCCAAGAAATGGAATCCTTTGTTGTTGCTGTTTATGGGGACCGGGTCATTTATCCACTCTTTTTCTTTTATATTACCAAATATCTGAACATTCATTAGATCAACTAATATAAATTTTAATGAGGTAAAATCTTAAAATAGTTACAAAATTTTCTCCCATAAATATTTATCAGACTCGAACTCGAAATTTTTTAATTATTTCCTATTTTTAGCCTAACAAAAGAACACTTAAAATTTTTAAAGTAAGAAGAGACTGAAAAGGGACAAGATAGTAGGGGGGCGGATTTGGTGGGGACTGGGCTAATCTCCATTTATGAGGATTAACTCAAACCAATATCACTTCATATGCAAACCAATATCACTTCATACGCAAACCAATATCACCTGGTAGGTTATTGACCATCAGATTTAAAGATAATCAAATCTGACAGCCCAAAATGTAATCCCTACTTGTGAACAAATTTTCTTTATTCTCCAATCAATTCGGTCTCCATAGTAGGAGTGCAAGACTCCAAGTGAAGAAGGTGCTTTGGCAAAACAACATTAAAAATAATGGTCGGGTGGGGGATCTATCGCATACGGCCTGCGAAGCTAGCGAGGGGCCGTAGCTCTAGGGCGGTCTTTATTTTAGAGTTATTGGACTTAAATTATTGGTGGGGGAATCTGGTGCTAAGCTGGTGGCAGACAAATGAAATAGGACCCTCTTCTAGTTGCAACCCCGTGGGTAAGATTTCAAACGTGGAGTACATCGAAGACGAACGACAAAACTAATACTGTAGTTTAAGGTAGCATTTTCTTTTGGAATAAGGGCAAATAAATTCTTTTATTTGCTCAAAAAAGATTTACCTAAGTTTTTGTACTTAAAAGTAGTTTTTATAAGTTTCTATACTTCTCAAAATGGGTTAAATAACACCTCGATAATATTTTTCTGGTCAAATTACAACTTTTACAGTAATTTAACTATCTTTAATAAAAAAAATTCTTTGAAGTGAACAATTGTATAGAGCTTTCATGGAGGAAGAAGTTTTCATGGAGGAAGAAGGGAGTAGGAGGAGGAGAGAGAAAGGAATTCACAAAGAGTTTTTTTTTATTTCTAAATAATTTAAAGATGATGTGACATTTTTAAGATGACAAGGATGTCACGCTAACTGATGACGTATCGCCGGTGACCGGAAAAATGTCTTCAGGATATTATTTGACTCATTTAGAGAAGTACAAGGATGTATATGAGTCACTTTTAAGTATAGGGACTTATGTAAACCTTTTGAGCAAATAGAAGGGCTTATATTTCTTTTTTTTTTCTAAACTATCTTGTATTCCAATGTTCATGATATCGACTAATTTGTATTTAGCTTAAACATAATTCAATTGGAAATAAAAGTTGGTATCATTATTTGTAAGTCGATCTAAGTGTTAATGAGTAAAGTAACTTTTTTTGGGACAGTATAGTAGTATATTCGCTTTAAAAATATTTCAAAGTGAATTAGGTCAAATTTTTATGGAAAAATTCACAATGAATGAAAAAAAAATCTCTGGCCTTGATTAAGTGAACGCTTTTTTGGAATGTACTAGACCAAACAATATATAAAGAGATATTAATGAGAGGTTATTTTAAGAGATTAAAATTTAGCCCTCCAAACAATATATAAAGAGATATTAATGAGAGGTTATTTTAAGAGATTAAGAATTTAGCCCCTCTTAAAAATTTCGAATTCGAACATAACAAATATAACGGAGATAACATATGGATGATGTATATGCTATTATGTGTGAAGTACAAATCTGACGAAATGGATCTGCATGCTTAAGACTTGATGACATTTTAATTGTTTTGGTAGGACAAGACATGATCCACGACTTTGTAATATAGTATATGTTTGAACTTTTCTTCTTCCATTGGATTTCTGCCAAACTATCGTTTCGCTCGACAGATTCTAAAAATATGCTTGCAACTAACACACTTTGAGGCTCTCTAGTCAAAAGGATATTACGCTTCAAGAAGGAAAAGAAGGACATTAGAATCACACCTCTCTAAAGTTACAACTCAAAAGCGGCCACTAAAAACAAAACTTCCAAAGTCATAAATAAGTTCTGCCTAATTAAGGTTTTTTCTCCTAATAAATTAGACTAATAAACCCAGTCCCTGTCAACTTTTAACGTAGTTAAGATCCAGTGCCATCTAATAATTTTTTTTTTGGTAGTGGATTAAATTTATATAACTCAAAATTTACATCAAGTAATACAATAATATATCATACAACTTGAGAAATACAAAGTCAAACTTCCGACCTTAAGGTTGAAATCGAGCACTAGCCCACTCATGGAAAGGTAGATGGTTAGCATGAGAAGAAGCTCAATTGCAACGTAAAGTTGTAAACCACCTTCTTGATCATGCCGCCATTGATTTTCAAGAACATGGGATCACTGAAGGTCTGAAACCTCTAGACTTGAAGGTTTTACGGCAGCCTGAGTAATTACTGCTCTCTCAGCAACACGCATCACCACCTCCTGAGTAATTACTGCCCTCTCTACAAGTCTTTGTACATGATCAACTTTAGGAGGAGAGGGGGTAAGAGATATGATTGTTTGGTTTGCCTGGGCTAAGAGGCCTCGCAAGAGTATGGTTTCGGTTTGAATAGAAGCCTTCTTAATGATGGAGAAGGATAAAGCCTTTTCTGTTGGTTTCCTTGTACGCTTTGAAGTACAATGTATCACATTTGGAGTATCTGAACAATGAGACCCCACTGTTGCATCACCCAAAATCGTCGTCAAGTGAACAACTCTAACATCCGGAGTCAAATTCAAGCCTGACGAACCCGCATGCTCATTCCCTGCTTTATTAGAGACCAAAACAATGGCTTGAGGCAGCACATCTCCATCATTTTCGACCATCCCTAATTGCGGTTCCTGACCCTCTTGCAGCCTCAAATGGTGCAAGTGGTGCACCTCGATCAACCACAAGAGACCCCAAGCCCAAACCAAAACTAGGACTTGAGCAGTCAACCTCCGAGTTCATAGTAAAATTGTGCTCACCTGTAAGAATATGGCTCTCCTTTTCCAAGACTGAGACAAGGGCAAGCGAAGCACTCACCTCAACTTCTTCATAGGAAGGGGGCAAAGCAACCCCAACAATGGCCTGAGGCAGCACATCTCCAGTATGAAGATCAGCTGCCCGACTATCAACAATCGAAGCCAGTGTTTCCTTTGAAGACGTAACATGATCATCGGCCTCACCTGCTTCTCTCAATGCATCAAAAGCATTCTGAACCTGAACAGCACCTGCCGCAGCCGACTTGGCCAAAGCATGCACAACTTGAGAACCTCCCACACCTATAGATGCCTCATTTTGCTTCCATACATTCGAGGATGTGCCTGGACCAGCATTGTGCCTATTTCTATCCAAGCCTAACACCTTCTTCTTGCCCTTGGCAATCTCGCTACGAGTGTTAACACCCGTGCTAATTTACTTAGGAAGTAACTTTCTACACGCTGCATGAAGATGCCCAATAACCTGACAGTGGTCACGAAAACTAGGCAGGTCTTCATACACCACATCAACCATGCAACTTCTATTCTCTAATTTCAGCAAGACCTTTTCCCGTAAGGGCTTTGCCATATCAACTTCAATAAGGACTCTAATGATGGTGCTATTAAACCTATTTATTGCACTAGAATCCAAGTGAATAGGTTTGCCTACAGCTGCAACCAAACCAAACACAATATCTGTAGCCACATGCTCCCACCCTAGGCCTTCAAGTTGCACCCAAACTTTGGCCACCGCCGAGGCAACCCGAGTAGGCTTAAACCATAGAGTCCAAGGCTGCAAGTAGAGGCTCCCATGTGGCAACTTCCAAGTCGAAGAGGACCAAGCCGTATTCCTATCTTGCTCAGTCAAAAACTGGAACTCGAAATACCCTAATTCAAGTGGGAGCATCCTGCAACTCTGAATTTTTAAATAATTCACAACCGAACAGCGAAGGTCATAGGATGAATAAGGCTTCGAGCCCTTTGGCATGAGTAGCCGCCCAACCAAAGCCCGATCGCCAAACTTTTCACAAAAAGCAGATCTATCGAGGCTCAGTGCCACCATAGCTTGATCATTAGTGATGATAGGCTTAATGAAATTACTTGAGCAAGTCCAAACCCCGACGGGTTGTCGAGCATAATCCACACAGGATGCAGAGTTCTGGATAGAAGAGGAACCACCAAGAGCAGCCACACCCTCGTTCAGCAAAGAAGCGCTATCTACCCCAACCGCATCAACAGCCGCCTGAGACCCGTGACGCGGCGCCCATGAGGGTTAACCGGGGAGGGGGGGAGGAGCATCGTAGATTAGTCAGAGGAGAGGGGATAGGCTTGACTAGAGCGCCTTGAGGAGAGCGGAGTTCGAACTCAAAAAGGCACAAGAGCAGCGTCGTGGGATACCACCAGAGAACCACCACCATCCACCTTAGCCGTGGAAGGCGTCGGGTTCGCGAGCGATGAGGGGGGAAACCGAAATCGGAATGGGAGAAGTCGCTGCCCCGTTCTGAACGACCAAGAACAACGACAGAAGAGAGTACCTGATCAAACCTAGAGGAGGCGGCGGCGGCGGCAGCATGGGCCCGACGGCCGGTCAGAGCCTCCGGCAGTGCTGGGAATCAAAGGAGACGGGACTAGGGTTTTTTTTTAAATTTAGGGGTTTTCACGAGCAGTTCTTCTATCTTTTCAGCTTCACAGACGGGACAAATGTTTTTAGTGCTGTCTAATAAATTGATTGCTAAATTAAGGTATATTTTGGAGCAGTCTTTAGGTATATGTGCATGTACTTGTTGTCTTCAAATCTCAGGCTTCCAAAAGGAGATCATGCAATAACAGGAACAGTGACTGATGTTTCTTTTATAGGTAACCGACCGAAATGTTATGTCTGTTGCGAAATTGCAAGGAACCAGATCGATCCTCTGAATTAAAGACGCTTTGAACTCTGAAGCGTCGAGTCAATGTTTAGATTCCAATTGGGTTCTTGACCAATCCAGTGAAAACAAAGTCATCTTTACAGAAAAAGAAGAATAAAAGATCATAACACAATTCAGGCTAGAAGCTACTCAAGCAAAGACAAACCCATACAATGAAGCACCGATCCGTAAAAACTAGTCGATATATGGTTGGGCCTAAAATCTCACTATACCGACATCAAAGGGGTAGAAAGTACTCTTATAGCTTCAGTTCATGTCATGTTAAGGCTCAAAACTTGGAACAGCCACGATGGCTGCTTTAGCCTCTCCTGTCTCATCTGCTGCTCTTCTACGTCAATGCTGCTCTTGCTCGCAGTTTGGAACCGAGCAGCCGCCGCCTCGCGACTGCCGGGACCTTCCCTGCCGTTGTTAAACGCCTGCTTGGTTAACGAACTTGTCCTGTTGATGTGGCTGGACCCGGTGGAGGACGAGGAGAAGCTCCGCCCCGAGTCTGAAGTTAGTAGCAACGCCTCCGGTTTCTTGTTAATGCTCGTCCTGTTATAGCTGGCCGGGCCCAATCCCAACGTTAGCTCAATCTCGCTCTCGTCGATATGATTAGTGTTGGTGCTCTTTGGTTCATCGAAATTCTCGTCAATCTCCATGGTCGTTGACTTTTCTTGGATCCGACGATCTTGAGGTTGACTAATATTATTCTGTTTAAAGCTAAAGCCGTTCTGATCAAATTTCCAATGTGCTTCTTGGTGTTGGTTCCGTGGATTCTTCTTAAGCCCGTTGGTCTCGACGTTTCGCATCAGCATCTTCTGGATTCGATACAAACGATGCAGTTCATATACCTGCATAGATCGAATCAGGTGTGATATTATATTAAAATTTTCGTATTTAATTCAAAATTTTATGGTATAACATGTTATCATATCAATATGCAACAACTGAACGGCGGAAAATGGAAGCAAACAATTGGTAAGAAGAAGAAGAATTTTACCTGCTCTTTAAAAGTTTCTTCATGCTTCAACATGGAAATTCTCATGTATTCCTTATCGTATGGATTAAGGTACTTCTCCATCGAGAAGGCTAATGGCCAACTAAGCTTGTTTTGCACTTCTAATCTCGAGAATTGTGGAGGGTTGACTTCAATTATTTGTGTTCAAGGGTTAAAGAACCGGATCTCGTTCTCAGCTTGGTGACATGTATTTCCTTGTTCTCTCTCTATGTATATGCACCTGAAAAAGGAGAAAAAATAAATAAATTGGAAGGGAGATGATCATAGGGGCAGGACTTTGTCGGTTGATGATGTAATAAATTGCTTATAAATTGACTAACTAGTCCAGATTACTTGATAAAATATTTACATTGTGAATAAACTATTCTAACAAATATTTAGCGCAATATTTTCATGAATTCGAACTAGAAAATTATTATTAAACTATACTAAATTGTTTAGTTGCAAAGAAGTCCGAAAAGGGGGGCATTGATTTTGATGACTGGTACAAATCCATCATAATATCAACAACTTGGAGTATTCTTTGTCTGTTTGTTAGCTTATGGTTCCTATCAATTCCTTCTCTCCTATAGGGCCAAAATCATAATGCCAAAATATCTCCTAACACGAACAATGCTACGTAACATCGATGTTCGTGCAACTACCTAGGAGTTATATGGCCTCTCGCCTTCGACCATTTAAATTAAAACCAAAATAGATTTTGCAGGTGAAAACAAGGAGTATGCGTATATTATATGCTTCTGGAATGCAAAGAGACATGAAGGAAGTAATTATGAAATTAAATCGAAGTGCAAGTAATGAGATAAAACTGGTTATTGGACAATTCAGAAGATTATAAGAAGCTGCTCCCTTTGGAAGATAAAAAGGTGGCAAGAGAATAGGAATTTGTGATCCTCTGACCTGTTACAAAGTGATGAGGATAGCTGAAGATGGTACTCCAAAGATGATTTGGGCCTGAAGATATGTGAAGAAAAGAGAGAGAGAGAGAGAGAGAGAGATGGAAACTCTTCGAGGAGGGAGAAAGGCCAACACTATTCTGGTCTCAGTATCTTCACAGCTTTCTTCGTTTGACAATGAACTTTGGCTGCAGATTCTCAGCCAGTATATACTATATACTGCAGAAGAAGAGAATATAATCTGTACCAAAAGGGGTGTCCCGTTTTAACACGGTGTATAAGACTTGAGAATTTAAAAGAAATTATTTAAAAAATATATAATCTGTACTGATGAGGAAGAATTTAAGATTCCTTTCTCTCTCTCGTGCACAGAAACCAAAATGATCATGTTGCATCTGGGGTTTGAGGCATGCCAAACAAATCCCAGTGCCTTAGCTTATGTGATATGAGTTTAGTGAAACAGATGCCACAGACAAGTCCAGCAGTGGAGGCATATAAAAACTTTCGATTAAAATACCGTCGCATAAAATAATATGTGCCTACGTATATATTATGTTCACGTCATGCAGTGACACTAAGACCTTTATTTATTTATATACGCGTTACATAAAATATGCACCGCAAGGGGTTTGGATTTTGAGGAATAAAAAAATTCAAACTTCAAATTTTGTAGAATTATCAGATATACTATGAGTAAATACTCGCCCGACAATATGAAGGTGTAAAGAATATCTAATAATTGATCACTAGCTTCCTACGAATCAAACAATATGTAGGTGTAAAAAAGACGATATTTATTGTTTTTTAGGATCACAAGAGGCGTTACACAGCTTCAGACAATAATGGAAAGAGAAATGCTTAGCCTGTCTAGGTGAATCACATGCAACTTAGATTACTGTAACTATATGTTATATGATAGTTGTCTTGATGTTATCTATTCAAGTAAATAAAATACAAACAAACAAGAAGTTTTGAGTTTTTTCATTGAAAATATATTGATGTTCAACTATTTATTGAAATTTTTTATAAGCAAAAATTTTATTTAACTCAAATTTATATTTTGAATATTAAATACTTTTAAAAATGAATATCACCTACAACAGAAATCCATCCAATCTAGTTCACGAAATAAATAATTAATTTCTCTCTCATCCATACCCAATCCAATCTAATCCAATCCAATTATATATTTTCCTACCCACAGCAGCAACTCAGTTCACATAATAAATAATTAATTTTTCTCTCATTCACATATTATCTACTATCATTTTTTGTTTATATATAAATTATAATAAATATATGATAATGATTATTCTGTAATTACAACAAGAAAAAAAATTACAATAAAATAATAAAATTAAGATTACGAAATGACTACAAAATTAGATAGAAATTAAGATTCCTCCACTTCATTCATATATTATCTACTATCTTTTTTATTTATATATAAATTACGAGTACGAATTTTAGTTTGAGAATCACAACTTCTTATTTAAGAATCTGATTGAGTTGATTCAAATTGTTTTGCGAAGGTGGAACATATATCTACAACTTTTTTAGTTTATGATATCTCCAAATTCGAAGTATAAGAATGTCAAAAATATGTTTGAAGTCAATAGTCGAGCGAGTTACGAGTACGAGTTTTAATTTTGGAGCCACAACTTCTTATTCCGGAGTCCAATTGAGTTGATTCAAAGGTGGGACATATATCTATAACTTTTTAGTTTATAACTTCTCCAAATTTGAAGTGTAAGAATGTCAAAAATATGTTTGAAGTCAATAGTCGAGCAAGTTATGAGTATGAGTTTTGATTTGGGAACCACAACTTCTTATTCCGGAGTCCGATTGAGTTGATTTAAGTTGCTTTGTGAAGTTGGGATATATATCTACAACTTTTTAGGTTATGACTTCTCCAAATTCGAAGTATAAGAATGTCAAAAATATATTTGAAGTCAATAGTCGAGCGAGTTACGAGTACGAGTTTCGATTTGGGAATCACAACTTCTTATTCCGTAGTCCGATTGAGTTGATTCAAGTTTTGTGAAGGTGGGATATATATTTACAACTTTTTAGTTTATGACTTCTCCAAATTCGAAGCGCAAGAATGTCAAAAATATTTTTGAAATTAATATTCGAATGATTTAATAATGTCAAAAGTTGGAATACAAATTGTGAATCAAAATATGTGAATATTTGGCTATATTTTTATAGATATAAAAAAAATAGTTTTAATTTTATTAAAGATAACTTCAATTTTTATAACCGCGCAAATATTATCCAAAAAAATTTATTTTTTACGTATAACATTATGCCAAGTGGAACTAAATAGATAAATAAGTAAAGAAAAAAAAGATCAACGTGACCAAACAAACGCTCGCGAGCGCGTTCGGGTGACTAGCACCGCTCGGCTGCTCGCCCCCTTTTTCTTTTCAATTATTTTTTTTATAATATTAAAACTACCTGCGCGAGCAAACGCTCGCTGCTGCGGGTGGTCTTAGGTGGTACTCCCTGGACCCTGGCCCCGCCGACGAATAGATCTGGACCATAATTTTTTTTTACCAAGTTGCACGGTCATGGAACATGCAGATCAAATTATTCTAAATTATCATTTTTTATTATTTGTCACAATTTAAAAATAAATTAATCGATTTAAAGATAAAAATTATTGGAAAAAGTCCACTTAAGTACTCTGTGGTATCGCAAAAATCAAGTCAGTACCTTGTGGTTTAAAACGTATCAATTGAGTCAAACTTATTCTAATTAAAATCAATTAGAGGCCCGGACAGCTGCCCGGACCCTGCCCGTCTTGCCCGGACTCTGCCCTGCCACGTGGACAAGCCACATCAGATTTCTCTGATGACATGGCGGTCTTTCATCATCTTCTTCTTCTTCTACCAATTAAAATGAGGAAGCTGGAGAAAAAAAAAGGCCAACCCAGAAAGAGAAAAGCAATTGGGTTTCTAAAGGAACCAACTTTATCGACAAATAAGCTCTTCTCTTTCCTCTCCTCCTCCTCCAAGAAGCGAGTATTTATACTGTTGCCACTATTTTAAAAATTATGCCTCTTACCTCCGTTGGCTTTGCTTCAGAAAGAAAGAAAGAAAGGCGGGGGATGGAGGGAGTTGGGTCCAGGCTATGGAGAGCCTCCTCCCGGTACGGGCTGTCGACCACGGCGGCGGTGTTCAGTAGGCCCGTCAAGAAGTGGACGCGACGGTGTTCAATACGGCGGCTCCAGGCTCCCGGCTCCCGGCTCCTCCACTCCCGGTTTACCCCTGTCTCATCCCCGGCCATCGCAGAGGCGACGGACCTCCTGAGTACTCCGACCATGGAACCCTCCTCCTCCTTCGGGCTCCGACAGTAGATAGCACGACTCGAAACCCGTGGCCATGAAACCCTCCCCCTCCTCCAGGCTCCGACCAGGCCGGCGTCCGACGCGACGAAGCCTAGGATTTACTGGAAGAAGTCGTCTGTCGGCGCGTCCGTCGGGTTGTCCGCCATCGGGAAGAGGATGAGTCGACTCGGCCGAGTTCAACGTCAATGGAGCCAAGGGGTCGAAATTGGTTCGGTTTTTTCATCCTTGGCTTTTCGCCGGCCCTCGGCCTCTTTTTGGGTTCGCTTTTTTTTCTTGGAGGAGGAAGAAGAAGAAGATGATGATGATGATGAGAGAAAGATCGCCACGTCATCAGAGAAATCTGATGTGGCTTATCCACGTGGCAGGGCAAAGTCCGGGCAAGACGGGCAGCTGCCCGGACCTCTAATTGATTTTAATTGGAATAAGTTTGACTCAATTGATACGTTTTAAACCACAGGACACTGACTTGATTTTTTGTGATACCACAGGATACTTAAGTGGAATTTTTCCAAAATTATTTGTACGAGGACTTGGATGATCATTCTATGTACGAAACATTTACTAGATCCAGATGGTGAGATTTTTTGTGTGATATATCGTACGGTCTATAAATTATTTGATGATGCGTATGACTTGGTGGACTTCCATTAGCCACGAAGGAAAGACTCTCCAAACATAATGATTGTAGTATCGAAAAGGCCCATGTGAGGGTACGGTGTCAAGAAATGTCAAAAGAATCGTATTCAAGCAGCCGCTGGTCCAAATTAAATTCTATAACGTAGCCCACCGAGAGAAACTACATACATGATATACATTTTTTTATAAATAGAGTTTATTTATTTTTTGATAATCTTAAGTAGAATTTATTGATAATAATATTTATAATCTAGTTAGTATAAAAAAATTTTCTTTCGGGATTTCAATTAATGACTTCTTCAAAATTCTACCACATTAAAATTATGCGAAAAAAATTGCAGTAAAAAATAGTACCTCGATAGAAAAAATTCTCTGTGTGACATTGCATAAGTTTGATTTGATTTCAGCCTATAGAGCACCAAGCTATACATGGTACACATTAAATGTACTTGCCCCCTCCAATAATATGTCATATACATAGGGATAGATCTCCTTGTGATTGGCTGTAAATGAGCTGGAACTGTTTGATATATACTCTTGCCCACATTATAAATATCTTAGATATAATCAGCGATGAATAAAAGAATTATTTTAGATTAATTAAAATTGAGCTTAAATCATTGTAAATCTAGTAACATTAGATTTTTAAATTTCAAAAATTTTATTAATTTAAAATAGGAGTAGTCAATTCTTTGAGTGTTCGGATAAAAATATCATCTTAAAAGTTGACTAGGGATAACAACAGAGATGAGAACTATATTATATACGATATTATTATATTTGTGGGGAGAATACAAGACAAAATACACAGGAAGTAAAGGGTGGGAAATTAAGAGTCTGCTCATGCTTTTATCGAGGAAAAATGATCACACTCACATGCATATGTAGGCCTTATGTGTGAAACTTTTTCCTTTAGGAGTTTCAAGAGAATAAAAGAATGGGTATCGATGGGAATATAAAAATGTATGGTAAAAGGAGGAGGGTGACATGGAAGCACGCGTTGCCGGTGTGGGAAGATGCACCCGTATAGGGAGGTGGGTCCATAGCGGTTTGTGAAAAAGGCTCTGCGATTTGGTTTTATGGGGGAGATATAGATGTCTATGCATGTCTTGGAGTACGGGGGAGATGTATTCAAGACAACATTATTATTACTCATGAGGTTTTTTACTGTCTTAAATCATCTAACAAAAAGAATTTGTGTTCTATGGCCATCAAATTTGATCTTAAAAAGGCTTATAATCTTGTTAATTAGAATTTCTTGGAGTGTGTTATGGTGAAGCTCGATTTCTCTTCTAAATGGATTGCTTGTGTGATGAATTCTATCAAGTCTACTTCTTATAGCATCCTTTTTAACGTGAGCCTCTTCCGTGGTTTAATTCCACTAGGGAATTAGACAGGGAGACCCGTTATCTCCCTTCCTTTTTCTTTTCGTCTCCGACGCTTTTGCTCAGTATGTAAATGCTGCTAAGCTTTCCGATGTTATTAATGGTTTTGCCTTTAGTCATAATTGCCCTTCGTTGACTCATATTTTGTTTGCTGATGATACTTTGTTGTTTGGTCGTGCTACTTTTAATGAGGCTAGGAATCTTAAGTCCCTCCTTGTGAACTTTATGCGCATGTCAGGCCAGGCTATCAATTTCAGCAAATATTGTATGTTTTTCTCTAAACTTGAGTCTGTTGATCGAAGGTTGGCTATTTCTAACATTTTGGGTATGGTTCAGATGGCTCCAATGACATGTATCTCGGCCTCCCTTCCATCTGGGGTAGATCAAGGAAAGATGCGCTGAATTTCATCTATGAGATATTTTTTTCCAAAATCCAGAGTTGGAAATAAAAACTTTTATCCATGTCGGATCGAGAGGTTCTTATTAAGTCTGTGTTATCCTCAATTACGTGCTATACTATGCAATGTCTTCTTTTCCCTACCACCTTTTGTGCTAAGTTGAATAGTTTGATTGCTCAATTTTTGTGGTCGGGAGACATTGATGTTAGAAAGATTCATTGGCTGAGTTGGGACAAATTGACTTATTCTAAGAAGTCGGGAGGACTTGGTTTCAAGGATTTAAATTTGTTTAATGTTGTCCTTCTTGCCAAACAAGCATGGCGTATTGGAAATGCTCCTAACTCCCTCTGTTACCGTGTTTTAAAAGGCTTATTTTTCTCTTCCTCTAACTTGTTCAATGCTGCCAGAAGTAGAAAATCTTCGTGGATTTGGACGAGTTTGTTTAGAGGAAAAGAAGCTCTTTTGGAAGGTTTGATGACTCGAATTTGTGATGGGAGAGAGACAAATATTTGGAAGGATTCTTGGATCCCTTCGCTTCCCTTTGGTAGGCTGCCTGTTCGGGAGAATCCTCTCCCCTCAATTAATCTTGTTTTTCATTTAATTTATCATTCTACTAGGAGCTGGAAGACTAATTTACTTCAGATTCTATTTTCTCAAGAGGAACAGGTGGCTATTTCGTTAATTTCTTTGGGTAGGAATCCTATCCGAGATAGACGTGTATGGAAGCATGGAGCAGATGGAACCTTTTCTGTTCGGAAAGGTTCCCATATCCTAAAGTCCCAGCATAGCTCCTACTCCTCCTACGGCAGGATTTTGAATAAATGTGTGAAAGGCGAAAGTTCCTTCGAAAATTCAAAATTTTATCTGGAGGGTTCTTCGGAATGGCCTCTCTACGTTTGAAAACTTATTCCGAAGATAACTTTCTCCCTCCCCTTTTTGTCGTATTTGTGGGCTTGAGAATGAATCTATTATCCATCTACTATTTCTTTGCTCTCATGCTAGGGCTACTTGGCTTAGTAGCAGCTTTGGTTTACGTTTTAACGCTCTGGTGCATGCGAATATTGTTGCTTGGATGACTGAACTCTATTCTATTTTAACTCCTGATGTTAGGGACCACTTTATTTCTCTTGCCTTTCACTTATGTTGGTGTATTTTGTTGGATAGGAATGAATGTCTCTTCAATGAGGAGTTGCCTGATCCGATCGCTACAACATGTCATGCTTCTTATTGTAGCTTGGATTCTTTACAGGTATTAGGTAGTTCTTCTCGTTCTTCACAGACATGACTCAACCCAGCTTTGTCTTGGATCTCTCCTGTGGCGGATTCATGGAAGCTCAACTGTGACGCCTCTTGGTGGGATGTCTCATCTCAAGCAGGAATTACTACAGTTGCTAGAGATAGCTCAGGCCTACTCCTTTGTGGTCATTCGTCCTTGTGCAGTGGTGCTACCCCTCTGGAAGCCGAACTTCGTGCAATACAAGCTGCCCTCGATTTGGTTGTCTCAAACTTTACTTGTGACGTGTCAACTGTGGAGACGGACTGCTTGGTGGCAGCCTCCCTTGTGAACTCAGATGCCCCAATTCCGTGGCTCGTGGAACCTCTTGTTCGTGATATTAAATAAGCTTTGTTTGAGTTACCTAGTTATAATCTTGTTGTAATCCTGTGTTCCAGTAATATGGTCGTGGATTGGCTATGTAAGCAAGAGAGATTAGGTCTTCTTCCCGGTGATTGGTTACTTTTCCATCTCTTGGAACTAGATGCTCTCTTGTTTACCGACTTTTCTATCTAATTCTCTTATATATATGTTCGCGTGGTTTCTCTAAAAAAAAAGTATGTCATTCGACACAAGTCAAGTAATCAAAAAAACTTATCGACAAAAAGTTGGTAGAAATTGTTTGAAGCAATGTTTTAAAAACGAACGAGAGTCTGAGATTCTCCTGTTTGGTCACACTAGAATAGTTATTAAAAATATATATTATTAATTAGATTTAATACTATATATCAAATGATTATAACTATATTCTAATTTTTTTACAAAATTTATAGTTTATGAGTATTATTATCATTTTTAATCTAATAAAATTTAAAGTTATTTTTTCAGAATTTTTTTGGATGTTTAGTATGGACCAATCAATCCAACTTGATGAAAAAGTAGTCAACGGTATTGAATACTGGTTAAACCATCATCTGAATTTATGTAGAAAAAAAATCTGAGATTGTCCCGGTTCATGGATTGGCCGGTTAGACGACCCGTGAGATCACAAATTTTAAAATATTGGTTTCAAGCTTTAATTTTTATGTAACATTTAAGTTCAATTTTTGTGAATTGATAAATACAATTACATATGAAAATAGTCTTCTTTAAACAGTTTCTATAACACCCGAATCTAGAATTAGAATACTCTTTAAAATATTTGATCATGTTTAATATCACTACAAGTAAGGGAATATATGGAATTTCCATAACTGCGATTCCAAATCAGATCTGATCAATTGCCAACAGGGTACCATAGAATCTAGGTCGCTGGCATGTCGGTGCTTATTCAAAACCAATAAATAGCTGGGGCTTAATGTCTCCTCTCTGATATAATATTGTTACGGTTCAATTAAACAAACATGGGTTTCCACCCAAAAAAAAAAGTAAAAAAATATGGGTTCTAACTTATAAATAAGAGATAATTACTCAGAGAACCTCAGGGTATAGTTAAATAGACTCTGAGGACCCTGTAATTTTTTTACTAATTACTGAGCCCCTGTAGTTTGATTATTATTCTGATCCCTAGTTGATGTCAGCCTTTTTTTCTTCCTTTTTTATCATAGAAATGACCTTTATGCCCTCATACAAAAACAAAACAAAAAGAGTCTCGACGAGGTCCTGTAATGTTCTTGATTGTTGGTCCCATTCTACCCTCCGCTCCGTTCCCGTCTCCCTGGATTCGTGACCAGGCAAACACATCCTTAGTGATCGGTCAGTATTAGAGAGTTTCCTCTTCCTTTTCTTGCCCTCCACCCCAGATTTCAACCCCTAACCCTAATTTTTTGGCATTTTTCTATTTTTTTTCTTTTCTTTTTGATTTAATTAAGGAAAAAAACCAAAGCGGAAGAAGAAGATGCCGACCCTGGCTTGCTGCGTAGACGTTGCCATCGCTGCACCTCCCGGCTACGCGTTCTCCGCCGGAGACGGCTCTTCCCTTCTGTCGCAGTCTCCGTTCGCCGGTGCGCCTCTACTCCCCCAACCACAGATCGTTACCGTTGCGAATGATGATGACTCAGCCGCCAATCCCCGGTGGTCGCCCTCGCTGTCCTCGTCGCTGTACAAGATCGACGCCTGGGGTGCACCGTACTTCACCGTGAACTCCACTGGCGATGTCACTGTCCGGCCCCATGGGCCGAAGACCCTCCCGCACCAGGAATTCAACGAGTTTTCATTTTTGGCCTCTAAGAACTCAATCTGTTTTGTCAATCTTTGCTTGATTCCAAGAATTTGTTCCTCCATAGTCTTTGAACGCCAATGGATTGAGGAGCTTTTTGCTGGTTTTAGGACAGGTGATTAATGGGTTTGGATTTCAATCGCTCCTCGTCTCTCTCACGAAGACTCTTTTTGTTTTGTTTTTGTGTAAGGGGCATAAAGATCATTTATATGAAAAAAAGGAAGAAAAAAAAGGCTGACATTAGCCAGGGATCAGAATGTATAATAATAATCAAACTACAGGGGCTCAGTAATTAGTAGAAAAACTACAGGGTCCTCATAGTCTATTTGACTATACTTTGGGATCCTCTCAGTAATTATCTCTATAAATAAACATGGGTTCTAAATTTCTAATAGACTTTTTATCAAATTTTCAAGCCGAAATATATACTTTCACATATGAAAAAACAATTTCTATCAACAAAAGATAAGGACAGATGTAATTAGACCAGGCAGCGGACTCATTATTTCTACAAATTGTTTAGCTTAGTTTATAAATTTGAAATATTTTCATTTTAATATCTTCCATCTTAAACTCAATTCTTTTTATATGTAAAGTATTACCACCCCTAAAAAAACCGTCAAAGTTTTGTTACACTATTGGTACCAGAGTACCGTACTTTAAGTAATAGATAACACATATAAAAAATAACGCTATAATTTGTACTATCTGAATACATATTTAAAAGAATCTCTAAAAGTATAACAAAATCAAAAGTATCCCAAGGTTATGATAAAACAAAGATCCGTACATACACCAAGCTCATGTCATTCCTATCCTAACAACCTTGCAAAATACTCAAGTTATGAAGGATCAAATGTTTTATTTTGATACGGTCTTTTTGTCGCGTCCTTGATGTCCTGGAGAATTTTTAAGGCATCTTCCTCCATGCCATGCTCATGTTGAGGTAAAAACATGAGTTTCTTGCACAATACATGTTGATATTATTGAAACTAAAATACCATGCATCTTTTTTTACCACGTTGATTACAGAAAAGTTAGGTAACTTGATTTATAACCGTAGAATATCAACGACTAAATGGTCAATTTAATTGGTTGAATTTGGAAACTATATCCGCCACAGATTTTACAATCTCCGCTGTTGACAACTTGAGCCCGATCATTTATGGTTAAATGAATTGTAATTTGGAAAAGCGACGACATAGGAACAAACAAAACCGGCTAGAATATATGATTATATAATACACACCGATCCCTTACAATAATAATGATGTTGAAAGGTGGAAATCTTCGAATCTTGGACATGTTCAATTAATGGTACAATCTGTCTCTTGGATGAAAAGGGAGGAAAAGGATAATGCATTGAGATTAGGCGGTTAGTGGAGAAACACGTGGTCCTCTATCCCCACATAGCACATTAAATCAACTATTGGCCCCCATTAATTGGTCATATTGCTTTTCGAGTAACGCGTGGAAAAAATATTTACTCTAATCGATGACAGAATAGGTTAACTAGTAACTTATTATAATAATATTTTTGGAACGAAAGCTTTAAATCAAATCAGCGTTTATAATATTATATTGTGTCATAAACCATATATAACACTTTTATGAATCATTTTAGCTAGATAAATGTTATTGTACTATATTCAACTTGTATGGTTAAAGAAGTCAATAATTTTAGTGCTTGATAATATAGACTAACAGCACCATTCTGTTAAACTCTCGGCACCACCCAATCTGAAGAGGCCGGGTTGCACAATTGGTTAGCCTAGTTGAGAATTCTGCTGAAAATATAGTCCACAAGAAAAGATATATTTTTTTGGGTGGTACACAAAGAAAAGATATATATCTTACCTAAAAAGATAGGGATAGATCTGATAGAGGCCAACTAATTGGAGGAAACATTTTTCTTGTGGGAAACATCGGAAACAGACAAATAAAAGCCGAGACATCATGAGAGATTTTTGCATTATGCACAACAAATGGATACACAAACAAACACCGTCCACCGTGAGTATTTATTTATATCAAATATTTCGAGTTTGAAGTGTACAAATATTTAACATTAAATATTATCCGAAGAAAAATGTTTTATTTTTAATATATTATCTAACTAAAATTTAGATTATACAGTGTAACAAATATATTAATAACAGATATATATTTTTTAAATATCATCTTCATTCTGGGCAAGAGGGGAAGCTCCCTCTTTGAGACCAAAGGGGACTAAATTGTCTCCCCAACTTTTATGGATTTTTTAAAGAAAGAATAAATGGATATCATTAAATTGTCTCCCCAACTTTATGGATTCGGCATTTTCTTTTTCTTTTTTTTTGAGAATTTGGATTCGGCATTTTCTAGAGGCGAGGATATCATTAATTTGTCCGCAAAATGAAAAGGATATCATAATTTGTCGTGGATATTTTGTCGATATCCACCGCTTTATGTGATGCCTTGTTTAGCCACATATTTTTCTCAGAAATCATCCAATCTTACAGCGCAGACGGGGCATTTATTTGTTTAGAATTTAAGATTCTGTGGTGGGCCCATCTGAGAAGGGTCCATCTCATCTGTGGATCGAGCATGACATCAGAAGCATATAGTTCCGGAATTGATAAGGGTTCGATCTGGGATTAGGATTAGATTATAATCCGATTTCGGTCCCACCTCCATTATTTTCTCTTGTTTCGGATAGTCGTAATTTAGATTTGAGTACTATGAAAAATAGGAGAGAATAGCGCCTGCTAAAATGCAAGCGGTCTCTTGAAAATTGGCCTCAGATATGAATAGGAAGTAGATCCCTGTGATTTTGTATCTAAGTATATATATTGATAGGTATAAGAAAAGTAGATATATATGGATTCCAAAAAAATAAAGAAAATATCTTATCGATTCACTTATTAATATAAGCATATATATGCAGAAAAATTATTCGACCAACCTGTGTTATTTGGTATTCTCTACCGGAGCAAAATATGCTCAATAATATATTGTTCGAATAATAACAATTTGGAAAAGACTTCATTTTTTTAAAGAGGAACAGACTTCATTTTGGTGACAATTGGTTTTTTGGCAAAGCTGGAGTGTTTATGAGTTCGGATTTTTTTGGGCTCCCTAGTTTTGTCGAAGGTAAAAATGTGGCCTTAGCCCAAACTAGTAAATGGGCCACTGTTTCGGGCCGTATCCAATTCAGAGACGGCCCACTATTCAGTACCAAGTCCAACACACAGTCACTGGGCAAGTATTAACATGGCAAGTATTTTTTAGTAGGTTTTATTAACTTTGATGCATGTACAGAAAGAATAGTAATTATTAAAAAAAAATGATACTTCATTATGCAAGGAAAAATAAAGCGAACAAGATGATTTTTCCATTAAAATATATCATTGATTTAAAAAAAAAAGCTCGAATGTAATTTTAAAATTGAAAACAATCGTATTGTATAGGATATATGCGTCTTACTAATTATGTCCTTACATATTTACCAATTCATAAATAAATGAAATTATGCATTCCTATTTTTTTATATAAGTAAAGTTTATTAATGGTAATATTTATAACTTACATAATGTGCAATTATCTTTTGAAAGTTTACTATCGTCGATCTCATTAAAAATATACAGCGAACAAATTCAGTAAAAAAATTACGGTAGAAAAAGAGTATATCGACTGAAAAAAAATTCTATCTTTAAGTTGATGCGCTAATACATCCCTATTTGAAAATTTTTAAACTAAATCATTCAATTTTTTAAAATTTCTGATGAATGACAATATTTTTTGTTAAGTAACCCTCAAAAAGTCTACCAGCACATCGCCACCGCATTATCAACTTGCAGCCAATCCTACGAGCATCTTTGGTAGTGATATTTGTGCGTGTGAGAGAGATGGCAACAGCGAAACTAATTACGAGCTTAATTTAGTCACCGCAAAACTTTTTAAAAAATAGATCTTTCTAAATTGTCAAGCGAGTAGATCAGTCGAAGAAATATTTGAATCTTGAAAAATATACGCGTCAAAATTTAGTATAGAAAGATTTATTATTATAATAATTCTATACATATTATACATAAATTAATCAATTTAATAAAAATTTGGATATAATTTTGAGAGGACAAAACAAGACTTTACCCGCCAAGACAAGCCACGTGATTCGACTTGTAGAAGAGTAAATGCTCGTCAATAGTCTCTGATAAAATGCTTTCCTGGTTTGGTGATACCGTAATATAACCCATATGATTTGTCACTCTTATACTAGTCTTTTAAAGTACAGAGGGAAAGTTCAATTGATTCTGGTACACAATGAATTCTTTTTCTCACCAATATATCTAATATTTTGGTCGAAATTATCTGATATTTAATAATTTTTTTATCGAAATTGGAATTTGAAAAGTTACAAAAACTTTATTTAATATTATAGCATGGGATTGACTTATTAATATATCCGACGATTCATGCATCTGTCCATGTCTCGCCTTTGGGAAAAATATGCAAATGCCTGATCAGAGTTAGAGATGGTATAAATACTCATATAATGTGAGATGGATCTTATCCTTATCCTACGGGTATAGAATATGTTGATTTTAACTGAGTTTATGATAGAATATGAGTATGTATTCATGTTTAGAAATAGGGTCTAGGGTAGGGTATGAATCCATAGTTAGATCACGTGGGTCGGATCCTACTTTTATATTTTTATCCTACTTTAAATTCTAGCCTAATTAGACCATATTGATATTATATATAATATACTTTATGGTTAACTTTAACATATTTATTATTTATTACACAACCAGCTTAGAATATGTCGTGAATGATGGATCACTAGAAGGCGACATTCTATATTTTTGATGTTTCATTAATTTTTTATTGGATGTTGATGTGTAACATAGTAGATGTCTTGAAATTATTTAAATTTTATATAAAAATTAAATTTTGATTAAAAATTATCAAAAAGTAAAACGTTAAAGAGTCAAAAAGTAAAACGTTAAAGGATCTCCAGGAAGGTAGGATATGAATCTAACAATAAAAAATTTGTAGCGTCGAAAATATAGTAAGAGTTGAATTCAAAAAACTAAAATATGGATAGAGTCTTATCAATACCCTACCATACCCATTGCCATATGTAATCAGAGTAACAAAGTAGCTTTTTTCAACAGTAAAGCCATCGAAGAAAGAGTATCTACAATACAAACATGGGTAATTGTTTTTTGAAAAATTAACGATGATACTTACCTTTGAATAGCAAATATTTCAATATTTTATATATGTGATGGTCATACAAAATTTACTTTTTTTTCTGTCCTTGTGTTAACATATACAATTGTTTTATCATGTCTAACTCTGTTGAAGTAAATTCTAAAAAAAAACTCTGTTGAAGTTTTACTCTAAAGGAAAAGCTCCAGTGAAGTTTTGAATCAGATAATTTCACAGAAAATTCATTAACTAAGCTTATGAAATAAGTTAATTTCAGGTGAAGTGGATGTTGTGTTTCAGGGATTGCGAGCTGCAAAAAATGTCAAATTCTCATCTAAAAAGAATGATAAAATAAATTATTTAGAACTTGCAAGAACTCGATAATTCGTAACTCATAATTCATCAATAAAGCAATTTACTGCTATGCTAATAATATCCGTGTCCTCGGTATACTTTAAGCACAGTGACCAAAATACTTCTCATTCCCTTTTTTATGATCTCTCGTTTGACAAGTTAGCCTTTCTCAATTTTGTATTGGGTCAACTTTTACACCCGAATAATAATTCAATTTTCAAACATAAATATGAATTTTTGACTTTTTTATTTTTATAATTTATGACTTTATTTTCTCTCTTATACATTTTATGAAATAATTCAAATCTGCAAGCATCAGTATAAATTATTCTAAAAATATTCAGAAAAATATTAGAGGCAAAAGCCAGTCGTCGCTAATACTCATCCACGTGCCAAGAATGGTCGGAGTCAAAACTCAAAACCCCACTAATGGTTGCCGGTTCTTGATTTTGGATTGATGTGACTAGAATCATTTATTGACAATCAAAGAAATATAACTTCAGGTTACAATCTACTTTTTTGAAAGAAGGTTACAATCTATTTACGGATTGCAATTAGATTTTTATTCTGAGGATCTATCTTGATCCAGATCCGAAAGGTCCAAGACTTGTTGACTTTGACCGGGTCTAGACCCTGATCCTGCTCAGATCCTGATATTTTATGGATCTATAAGATCCTGTGCCCTGATCCTACCTAAATTTTTTAATTTAATATTAAAATAATATACATGTATATTAATTATTAGACATAATACAAAATTTTAATTTTGTTGATAGGTAAATATTTTTTATTAAAACAAAAGTTCAAAATAGAAGAAGCGCAAAAAGAAAGACAAGATAAAGGGGCCTGATATTTATATCAGTTATAACCCCACCCCGACCAAAACGTTCCCTCAACCTCAAGAGGTAAAGAAGAGGGACCTATAAATTCTTGTAGGCAATCAAGAAAGTGAGCAGCGATTGATTGTGAATGATCCAGGCATCCGTCCAAAGGATCCACTCTTGGACATGAAAGAGTACAAAATACAGAAGAAGCTCATTATCGTACCTCGCCTCATTGAAGATAATACCATTACGAGGCTATTTTGTCGAGTTCCTTAGAGAGAGTTGTCTCGCGCCCCTAGGTATTCTCTACCTACCCACCTGTGTCGGTTTCGGGTACAGGTACCCTTTTGTTGCTGGTCGTCTTCGAGCTTTTCCTGGGAGTATGGCATGGGTTAACTTCAGCCCCTTCTGGCGCCCGACGTCTTGTTACGTCGGGCACCGGAAGGGGTTGAAGTACAAACATTGGCTCGAGGCATTTTCTCTACCCCTTCTTACCCTGAAAAAGCAGGGACACCCTGCGTCGTACCTCGCCTCATTGAAGATAATACCATTACAAAGCAGTCACATGCCCCAAGTAATAGCAGCAAAAATTACAAACCAAATTCTCAATTTTAACTTACCAAACTTCAACTTTTTTTATTTGTTTTTATTTGTTTCTTTGTATTGATATGTTTAATGAATGAAAATGTCTCATTGCTATTTGAAAATTATCAAAAGATAATTTAATTTTTTAAAATTAAATATATTAAAAAAAAATACGGACTCGCGGGTCGCCCTGATCCTGCCCGATTTTTTAGGACCCAGATCCTGTCCGAATCCTTATTTTTAAAGAGGATAAGGGTAAAGATCTGGGTCCACCATTTAAAAAGAGGGTAAGGATCTGAATCCTATAGATCCTACCCGGATCCTGCCAATTGCAATCCCTAAATCTACTACCTCATATTGGTTGTCAAAAAAAAAAATACTACCTCATATTTCGTTCTAAAAAAGAATACTACCTCATATTTCCTAACTACCTTCATGCTATTTTTTTTCTGACAAGATATAATTTTAATGCAAAAAATATCCGTGATATTATCTAAAATATAAAATTATCAAAGAAAAAGAATTCTCCTCACGGTCGATAACATCACCAGAAACTCATCCATCACGATTGACGACATCACTAGCAATTCGCCCAATCCATCCATCTCATTACTCAACAATATTGCAAAACGGGCGACGATATCATCAGGAACCCTCCTCCATCCTCGTCTTACCGGACCCACCAAGGTCTATCTCCGCCTGGTGATCCTCTACCCCACCCGTCGCCTCGCCCTCCACGTGGACCTTGATGGACAACTAATTGGTAGAATTAATCAGCTAAAATACATGCTATTAGTTCATTCTTAAAAAAAAATAAAATACAAGCTATTAGTTGAATTTTATTAGCAGCCCCAACTGGACCCTCTGTTAAAAGTTCGTTCGATTTCTTGACCCTAAAAGTAAGACTATCCACACCCGCGGACCCGGGCTTAGTTGGGTAGGATAGGACCCAAAAAAACTAAAAGAAAATGAAAAGCGCGACAAGAAGGGTTGAAAGCCTCGTGACATGCAGTCTCGGCCCCCAATAGTTTATTTTTATTTTTTATTTTTTAATCTATTTTATTTATACTTAGCATAATATTATTCGGATAAATAAATTTTTTTAGATATTATTTGTGTGGTTATAAAAATTGAAGTAATCTTTAACAAAACTAAAAATAAATAATATGCAAATTCGTAATTTTCAAATCTCTATAAATAGTATCTAATTAAAATTTGTATTTTGATTTATTTCTTTTTAATTTTGTGTTGCAACTTTTGTAATCTTAATTTTGTTGCTTTATTATAATTTTTTTGTTATAATTACGAAATAATTATTGTCGTATATTTATTATAATTTATATATAAACAAAAAAATAATAGTAGATAATATGTGGATAAGAAAAAAATTAATTATTTATTCGGTGAGTTTAGTTGGGATGAGTTGTGAGTGTGGATAGTAAAATATTTAAGGATAATTGCCCTTAGGTCAGTGACTTATGTCGTAATTAAAGTAAGAATCTCTGCTATTTAAAATATTATTTTGCTGTCCATTTTTTTGTAAAAATATTTCTCTCGTGTCCCTGACTAATATTAACATTCGATTTTTAATTTTTTATCTGTTGAGAAATAAGATCGAAACGAGTAAAACACGAGACACAAGAATTACGTGGAAACCCCAAGACGGGGAGAAAACCACGGGCAAAGGAGAGTCGTCCACTATGTGAGTCCAATCGGTTACAAGGCCTCCGTGAGGGTTCTCTCTACCTCACAACTCTCAACTAGTACAAATAAAACCTAGGCATAGGCCGTATATATATAGGAGACTAGTACTCTATTCTGATCAGGAAATAGAGCCCTACTCTAATTAGGAATTTGGAACAATCCCTAACAAATCTCCACCTTGGACCAAATTCTATGACTCCATCTTCAACGTTTCTCCACCTTCACCATCAGCCCCTAAGGGCAATCAGCATCAAGCATGAACACCGACCAAGTCCAAGCAATGCTCGAACTTAGTATCAGAAAGCAGCTTCGTCAACATGTCTGCAGGGTTGTCCTTGGTACCCACATTGCTCACAACAATGTCACCTTGAGCAACATGCTCCCGAATGAAGTGGTACCTCACATTAATGTGCTTTGTCCTCTCATGATACATAGCATCCCTCGTGAGATGGATAGCACTTTGACTATCACAGTACACTGTACTGACCTGCAGCTTCTCACAGATTTCACTGAAGAAACCTTTCAACCAGATAGCCTCCTTCACACCTTCAGTTATAGCCATGTACTCCGCCTCAGTGGTAGACAACGCCACTGTGGCCTGTAGACAAGCTCTCCAACTGATAGCACATCCTCCAAGAGTGAAGACATATCCAGATAAGGATCTGAACTTATCAAGATCTCCAGCATAATCTAAATCTACGAAACCAACAACTCCATCACTGGTGCGTCCAAACTGTAGACACACGCCCTTGGTACCCTTCAAGTACCTCATAATCCACTCCACTGCTCTCCAATGACCTTCTCCAGGATTTGCCATAAACCTGCTAACGACACTCACAGCATAGGCCAAATCCGGGCGTGTGCAAACCATAGCATACATCAGAGAACCAACAGCATTGGAGTATGGAACACCAGACATGTAATCGACCTCAGCAGCTGACTGTGGAGATAAGGCAGACGAAAGCTGAAAATGTGTACCAAGAGGAGTACTCACAGGATTACCAGTCACATCAAACCTGTCAAGTACCTTTTCAATGTAACTCTCCTGGCTCAGAAATAATTTCCTTGCTCCTCTATCTCTGGCAATCTCCATACCAAGAATCTTCTTAGCAGGACCCAAATCTTTCATCTCAAACTCGCAACTCAACAGAGCTTTGAGCTTCCTCACCTCTCCTTTGTCACTTGCAGCAATTAACATGTCATCCACATACAGGAGCAAATACACTTGGGAACTGTCGCGTAGCCTTTTCAGGTAAACACAACTATCATACTTGCTCCTCTCATAACCATGAGAAATCATAAAGGAATCAAACCTTTTATACCACTGCCTCGGAGACTGCTTAAGGCCATACAGGGACTTCTTCAACAAGCACACATGGTCTTATTTGCCTTCAACATGAAAACCCTCAGGCTGTGCCATATAAATCCGCTCCTCAAGCTCTCCATTCAAGAAAGCTGTCTTCACATCAAGCTGTTCAAGCTCCAAATCCTGCATAGCAACAATACCAAGAAGAGAACGAATCGAGGTATGCTTCACAACTGGTGAAAACACCTCATTAAAGTCCACACCAGGAATCTGACTATATCCTCTAGCCACTAGTCTAGCCTTGTATCTAGGCTCTTCAACTCCAGGTATACCATCCTTCTTCTTGAATACCCACTTGCAACTGACAACCTTCTTATCCTTAGGCAGCTTAGTAATCTCCCAAGTCTTGTTCTTGTGAAGAGATTCCATCTCTTCCTCCATAGCAACCAACCATCTAGCAGAGTCTTTCGACTTCACAGCATCTGAGTAACTAGACGGTTCTTCACAGCTATCAACTTCTTCTGCCACATTCAGGGCAAAAGCAACAATATCAGCCTCACCCAACTTCTGTGGAGGCCTGATAATTCTTCTGGGCCTGTCTCTAGCAATAGAATACGGTGGCTCCCTCTCAACTGTGCCAACATTCTCAGCTTCATCAGACAACCCACCATGAGTAGGACCATGGCAATCAACATCACGGAAGGAACTAGCTTCTGGATCATCATCAAACTCCACCTGCACTTTTGACTTTTGCAAGTCCACACTTGGAGCACTCGGAACACCAGGTGAAGAAATATCCTCCCTCTTACTCAGCATGTCTGTCTCTTTGAAAATAACATTCCTACTCAACAAGACCTTAGACAGCTCGGGACACCACAACTTGTATCCCTTCACTCCAGAAGCATAGCCAAGGAAGATACATTTCACAGATCTTGGCTCTAACTTGCCATTATTCACATGAGCATAAGCAGGGCACCCAAATATCTTCAAATCAGCATAATTAGGAGGATTTCCAGACCACAATTCTTCAGGTACCTTGCCATCAAGTGATGCATGAGGTGAACGATTGACAAGGTGACAGGCAGTGGAAGCAGCTTCAGCCCAAAACGACTTAGGCAAACCAGCATTTGACAGCATACAACGAACTTTCTCCAACAATGTTCTGTTCATTCTTTCAGCGACTCCATTCTGTTGAGGTGTACCAGGGATTGTCTTATGCCTGACAATACCCTCATTCTTGCAGAACTCATCAAACCAACTAGAGCAAAACTCCAATCCATTGTCTGTGCGGAGATGCTTGACATCTCTCCCAGTCTGCTTCTCAATCATAGTCTTCCACTGCTTGAAAGTGACAAAGACATGATCCTTGCTCTTCAAGAAGAACGCCCACACCTTCCTCGAATAATCATCAATGATAGTCAGCATATACTTGGAACCATTCTTTGTTGCAACTTGAGACGGTCCCCAAAGATCAGAATGAACATAGTCAAGTTTTCCCTTTGTAGTGTGCACACCTTTCTGAAAACTGACTTTCTTCTGCTTGCCAAACACACAGTGCTCACAAAATTCCAGCTTCCCAATACCCTGTCCACATAATAATCCTATCCTATTTAGCTCGGTCATGCCTTTCTCACTCATGTGACCAAGTCGCATATGCCACAATGAGGTATTCTCAGAATCTGTCAACGAGCCAGATGCAGCAGCAGCAGTCCCTGTAACTGTACAACCCTGCAAAACATACAGATTTCCAACCTCTTTCTTGGCCTTCATATGCACTAATGAGTTCTTACTCACACGAAGAACTCCACCTTCTCCGGTATACTTGTACCCCAATGTATCAAGAGTACTCAACGAAATCAAGTTCCGCTTCAAATCAGGGATATGCCTCACATTCGTCAAGGTTCGAATGACACCATCATGCATCTTGATCTTCACTGTGCCAATACCAACAACCTTGCAAACAAAATTATTTCCCATGAGAACATTACCCTCCGCACGTTCATATGTTGAAAACCAGTCCCTGATAGGACACATATGAAACGTACAAGCAGAATCAAGGATCCAAGCAGCATCAACTTTTGACTTCCCATCAATCACAGACAAAAGGTCTCCATCAGATTCTTCTTTCTGAGTGGTGGTGGCAACACTAGCACTGCCGCTATCAGAACTTTCTCCTTTCGGAGCACTGGACTTTTCGCCCTTCTTCTTGTTCTTCAACTCCGGACAGAACCATTTAATATGCCCAACCTTATGACAATTGAAACAAGTCTTATCCTTGTGCCTTGACCTTGATTTGCTTCTGCTCTTCTTCCTCGAACCAGACTTAGCATTCCTCTCTTCAGATCTCCCTCTCATAACCAAGCCAGTCCCTTGGCTATTTTCAGAGGAACTCACAGTGTGCTTATCAATTCTCTCTTTCTCCAAGAGCGAATCATGGACATTATCCCAACTCAGAGTATCATGACTGAACAACAGAGTATCCCTGAATTGCTGATAAGAAACAGGCAACGAGCACAATAACAATAAAGCCAAATCTTCATCATCATACTTCACATCCAGAGTTCTAAGATCAGCCACTATATCCTTAAATTCATTAAGATGGTCATGAACAAACTTATCTTCTTGCATCCGGATGGAAAACAGTCGTTGCTTCAAGCACAGTTTGTTGGTCAAACTCTTGGGCATGCACAACTTTTCAAGCTTTGCCCATAATGAGGAAGCTGTTGTCTCCTTCAACACGTCCCGCAAAATATCATCTGACAGATGCAACTGGATCTGACTCACAGCCTTACGGTTCTTTGACGCTTTCATCGCAGCATCCCAACTCGTAGGCATTAACTTCTCATCAAGTAGAGTCTCATCCAGCTCTAAATGTGTCAGAATAGCGCGCATCTTGACCTGCCACAAGGAAAAATTAGTTTTCCTCGTCAACTGAGGAATCTCGTACTTCATCGAAGTCATCCTGAAACCACTCGAACCAAGAAATCCGCTCAAAACAGGTTAGAAAACCAAAATCAGCCAAATCAGTTGACTTTCGGTCAACCAGTCAAACCGTTGACCAAGTCAACTCGAAAAATTAGGGTTTTTCAACCCCCAATCCTCCAAGGCGGCGGCTGGGCGGCGACGGCTCGGCCTCGGTCGGCGCGAGCTTGCTCGCGCCGGCGAGTGGGCACGGCGGCGGCGGTGCTAGGCGGCGGCGGAGAGACGCGGAGTTCACCTCTCTTTCTCTCTCCCCGTATCTCTCTCTCTCCTCGTGACTTTCTCTCTCCCCGAGCTCTCCCTCCTCCCCGAACGGCGACGACGAGGCTCAGCGACGGGTGGGTCGATCCTTGGCGGCGCGGGGATGGGCGGCGCGGCTCTCCTTCCTCGCGTTTTCTCTTTCTCTCTCGTCGGTCCTCTCTCTCTCCTTGCCTTTCTTCCTCGGGTTCTCCTCTCTCTGCGACGCCGCGGCTCGACTTCTCAAGGAGCTGCGACGGCGAGCACGGGGCGACGGGACGCGGGCGGCGGGCCGAACTCGGGGCTGCGCGGTCGGCGGTCGGTGGTCGGCGGCTGGCGGCTGGCGGCTCCAAGGGTTTCGAAAACCCTAAATTTCCGATTTCCCCCAAATCGGATTACTGTTCACGGAATTTTTTTTTTTTTTTTCGTGTCAAATACTCGTATACTCAGATCCGGCTCTGATACCAATTGTTGAGAAATAAGATCGAAACGAGTAAAACACGAGACACAAGAATTACGTGGAAACCCCAAGACGGGGAGAAAACCACGGGCAAAGAAGAGTCGTCCACTATGTGAGTCCAATCGGTTACAAGGCCTCCGTGAGGGTTCTCTCTACCTCACAACTCTCAACTAGTACAAATAAGACCTAGGCATAGGCCGTATATATATAGGAGACTAGTACTCTATTCTGATCAGGAAATAGAGCCCTACTCTAATTAGGAATTTGGAACAATCCCTAACATTATCATAATGATCTTTATACCCTAAACCCATCCATCTTCGTCCAGGAACATTTAAAAAAGCCCTGAGGTCGTCTTCAACCTCCAAGTTGCCGTCCACCGTCTTCAACCTTCAAGCCATCGATTCCGCTGTCCACCGTCTGCAATTTCAGACCGGAAGCTGCAACTCTATAAGCAAGGGATTCAAAAGTTTTCGACGAGGCATCTTATTTAAAAACACTTGCTGCAAACCAGCTTGTTATTTATTACCTGTTCTATCGCAAGCTCCATGTACTTGCGAGTCTCCAGCGAACAACTTTCACTTGGGCACTCCATCTGTTCGTCGAATTTCCCCACCCTGTAGATTCCTAATATTCACCCAATAGGATCACTTGGGCACTTGCATAACTATAAACCCAGAAAAGCTAGACCCACAAGAACAAGAACAAAAACCGGAAGGAAAAAAAAAACCCACCGTCCAAATTCCAAGGAGACAAGCCACCATCTTCCGCACCAAGCGTAGGTTTGGAGGAGCTGGAAGGAAGGAAGGGCTGGGTCCCAGCGGGGAGAGCGTGTTGTTTTGGAGGGCTTGGGTGTCGAGCTCGGGCCTTTCACGGAGGGGTCGCCGACGCGTGCGGAGGGAGGCGAAAGCGGAGGAGACGAGGAGGCTTGGGGTTGTCTTACGAGGAGCTTTGTGAAGCTTTCGTCGGTGTCGGCCGTGGAAATTGTCTTCTCCGGCGAGGGTTGGACTCGATCCCGTTCAGATCTCAGATTGGTTGGTTTTATTTTCTGGGTTTAGGGTAGGTGCTAATTAGATTGTTTTTGATGTTCGACATTGAAGAAGGGAAATTTTTTTTGTCATTTATGTAAGGGTACAAATGAAATTTTACGTGATAAAAAAAGAAAAAAATGGGTGCTGACCTCAGCTAGGAACCCGATGTTAATATTTTTTCAAAAAATAGAGATGACAAAATAATATTTTGAATAGTAGAGATCCTAATTTAATTATGACATAAGTCAGAAACCTGAAGACAATTATCCAAATATTTAATTGGATTGAGTTGGGTGTCGATGAGAAATAAATTAATAGTTTATTTCGTGAGTGTAGGGCTTTGAATTCAGTGGGGACAAAATAAAATTCGTTCTTACAGAGGAGATTTTGTTTAGACCATCAGATTTTTATTAAAAATCGTGTCTACAGATCTGACAGTCATTAAAAATCGCGTCTATAAGTATAATGACTTGATCCATTTTATTGGGACAACTCTCGTCCCCACTAAATTCGAACCAGTGAATATAAATAACTAGTTATTTTCAATGAAAGAGTGCCTAGTACTCACCACTTTTACCAAAAAAAAAATCTAAAAGAAAAGAGATCGTGCGTCAGAAATAGCTGGATACATTAGCTGGACGCCAGTAGCAGTTAGCAATAAAACAAAGGCGGCCGATCATAGAATTATTAGATGACATAATGCATGCAATTTAAACTATGACACACTACCAAATCTGCTTCAAGGTATATAAAATAAATCAGTGATAAATTAATCAAGTCAAATGAGAAAATAATGGTGACAAATAAAAGGCGTCCTTTCAATAACATGCAACTCCGAAAGCCCAATTATAGTAGTAGTGTAGTACGTACCACTAAACTACATATATATCCCTATCAGAACTCAAAAATAATGTCATTAAATTAAAATTCTCCATTTGGCAAGTTCCTAGATTCTAGTATAACGCTACAACTGGCAACCTACGAATATGACCACGTCGTTCTTTTCCCATATCAAATCCATGTTCTCTTGTTCGAGGCTAATCCAATTTTTTTCATGTATACATACTGAATAAGAACAATTGACTATAAGTTAGATACAGTTCTATTTAAATTAACTACATTTTAAAGTGAGTATATATCTCCTATGTAAATTGCTGGGTGCTAATCGTAAAATTCTAGTCTGCCCAAGATTTCGGTCAGAAATAAGATTTGTATGTTATAATGAATAATATCCAAATATTATTTAAAGACAATCAATAGTTATACGGGATAACTTTTAAAACTCGATTCGTTATAATATAAGAGTCTCTGAACTCTGGGCATACGACCTGAGGACCGTAAGAATAAAATGTACGTACGTACAATGAAAAGAATGCGGGTTTGGAGAATGTGTTTGAAAATCAATCTTTATTTCGACCATTGTAATTAAAGATAACTAGTGACAATCTTTTTTTATGATGTTGTGAAGAAGAAATTATATACGCTACAACATATATTTTATTTATATATATTTTTGGCTTAACATGTATGCGGTCATTAACAGGATCCTATAATTATGAATGTGCGTATGATTATCTGGATCCTTCATAAATATTTTTAATGTATACCAAATTTGTATAAAATTGCACATAATGAATATACTTATGCTTATATAGACTTTTATAAATATTTTTTAATGTATACAAAATTTTTATAGAAATGCTAATGATTATACGGACCTTTCATAAATATCTTTTAACGTATACCAAATTTTGACAGAATTGCACATAATTTACGTTCGGCTGCACTCATTATGTCCAACAACAAAAAAACTCTTCCGTGCTCCTTTCCAACTCCTCTTCCAATTGCTATATATATTCCCCACCTTCTCCAATATTCCTGACCATCTTCTACGCAACTAGCTATCTAAAAGACATTGTTAAGACCCCATCATCAATTCCCATTAGAAGGTGATCATGACAAAGACGAGAACCTACTGTAGGTATAATTTTCCGGTCGTTGTGTTTTCACTTGCGCTAGTTCTGTCGCTCTTCCCGGCCACCGCATCCGCGCAGCTTCGGCCGGATTATTATGCCAAGACATGTCCGAATGTGGAGAGCATAGTGAGGGCCGCAGTTGAGAAGAAAGTTCGGCAGACTTTTATTAGTGTTCCCGGCGTCATCCGCCTCTTGTTCCATGACTGCTTCGTCCAGGGATGTGATGCCTCGGTTATAGTTGTTTCCACTCCGGCCAACACCGCGGAGAAGGATCACCCGGACAACTTGTCGCTGTCCGGAGACGGATTCGACACGGTGATCCAGGCCAAGGCCGCTGTCGACAAGGTCCCAGGTTGTAGAAACAAAGTCTCATGCGCCGATATCCTTGTCATGGCAGCTAGAGATGCCATTAAGCTGGTAACTAATTGGTGTTAATTATTGCTATTATTCCAGCATCAATAATATTATTTACGCGATTTAATAAGTGTGATCATAACTAGAATTAATTAATGCAGGCTGGTGGTCCTTCATATAGTGTTGAATTGGGGAGATTGGATGGCCTAGTCTCGACTGCAGCTAGCGTCAATGGAAAATTGCCGAAGCCAACGTTCAATCTCGACCAGCTCAATTCCATATTTGCCGCCAATGGGCTCACCCAAACTGACATGATTGCCCTCTCAGGTAATTTCTTCAAATGCATTTATGTCTCATGTGGCTGTCTTTTTTCGATATTCGGATGTTAATTATTATCGAACCATATTTAAGTGTGGGTATCAAACATATATCGTCATCCAAAGTTAATTAGATTAATAAGTGTGACTCACTTGACATGGGCCCCCTAATTAAACATCCAAGCAGCGACGCGCCAAGGAAAAAAAAAACACCAGATGGTCCCCTAGCTTTCTTTTTGAGAGATGGTCCCCCTAGCTTTCGATGACCAAGGGTGGACGCAGTTATACCATGGACCCATTCAAACAATTCATCTTTTATCCCATGGGGATTGGATCATTATGAAGTCTTTATGAAAAGGGGACCTATGATTACTGATTAGTTGCCGCTCATCATTACTAAGCATTAATTATCACCTATATAATTAGCCAGTCCAATAAATATTCTAATATTTATGGTATAAACAAAAAATTATATAATAAATCGAACCCTTTCCAACAGAACAAATCTCAAAATTATATTAAAAATACGTTAGGCAGTGTCTTTCTGTTTTTTTCCCGAGTATAGTATCTTTTTGATTCAGTAGCAAAAAGCCACTCGCATCATGTGTGTATCCTGCTGTCACCAAGAGAAAAATGATTCATTTAATGCTCCCACCATATCTTTGTCAAACCCATGGCATCAATTCCAAAAATAAAACCCGTGCATGATTTAACTAATCCGACCTAATATTCCTTAAAAAGAACTGGCCTAGTAGAAGATTTAAATTATTTGCCCACTTCTACTTTTCTCCATCTTAGAAAATTGACCTTTTTGGGTTTTACAATTTAATGATTTTCATTACAAATACCAACCACTTAATATTCGAATACCAATTAAATTGACTAATTCAATTTAAGATAAAATTACTAATTTAGTGAAAAATCTCCAATAAGTATCTAAACTTATTATATTCTTAATAACTTGAACTCTATACTTTTTAATTAAGGAATATCAATTTCTTTTTCTAGTTGGTCTAACTACTTGTTGGTAATGTATATAATTATTTTTTCCTACGCTTTCAAAATGGGTATACTTTGGAGTTCAATTAATTTACGGTTGAAAACCCATTTGCAATATATATTAATATATTCATCTGATATTATTTTAATGAAATTCGTGGGGCCCGCAGCGGCGCACACCGTCGGATTCGCCCATTGCAACCAGTTCGCCAACAGGATCGGAGTGGACCCCACGTTGAACAAGACCTATGGGGCCAAGCTGAAAGTGGAGTGTCCGAGCAACGTGGACCCCAGGGTGGCCATCGTGATGGACCCCACCACCACCAAGACCTTCGACAACGCCTACTTCAAGAACCTCCAGAACCACATGGGCCTCTTCTCCTCTGACCAGGTTCTCTACCAGGACCAGAGGTCCAAGCCCACCGTCGACACCTGGGCCAAGGACACCAACGCCTTCCAGCGGGCCTTTGTCGCGGCGATCACCAAGCTGGCTCGTGTCGGGGTAAAGACTGGCCACAACGGGGAAGTCCGTCGAAGCTGTGCTGCTTTCAATTAAAATGAAAGTAAATGTCCGAGTTGGGGCGTTACTTTATTGAGTAGTAGAAGGAATTGAACAACTTGGAGAAAAGGAAAGAGGTAGAGAAGTGAAGAAAGTTTTAGTTGGTTAGCTTGGTATGAATTCTAAAAAAAAAGCTTGGTACGGATCAAGAGGAGGTATAAGATGATGACAATAATAAAATAATAACGGATTTTATATTGAAGTCCAACAAAAATTAGGTTTACTCCCCGGTCAAAAGTTGAAAATTGCATTTCGTCTTTTCAATTGGAATCTTGTGATCGCAAAATCACATCATGAATGGTCGAAAGGTAAAATATAACATTTTATTGCTTAGTTACGGAAGTCATACAAAAAAAATTCCAAGGGTCGTAGTTGTTGTGCCCCCATTGGTGAAGATGCGGACTGGCGGAGAAGACTCTTTTTTATCAACTTTGTGAGGTGATGACAGATGATCAAACAAGAGCTTTATTGAAACAGAGAAATCGCCATTAATGGCGAGGAGGGTGAGCTTCAGCTCGAGAGCTCTAGAAGGGAGAAAAGGTAACCGTTTCTTATTCTCTTTCCTATCTCGTAAAAGATGATTAATTATTCTATCTCTCGTTTATTTATATTCGAAGCTCAGCCAAAGAAATAGAATATGCCAAAATGACGTCGGCCAACTTAACATTGTGAAATGTCTAAGTTGCCCTTCCCGGATCATGTGTACTGTACACGCGTCTTCTTCTTTCGTTCTTCGCCTTGTGTCACAATGGACAGCCTGGCTTCCTCTTCTTCGTCTTCAATAGCCAAGACTTGTTCTTCCTCTTCAGTCTCGATAAAATCAATATCAACACAATGATTGATCTCATCCAACTTACTATATATCCTTTCCTTATCCTTACCTACTATACAACCCTCACCAACCAACCAACATCACCAAACCAATACCCCTGCCGCAGCTAGCCTTCTACTGCATCAAGAGTTGGATATATGGCACTGCAGATTAGTCCACCTGCCGCAACTCAGATTACAAGAACTTTGTAAGATAGATCCTACTATAACTCCCGATGTGAGTAAGCACTATAAGGTGTGTCATTACTCACGCCATAAGAGACTTCCTTTCTCTCTCAGTGATTCAATTGCCATTACTTATTTTGAGCTCATACATATGGATATCTAACAGACCAAGCTTACCAACAAGAAATTCATAGCGAGAAACCTGTAAATTCTTCGTAAGGAGATCAGCAAGTTGGAACTGAGTAGGCATGTGGAAAAGCTTAATCAAGCTAGTCTGCACATGCTCACGAACAGAGTGGCAGTTCAATTCGATGTGTTTCATCCGCTCATAAAAAATGGGGTTTTCCGCGATGTGAATAGCAGACTTGCTATCACAGTAAAGGAGAGCAGGACCGGTAGGTGTGAAACCCAAATCAGCTAATAAATAAGTAAGCCATTGAACTTCCCTGAACGTAGCTGCTAGAGCCCGGTACTCGGCCTCAGAAGTAGAGTGAGAAATAGTGGGTTGTTTCTTCGCCTTCCAGGAGATAAGAGAATTTCCAAGATAGATGCAAAAACCAGTTACCGATCGTCGAGAGTCAATACAAGAAGCCCAGTCACTATCGGAGTAAGCTTTAAGCTGAATACTGGAGTCCACTGGATAAATTAAACCCTTCCCTGGCGAGCCTTTGATGTACTTCAGGACATGGTAAGCAGCTTGCAAATGTGTCTCCCGTGGCTTGGTTAAAAATTGGCTCAGTTTTTGAACAACAAAGCTGATATCAGGTTGAGTAACTGTAAAATATAACAGCTTCCCGATTAATCAACGGTAATGAGTTGAATCCTCCACAATTTCTTTGCCATCAACCGTAATTTTGACCACAGGAGTGCCATCAGGAAGGTAAGCAAGATCATCAAGCAATGCGCCGCCTTTGTGTGTTCTTGTCAGCTTGATATTAGCATCTATTGGCGACCGTCGTGGTTTACAGCCAAGATACCCATCATCTTGTAGAATTTCCAAGGCATATTTCTTCTGACAAACATGTAATCCCGTGGCATTCCGAGCAAGTTCTAATCCCACTTCAAGGAACCAAGATCTTTAAGCTTCAATGTTTGTTCAAGATGCATCTTGGTCTCAGAAATCACAGTCATAGAATTCCCAGCCATGATGATATCATCAACATAAACTAAAAGAACAGTAAGAGAATCATGCCTGTGGAGAGTGAACATGGAGTAATCACACTTGGATTGAGCAAAACCAAAAGCCAATAGAATGGCGGTAAGTTTGGCAAACCATTGTCGACTGGCTTGTTTCAAGCCATAGAGAGATTTCTGAAGCTTGCAGACCTTAGAAGAATCTGCTGCAGAAACAGAGAACCCTTGAGGAAGAGACATGTACACCTCCTCATAGAGATCCCCATGTAAGAAGGCATTATTCACATCCAATTGCTGGAGATGCCAACCCTGAATGACGGAAAGAGCGAGAAGAGTACGAATGCTGGTCATTTTGGCAACGGGACTGAAAGTATCAAAGTAGTCTATCCCTAGGGATTGGGTATATCCTTTGGCAACCAAGCGGGCTTTGAATCACTCTATACTGCCATCAGCATTGTGCTTGATTTTAAAAATCCACTTACTCGCAATGGTTTTCTTCTCGGGTGGTAAAGGAACTAAAGTCCAAGTGTGATTTTGAGCTAAAGCATCAAGCTCCATCTGCATAGCCTGTATCTAACAATCCGCTTTTGCAGCCTGTTCATATGTGGTTGGTTCTACCTGGCTAGCTACAGAAAGGCTAAAGACTCAAGAGACTAGTGAAAGATTTGCCAAAGTAAAAAATGACTCTATGTGATAAGACATGCCTAAGGGAACAGAGGACTGACCTGAGGGATTGGAGTGTTGTGTGGGAATCTCATGTTCATAGGCATGGAGATATGGTGGCAAGGTTTTAGGGTGGCTGAAGCGGCGAAGAGGTAGGCTAGGTGGGTATGGTTGTGATAGTGGTAATGTCATGAGAGAAGAACCAATGTGGTCTGCAGAACACGGGGCAGAGTCTACAGCAGATGAGTGTTCTGCAGTAGGTGAGTGTGCTGCAGTAGGTGAGTAGTCTGCAACAGGTAGAGAAGGCATATGGATGAGAGGATTAGTCCCAACATGGTTATCTCCAGACATAGGCGGTAAGTGATCAGGACCAGGAATAGCATCAAAGAAGAGAAATGGTTGAGGATGAATGGTGGATGGAGGCTGATAATATCTGGGTTGATAAGTAGCAGAAGCTCGAAATGGAAAAATGGTCTCATAGAAAATAACATCCCGGGAGATGACCACTTGATGTGTGAGAAGGTCATACAACTTATATCCTTTGATACCAGTAGGTATCCCAAGGAACACAAACTGTCGAGCTCGAGAATCAAATTTCGTCTGGTGTATACTTGGGGTTGCAGCATAAGAAAGGCAGCCAAACACCCGGAGATGGCTGTAACTTGGTCGTTTCCCGTACAAGACCTCAAAGGGTGTCTTATTCCTGAGAGCTATAGTAGGTAACCTATTTATCAGGTAGGCGGCATAACTAATGGCATCGCTCCAAAAGACTGTAGGTAAATGAGATTGAAAGATCAAGGATCGAGCTATGTTCAAAATATCTTGGTGCTTCCTTTCTACTCGTCCATTTTGTTGAGGCGTATATACACAACTAGTTTCATGAATGATGCCTTTAAGTTGATAATACTCGTGCATTTGAAACTCCTTGCCTTGATCACTCCGTATCTTTTTCACTTTGCTGTCAAATTGTGTTTCAACCATGGCCATAAATTCTGGAATCAATTTACGCACCATTGATTTATCTTTCATCATATATATCCATAGAGACCGAGAGTGATCATCAACAACAGTCAAAAAATAAGTATATCCATCATAAGAAGGTTCATGATATTTGCCCCATATATCCATATGTATGAGCTCAAAACAAGTAGTGGCAATTGAATCACCGAGAGAGAAAGGAAGTCTCTTATGGCATGAGTAATGACACACCTCACAGTGCTTACTCACATCAGGAGTGATAGTAGAATCTATCTTACAAAGTTCTTGTAATCTGAGTTGCAGTAGAAGGCTAGCTGCGGCAGGGGTATTGGTTTGGTGATGTTGGTTGGTTGGTGAGGGTTGTATAGTAGGTAAGGATAAGGAAAGGATGTATAAACCTTGAGATTCCACAGCACTACCAATCACCTTCAAGCTGACTTGGTCCTGAATCAAACACATACCACGTTTAAAAATAACTTGAAAAGGAAAGGGGGAAGTCAGTTTGCTGACATAAATGAGATTAAAGGTAAAACTAGGAACCAAGAGGACATTGAAGAGGAACATATGTGGAGTGAGTTTGACAGTGCCTATATGTGTTGTAGTGGCTGCATGATCATTAGGAAGAGTAATGACCACGTTGTGAATGGGACGGCTTTCTACAAAGAACTCTAGAGAACAAACAATATGATCAATGGCCCCGGAATCTATAATCCATGTATGTGAGGTAGCTAATGAAGAACAAGCTCTATGAAAAGTAAGGGAGTGTGGCTTACCAGTAAAAGGAAGGGAATGAATAGCATTGACCTGAGAAGTTGTCTCTAGGATGGAGTTACTAAGAACTGAACTCGTAGGCACTCCAGTGGATTGTTGGACCAGTGCTACCAGATTGTTGTATTGCTCAGTACTAAGTCCCAACTTCTCCAGTCCCTGATTCACTGTACGTACACCATCAGTGGACTGAGCATGGCGACCAGCGGCATCATCTGTTCTGTGAGCAGCACCTGCAAAGGAATTAGCATTTCCTCGGGTAGGGTTATGAGTGAACTTGAAGTTGGGTGGGAACCCATGCTTCCTATAGCATTTGTCAATAGTATGACCCTCTTTGCCACAGTAAGTACAAGTTGGTTTCTTCTCATCATTCCAGTTTCTCTTCTGATTAGTAAAAGGCTTGCCAGTGCTGGAACTTCCTTTCACAGAGTTCACTGCCACAGTTTGCCCGTTGCTCACATTACTCAACATCTGCTACTCATGTTGTAACGCCAGATAAAGTGTTCGACTCACATTTGGCAAATGACTCATCAATATGATCTGTGACCTTACTGTGTCATAGTTCTCATTAAGTCCAATAAGAAACTTAATGACCTGATCATGGTGCAAGTATTCTCGATTGGATCTAACCGCATCACAATCAGAGGATCCTTTTTCCTTATCCACACACTTACACAAAAGACCAGGCCTGTATTGAGTGAACTGATCCCACAAGGTTCGAAATGAGGTAAAGTACTCTGTAACAGAGAGGCCACCTTGTTTTAATGTGCAAAGTTGCATCTGAAGACGAGCAAACTGAATAGAGTCTCCCGTACCAAACTGCTCTTTGAGATCATTCCAAACTTCAGCAACGGTTTCCAAGCCAGTCAGACTTTGAGCAATCGAAGGCTCAACAGATGCCATTAACCAACTTATGATCATACTATTGCAACTTTCCCACTCAAAATAATCCTCAGCTCCAAACTCAGGTAAAGCAACAGATCCTTCCACTAATGACCATTTCTTCTTAGATCTAAGTGCTCTCTGCATATGCTTGCTCCAGCTATGATAGTTCAAGTTATTCAATGGAGGACTCACTAGAACCGAATTAGGACTCTCGCTAGGGTGTAAATAGAACAGGGAGTTCTCTCAAAAGTTACCAGAAATTAGAGGATCCATCATCGGAGGGTGAGTCAGAACAGCGTTGTGACGGTTTCCTACCGGAGTGTGATGATCTCCAGGTTGAAAAGGACCGGACGCCATTAAAGCTTCGCGGAATAGAGAAATCCAGGATTGATTAGGCGCAGAACTTACCTAATCGCTCTGATACCATATCAACTTTGTGAGGTGATGACAGATGATCAAACAAGAGCTTTATTGAAACAGAGAAATCGCCATTAATGGCGAGGAGGGTGAGCTTCAGCTCGAGAGCTCTAGAAGGGAGAAAAGGTAACCGTTTCTTATTCTCTTTCCTATCTCGTAAAAGATGATTAATTATTCTATCTCTCGATTATTTATATTCGAAGCTCAGCCAAAGAAATAGAATATGCCAAAACGACGTCGGCCAACTTAACATTGTGAAATGTCTAAGCTGCCCTTCCCAGATCATGTGTACTGTACACGCGTCTTCTTCTTTCGTTCTTCGCCTTGTGTCACAATGGACAGCCTGGCTTCCTCTTCAATAGCCAAGACTTGTTCTTCCTCTATAGTCTCGATAAAATCAATATCAACACAATGATTGATCTCATCATCAATCTTGTGCGTTATCATTTTTTCGGTAGATGCTCCCACTGCCTAGTTTCCAAACCGATAGCTCCTCTACTGGTGTCTTCCGCTGCTGTTCGGGTTGCTAAAAAGGTTAAATGTAGAATTTTTCTGCCGTTGACTCCGATCCGTTCAAGAAACCGAGTTAGGAAGCCGATGAGCAAAGCCGCAGTTCTTTTACAAACTTCGACTCCTAAATCGAAGGGAAAGTCACCGAAGTCGGCGTTGGAGTTTTGCCTTCTCTCGATTTTGGAGGGTATGGATTCTCAGGATGATGCCCTCAGTGAAGCACTCTAGACAGAGGCATGGCGCCTGGTAATCATCGTGGGCTTTTCTTAGGAGGTTGATGCCTTGAATATCCTTTGTGCTGTCAAGGAGGCGGCTAGTGGTTTGGATCATTGCCGGATATTCGATCCCCCATAATTCTGGATAGGTGTATAGTGGGGTGCTTTGGTTTTGAAATATTTTTGGTGTATAGTTTGATTTCGTGCCTAGATATCGCTTATCATTTGCAGTGCGTCTGATAAGCGTTATCTGTCACATTTGGTGTGGCTCTTTGATGTAACTTTTATTTGAGGTAATGATACGTTACTTATAAAAAAAGGTCATAGTTGTTGATCCACTTTTAAAAAACTTCTCTAACTTATTAATCTAAGTATTTGTTAATTGTTTAACTTTTACATAGTGGACTCTTTTCTTTTCCCATATTTTTTCACGTCATGGTTTTTTTTGCAAACATTAGTCACGATCTAATTCTTAACACAATAAACGGAAGCAGACCAAACATATTTGGTTATATTCGTTGGCCGTCTGCAACAAAAAAAAGGTCGTTGGCCTTATCTGAGGATTGAATTATCAATTATTTTAGGAACCGAGAAAAATATCATTTTAAAAAGGTTATTATATAAAAGAGGTTTATTTTTTTTCTCTAAAAATATTAAATTTTTTGTTTTTAACGAGAAAAACTGAAATACAAAAAATATTTGGGAAAAAAACTCATAGATCCTTAAGATTAGATGTAATATACTCCACTTCATAATTTTTGAGTCCTTGAATTTTAAAAAGTTGAACTGATGAGTATCTATGTCCGTTTTTTGGTCAATAATTTTAGTAGAATGCCAAAAATAATCGTGCGTTCAAACTAAGCTATTATGCAACGTGGAACATTCTATTATATGAATGTATCATAATCCCACGAAGTGGTAAGACACACGAGAGAGAGAGATACTGAAACAAAATTTCTGCAGAAACTATGAATCTCTACCAAATCTACTACAAGGTATTTAAAATAAATCAGTGATAAACTAATCTAGTCAAACGAGAATATAATGGTGACAAATAAAAGGTGTCCTTTCAATAACATGCAACTCCGAAAATCAAATTAAATATCTTCCCACGTATAGTAGTACTTACCACTAATCTACATATATGTCACTATCAGAACTCAAAATTCATGCCATTGATTTAAAATTCTCCTTTTGGCAGGTTCCTAGATTATAGTCTAACGCTACAACTGGCAACTACGAATATGACCACCTCGTTCTTTTTCCGTATCAAATCCATGTTCTCTTCTTCGAGGTTAATCCAGTTCTTTTTAATCATGTATATATATTAGATAAGAATAGCCGACTATAAATTAGATACAGTTCTACTTAAACTAAGTACATTTTAAAAGTGAGTATAGTTCTCCTAATTAAATTGTTGGGTGTTTACTGTAAAATTCTAGTCCACTCAAGATTTGTATGTTATAAGAAATACTATCAAAATATTTTATTTAAAGTCAAAAATAAATGAGATAACTGCAGAACCTGTTTAAACACTAAAGTGTACTTAGCCTAAAGGCACAAAACATTGATTTATTTAGAGAATTATAGGGTTCAAGGCACAAGACATTGATTTATTTAGAGAATTATAGGGTTCAAGATTAACATTGACTTAAGTTGTCCACACTAAAACATATATTTTATCTCTATGTATTTTTTGCTTAACATGTATGCGGCCATTAATAGGATCCTATAATTATGAATATGCTTATGATTATATAGATCATTCATAAGTATTTTTTAACAATTCCAAATTTGGATAGAATGACACATAACAAATAGGCTTAGGATTATATGGACTCTTCATAAATAGTTTTTTAACTATACCAAATTTGGATACAATTGCACATAATGAATAAGAATGATTATATGTACCCTTCCTAAATTGTTTTTACTTTTTAATGTATACAAAATTATGATAGAATTGCTTATGATTATATGGAAACTTAATAAATATTTTTAATATATACCAAATTTTGATAGAATTGCTTATGATTATATGGATCCTTCATAAATATTTTTAATATATATACCAAATTTTGATAGAATTGCACATAATTTACAGCTGGTTACACTCATTCTGTCTAAAAAAAAATCTCCCCCATGCCCCTTTCCAACGCCTCTTCCAATTACTATATATACTCCCCCCCTTCACCAAAGTTTCTGATCATCTTCTGCGCAACTAGCTAACTAAGAGACATTGTTGAGACAACATAATCAATTCACATTAGAAGGTGATCATGACAAAGACGAGAACCTACTGTAGGTATAATTTCCTGGTCGTTGTGTTTTCACTTGCCCTGGTTCTATCGCTCTTCCCGGCCACCGTATCAGCGCAACTTCGGCCTGATTATTACGCCAAGACATGTCCGAATGTGGAGAGCATAGTAAGGGCCGCGGTTGAGAAGAAAGTTAAGCAGACTTTTGTTACTATTTCCGGCGTCATCCGCCTCTTGTTCCATGACTGCTTCATCCAGGGATGTGATGCCTCGATTATAATTGCCTCCACTCCGACCAACAAGGCGGAGAAGGATCATCCGGACAACTTGTCGCTGAACGGAGACGGATTCGACACGGTGATCCAGGCCAAGGCCGCCCTCGACGAGGTCCCCGGTTGCAGGAACAAAGTATCATGCGCCGATATCCTTGTCATGGCAACTAGAGATGTCATTAAGCTGGTAACTAATTAGTGATAATAATAATTATTATTATTCCAGTGTCAATAATTTATTCACGCGATTTAATAAGTATGATCGTAATTTAAATTAATCAATGTAGGCTGGTGGGCCTTCATATGGTGTTGAATTGGGGAGATTGGATAGTCTAGTCTCGACGGCATCTAGCGTCAATGGAAAATTGCCGAAGCCAACGTTCAATCTCGATCAGCTCAATTCCATATTTGCGGCCAATGGGCTCACCCAAACTGACATGATAGCTCTCTCAGGTAATTTCTCCAAATGCCTTTATACCGCATGTCACTGTTTTTTAACTGGTATTCACAGTTCGATTATTGTCGACAAAATTAAAGAGTGACTATCTTATTGGTATTTTTTTTTACAAAACCTTATTAAGATTGTACTGTTTCTCCATATCATATCATAGTCTTGACGCATGATTTCTCCGCATTTAATACTAATGCCCTTTTATTCAACCTTATATATGGACGCAATCAAGGTTACTATATGTTTCTTTTTACACTATCAGAAGTTGATTAGATTTTTATAAGCGCGACTCACTTTACATCGACCCTCTAAACTGACATAAATAGTCACCAGACCAGATGGTCCCCTAGCTTTCGATGACTAAGGGTGGACGCAATTATACCATGGACCCAGTTTTAAATACTTCACCGTTTATCCCATGGGGATCTGATCTATATGAAGTCTTTATGAAAAGGGACCTGTGATTAGTTGCCGCTAATCATCACTTGACACTCAAATAACTATATAATATATCTAGTATCTTCATGATTACTCAAAACAAAAAACTATATAATGTACCGAACCTTTTCCAACAGAAAAAATCTCAAAATTTATATTAAAATTAAACCACATTAGGTAGTTTCTTTGTGATTTTTTCCGAGTAGTGTCTTTCTGATTCAGCAGCAAAATGGCACGCATCATGAGAAATTTTATGGTAGACTCTTAATACCAAGTCATTTAATGACTTGATATAGACCCACCAATCCCTATTTAACATGTGTATTGGTTATATATTAGTGAAATATTTGATTAGGATAAACAAATATGGTAACTAAATCAAGACAATATTTTGATTTATGCTTAAAAAAATTATTTCCTAAATTAAATTCTCTAATTGGCCAATTTAATAATAGCAAGCTAGAGTTAATTAATTTCTTATTAACCAATTGGCGGAACAGTAGCAAATAATATCAAAATAGTAAGCAGGAATAATTTCGAAGGCTACCAAAAATTTTTAATAAGAAACTCAAATTCAAATATTACATTTGTTATTAATTAACTTTAAAATATACTTATTTATTATTATTAATTAACTCAGGATATTTTATTCGCAGAGAATATCAAATTATCACTTAAACAACAATCAACATACATATATGAAGTGATATGGCTGACAAGATATTAGGGTGCCAAGCATCTACAAATTTTTTTATTACTTTCTCGGTTGTGTTCGAAGCAAACAAATTTTAATTTACGTAGTATCAAAATTGGAACCTATTTTTTTCATGCTTTTAATTTTTTAATGAGACCTATGTATCATTGAAGTATTAGAAGTAGCTTCATTGGCTTAAAAAATTACCGTATAGTGAAAAAACATGTGAATTTCTGCATCAATTGTAGATTACTTATTAAAAAATTAATTCTTGATACTCTTCTATATTTTATTAAAAAGACAGTAGCCTTGAAGTTGTTCTTTACTGTTTTGATATTATTTACTACTGTTCTGTCAATTGGTTAATAAAAAATTAATTAACTCTAGTTTAGGAAATGATTCCTTTAAGCATAAATCAAAATATTGTCTTGATTTAGTTGCCATATTTGTTTATCTTAGTTAAATATTTACTAATATATAACCAATACACATGTTAAATAAGAATTGGTAAATCTATACAAAGTTACTAAATAACTTGGTATTAGTTAAGGGTTCACCATAAAATTTCTCCGCATCATATGTATCCGGCTGTCAACTATCCTTTTATGGACAGAAGAAAAACAATTCATTTAATGCTATATATATATATAAATAATTTATCAAACCCATGGAATCATTTCCACAAGAAAACCCACATATGATTTAACTAACCCGACCTAATATTCCTTAAAAAGAACTGGCCTAGTAGAATACTTTTTCTCCATCTTAGAAAATTGAGCTAATTGGGTCATACAATTAAATGTTTTGTTTCATTATAAATACCAATCGAGTCGATATCACATGATATTCAAATACATACTAAATCGACTAGTTTTGAGTCGGATAAAAATACATAATAGTGAAAAAAATTTTATCATCTCATTCTCAATGACTCGAACTCTATACATTTTACTTAAAGTGAAACATTTTTTTCTATGTGATTTATTCTTTTTAAATTGTGTGTACTTTCGAGTTCAATTAATTTAAGGCTAATTATGAAAACCCGTTTGCAACAGAATTTTTGTAAATAAATATTAATATATCAGTCTGATATCATTTTTCTCAAATTCGTGGGACCAGGAGCGGGCCACACTGTCGGATTCGCCCACTGCAACCAATTCGCCAACAGGATCGGAGTGGACCGCACACTGAACAGTACCTACGCGGCCAAGCTCAAGGTGGAGTGCAGCAACTTGGACCCCGCGATAGTCATCGCGTTTGACCCAACGACCAACACTACTTTCGACAACGTCTACTTCAAGAACCTCCAGAACCATATGGGCCTCCTCTCCTCCGATCAGGTCCTCTACCAGGACCCGAGGTCAAAGCCCACCGTCGACACCTGGGCCAACGACGCCAACGCCTTCCAGCAGGCCTTCTTCACGGCGATCACCAAGCTGGCTCGTGTCGGGGTTAAGACGGGCCACAACGGGGAAGTCCGTCGGAACTGTGCCGCTTTCAATTAAAAGATGAAGAATTTCCGAATCGGGATATTGGGATATCGTTTCGGTCTTTAATTTATTGAGTAATAGAATTATACCCAAAAAAATTATTGAGTAGTAGAAAGAAAAAAGAGAAGTGGATGAAGTTTAAGTTAGATATAGATTTAATATGGATCAAGTATCGAGATGATGATATTAATAAAATAAAAAATAAAGGGGCAGATAGGTCCTTCTACTTTTCTAACAAGTACAATTAACTCCCTCTAATAATTTCTTTGAGTCATTTTACACCTTGTACTTTACAAAACAGCATAATTATCTTCTTCTGGTATGTTTTGTGGTGATGGAATACACATCGTCGCCAACATAACAACTCAGCATTGGCTTAAAAAACCAGTTAAGCAATTTTGACTCACTAAAAAAACACTTTTATAATTAAAGACCGACACATGAACTCCCTCTTGGCGAGAGGGGCATTTTTGTCTACCAAAAATCACTTTTCCGGTCAGGTTGGTGACCTCCAAGCCATTGGAGCATTCCAGGTCACACACTCTGCAAGGGGTTGGCACCCTCCAGCCCTCTTGGAGCGCTACAATCTCTGCTCCAACTTCTTCGTTTTGCTTTCTCGCCTCGTCTCTTTATCCGATCAATTCTCTCGAGTGTCTTTGGGCTCGGAATCTAATCTGATCAACTCCCGAATCATCCTCAAAGTTCTTCACTCGAACCAATCGAATCCTCAGGCTCCATACCCAACAATCTTCCACTTGGAGACTGACCTCAACATGAAACACCTTTTACTAGGTGATCCTCATCACTTGTCATCCTTCACTAAATGACCCTCTTCTCCCCTTTAGTTGTCACCCTTCACTAGATGACCTCCTTCTCTACTTCGTACGCAAGGCCTCTTCTTCTCACTTCACTAGGCTAGTTGAAGCCATGTATAGCTTCAACTTCTCCAAGGCATCCTCATTGGTCAATAAAACTGCAAGACCACCCCTTCTCTCCTCAAGGTAGCTTGATGCCACATCCGCATCAACACATCTTGCCACTTTAGTCTTTTTACCCTTATCACTTAGGCCCTTCTTTGCAACACTTTTCAAGTGGTTGGACATCTATTTCATTGCCTTCAACTGTTGCTTTTCAGGACTCTTCATAAGCCTTCTCTCTACTCCCACCGAATCTGCTATCATTGGCCTTGTACACCTCTTAGCATACTTCACATAACCACCCGCGAAAGCTCCTACAGTCTTCTTCTTTTGAGCTCTCCCCTTGTAACTCTTGTTCTCATCTCCTTTTAACCTTTCGAGCCCCCTGATTATACAATATCTTCTTGCCACTATAGAGTTTGACTAGTTCCCGAGTCTTATTGACACTCAATAACTCCATCTTCTCATCCACTGCAAGTACCCTCTTGCGCACATGCTCACTCTGATGTACCTCTACATAATCTTTCGACTCACCACGTTCTATCGACAAGAGATAGTAGTTAGCAGGCGAGAACCTATATGGTGACCCATGCTGTCTCGTGGATCTCCTCACCAGAACCACTGGCTGTGGAGAACATGGTTCCGCTTCCTCTCTGACCTCCAGGTCATTCAGTATCTTCTTGCTCCTACCCGAGTTTGAGATGTCTAACTCGACCACTTCACTGCTAGAACACACATCATCAGCTACACCAGAATGGATTGGGTTCGGAGTGAAGGGGTCATTCCGAACTGTTTGGACTGAAGGACCAATACTGGCATATCATGTATACGACACCGACATGTCACGTTTACGATACCGGCAAGTCCAGTTATATGATAATGCCCACATGATACGATACCAGCAAGTCCAGTTAGCGATAATGGCATGTTGGTGATCCTTTGCTGTGCATGGGCTTTTTTCATTTTTGTCCCCAAGTTTAAACTTTTTTGCAATAAATTCCCCGCGTGTCTTCACTCTAAACGGTTCGTAACGGGCCCATTCTGGACCCAATCTAAGCCCCAGCTACAATCCCATGTTCTTGTGCATCACATTTTCATTAAATATGGCATCCCGGCTTCTTATAAACTTGCGATTCTTCTCAACCCAAAATCTAAAACTGAAATCATCTCCTCTATATCCAATGAACGTACACTTCTTGGACTTGGCATCTAGCTTGCTCCTCTCACCCGCATCCACATGAACAAACGAGACACAACCAAATACCCGAAGACAAATTAGATCAACCTCCTTACCACTCTAAGCCTCCTCCGGTATTTCATTCTCCAAAAGGGTTGATGGTCTTTTATTGATCAAGAATGCAACAGTGTTCACAGCATCCGTCCAAAATATCTTCGGTAGGCCACACTTCACTCGCATAGTTCCAGCACTCTCATTGATTGTCATTTTCATCCTCTCTGCGATGCCACTCTGCTTGGGATCTCCAGCTACTGTCTTCTCCATGCGAATCTCATTCACTTCATAGTACTCCTTGAATTTTTGAAGCTCATACTCTCTGTCATTATCCGATCTCAAGCACTTTACCTTGAGACTCAACTCATTCTCAACTAGGGGTTTCCACTTTCTGAAGGCGTCGAAGACATCGGACTTATGTTTTAGAAAGTAAACCCATAACTTCCTTGTTGAGTCATCAATGAAGGTCATGTAATACAACGAACCTCGAAGGATACCACTGGTGTCGGTCTCGACAAATCACTGTGGACCAATTTAAGCTTCTTCTCCTTCCAGGAACCGGTACCTCTCGAAAAGCTCACCCACTTCTGCTTTCCAAGAACACAATGCTCACACTTTATCTCCACGATCTTTAGGCATGATAGCTTCCCTCTTGAACATAGCACCCTCATCCCCTTCTCACTCATGTGGTCAAGTCTACTATGCCACAATTTTGCATCATCCATTGCACCTGCAAGGTCAATGCTCTCATGGGTGTTCCTTGTCGTATACAACGTCCCTTCCTTCACTCCTCGAGCCACCACTATAGCTCCCTTGGTGATTTTCCATGACTCGCAGCCAAAGGTCACACCATAACCTTCCTCATCCAATTGCCCCATGGAAAGCAAGTTACTCTTCAACCCAGGAACATGCCTCACACTCTTCAATTGCAACAACGGTCTATTCAGGATCTTGATTCGAACATCCCCCATACCCACAATTTACAACGGCTCATCATACGCTAGATAAACCTTGCCATAATTACCTAGGACATGCCGCTCCTCATCCCCGCATCACTACAAGAATGAAACGATGTTCCTGAATCCAAAATCCATGCCTCCAATGGACTACTCACACTCAAGACTAACACATCTCTATGGTCTTCCGTCATTGCATTGGCCGACTCGTCCTCCCTCTTTGGTGCCGTGCACTGATCTTGAAAGTCACCATACTTGTAACAATTCCAACACTGAACCGAGCTCAAGTCCTTCTTCGATCCACCCCTCGATTTAGATTTAGACCTACCCCAGCCCTTCTTTCCCTTCGACTCATAACTTCCCCTATTGTCCATGTTCAAAGCAGTACTCGAGGCTACTCCGGATTGTCTCCTACGAATCTCCTCACTCATAATCAAATCTCTCACTTCATCCAATTTGAGCTTCACCTTCCTCGCCGAGACACTCACCACATGTGCCTTTTCTCCGCTGACCAGGTCCTCTACTAGGACCAGAGGTCCAAGCCCACAGTTGACAACTGGGCCAACAACACCAACGCCTTCCAGCAGGCCTTTGTTGTGGCGATCACCAAGCTCGCCCGCATCGGGGTCAAGACTAGCTGCAATGGGGAAGTCCGTCGGTGCTGTGCCACCTTCAATTAAATTGGGTCTGGCTCCGGTTTTAATTTATTGAGTAGTAGAATGTATTGAACAACTCGGAGAAAAGGAAGAGAGAGAATGGAGAAAGTTTAAGTTGGTTAGGTTGGTATGGATAGACAGTATGTATTGAGACGATGATGATTATATAGTAACGGAACCGTTTAACGTCCAACAACAATTTGGTTTATTTCTGAGTCTAAAGTCGTTAATGGTTTTGTGTCTTTTCAATTTGAATCTAGCAATTGTAAAACCTCATCATGATGGTCGAGTTCTTACTCTCAGCTCTCTTGTTTTCTTTTTTGTCTGAGTCAAACACGTTGTTCCTAGATAGTTCAATTATATTTGTTTGCCCATGTTTTTTTTTCTATTTTAATATTTTCAGTTTGTAGTCTAAACTTACCAAATTATAGTATCGGGTCATATATTTGAGAGCTCGGGTCAATATGCTATACTAAAGAAAAAAATGCTTCAGTATACATATGTAGTTGGTTTCAGTAGTAAAAAGCCCGAAAAATAAACAAGTTAGAGAGTTGATAGGATATTTCTCACCCTTCAGTCTTGTAACTTTTACATACTTAACAATTATTAGTTGAGGTCTAGTAATGGGAATTATGGGATCCTTCGTCCCAGGGGAGATATAGCAATGGAAAAGTGAACCAGCCTCTGGAAACATACATGCACCTAATGATACAAAAGCTGGAAAAAAGATGTAATTTTCACCAACTGCGGGTCAGCAACAGACTTGGGTGGAAATAAATACATGAGAGAGGGTAAGGAAGTAGATATAACAAGTTTTTTAGGAGGATCAAGTAGACATCAATTGCATACGCAGTTGATAGATTCGTATCGCTTCTAGATGGATACGAAAGCAAATGAAATGAGGAGCCGGAGGATCCTCAACTGCGGATGGACTCTTGACTTGAAAACTTCATGCTATTCTGCAGAAACATGTCATCTTCGTGATTCGAGAACTGATACGTGCAATAATTCATGCAATAGACCCTTGAGAGGTTAGTGAACACTAAACATCGACCCTGATGTCTGTAAACAAACCTTCGCAAGTTGCAACGACCAATCTGGCCCAAGAGCCGAGGGGTTCATCTCCATTGCTATCCAAAATCTAGCATAGAAGCCGATGCATACTCGCTTGATTTTTGTGCATAAGTCTCTGGCCACATCCGACTCAAACCAGATCTACCTTGATCATGCATTTTATGTTTCTGTTTTGAAACAGACCTTGAACGAGCTAGATCAAGACAAGGCTTGATCAATCTCTTTAAATAGCCATCAAGGCAGCTATTTAACAAGTTAGCACAATCACTTGGAACTTAAATTCTTGGGTTAAAGATATTTTAGTACCCTATATTATTAAAAATAGACACTCTACACTCCGTAATATAAGAATACCCAAAAAACTACCCCGTATTTACCACTTTACAAATAATCTGATGTGGTAACTACACGTGGCATGGTCGACCCAAAATAATCTGACATGGATTAATTAACAAGTAAAAATAAAAGAAAAAGAGGAAAAGACCCTTCCTTCATCTCTTCCACGTTCATGTTCCTCCTTTGCAAGGAGGTTGTGAGCAGCCACCGTCCACCACCAGCAAGGACAGCTTCTCTCCCAAATAAAATCCGTAATCAAGGAAATCCAGGCCAAAGCCTCTTCTCCAAACGTCGCCGCCTCACTCTCTTACTTCTTCTCCTCCTCCTTCCCTTTCAATCTCTTCCAAATCCTAGCTCCGCCTCTCGCAAATCCAGGACATAGCCAACACCGCCCCCCTCCTCTCCCCTTGCTTCTCCACGTCGATCTCTACTACACCGCCACCGACATGCTTGCGCTCATCATGGAAATCTCCGACGTCGCATCCTCGATGATCAAGTCTGCCTCGTTCTACCTAAAGACCGGTCTCCTCTATCAATCTTGTGCGAGCTCTGTGTTTTTTTGGTAGGTCCGCGGTGGAGCTCCGACGAGGTATTGTTTTCTGGTGCGTCTTGTTCTAAGGAGAAAGATGAAAGATATGAGGGGTCGTTTCGTCTTATTCTAAAATTTTTATTTGTTAATTAATCCACGTCCGATTATTTTGGTTCCACCATGCCACATGTAGTCGCCACGTAATTTTTGGTTACCGGAATTTCATTTCCGTTGGTAATTTATTTGTAAAGTGGTGGCGGGAGCTAAATACGGAGAGTCAGTAAATGAATTCTTTGTGGGTCAGAATTTTTTAGAGTCGAAGTTCGATCTCGATAGAGCATTTTTGGGTATTCTTATATTACGAGATACAAAGTGTCTATTTATAATAATATAGGGTACTAAAATTTCTTTTAACCCTAAATTCTTTCAACCTCCAACTTCTGTATCAACCTCTTCTGCAAAGAATTTGTGTCGAGTAGCTCTCCATTAAGATAACATGTTTCGGTGGGACAAGAAGGCATCAAGCATTTTCTTTTTCGTTCAATATACTGTTCAGGCAAATGCCAAGTGGAGCTTTAACAAGACTCCGGCAGCGGATGTTTGGGCTTCCTAATCCCTGACCAACCTCTTCTCCATCTTCGATTGAACCAGGGGTCTTGTTAACCAAAGAGAGCAACTCAGTGCAAGAGTGAAATAGTGGCTACTCCTGGGTTGTTACAACCCCTTTTCATACCTGTTGGTGCTTGGCAAGACATTTTCCTATACTTTGTAGAAGGATTGTCAATATCCCAAAAAAAGAACACAATCTTGGTGGTAGTTGACAAGTTCACTAAATATGTACATTTCATGGCTTTAGCTCACCCTTATACAATTTTGCAAGTTGCAAAGGTCCTGCTAGATGGTGTTTGCAAGCTTCCTGGGGTACTATAGAGCATGATATGTGACAGATATGAAGTGTTTATGTGACGCCTCGTGATCCGACCAACTGTCTCCATAGACCAACACAGGTTTTTTCCAGCGTGTTTTGTTCTCACTCACAGGCATTCTAGAAACTTCCCAGGAGGTCACCCATCCTGATCCTACTCCCGGCCAAACACGTTTAACTTTGGAGTTCTCTCAGGATGTGCATCGGAAAAGAAGGTGCATATTTTGGATATGGATAGTACCAATCAAATTACTTAAGACTTTTCAGAATTAGGATATCACAGTTTACTAGTAAAGTATGACATGAGTTGTTTAAGTTGATGGGGATTCAAGTTCATTTGAACACTGCATATCATCCCAAACAGATGGCCAAACTGAGAGCGCCAATCAGTGTTTAGAAGCATATATCGAGTGTTTTCGCTTTGAGTAGCCAAGGAATTGGAATCACTGGTTGGCTTTGGCAGAGCTCTGGTATAACACTAACTATCACGAGTCATTAAAATGACTCCCTTTGAAGCATTATATAGTTATGTACTCTCTGAGCTACCAATAATCAGAGTACATCATAGCGTGGTGGCTTCTGTTGATGATTTATCGAGCTGAGAGGGTGATGTCATTGCAGAGTATAACTGACAATTTGCTGGAAGCACAAAGGAGGATGAAGGTGCAAGCTAACAATGGGAGATCAGAAAGAGTATTTGAAGTTGGAGATTGAGTTTATCTCAAATTCCAACCATATAGGCAGTCATTTCTCGCAGTACATAGGAGTCCAATGTAAGAATTATCTATTAAGTCTTGATAATTCTATTAAGGTGGCTCTCATATAGTTGAATTCTATTATTGATTGCTTTAATGAGTTAGAGTCCTATTATGAGTATGGTTATTAGTTTAATCTCAACCGTCCATTGGGAGCTTGATGGACGCGCCCGATTGAATCTAGGTATATAGCTTGGTCCTCTCTCTGCCTATAAATAGATGCTAATGCCATCCATCGGTGGGTATCATAAAATGATAGGAAAGACGAGAGAAACCTAGCTATAAAGAAGATGGTGTTTAACTCTACATCGACCAATCCGGGTACGCTTCCGCATACCGTTTATTATCTATGTAATTTAATTTACATGTGGTATCAGAGCTTGTGTTCTCTGTTTGGATTGGCGTTATAAATTATTTCGTATGCATGATCAATTATAGAACAGATTTGATAAAGTTTGTGTGATTCATGTATGCGTATTATGGTTTAGGGTTTGAAATTGATGTTTATAAAAACCTCGGGACTGAACTGTAAGATTTCCGGGACGGAAGGACCAAACTGAAAAACACGCGGAAAGTTGATAGCCTAATTGAAATCTATCGCTGTATGTTGTCCTACGAAAAGTGGGACCAAATTGAAAAACACGCCAAAAGTTAGGGGCCGATTTGAACTTTACCGCTTTTACTTTAAGATTTTCCCTTCTTCGCCGCTTTGACCGATTTGATCTTTAAATATATATATATATATATATATATATTTCATGGTTATGTGAATATTGGGCCTCTAATTGGGTGAATTAGAAACTAAAAGAATTTGAGTTTAGGTTCTCAGAAATTAGACCCTAATTATAGTTCGCAAGTTATTAATTACAATTTTAATGTGGATAATACTCTTGATGTTACGAGTTATGAATTGTTATTCTAAATTGTAATTAATGATTATTCAAGATGATTTATTGAATATTGCTATAGATCTTTCTTGATATTAATGTTATACATGTTATAGTATATGTTTGTTAGTCACCAAAGTGGCCAAACTTTAATGTTATATACATGTATATTTTGTCATTTATTCATCAATTATTGCAATACCAATTATATGACCTTGATGAATAATTTGACGTTTGCTAATTATGAGAAAATCGATTCTACCCAAAGGTAGGTCACTATTCTGTAATTAGTAAGCATAAAGGCGATGAACTAAATATTTGGATCATCTACATATGCATATCCAAAGATAACGTGTATTTGATTTTAAATATTTAGTTCTTCGATAAAAGTTATGTATGAATTTTTATTTTGGTCAGATACATGTGTTTATCTAAAGATAGCATATATATTTGATTTGAATAATTAAATTCTACGATAAATGAATTATATGGTATTAATTTATGATAGTATATTATAGTTTCTACCCAAAGGAGAGCTATAGTGTATTTTTATTGTTTTATTTGAATCCATTATAGAATATTAATTTGAGCATGTATGTTAAAATTGCAGCTATGACAGTTCATGCTTCTTGTGTTGATCTGTTTGATGGTTTAAACTTCTCTGAATGGAGTGAACAAGTCAAGTTCTATTTAGGAGCTTCGGATCTTGACTTGGCACTCTTGTAAGAAAAACCTCAGGCTATTACTGATGAAAGCTCTGAGGATTAGAAGACGTTCTATTATGCATGGGAACAGTCAAACAGATTAAGCCTAGCATTTATGCGCATGAAAACTGCCAGCAACATTAAGAGCTCAATTCCATAGATAGAAAGTGCAAAGGAATATCTTTCTACTATGGAAGAGCGATTTCGTTCTGCAGATAAGTCTCTTGCTGGCACATTAATGGCAAATCTTACGACCATGAAGTTCAATGGGTCGCAAAGTATGCATGATCACGTGCTGGAGATGACCAATTTGGCAGCAAAATTAAAGACCCTGGGACATGGAACAGATGACTCATTCTTGGTGCAAATCATATTGAACTCATTACCTCCTGAATATGGACCATTTCAGATTAGTTACAATACCATAAAGGATAAATGGACTGTTAATAAATTGGCCAGTAAGCTTGTTCAAGAGGAAAGGAGATTAAAGAACCAAGGAAGTCATTCTATTAGCCTAATGGGTAAAGGAGCTGAGAAAGCATACCAAGTGAAAGCCAAGAAATTTAAGAGGAAGGGTCCTGCCAAGGTAGTGCAACCTACCATGAATGAAAAGAGGGGTGATAAGTGTCACTTCTGTAAGAAGGAGGGACATTATCGAAAAGACTGCCCGAAACGTAAAGTTTGGTTTGAAAAGAAAGGTAAAGATAACATCTTTGTATGTTTCGAATCAAACTTATCTGAGGTACCTTGCAATACTTGGTGGATTGACTCTGGTGCTACAACTCATGTTTCCAATGTTATGCAGGGATTCAGTTCGATCCAAACCATAAACCCAAATGAAAGATTCCCCCTCATGGGAAATCGAACGAAGGTTTCAATTGAAGACATTGGAACTTACCGTTTAGTCTTGGACACTGGTCATTATTTAGACTTATTACAGACTCTCTATGTGCCTTCAGTATCTAGAAACTTGATTTCTCTTTCTATGTTGGATATTTGTGGTTTTCATGTTAAATTTGGATTTGGATGTTTCAGTTTATTTAAGAATACAAACCTCATTGGTTCTGGTGTTCTATCTGATGGTTTATATAAGCTGAAACTCGATAGTGTCTTTTCTGAATCTCTGCTTAGTGTTTGTAACGTTGGTATTAAGCGTAACATTGAGAATAATAGTTCTGCTTACTTGTGGCATAAGCGTTTGGGTCATATATCCAAAGAAAGGTTAGAAAGATTAGTAAGGAATGAGATTCTCCCGAATCTAGATTTTACTGATCTTAGCATATGTGTGGATTGCATTAAGGGAAAGCAAACCAGTCATAGCAAGAAAGGAGCCACGAGAAGTACTCAGCTTCTTGAGATAATACACACCGATATTTGTGGACCATTTAATGTTCCATCCTTTAGTGGAGAAAAATATTTTATTACCTTTATTGATGATTTTTCACGGTATGGTCATGTCTATTTACTTCGTGAAAAATCTCAAGCACTTGATGCCTTTGAGGTGTATATGAATGAAGTTGAAAGGCAATTAGACATGAAAGTAAAAATCGTAAGGTCTGATAGAGGTGGTGAATATTATGGTAAACATGATGAAAGTGGTCAATGTCCTGGTCCATTTGCAAAGTTCCTTGAAAGGCATGGCATAACTGCTCAATACACCATGCCAGGTACACCACAACAAAATGGTGTAGCGGAAAGGCGAAATCGGACTTTAATTGAAATGGTTAGGAGTATGATGAGTAATACAAAAATGCCCATCTCGTTGTGGATATATGCTCTAAAAACTGCTATGTACTTACTGAATAGGGTTCCTAGTAAGGCTGTTCCGAAAACTCCTTTTGAGTTTTGGACTGGAAGAAAACCTAGTATGAGACACCTGCATGTTTGGGGTTGTCCAGCGGAAGCGAGATTATATAATCCACATGAAAGTAAATTAGATTCTCGAACAGTAAGTGGTTACTTTATTGGTTACCCAGAGAAATCTAAAGGGTACAGATTTTACTGTCCGAACCATAGTCCGAGAATTGTTGAAACTGGTAATGCAAGGTTCATTGAGAATGGTGAAGTTAGTGGGAGTAATCAAAGGGTAGAAATTAAGGAAGTTGAAATAAATGTAAATTTGCCTGTATCGATTTCTTCTTCCACAATTGTACCGAAAGCTACTCCAAATGTTGAAGAAATACAAGTCAACATGGATGAAAATTTGGGCCATCAAGTACCAAATAACTCACCAAACTCAAATGAACAACGACCACAAGAAATAGTATTAAGACATTCTACACGGAAAAGAAAGTCAGCTATTTCAGATAATTTTGTGGTAAATTTGCATGAGATAGACTTTGATATTGGAGTCAATAAGGATCCAGTTTCGTTTTCACAAGCTATTGAATCACATGAGTCTGAGAAATGGATGAATGCCATGAAGGAAGAGTTAAAATCCATGGAAAGGCTAAAGGTCTGGGATCTCGTCGAATTGGCTGAAGGTTCTAAGAGGGTTGGGTGTAAATGGGTCTTCAAGACCAAACGTGACCCCATTGGCAATATCGAACGTTATAATGCTAGACTTGTAGCAAGGGGTTTTTCTCAGAAAAGCGGTGTTGATTACAATGAGACTTTTTCATCAGTCTCTAAGAAAGACTCTTTAAGGATAATTATGGCATTGGTGGCTCACTATGATATGGAGTTACACCAAATGGATGTGAAAACAGCCTTTCTTAATGGGAACCTTGAGGAGGAAGTCTATATGGATCAACCCGAAGGGTTTGAGGTTGAAGGAAAAGAACAGTTGGTGTGTAAACTTAAGAGATCGATATATGGGCTTAAGCAAGCTTTCCGACAGTGGTATCTCAAGTTTAACGATACCATCACATCTTTTGGTTTCAAAGAAAATGTTGTTGATCAGTGTATATACCAAAAGATCTGTGGGAGCAAGTATATATTTCTAGTCCTATATGTTGATGACATTTTGCTTGCTGCAAATGACTTAGGAATATTACGTGAGACTAAAGACTTTCTCTCAGAAAATTTTGAGATGAAAGATTTGGGTGAAGCATCCTATGTGATTGGAATAGAGATATTCCGTGATAGGGCACAAGGTTTGCTTGGATTGTCACAGAAAGGGTATGTGGAAAGGGTTCTGGAGAAATTTGAACATCCTGTATGTAATGCCAGTCCCGTTCCTATACATAAAGGTGATAAATTTAGTCTTAAACAATGTCCTAAGAATGAACTAGAACGAAAATTAATGGAGCCTATCCCTTATGCTCAAGTTGTTGGTAGCCTACAATACTTGCAGAATTGCACAAGACCGGATATCAGCTTTGCGGTCAGTATGCTAGGCAGGTATCAAAAGAATCCAGGTAATGAACATTGGAGAGCTGCAAAGAAAGTATTAAGGTATCTTTATGGGACCAAAGACCACATGCTCATGTATAAAAGATCTGACACTTTAGAGGTGATTGGATATTCGGCTTCAGATTATGGCGGATGCAAAGATAGTAAGAAGTCTACTAGTGGATATGTATTTCTTTTGGCGGATGGAGCAATTTCATGGAAAAGTGCCAAACAGACTACAATAGCTATATCCACTATGGAAGCCGAATTTGTGGCATGTTTTGAGGCTTCGATCCAAGCAAAGTGGTTGAGGAACTTTATTTCGGGACTTGCGGTTGTCGACACCATTAGCAAGCCGCTGAAAATTTATTGTGATAATTCCTCAGCAGTATTTTTCTCCAAGAATGACAAATACTCTAGAGGTGCGAAGCACATGGATTTGAATTACCTTGTCGTTAAGGAGGAAGTTCAGGAACGGAGGGTGTCTATTGAGCACATCAGTACAGATCTCATGATTGCAGATCCGTTGACAAAGCCATTACAACCAAAACAATTTAGAGAGCATGCACTAAGAATGGGTCTTGGTTGTATTTCTGATTGCTTTTAATAGATGACACTCTGAGCTCACTAATACGTTTCTGATATACATTATAGTTTTCTTGTTTCGTTATTGATGTATACATTATAGATTTATGGAAAAACAAGAAAGTCTCTATGAGACATTATTGGTTCTATGTACCGCTTTATTGGTCTAGTATGTTGAGTTGCTAGTGTCGTGGTTATGGAAGGGAGTATGTCACATAATTGACATATAACCGCTATAGCTCGCATTTAGTAGCTTATCATATGATGACATTATGATTGTGGACTTTGAGTTGAGATTACTTATGTTGTGCACCTTATGTTATACTATTAACCTATATTCGAGCCAAGTGGGAGAATGTAAGAATTATCTATTAAGTCTTGATAATTCTATTAAGGTGGCTCTCATATAGTTGGACTCTATTATTGATTGCTTTAATGAGTTAGAGTCCTATTATGAGTATGGTTATTAGTTTAATCTCAACCGTCCATTGGGAGCTTGATGGACGCGCCCGATTGAATCTAGGTATATAGCTTGGTCCTCTCTCTGCCTATAAATAGATGCTAATGCCATCCATCGGTGGGTATCATAAAACGATAGGAAAGACGAGAGAAACCTAGCTATAAAGAAGATGGTGTTCAACTCTACATCGACCAATCCGGGTACGCTTCCGCATACCGTTTATTATCTATGTAATTTAATTTACATCCAAAACTATCAGCTAAATACTATGGCCCTTATAAAATTTTGCAGAAGAAAGGGCAAGTAGCTTATGAATTGGAATTCTCGTGGAAGTTGCATCCACTCAGTGTTTCATGTTTCTCTCTTAAAGAAAGGAATTCCTCCTGATGCAACTGTTGTGACCTCACTCCCAGAGACGGCAGCGACCGGAGAGATCATTGTAGCACTTCGTGCTGCGTTAACACGTTCAATTCGAGGAATCATCAACATGTCCCACAATCGCTTATCTCTTGGCATAATTTAATAGCAGAAAGGGCGACTTGGGAAGACGTGTCTGACCTCAAGACTCGTTTTCAAGTATTTTTCATTCCACAACCTTGAGGACAAGGTTCTTCTCTAGGGGAAGGTAGTTATGTGTTGTTGGTATAGTTGGCGGGAAGAAAAGGTTAATACTGGAGGCAGTGATAAGTTAGGACACCTGTCAACATGAGATTGGTTAGTTTGAGGCAGTGGATGTTAGGGTATAAATATAAATTGTGAAGGAAGTAGTATAGGACTATCCTTATATTTTCTCATAAACTCGACCATAAACGGTTATCTTTCCCTCCCTATTCTTTCTTCTTCCTCCTTCCTACTTTTTATGATTTTTGATCATAACACTACAAAACTGGTTGGAATTTTGGGAAAAATTACTCTCATAACTTTAGTGTTTGGTAAAATAGACGCTGGAGATTACGTAGTTTGCCTTCTCATTTTTTAGTCCCTCTATTTTAGGTTTATTATATTATGGGGGATCTTGAAGCCGGAATCCAAAATTTTCTCCGGCGAGCTACTACCTGAAATGACACAAATGCCCCCAATATAAAAGACAAAAATTTTATCTCCTTCTTCCTCCTACTTCTTCTTCCTCCTACTTCATCTTCTTCCTCCAACCTTCAACCAAAATTAAAACTCAAACTTTCTTAGTAAGAATCAAAATTAATTAGAAAAAATCAAAATTTTAAAAATCGTAATTTTAAAAACTCAAATTCAAATTAAAAATAAAAAATAAAAAACCAAAACACTTGCAAGAAGAGTCCGAGAATGCCGACGACTCTCATCTCTTCTCCAACCGTTGAAAAAGCTGCGATTTTTATTTGGTCGAAACCATTTACTAATCCAAATTAGCGAGGATCACATGTACAATGGCGAAGCTCAAAATGGGTGGGGCGATGCTCTGCTCAAAATGGGTGGAGGGTGCTCTTCTTCTCACCCCTTCAGCAATTGGGAGATTGAGAAACTGGCCATTGATGTTGGGCTTCGCTTGGCCCGGAAGCCAAGCTTCAGTCTACGCATTATCCAGGCTATATCAATAAGAGATGTCAAACCCTAAGCTTGAGGCTATTATATTCTAGGTCCTATTTGGCGAAATAGATTGCAAGCAGAAAATAGATAGCAAATTTTGAGTAGATAATAGATAGCAGATTGAAGAATGTGTTTGGTAAAATTAATTAGCATATAACAGATTCAAATTAGTAGATTATATATTTTGGTTAAATTATTATTATTAATTTTTAAATTAAGTTTAAATAAAATAATCTAAATTATTTACTTAAATTAAAATAGTAATAATTTAATATTACTTATTTTGGTTAAATTGAAGTCTCAACGATTGAAGAACTTAGTAATTTACTATATTTATGAAATTTATTTTAAAGAGATATTAGTTTTGTAAATTTTTGTAAATTTTTTTAATATAATGTAATTAAAATCAAAAGATTTTGATCAAACATATAATATACAACTATCTAGTAAAGATTCATATTCAATGAAAATAGAATAAAAATAACAATATCATGTATTTTCATATATATTGAATAATTTTATTTTTATTTACGAACATACGCATACTTTAAAATATATTTTTAATGAGAAAAAAATATTTGTTAATTTTTTATTTTTTATTTTTGATATTTTTAAAATAATTATTACAATTTTTTATCCGATAGTACTATTGAGAATTTTATTCTCCAAAATATTTTATGTTGAGTTAGATGACTTTTGGAATAAAAAATAGATATCATTAATTTGATGTATATTAGAAATAAAATAATTTGAAATTATTATCTACAGGAAAAATAAATTTATTAAAAATTACAACCAAAACTATAAAGAAATAGACAAAAAAGAATAACTACTAAGGGTGAGCATTCGGTATATACCGATCCCGAATACCGAATATACTGAACACCGAATTACCAAAAAAACCCATACCGATCCTGCACCGAAATTATTTCAGTATCTATCGAATACCGAATAAAAATTTCGGTATTATACCAAAAATCCCAAAAGTACCAAAATTTAAATTAAAAAATAAAATCAAAACTAAAGAAATCTGTCCTAGCAACATCTCAAAAGTCTCTCTGTTTGCAAAATACACGCCGACGTCTCCGTGTTTGATTTTATTATACTTTCGGGTCCCTCAATGAGAAATTTTCTTTTTTTTTCATTGAAATGACGAAAATACCCTTAAAACAAAAAAATTACTGACATCATCTCTCCTTCTACTTCGTAGCTCGCTCGTTTTCAGTCCTAAAAAAATCCAAAGATCAAAACTTAGGCCAAAAACTTAGGCTGCCATAGCTCGCTCGTTTTTAGTCCTAAAAAAACCCCTCACGAACCCTAAAAAAATTGATGCCGCCACAGGCCCAAACTCCCAACGTCTTCGCAAGACCAAGAACGAGGGAGCTGCAGTTCAAATCTCTCTTCTCCGGCATCGACGAAGCTCCTTGCGGTAAGGACGAGGGAGCTGCAGTCCACCAGAATTCCCAACGGCTTCACGAGATTAAGAACGAGGGAGCTGCAGTCCAAATCCCTCTTCTCCGGTGTCGTTTTCCCCTTTCTGGACCAAGAACGAGGAGCTGCAGTCCGAATCCCTCTTCTCCGGAGTCCAAATCCCTCATCGACTCTTTCCATCCCTAGGAAACAGAAAAATCGACGACGAGATCCATGAGATCTCTCCCTTTCAGTGAAAATCATCGGTCGCTCTCCTTCCCATCTGGGTCTTGCTCCTTTGAGTAATTTCGACAAGTTGGGGATATTAGTGAGGATTTGGCCGACACGTCGAAGATGCAGACGTGGCCAAAGGCGTCGCCAGAGATGAGGTTCTGGGAGAGGGCGAGGGAGGGCAGGGCGAAGAAGGCGAGGGCAGTGACGGACCAAGGGAGGATGCCGAGGAAATATCGGGTACGAGAGAGAAGGAGAGGTTTTTAATTGATTTTAGAAGATGATAGATGTGTTATTGATTTTTTATGAAGAAGAAGAAGAAGAAGAGATGACATCATCAGATTTTTTTTGTCCTAAGGATATTTTCATTATTTTATTGATAAAAATGATAAAAAAAGCTGCTAACGTGCACCAGGTACCCAAAAGTATAATAAAATCAAATAAGAGGAATGTCGGCGTGTATTTTGCAAACAGGAGAGATTTTTGAGTATATTTAAGCAAATTTTATAATAGCTGGAGAGAGGAGTGGTGGTCGGCTGGAGTGTCGAGAGAGACTGAGGGAAGGGGAGGGTCAGATTAGAATCGGGAGTGAGGGTCTTTTTTTCTGTCCAAAAAGAAGAAGAATCAGGAGTCTGTGAGGTGAGGTATATTTAGATTAGAATAGAAATTGGCTTATATACTTTGGCAAAAAGTTACAGTTTAGTATTTCGAGATTTTTAGTATTATGTAAATAATATTGTTATATACCAAAATTATACGGAATATCGAAATTTACTGAAATTTCTTAAAAATCGATACCGAATAAAATTTCGTAAACCGAAATACCGATCCCAAAATACCGAATACAAAAAAAAATACTGAAAATCCCGAATACCGAATGTTCACTCCTAATAAATATCTTTTTTGGTGGATAAAAGAATAATCAACTAATCTTCTATCTACTAGTAGATTGAAATAACTACTCAATCTACTATTTTATCAAATAAGTAGATTGTACTTTCTACTCCTAATCGACTATCTAACCCTCATATCTATTTCCACAAACACACCCATAATTGCCAAGTTCCATCTTGCGACACGTTTTTCCCTATTGGTGCTTGCTGTACATTCGTATATTCTACTTGCTATTTGTTCGTTGTAGTGCTGGAATGGCGATTAAATTTACTTGCTTAGGGTTTGATTAGGGTCTTGGAGTTTCTAATTTGATTTTTAATTCGGATTTGAGTTTTTAAAATTAGTGTTATTCAAATTTTGATTTTCATTAATTAATTTTAATTCTTACTAAGAAGATATGAATTTGAGTTTTAGTTTTGGTTGATGGTTGAAAGAAGAAGATGAAGTAGGAGGAAGAAGAAGGTGAACGGAGAAAAAGATATTTTTTCTTTTATGTTAGGGGCATTTCTGTCATTTCTGTTGGCAGTTCGCCAGAAAAAAACTCTGATTCCGACTTCAGGGTCCCTAGAGTATAATAAACCCAAACTAGAGGGACTATAAAATCAGAAGGCAAACTACATGATCCCCAATATCTATTTTATCAAGCACCAGGGCCCTCAGAGTAATTTCCTTTTAAATTTTAAACACTCAATTCCTCATAACCTAAAAGTTCCTGAATATACAGCCCGGGGAGGATTAGAGGTGTGCAATCGGTATATACCGATCCCAAATACTGAATACCAAAAAATACCAAATAACTAAAAAAATCAATACCGATCCCGAACCAAAATCATTTCGGTATATGTTACGCCTCGAGTTACAAGAACAGAATCAAGAAAGGATGAAGAGTAGAGATAGAGTGAAGAGAGTAGAGAAGAAGGGAGGAAGAGGTATTATTGAGAGTAAAGAGTATAATATTCTGGAATAGATCAATAGACTTCTAGTTTGGTTCTTATACTAGTTGGAGGATAACTGCCTCTATTAACTTTTTATTCTTCCCGCCAATAGCTAGCTGGCAACCTTTCCCGCCTTTTTCCCATCCAATAGCGTGTGACCAGGCTATCATCTACTCAACCATCCGATGATACTAAAACGACTGGTCGTCTGACTCAACACTCAGCAGCCCCTGCTCGTAACAAACCCCTCTCCTTCAAAGCATTCTTGACCTCAAGAATGGCCAAATTCAATGATCTCACTACAGGGAACTGAGAAGTTATAGCAGAATAATCTTCCCATGTAGCATCTTCTTCATCCAGATTCGCCCATTTGATCAGAACTTATACAATGGCCTAGTTATTTCTCTTAACAATCCTTCTATCAATCACAGCTTGTGGCTCTAACTTGAGTTGTCCACCTTCTGTAGTAAGAGGAGGTTCACTCACCAATACTCCTCCTTGCCCAATCTTCTTCTTCAACTTGGAAACATGAAATACAGGGTGTATTGAACATGTTGGGGGTAACTGAAGTTTGTAGGCAGTTCCCACCTTGGAGACCACTGGATAAGGACCAAAGTATTTAGCAGACAATTTAAGGTTCTTCCTCACTGCCAAAGAGACCTGTCGATAAGGCTGCAGCTTTAGAAATACTACATCTCCTACTGCAAATTCCCGCTCTGTTCTTTTCTTGTCTGCCTGTGCTTTCATCCGAGTTTGAGCTTGTTGCAAGTTCTCACGCAACAGCCTTATCATTTGCACCTGCTTAGTTACCAAGTCCGCGACCATAGCAACTGAAGATTGCTCATCTCGTAGCCCAGGTATAGGAGGAGGTGCATACCCGTATAAAGCTTCAAATGGGGAGCATTTTAAAGTAGAATGAAAGCAACTGTTATACCAGAATTCGGCTAAAGATAACCAACGAGCCCAGTTGCTGGGTTGCAAAAAACACATGCTCATGAGGTACTGCTCCAAACAACGATTCAAACGCTCTGTTTGACCATCTGTTTGACGGTGATATACTGAGCTAAGCTGCAATGAGACTCCCCAATGCTTGAAAAGTTCCTTCCACATATTACTCGTGAAGATCTTGTCACGATCAGAGACTATGCTCTCGGGAAGGCCGTGAAGTTTACAAACATGATCAAACAACGTCCTACCAATTTGTAATGCTGTGAACGGATGGGAAAGGCCAATGATATGAGAATACTTGGTAAAATGATCCATCACTACCAAAATCGTGTCTTTTCCCCCGGACTTAGGAAGACCTTCTACAAAGTCCAAAGCAATTCCCCGCCATGCACCTTCTGGAATGGCCAAAGGTTGAAGCAATCCTGGATATGGAACGTTCTCCGCCTTACATCGTTGACAGACATCGCATTGCCTCACCCATTCTGTGATGTTAGTCTTCATTCCCTTCCAAAAGAAAAGCTTCTTCATTCTTTTATAAGTGACCAACGTACCTGAGTGGCCCCCAATGGCTGAGCAATGAAGTTGCTGGAATATGTCAGCTCGCAGAATTCCTGTACTGCCAATGTATACTCAACCTTTATAACGCATCACTCCCTGTTGAAATGAATAATATGGTATGCTAGCATTGTCCACAGTCAACGCCTGCAGTAGCTGCTCCATTTCAATATCACCCGCATAACTGGCCTCAACTTGAAGCATCCACCCAGGAATAGACACTGATATAGCTGCAGATTCAAGAGGAATTCGGGAGAGTGCATCAGCAGCTTTATTGTCTAGACCTTTGCGATATTCAATCATAAAGTCCAACCCCATCAATCTAGACACACCCTTTTTCTGCAAATTAGTATGAACTTTCTGCTCGAGAAGGTATTTAAGACTTTGATGATCAGTTTTGATGATGAATGGGCGGCCCTACAAGTAGTGTCTCCACCGCTCCATAGCCATCAACACTACCATTAACTCCTTTTCGTAGACGGGTATGCCTGCATTTCTTGGTCCTAAAGCTTGGCTTAAGTAAGCCAATGGTCTTCCTCGTTGCGAAAGAACAGCTCCAATGCCGTAATCTGAGGCGTCAGTTTCCAGAATAAACTGCTGAGTGAAGTCAGGATAGGCCAATATGGGAGCTGAAATCATCAACTCTTTCAGCTTCTGAAATGCTTGAGTAGCGGTTTCATCCTAATGGAACGCATCCTTACGCAATAGATTGGTCAAAGGTCGTGCAATTTCTCCATATCCTTGTATGAACTTACGATAGTAGCCAGTGAGACCTAACAAACCACACAATTCTTTAACAGAAGTGGGAAGGGGCCAAGCAACCATAGACTGCACCTTCTTTGGATCTGTATTAACACCTTGGCCTGAGATAACGTGGCCTAAGTAATCAACCGAATCAACCCCAAACTCGCATTTTGACAGCTTCACAAAGAAATTCTCATGTTTCAACAACTCCAGAACACAGTGAAGATGTTCCAAATGCGAAGCCTCGTCTGCACTATACACTAAGATGTCATCAAAGAACACAAGCTCGAACTTCCTGAGGTACGGAGCAAGTGTTTTGTTCATGACAGATTGAAAAGTGGCTGGAGCATTAGTCAATCCGAATGGCATTACCTTAAATTCATAATGTTCATGATGCGTACGAAAAGCCGTTTTCTGAACATCCTCAGCCTTCATCTTAATCTGGTGGTAGCCTGCCCGAAGATCCAGCTTTGAGAAAACACACGCACCAAACAATTCATCCAGCAGATCGTCTATAATAGGAATTGGATACTTGTTCTTAATGGTTTTGTTGTTCAATTGGCAATAATCCACATACATCCGCCACGTACCATCCTTTTTTTTTACTAGCAAAACAGGTGATGAAATGGACTTTCACTTTCCTGAATAAAACCAGATTTAAGAAGGGCCTCTACTTGTTTCTCAATCTCTTCTTTCTGGAAATGCGGGTACCTATAAAGCCTTATGGATATCGCAGACGTGCCAGGAACCAAGGGAATTCCATAGTCACAATTGCGTTTTGGAGGGAGTGAAGTTGGTTCACTAAATAATTCACTATAAAACTCCAGCAACTTCCTCAACCTGAGCTGGAATTCCTTGCTAAATTTCCCTCCAATATCATCCTTCAAATCCAACGCATTAAACTCCAACTCCTCTTCACTGACAGTTCCTAACCAAAACAACAGTAATAACTTTGAAACATGACTGTGCTTCATCTCCAAGTCTAAAGCTTCACAACTCAAACAACTAAGCTCTGCAACTGCATCAGTTCCACCACTACGATAGCCTTTAAGCACTATCTCCTTACCCTTGTTCTGAATTGTGGCTTCAGCCTTCACGAAATCGAATAGGATGGGATTGCAACCCTGCATCCAATCCGTACCCAGAACACAATCATAAGTACCCAAATCCAGTACCTTGAAATCAAACTTGAACAAGCTATTGCCCATTTCCCAACTAACATCCTCACAAACTCGATGGCAAGAAACTCGTGATCCATCTGCTAGAGAAATAGGCTGACCAACAGTCTCTATCACATCCATTTTCATCTCTTCTACCAATTTAGCATTGATGAAAGTGGCTGTGCTACCCGTATCCAGCAAGATCAAGATTGGACGATTCTTGATCTTCCCCTTCAGTTTCAACGTCCCACTACCTATACTTCCATTAATCGTATGCATTGAGATCTCAACTAAATTGTCAGCTACGTCAACATCATCATTCAAGGGCAATGCTACATCTCCTTCACACTCATCCATCATGCTAATCCCTTCCTTACGCGTCTTACAGAAATGCCCTTTAAACCACTTTTCACCACAACGAAAACAATTAGGGTCTTTCTTCACAGACCCTGCACTCCAACTGTTTGGGGAATAGCCAGCAACAGTTTTGGCCACAGACCCTGCAACCGGCTGAGAAACTCGACCATAGTGAGACCTCTAAGCTACCTTGAGAATGAGCTCGTGTAACTGAGCCTTCTCAATGGCGTCCCCAAGTGTCGCCGGAGCATGTGTCCTCACCAATGGCTTGATCGAATCTGATAAACCTCCAACAAAACTATGGGTAAAATATTGTTCTGTTAAGGTGGAATTCTCACGCAACATCAAGCCCCTCAATTCTTCAAACTTCCTCACATATTCAACCACACTACCATGCTGCCTAAGGTGGTTAAATTCTTCTACGATACCACCCGAGCACCTAGTACCAAATCTCTGACACAAACCTTCAACAAACATTCCCCAATCAGCATGTTTCTTCTGTAACAACCAGGAATCGTACCACGTCTCAGCTTCATCATCAAAATGCAAGCTTGCCATCTCAACCTTACGGACTTCCTCCATATTATACACCGAAAAGAACTTTTCGCACTTCCGTAACCAACCTCGAGCATTCAAGGGAGTGAAAGTCGGAAAGTCTAACCTTAGAGACGGAGTACCATCTTTCTTCACATACGATGAAGGCGGTGCAGGAACCACCTCTTTCGGAACCTCTTTGGGAGTAACCGCCGGAAAAACCGCCAGAGAGACAGGGGAAGCGACAATGACAGGAGGGGAGCCCAAGATTCCTCTCTCCTCGCGATCTTTCTTCATCATATTCAACATCTCAAGCTGCATATTCTTCATCTCCTCCTGAGATTTCTCCATCTTTTCGAAACGATCTCGGGTCTCCTGCTTGTTCTCAGCTACATCGTCGAACAAAGCAAGAACCTTTTCCTCGAGCTTACGAAACTGCTCGTCCATTGCTTTCCATCGTGTGTCCATAGCGAAACGCTCTGATACCAAGATGTTACACCTCGAGTTACAAGAACAGAATCAAGAAAGGAAGAAGAGTAGAGATAGAGTAAAGAGAGTAGAGAAGAAGGGAGGAAGAGGTATTATTGAGAGTAGATAGTTTAATATTCTGGAATACATCAATAGCCTTCTAGTTTGGTTCTTATACTAGTTGGAGGATAACTGCCTCTATTAACTTTCTATTCTTCCCGCCAATAGCCAGCTGATGGGGGTGGATTTGGTGGGGACTGACTCAAACCAATATCACTACACATGTAAACCAATATCACTTCACATGCAAACCAATATCACTTCACATGTAAACCAGCGTCTTCTAAACCAATATTACTTCACATACAACCAATATTACTTCACATGCAAACAAATAACACCTGATAGATTATTGACCATCAGATTTAAAGATAATTAAATCTGACGGCCCAAAATGTAGTCCCCACCTATGGACAAATTTTCTTTAGTCCCCACTCATGATTGAAGATGCAAGCGCAAAGGAGAAGGTTGAACGGTGGAGATAACGCTGTCCTCCTTGCCGGTGACCCAGTTGGAGAGGGTTAGATCGAGCTGGAAGGCGAGGCAGACGAAGGCTGGAAGGTGAGATCACGGTTGAGCGACGGTGAGGTGAGGCGAGTGGTGATCGATTATCATTCATCTTTGAAATTGTCTGATCCTTTTTATCACCGTGTTGTTATAAAATAATTATTTCAATCGAGTATAATATTTGAATAACATTTGTGCGAAATTTTATGTATCTTAAATATAGATAAAGTATAAATAAAATATTTTTTTAATATTTTATGTATTTATTGCTAAAATATCAATTTAAATAGTTTTGAAAGAAAAATATATAAATCTCTATTATGTAATAATAATTTTTTTAAAGTTATATTTTACTCTGGCCCAACGATATCCTTGACTGCATAAGACGATCAAAGATAAGGACTTTAACCTCGGTTAGACAAACTGGCCCACGGGCTTATAATCGAGCAGCAGTGAGCCCAAACATGAAATAGATCGGCCCAAAGTAATTGGGCCCATGATCGTTTAGACTTTTTCAATTGACCTTTCGAAAAGAGATTCTAATTAGCGCGGTTCCGATATTACCAGCGATCTCAGATAACCGCCATCGGAGGGGGAATATGGATCGCCGGAGCCGACCATCCTCCAGGAAGTCCAACATCTACTCAACGATGGTGATCCACTCCGACTCCGGATCCGGATCCGAGTCCGACGCGGGCGACAGCGGGTTCGGGACTGTCGTTTACAAAGGGGGAAGAAACAGTAAGGAGGAGGAGGAGGAGGAGGAGGAAGAGGACGACGATTCCTTGCCCCCGCTCCTCAAGTGCCTCCCTAAGGACTTCGGAGGTGGTGACCCGCTCGACGACGACGAGGAAGAAGGCGTCGGGGACTTCGGGACGATGATCGTGAATACCACTCGCCAGGTGACAACCTTTCCCGCCTTTTTCCCATCCAATAGTGTGTGACCAGGCTGTCATCTACTCAACCATCCGATGATACTCGAACGACTGGTCGTCTGACTCAACACTCAGCAGCCCCTGCTCGTAACAGTATATACCGAATACCGAATTAAAATTTTGGTATTATACCGAAAATATCAAAAAATTTCAAAAATAAAAAATAAAACACTGCCCAAATTCGATTCAAGATCCGCGAAGCAGTGTAGAAAGAGAAAATCTGGAAAGAGTTAAAAGGAAAAGAGTTTGTTACTTTACCAGTTGAAGTGGACTAATGGGTTTCGATTGGAAAGGTAAAAATTGTAAATTTTGAAAAAATCTCCAATTTAAAACCCTAATTTATTTTTTCATATTTAGAATAAGGGTTGAGTGGGAGACTGACCTGGGACGAGAGCTGCGAGGTGGGTGGACTCCGGGGCGTCGGTGGTGGCCAGAGGCGTCGGTGGTGGCCGGACTCCGAAGGCGACCCTGGCTCTTTCTCTTCTGTCTTTTATCTCTCTCATTTTTTTTAAGGAGGGTGGGGAGAGAGAGACTCGGAGAGTCCACGACTGAGAGGGGAAGCCTTGGGGAAATTTTATTATATATATGGTAAAATTTCAGTTTAGTACTTCGGAATTTTAGTATTATCAAAATAATACCGATATATACCAAAATTATATAATTCACTGAAATTTCTCAAAAGTCGATACCGAATAAAATCCCGTAAACCGAAATACCGATCCCAAAATATCGAATACCAAAAAAATACTGAAAATCTTGAATACCAAATACCAAATGCTCACCTCTAGGGAGGATCGTAAGAATAAAATGTACGCACGTATTGTGAAAAGAATGTGGGTTTCTTTTAACAGTATGTTTGAAAACCAATCTTACTTAGACCAAGAATGCGTGAGTAAGAATAATTAGTGACAATCTTACGATCATATGAAGAAGAAATTGTCTGCGCTACACCATATATTTTATTTTTATGTATTTTTGAAGTAGTCATTAATATGATCCTATTGTTATGGACATGCTTATGATTACATGGATCATTCATAAATATTTTTTAACATATACCAAATTTGGATAGAATTGCACAAAATAAATATGCTTATGATTATGATTATATGGACTCTTCATAATTTTTTTAACTATAACAAATTTAGACGCAATTGCACATAATGAATAAAATTGATTATACCTTCATGAAATTTTTTTAATGTATACCAAATTTTGATAGAATTGCTTATGATTATACGGATCCTTCATAAATATTTTTAATATATACCAAATTTTGATAGAATTTCACATAACGAATATGCTTATGATTATATGGACCCTTCATAAATCGTTTTTAATGTATACCAAATTTTGATAAAATAGCTTATGGTTATATGGACCCTTCATAATTTTTTTGATATATATCAAATTTTGATGGAATTGCACATGATAAATATATGGACCATTCATAAGTATTTTTAATATATACCAAATTTTGATAGAATTGCACATAATTTTACAGCCAACGGCTCCATGCCCCTTTCCAACGGCTCTTCCAAATGCTATATATACTCCTTACTTCTCCAAAGTTTCTGATCATCTTCTACGAACCTAGCTAACTAAGAGACATTGTTAAAATAATCAATTTCCATTAGAAGGTGATCATGAAAAAGATGAGAACCAACTGTAGGTATAATTTTCCGGTCGTCGTGTTTTCACTTGCTCTAGTTCTATCGCTCTTCCCGGCCACCGCGTTGGCACAGCTTCGGCCGGATTATTACGCCAAGACATGTCCGAATGTGGAGAGCATAGTGAGGGCCGCGGTTGAGAAGAAAGTTAAGCAGACTTTTGTTTCTGTTCCTGGCGTCATCCGCCTCTTGTTCCATGACTGCTTCGTCCAGGGATGTGATGCCTCGGTTATAATTACTTCCACTCCGACCAACACGGCGGAGAAGGATAACCCGGACAACTTGTCGCTGTCCGGAGACGGATTTGACACGGTGACCCAGGCCAAGGCCGCCCTCGACGAGGTCCCCAGTTGCAGAAACAAAGTGTCCTGCTCTGATATCCTTGTCATGGCAGCTAGAGATGCCATTAAGCTGGTAACTAATTGGTGTTAATTATTATCATTTTTCCAGTGTCAATAATATTATTTACACGATTTAATAAGTGTGATGATAATTAAGATTAATTAATGCAGGCTGGTGGACCTTCATATGGTGTTGAATTGGGGAGATTGGATGGTCTAGTCTCGACAGCAGCTAGCGTCAATGGAAAATTGCCGAAGCCAACGTTCAATCTCAACCAGCTCACTTCCATATTTGCCGCCAATGGGCTCTCCCAAACTGATATGATTGCCCTCTCAGGTAATTTCTCCAAATGCATTTAAGTCCCATGTAACTGTTTTTCTAACCGATATTCATAATCAATCATTGTTTTTATTTATGAATAATTTTTCTATCGGTATCTTTTCTCCAAAATCTTTTTAAGACTGCATTGTTTCTTCATATTATATCTTAGTATTGACGCATAATTTCTCCGCATTTAAAACTAATGCCCTCTTATTCAACCTTATATGGGCGCAATTAAGGTTACTGTACGTTTCTGTTTACACTATCAGAAGTTAATTAGAATTTAATAAGCCCCCCTCTTGCAACATATTTTTTAAAATATAAGCATTAATATACCCGTCTGATTAATTTTCTCAAATTCGTGGGACCCCAGCGGCGCACACCGTTGGATTCTCCCACTGCAATCAGTTCGCCCACAGGATCGGAGTGGACATCACGCTGAACAAAACGTATGCCGACAAGCTCAAAGTGGAGTGCCCGAGCAACGTGGACCCCACGATAGTCGTCGCGATGGACCCCACTACCACCAACACCTTCGACAACGCCTACTTCAAGAACCTACAGAACCACATGGGCCTCTTCTCCTCCGACCAGGTCCTCTACCAGGACCAGAGGTCGAAGCCCACCGTCGACACCTGGGCCAACGACACCAACTCCTTCCAGCGGGCCTTCGTCACCGCGATAACCAAGCTGGCTCGCGTCGGGGTCAAGACTGGCCGCAACGGAGAAGTCCGTCGGAGCTGTGCCGCTTTCAATTAAATTGAGGTGGAGAAAGTTTTAGTTGGTTAGTTTTGGTATGGTTAAAAAGGATGTATCGAGATGATGATAATAATAAAATAATTACGGATTTTATATTAACTACTTGACAATAAATGGGTTTATTTCCCGGCCAAAAGTTAGAAAATTGCAATTGCAAAATCTCATCCCGAATGGTCGAGTTCTTACTTTGTTGTTTTGTCTTGGTCGTAGCATGATACTGCACCTTGGAACTAAAATAATTTTTCGATGACAATAATTAAGTCATTATTCTCTGGTTATACTTTCTGGTTGTGACCAAGCATCCATATTATTGAAGTTAGCATAGTCCTAGAGATAGACTTGGATACATTAGCCTAGTCTTATTAGGTTATTATCGTACTTATCAAGTTGCTGTATCACTATGTATTTAAACATCTTGGCGTAGCTACTCTCATTCGGTGTAGTTCTGTTTCTGTTTTTTAAAGCTTGTGATGATCTTCTGTAAGAGGCGTTGCCTTTGTTTCTGGGTTGCTCCCTGTTGCGACCTTACGACTTTTCTCTTGTAACTTCTTTGGAGTATTAATACATTTCATTTACTTTTCAAAAAAAATTATGTATTTAAACATGTCCTAGTCTAATGAAAGGCTCAAGCGGCAATCGTTCAACAATCTTATAACTTGGTATTCTTCATGTTATTAGAGCTGTGACCTGGAATAAGATTTACTCCACCAAACAAAGCTTATCGCCGCATCATCCAATGCTCACCACCACTCCAATACTCCCCCCGGCCGTGAAAATCCTCGGCATCGAGGCAGCGACCATCGCTCATGCCTTGGTCCTCAGGCAACACAAGTATACTCTTGATATTCTCAAAGAGTGCGGGAAGGATGATTGACGGCCCTTTTATTTTCCCATTGAGCAGAATCATCGTCTTAAAGCAGGCGGTGAAGTTGTCAGTGATTCCGAACGACATCAACGACTAATTGGGTGCTCATGTACTTGAGAGTCACTTGGCCAGATATTTCTTATGCCATTAACATACTTAGTCAGTTCGTGGAGAATCCGAATTCTAATCATATTCAAGCCGCAGATCGAGTAGTTTGTTACTTGAAATTGACATCTGGACGAGGTATCTTACTCAACAATTCCTCGGATGTAAAACTTGTTGCCTATTTGTGATTCTGATTATGGAGATTGTCCGATCACTCGATGATCACGTACTGGCTAGTTCATTTCCTTTGGTGGTTCACCCGTTTCATGGCGCACAAAGAAGCAGCCAGTTGTCACCTGCTTGTCTGCCGAGCTCAAATGTCGTGCCATGGCGGTTGCTCTTCGTAAAATATTATGGCTACGAAGGTTGTTTCGAGATTTGGGTATTCATTTCCCTCATCCTACTCATAACCAGGTAGCCTTACATATTGCCATGAACCCTATTTATCATGAGCGGACCAAGCATGTAGAAATTGGCTATCATTTTATTCGCAAGCGTGTTCGATCATAAGAAATTTCCCCAACAAAGATATCCAAAGTGTCTCAATTGGCCGATTTATTCACCAAAGCTCTTGGCGAGGACCAGTTTCAAACTCTTGTTGGCAAATTCGACGTCGTCAATTTTCACAATCCAAATTGAGGGAGAGTATTAGAGTTAGCATAGTCCTAGTCTACTACTACTATATCTAGTCTCCGTGATAAGGATTGTATTTACTGGTAGAGATAGACTTGGATACATTAGCCTAGTCTTATTAGGTTATTATCGTAGTTATCTAGTTGTTGTATTATATTGTGTATTTAAACATGTTCTAGTCCAATGAAAGGCCCAAGCGGCAATCGTTCAACAATCTAGCTTGGACCATGACGTCCTACTCTCAGCTATCTTGTTTTTTTTCCCAAGTCAAACTGTGATACCCGTAAATGATATGTACTGTCTGAAATGCCTTAAGTAATTTGATTGGTATTATCCATATCAACAAGGTGCACTTTCTTTTCTGGCACATATTCTGAGAAAACTTCAAGGTTAAACGTGTTTGGCCGGGAGTAGGATCTGTGTTGTTCTGTGAAGATAGTCGGTCGGATCACAGGGCATTATACAAACGCTATGTTTTATTTTGGAAAGATATATGTTGTATTACTTCGGAAGGATACTTAAACCTAGTACCGAAAGTACAAGTCTTCACGTATACAAATTTTAGAAACACCTAGGACGAAGCACCTAGAAATTCCTGCCAATATTGATCGCCTAAAGCCCAATATGCCACCAATAGGGAAGGAAAATGACTACACTACTAACCCATAACGACCAGATAGAATCACAGCCCAACAGCCATGGCCTTAATAGTCTTGAGGAAATCGGGCATTCCATCATTCCAACGAGCAATTAGATCGCGCAAAAAAAATTCAACCTTCTTGAAAGAAGCTCCCATATCACCATTGGATTGGTCATTCTGCGTGAAAATATCTGCCATGCACTCTTGAAGATTCATCTTAGTTGGATAAATCTTGAATAAATTTTCCTCAGACAATGCTTTTTGGTTTTTGATGTGCTAATTGCTTTGCTAGTTAGTTTCCTTGCTCGAGAAAAAGTTCGCTATTGAATGATACTCTTTGGCTCCTTGAGACCATTGTGGTCATTATCGGTCATTAAAGGTAGTTCCCCCTTGCACCCACCATAATCGCCTCACATGGAGAACACATTTTGATTGCTTGATGCACCACCTTAATGGCCGAAGAAACCCGCTGTTCCTACGTGGTTTTATTATTTTTTTGTTTGCCCGTGTTATTGTTTGTTATGATTTATTCAGTTTGTAGTCTAAAATAACCAAATTGTAGTATTGGGTCATACTCATATATTTGAGAGATTGGGTTAGTATGCTACACTATATTTGGATATATGTTGTTGATCTCTTTATTGAAAATTCGAGAAATATATTTAGTGAACTCTCATTTACTATTTTTTTTTTCCTTTCGAACTTTTCAGGTGAATTTCTTATGTATATTGTATTTGTTTCGATTTAATTCCTAACAAATATAGTTAGCGATCTGATTTTCTGGTGGCAAACCAAACACGTTTCGTTATACTCGTTGGATGTCTGCAGCAACATTAAGATCATTGGCCATAATAATGAATAGCGATCGGTATCTCCAACAAAGATAAATCAATTGATACGTGCAGTGATTCGGAAATACCGATCGCTATTCATTATTATCAAGATCCAAAGTAGCTGCATGAACTTATATAGATAAGGCAATCAGAGAGCAAGGGGAACAGCCTGAAATTGCAAAGTAAATCTTTATTTGACAAATTGGGTGATCTCCCATCTAAGACACCTTGCTCTATGTTGATCTTCGGAAGTTTTTTTCGTCAGGCATGCACTTTTAAGGATGGATCAGAGCAAATTATGGTGAAGACGGACATTCTCTCTCCCGAATATTCCAATGCAGTCTATAAGAGAGAGAGAGAGAGATTAGGGCTAGTCGCAATGAAAATCTCTACAACACCGATCCCGTTACATGCACGTGAACCAGGCAGAAAAACAAATGTAAGCTAAGTACCCCAAAGCCTATTACTTCAAAATGGAGAAGATCAAGTATAAAATTGAATCCAACAAGACGCTCGCCGAGTAATTCACTTCAATTGCCTCGATCACTAGCTACTTTAGAAAGAGAGAGAGAGAGAGAGATCATGGCTAGCAAGTAGTAAGTAAGCAAAGTGGCGAAAAGAGGAAGGAGTGGGCTGGTGGGGTTTTCATGGCCTCTGTTTTTTAGAAACTTTCGTTTTGGTCAATGGGCACGTGCGTTTTAAGTTTGACAAGTGTTGTAGCTCAAATGGTTATTACTCACCATAGTAAAACATCCTGAACCTGCGTAAAGTGATAACCTATCTGAACTGATAAAAAATTTCGGTCCCGAGTTAGGATTAGGGTTAAAATTTAATAACCATTCTATCGTAATAACTAATACTTTTTTAGAAAATATTAGTGTTAAATCTCGATCCCAATTTTTACATAAAGTGATTTCTTTGAATAAATACATATATTTTTACATACTTTACGACTTTGAAAAAAATTACGATATTATTTTGTGCTAAACTTGGTTGTTTGATAATTCTACATCAACATTCTTATCCTAAACTTTCTTCAAATGATCTTTGTGATTGTCGTCTTATTGTAAAAAAAATTTCAATCGAGTATTTTATTTGGATAACGCTATAAGCCGAGACTTTATGTGACTTGAATATTGACAAAGTAAAATTTTTAGTATTTTACGTATTTATTGAACCAAAACTCAATTTTTATAATTTTTGAGCTAAAAAAGTAAACTTCTTTTATGTGTAACTCTATAAAGTGATATTTTTCTCTTGTCCCAACGATGTCACTTTAGAGAGATTTTACTGTAGTTACTTTCCAAAAGGTTACTTGGTAGTTATTGACCATCATTTAGATTAACTAGTGAGAGAGTTGTTCTATCTTAACCAAGGGTTTCGAAATCGAGCATTTATAACACAACATTGTTAAATACTTATTGGGAGAGTTTTGTCACCTGTCAAAAGATTTATCAAACTTAAATCTGAATTAGTCGGGCAAGTGAGAATTCGAATATCATGTGTTTATAAAAAAAATACTTGGTACTTGGGATTTTGCTGTTAGGGTGTAACTAGGGATTTTGCTTTTGTCACGGTGACAATGGAGTGTTTTTGGTGATACTTTCGAAACGTATATCTTATTATAATAAAAAAAATATCATTTTTTAGGTGGTTTGGTGTGTCATGTGGAAGTGACTATTTTACCCCTAAAAATTGGAACACGTCACGACCAACGGCGCCACCGATAGCTCCGCCGACAGCGGCTCCGGCAGTGACACGCGCCAGGCAGCTATCCCTCGCCATGTTCTCCTCTTCTTTTCTATTTCCAAACAAGTCTCGTTTTGTCTGTTTTCTGCGTTTCCTTTGTTTTTACTTTTTAGGTGTAAGAGAACAGGATACAATAAGTTTTTTTTTTGGATTTTGCTGTTTTACCCGAAGGTGAGGGTGTTAACTGCTATCATGACGTCGTTTTGTGTGTTTGAAGGGTGTTAGCTGCTTTAACGACACCGTTTGATATGTTCGGGTGCTCTTTTTAAGAGAGAATGTAGACGGAGGTTTGTGGAGGAGGAGGAGGTGGCGGTTAGAATGCTCTGGCTCCGTCTCCCATGGCCGTAGCGAAGAACACGAGGAAGCAAATGTCGTTAATTATTAATCGAGCTACCATTTACGAGGAGCTAAACTATTACGAAAGCCATCTTGATACTTATATTTTTTCGGAGATTTTGCATTTTGTATATCTGATTATGTTAAAATTTTAATATATTTCAAATTTATGTCATGTCAGTTCATATTCTCTTTCTTAGATTTAATTTAAATATATCAAATATGTTGTCATTTAGTATGTCAAGAGGTGTTTATTATTTGGTTGTTTATGATATTCATATGTACACTATTTATGTTAGATAAATTTATCTTACTATAATAAAAGAAACTTTTTTTTTAGGTAGTTTGGTGCCGCACCGTGGAAGTGACAGTTTTACCCCTCGAGGATGAGCCAACAAGTACAACACCCTCGTAGGATCTTACCGGACGGTGCGTCGAGGAAGCGCAAGGATAGGGAAGCGCCTTACGCTCCTCCTCCACTGATCCCCTCTAACCGCCTCCTGGCCTGGTACATGGTAGAGGTTGGATCCGAGGATGGGGAAGCCGCTCGGGGAGGATGGCAGAGTATGGCGGCCATAGCGCGGGCCTCGGCCGCCAGGGAGGACTGAAGGACGGCGGCGAGCCTAAGGGTGAGGGAGTTCATGTTGGTCTGCTAGACGAGGTTGAAGAGGGCCTTCGCCTGCTTGAGGGTGAGGGTGTTCGAGAGTTCGGGTTGGCAGCCCGAAGACATGCGACAGCGACGATGGTGCATCGCAGCGGGGGCGCGGAGGCTGGAGCAGTCCTTTTCTGATCGGGGCATTAGTGGCTGCTCTAGTGGCTGGCTTCATGGCGGCGGCCCAAGCTTCCCACGGTGAAAACCTTATTCACCAATTTTTTAAAATTCTCGGATTGCCCTATTTTTATGAGGAATTTCGAAACTTGAAACCCCAAAATGAAAACCTAAACCCTAAACTCCAAATCCCAAAATCCCGAATCTGAAATCCCAAACCCTAAAATTTTAAACCATAAACTCTTTGCGGGTTTTGAAATAAAATGGTACTCGCATCGTGCATGCATTTTGCTAGTGTAGATAATATTTATCATAGTTTTTTTATAATATACATCTATTTATTACTTTTGGTATTGTACTCAACGTGCAGATGTAATTATCCTATAATTATCTTTTGATATTTTTTTGAGGAGTAATAAAATTTTAGTTATAAAAAAAAGTTGGTACTTCCTACTTCACAATTTTTCCTTAACAAGTAAAAGTAGTAGGGAACTTCCTTTTCTTTGTTTCCGTATTTATTTCTTTTGGCATTTGTCTCCTCCGATCATAACAACTACCAAGACATCATCATCAACTTGAAGTCACTATGTCAGTTTTGGATTGAGTGGGGACAACATAAAAATTGTCCCTATAGAGAGAATTTCATTTCAACCATAAGATTTTATTAAAAATCGTGTCTACAGATCTGACAGTCATCAAAAACCGTATCTGTAAGTCCAAAACCTTGATCCATTTTAGTGGGGATAAATTTTGTCCCCACTGAATCCAACCCCACTCATCTCATGTCCTAGGCCACGCCCACCAAAATTTAGCACTGTGTAACTACCCAAAGTATTTTTTGAGGAAATATAGGAAGGGAATTGTTTTCTTTCTTTTCGTCCAACAAAATAAATTTTCTATTCCTGGAAAGTGGGAGTGGGAGTGGGAGTGGGAGTGGGAGTGGGAGTGGGAGAGAACACAACAGTCGATACCCAACTGTACGTTTTAAAAGGTTCTTTGCACCGAGAAATTACGCGGTGTGTATAAATGGATTATTTCTTTGTGCGCTTGCAGCCGTCAATGTTTTTTCTAACCTTTAATATTCAGATTAATCACATGATATTAAATATCATTAGTAAAATTTGAAACTTAGAAAAAATTAAATTTATTATCATTTTTATCAACTCTCTCGTTCCATGTTTTGTTTGGATTGCAATGGATATGCTATCGGTAGTGTCCTTATGTACAGTCGTATTCTAATTTTAGGAGTTTGATTGATATATTTCCATCGATCCTAAAACATTTTCAATATTAGACCTATATTCTTAGGGATAATTACTACCAGGTCTCATATTCGCCTCTCACTTTCCTGGTGTTCGAAAATCGATTAAAAAACCCCTAGTTTGGCAAAATTATACTCTCAGGCTCCTCGCTGATGTCATCCGATGTCATCGATCAATTTTTTTAAGTAAATGACTTATATACCCCTAGTTTGGCGAAAAAAACCTACGGAAAAACCAAAAAAAAATCTGTTCCCCTTCATCTTCATCATCTTCTCCTCCTCTCCCTTGCCAAAATCAGAATCAGAATTTGATCACGAAATCAAATCTGAAATAACAATCAAAATCAAAATCACGAAGTACAGCGACAAGCCGGAGAGCCGCTAGCCGTTTCCCAGCACCACGTCCGCTAGAAAGTTCTGGTCGATTGTCCCGGCGCTGACGGTTACCAGCCAGGGGGCAAGGTTCGTCACTGACATAGTACTCGACCCGTCGTTTCCGGCTGACGACGAGACGAGGACTATATGGGAGATGGCACCGTAGGAGCCGATCGCGATGGGGTCGAGGTAGAAGGGACAAGAGATCCCGGTGCGTACCCCGCCATGCTCCCCTTGAAGGTGTACCTCCCGGCGGCGGTGGACGCCGTATGGGTCCAATGGCCGTCGGCGTCCCACGGGGATCGGAACTCCGTCGCTCGGGCTAGATTCCCGTTGCTCGGACTCGCGTTGCCCGAAGGACTCTGTTGGTAGCAGTTTCTGGGTTGGGGCTGGGGTTCGACTTCGGCGGCATCGGTCCCTCTTCGATGTGAAGCCGCAGGGGGCGTTGGCCCTAATTGAGTTTTTTGGATTCATGTTAATTGAAGTGTTCTTAATGTTCTTGAAGAAGAAAGAAATAATTTATGGGTTCGAGGAAGATAGTTTTTTTGAAGGGTATAACAGTCATTTCAATAAAAAAATGAAAAAAATTATTGCTGACGTCAGCGAGGGGCCTCAGAGTATAATTTTGCCAAACTAGTGATAGTTTTTAATCGATTTTCAAACACCAGGAGAGTGAGAGGCGAATATGCCAAATACCAGGGGTCTTTAAGTAATTATCCCATATTCTTATCCTCGTCGAGAGTGTCTTCGTTTATTTTCTCGTAATTTTTAAACTTTTAATTTAACATATTAAATTTAGTTAAATTCAAAATATTTCATAATTATACACATCATTAAACAAAAAATAAAGTAAGTGGTACAATTGCTTTTAGGAACAATTTAACAAAAGAAAAAAAAACAAAGAAAGACAAGCTTTTAGTGATCTTCAAAATGTGTTGTGAACCAAATTTGTAATAATGTAATAAATATAAATAATTTGGTATATTAACAAAAAAATAGTTTTATATGTAATTCAAATTTGAAAAATCGATATTAAAGTATGTTAGATATAATTCATATCTAATAAACCAAGATCATCATCATGTTGAATAATTAAAAATTCATAGGAATACCTGGATCCATCGCGAATGATCGTCTACAGTTGCAGAATCTCTACGACGATCGGAAATAACGGAACCTGCACGAACACGGTGGTTTATAGTCTTCCTCAACTAAATCTCCTTTGACTCTCAAGGCCAGCCGTCGCTCTTCCTGATCGGAAGAAGAGAACATAATAGATTTAGTGTATTGGGGACCATAAGCTATAGGTCTTTATATATTGGTTTCTCATAATCTCCTTAATTGAGTCAATAACTAAAATTTACTCATTGAGTCCATATTCAACTATAAATCTAGCAGTATTGGACTTCCTAAAATATGGATCACTTCATAATAGCTCATCTAATCAAATAGCAAATATAACTCATAATATAATATGTGACCCATTTTATCATTAGGAAATAGATTTTCTAACAAAGTATGGAATGAGTCCATAAGATTCAAACTCTACTTTATACTGTACTTCTGAAAGTATACTAATACACGTATCTTACACTAGATCCAATGAAGTCTAGACCCATAGACCCTTTGACCAAAAAAAGATATTCTCTGGACCTATAGAGTAAAGTTATGTTTTTTTTTTATTTTTAACCATTGGTGTCCGGCCCACTGGACCTACTAATCCAATTTGAGCTGGGTAGGACTTTTGAAAGGTGGCAAAGCTCTCCCAACAAGTATTTAACACTGCTACGTACCCAAGGAATCGAACCCGAGACCTGGTTAAGCTAGAACAACTCCATCACCAGTTGATCTAAGTGCCTGTTGGTTAGAGTAAAGTTATGTTGCCACCCACGACACGAATATTTCTGTAATTCTTGAAAAAAAAAACTCATATGGTGTTCACTTTATTCAGAAATTACTATCTAAATCTTTTTAAGGGAATATAATGTCCTTAGTTTATACTTGCAGCTTCCATTTATAAGACTCGGATAGAAGTTGAGCGCACACACTTCGGCACATGATGACTGAAAATTAGCCTGTTGATATTTCTGCCTATAATCCTACCGACTTTCCCTGATCACGTTCATAGATAAACTTCGTTTTTGGTAAATTTTAATTGATTGATCATTATATGTGTCAATCAGATTAAATTTACAGTGTAATACTTCTGGTTTCATTTCCGTCACGCATTTGAAGTCCAACTTGAAACCTCCATCTCAGAATGTCTGACCATAACACTTTTTTTGGAAAAGGTATATCATAATCCATGAAATAAAACGTTTACATAAAAACAGACCAGGGCCAAAGTTGCAAAGAGAGCAAACGTTTACGTAAAGACAAGTTTCATGTGAGCTACCGAGTGGAGACACTAAATAGTTCCTTGGGTAGGTTTTTACGCGTTACGCACCCGTCCGCCATCGCAAACACCACTTCCCATCCGACTTGCATGTCTCAGGTAATCAGTTGGGCTTTTGGTTTCACTTAGCAGAGAGTTCTTGAGCATAAAACACATATATCATTTGATCCGCCTTAAGAGTTCGATACCGTTTGGCTATAAGATGTCTTCCATATATTATTTCAAACTTGAATTAGTCGATTAAGGATGTCTTCCAATTCAAGTTAATAATTCGAAAGCAACACCAATTCCAGCTAATAATTTAGAGTACCACCACTTCAGCACACCTACTCTTGTAATGATGCAAGTACCTTTGGATTAATTCAGGCTTCCTGCCAGCGTAAAAAACAAGCTTCTCAAGTGATTCAGCACACAATACCAAGTGCCAAGCAAGCACGGTCTGGCTCACCCTCCCATCAAATCCGACATACTCAACCACCTTCAGGCATAGATGCTTGCACTTTGTATCTTCTTTCATAGTCTTGGTCATCGACTCGTAGGTTTCCTGTCATCAATGCATTTGACAATGTGACATGGAATAGAAGACCGAGGAAGCCCACAAAGTAAAAAGAGAGATGAGTGGAGACATGCAAAGGTAGAATTAAAAGAGAATACTAACCTCATCTAGTCTTGTGTAACCAGTTTCTACACCCTTGTGCTGTCGTGAGTAAAGGCCATAGAGGGAATTAGCGCAACAACTTTGAATTGATTAAGGAAAACGAACACATACAGCGAAACGAAATTGTCAACAAACCTGAAGACACAGCCAAATCATAAAGGCAAAGAGACCTGACCTCAACTACAAATCTTCTTAAACGAGGAGCACTCTGAAATAGGCAACATGGCCATAGGAAAACCAAGTGGGAGCTCGAATCTATTTTGACTTTCACCTCTTCAAGATTAATAAGCATGGGAAGCTCCAGCGGGAAGGAAGCACTCTTTTCAACTTCCTACGCGAGGATTAAAGACATAACCGCAGGCACGAAAGCATTAGTATGTCAACATAAACACACACAAAAATACACATTAAGGCAAGGCACACACTTGCAAAAGGGCATCTAGGGTGCGTTATTGCTCTGTGGCTAATCCAACAATAATACCCATCCAATTACATGCCTTGAATTTATGTCAGAACGGAGTTCACCAAAGCTCAAAACTAGATTCTCTTTATTTTTCACAAAACAAGCACTTAAATAAGTGACTCTATTTTATTAGAATGAAGAAGTCCATATAAGATTAATACGACCGAAAGGGTAAAACACAACAAAACAATAACGTCACACTTACCAGCCAAGTCATTGCAAATTCAAGACTCTTCAGCTGGCAGAAATAATCGTCAAAGTGGGGCCAGGGACGTTGCCACAAAATGCCAAAAAACTGCTTGAAGTACTTGCCAGACATGCCCAGTTGCTCTAGACGAGGAATGTTGGTAAAAAACAAAGCCTCCTTTTTTTTTAAATTAGGAACCTTTATAAATAAAGAAAGGAAAATACAGAAAAGGGGAAAGAGAAAAGAGAGAACCCAAAAACTCAAGGCCTATACAGATAAATAGAAACTAGCAAACCCGCAGCGATACTTAGCAACTCTACTCAGGAAACTCATAAATGTAATCAGGAGTAGATAATTGTCCAAAAATAAATTATTTCTTTTTCTTCATATTTCTCTTCATTGCTCTTGTCATGACGAATGTCTTAGGATTAGAAGCTTTGTCAACCACATCCTTTAGATATTTGAAAGCCTGTGAAGGTAGAGGAGGATCGTCCTCGTTGTCCAACATGTTCGCCCAGCTAGGGCTACTTTTTGAGCCGCTTCCTACTGATTTACCATCCGATGAGGAAGGCAAAGCAACCTCCAAGTGCAAAGTTGGGACGTGAGCATCAACTTGTTTAGTTGCAACAGGAACCAAATCAAGAGAAGTAGCAACCATCGCCGGAGAGAAACCTGCAAAACCAACATCGAGAGAAGGAGAACTCGGAAGCACCAGTTCCAAAGCAGGCTCCAGCCCTACCTCATGGGCTACTACAACCTGGTATGAGAGATGAGCTACTACATCTGAACTCGAATCGTGTAGCGTGAAAGCATGTGAAACCACCTCAGAAGTACCCTCCGCAATCGGTTGAACAAGAGATGGATTCCACTCAAGTTGGAGCAACAAATTCATAATGATCGAACCCCGTGAAACCTCCATCTCCTGTCTTAAAACATCATTCTCCTCACTAAAATTATCATCCTTTTTCGCCAATTCAGTCGAAACATCCAAATCAGAAGGGGTAGAAACCACCAAAACCCCAGTAGCTTCCAACGAAATCTCATTAGAGGTCAAAGCAGACTTCAAGCAAGAATTTTTCACAACATCCGAAACTTGAGCAGCATAGATATTCGAAGCCCAATCCGGAAGCAAAGCAGCACCAGTTCTCACATTATTGATAAGTTGCTTACCAAAATTAGAGATCATAAATTGCACCTGGCGAACATTACTCCCAGACTCCGGAGGCTCAAATCACCAGCCTTGTCAAGCGACTGATCGTGTTCGGGAACCAGAGTTAAAGCAAGATTGTTGGCATTTTTCACATCAATGATCTCACCTTCATCACTAAGTATATCAAAAGCATTAGAAGCGGACACAACATCCACTGATCTGGAGGCTTGCGCAATGGGGACCTTCTGTTTCCAAAACTTCTTGCCCCTGTCATCCGTGTTAGAACTGCGAAGGTTCCCCGTGGAAGTCTTGACAGGAATGGCACGATTAGGCTTAGCTTGAAGCAGGTGCAATTTCCTACTGATTTCATCCTTGTGACCAAGAACCTCGCAATGAGTGCAAAAGTCGGGAAGCTCCTCAAATAACAATTTGACCACATAGCTTACCCCCAACAAGATAAAAGCAACGTCATCTAACAGAGGCTTAGACAAGTCCACCTCAACTAAAACACGAACCACGACACCATTAAAATGATTTAAAGAGTCCAAGTCCATTCTAATGGGGCCTCCAACCGCAGCCACCAAATCAAAGATAATATCAGTTGCCATGTGCTCCATACCTAGGCCCTCCAATCTCACCCACACTTAATCAAAAGAAGAAGCATTCTTGGAAGGCTTGAAGAAGGGAACCCAAGGTTGCAAAAATAACCTGCTTTAAGGAATCTTCCAAATGGAAGAAAGCCAAATTTTCTCCCGCGCTAGTTCCGACACAAATTGAAATCCAAAAATAACCAGAACCCAGAGGAATCATCTTCCAATCTTTGTTTTTCCATACAGAGGCAATAGCATGACGCAATTCAAAGGTTGAACAAGGTTCAGAACCTTTTGGCCTTATTAACCTTCCAATAAAAGCACGGGCACCAATATTGTCACAAATAGCTTAACGTTCCTCACTCAACACCACCGCCATCTTATCACCGTTGAGAATAGGTTTAATATAATTACATTAATTGAATGAGTCCTTGACCGTGGGGCGGAGAGTAGCAATATAGGACTTGGCAAGCTCAGGCAGGTTGTGCGTCCCCGTGGGAGAAACATGGCTAACATTCACCTGAGAAGCCACGGCATGCGAAGAGACTTGGACCAGCTTATCGGCATCGTTGAGGGGGGCACTGCCAGTTGCAGAATCAACCGCATTAGTGATCGGAGGGACCTGTGAGCCATCAATCAACTTTACTTCGGAACTCATCCTCACAAAGGCTTTCCAAGGGGCGTACATGTTAGGATGCATCTCAACAACCTTCCCAACACCAAACTCAGCTGGAGTAGGGGAAGATGTCGCCTGGATGTGGAAAAGTGCATACGCCTCAAGGAAAACATGAGTAACTTCATGAGAACCCCATTAGGCACGACACCATCCGGCGACTTGGCAAAATACCTCAAACACACGACAAAATTCTCCCAAATAGGAAGAATAGAAGGGAGGATCACTACTGGCAACACACCCCGGGAGTCCATAGCCATGGGAATCCTTGCAACCCTAACCGCAGTAGTATCAGACACCTCAGATGATGAAGAAGAGCAATCCGTCGGGTGGGTAGCAGCTTGGGATAGGACATCATCGGCCTGATATTGGAGTGCTAATGGTGGAGGGGGGTCACCATCACCACCGGTTCACCGCCAGAAGGGATCGCGGCACAAGTGGTTTGGGTTGGGGCCGCGTAAGAAGCGGTAGCAGGCGAAGCTATTGTTTCCTCGAATAGAGGAAAATAAATGGTTGGAGGGTTTTGGAGTCCCCCCGCTTGTGATGACATCACCAGAACCAGGAAACCCCAGGGGAGGCCGAGCCATGGACGGCCGGCCAGTTGGTGGCGCCGAAAAATCTTGGAGGAAGGCAATCGCCCGTTTAAAATTTTTATTTTCTCCCTTTTAGGGTTGGTTATTTTTCATAAAACAAAGCCTCATTTGAGCCATCATACTTGAGTGTGATCAGATTCGGGGTAGAAATATCAAGTTTATCCCGGGGAAAGCACCCAAGTACTTGGAAGTACTTCAACTAGAGTGACGGCCCGACAATTCTGAGATACCAGCATTTGGCCTTCTTCAAAGATATGAACTCGAGCAATGGGCAGCTAGACAACAAATATTGAACAGTCTGACCTACAATATTGACAAATTCCAGGGAGAGTTCCTTAAGGCAGGATATTCCGAATGTGCAGCCGGGATATGCATTAAGGTTCACGTGGAAAAGCCTGAAAACTTGTCCATGCTAGGGAATTCACAATTGTCAACAGGAGTACGTCCCTGGAAAGGGCCAAAGTGCAGGTGGAGCTTCTTCACTCCCAACTGAACAACATGCCAAGCCAGCGGTGAACTCAAAAGACATAAAAGAAGAAGAAGTAGAAAGGTCAACAACCTGTTTGACCCTCCGAAGCGCCATAACTTGGTTCTTGGAAGACGGAGGAATTCGCCCAGCTACTACAAACAAGGACACGCGAATTGATGATGATAATGATAATAATAATAATAATCGGGAAAGCCATGGGCTACCTAATTTCTTCGTCTTTGTGGACATGGGCAGGGGGGCGGGCAGAGGGAGGTCGAGGAAGGCAGCCTCTGAGAGTTGAGTGGGACCTCCCAGAAAAAAAGTTTCCAGTTTTCGTTTGTTGGAGATGGTCCACCAAATCCCGAATTAAAGTGAGAGCTTTGGTAATTATATAACAAAAGAAAGCCCAAATATATAGGAATTTGGCCCAACTTCATTCTTAACGGGCCTTGGCCATAATAAAAGGAAAACAAAATTACAAATCACCAAAGAGTAGGCCCAACTTGCTATTTTAAAGAGATCATGATCACGTTTGTATTTGGAAGAAAAAGGAGGGAAAGGTTAACCGTTAATCCCAAACGGGTTGACACGCGGGTCAACAGCATGAATGAGTAGTTAGATATTTTTAAAGAAGCATAACTTTTGACTCGTTTATCCGTTTCACTATTATAATATATTTTTGGAAAGGGAATTTCATGGTCTACAACAAAAGCAGAGATTTGCCACGGTCGTGGCCTTCCTTCCGAAGCAGAAAAGATGCCTCGAGTTATAGAGATTTGCCACGGTCGTGGCCTTTCAAAAAGTGGTGCCCCTTGAGTTTTAAACTCAAGGAAAGTGACTCTCCCATTAGCCACCTTGAAGATTGTTCCAGCAACTTCTTGGGTGATGAAAGGGCATCACTTAGTGGTGCCAACCTCTATAAATAGTATAAATGTGGTCTCATTTGATATATACAACAAAAATCATATCTTCAAGCCATCCTACTCTCATTTCCTTCCAAAAGCATCATCAAGTTTCTTACATAGTGTGTTCTTGGTCGGGTCAAGCAAATACAAACCTTGAACTCGACGATGGTGCTTAAGGACTTCTTAGTATCCTGACAGCATTAGTTCATTGACCCATTGTACTCGTGGAATTTATCCAGAGGGTCGAACTATTTATCTGAAAGAATTGCCAAAGCTTTAAAGTCGGTGTAATGCCACAAGAGATTCTTTCATCCTCCACTCTGAATTCCCAACAATTTTTCAGACAAATAGTTCCCACAATGGTGGGTAAAACTTCAATCATTGCTGCATAATCTCTACAAGTCATGAACCGCCTGCAACGCTTTGATGGTGAAAATTTTACCCATTGGCAAGAGTCGGTGAAGTTCTTCCTCATCACCATCAAGTTGTGGCACATTCTTGAAAATGGCTTGAGGAGATTCCTGCTGCAACCGCGGAGGATAGTGATGAATTAAAGGCTAAACACAAGAAGCGTCAAGACGAGGATTTCATGTGCCGTGGCCATATCCTGAATGCTTTGGATGCCAATGTCTACAACGCCCATCGAAGCATTCTGACAGCAAAGGAATTGTGGACAGTTCTGAACAACAAATACAAGATCTCCGAGGCAAGCAACAAGAAGTTCCTGATATACAACTTCAAGGATTTTAAGATGGTTGACAGTATGTCAATTATCGCCCAGGTCAGCGAACTATTACTCATCGTCAATCATCTCAAGGATGCTGGTATTAATCTTGTGTCTTCATTCATTGTTGGAGTCATAATCTCTCGTCTTCCTCCTTCATGGAATGATTACAAGAAGAAATTGAAGCACGCTGAAACTGACTATGACCTTGAAAGTTTGTAGCGTCATCTTCGTATTGAAGAGGACTCTCGTAAATGAGAAATGAAAGATAGTCAGCAAACTGAGAATATTTCTAAGGCTAACAGTGTTGAATTTCAGAATTCTCTGAAGCCAAAGAATGACTCTCAGTTTAAGAAGAAAAATTCTAACAAAAAGGATAAGAAAAAGAGCGATTGCTTCTAGTGTAAGAAACTCGGCCATTATGCTCGTGACTATCGTCAATGAAAGAAATATTTAAAAAATGAGGCGAACATGACGGATGAAAAGGGGAAACTTGTCGTCGTAGTGCAAAGTGCCAATGCTGTTGTTGATAATAGTGGTGGATGGTGGTACAACACTAGTGCAACCATTCACATCTGTAAAGACAAAAATCTTTACAAGATATACAGCCGGTTATCAGAGAAGGAACCGAAGTCACTTCAGCAAACAACCAAAGCAGCAAAGTTATTGGCAAAGGCACCGTAGAACTCCCATTTACTTTGGGAAAGAAACATACTATTAACAATGTACTACATGTCCCTGATATTGTAAAGAATCTTATTTTCGGAGTCCTTATTAACAAGGCTGGATTCAATGTTACTTTTGAGTCGGATAAGTTTGTACTGTCCAAGAACGGAATGTTCGTTGGACAAGGATACTGTTATAATGGGATGATTGAACTCAATATAATGAAGAATGATTCTGCTTATACCGTTGACTCTGTTGATATTTGGCATGCTAGATTATGACATGTGAATTATGGTTCTCTTAGAAACATGAAAAGATTAGGATTGATTTCTAATTGCGACTTCGAAAATGTTTCTAAATGTGAAATATGTGCACAAGCAAAGATACATAGAACGTCATTTAAATCTGTGGTTAAAAACTCTGCTTTGCTTCAATTAATACATAGTTATGTTGGTGATCTTAAAAGTCATATGACTCGGGGTGGAAATAAATATTATGTCACATTCATTGATGATTACACTAGATATGCATATGTTTAATTGATGAAGTCTAAGGATGAAGTCTTTGACAGATTTAAAATTTACAAGGTTGAAGTAGAGACACAACTATGAGAAAAAATTAAAGTCTTACAATCTGATCGTGGTGGTGAATACTTCCCTAATAAGTTTACTTTATTTTGTCAAGAACATGGTTTAGTTCGTCAAGTTACTGCACCATACACACCCCAACAAAATGGTATTGCTGAAAGAAAAAATAGAACTTTGGTAGAAATGGTTAATGCTATGCTTATAAGTTCTAGTTTGCCTAATTCTTTGTGGGGTGAAGCAATATTGTCAGCATGTTATATCCTGAATAGAGTTCTTTTGAAAAAGAAGAATGTTTCTCCTTATGAATTGTGGTTTAAAAGAAAGCCTAACTTGAAAAGATTGAAAAGTGAGAGGTTGCTTAGCATATATTAGAAAGCCTGATCCTAAGAGACCAAAGTTAGGAAATAGATCTTATAAATGTGCATTTGTAGGCTATTCAACCTACAGATTTTTAATCCTTGATACTTTTGAGATTATAGAATCTGTAGATGTAGAATTCTTTGAGAACTTAACTATATATAGTTTTAAAAATAAACCTGTTGGAGATCCATTGTTGCCTAGTCTAGACTCTCAAGAGACAAGCAACAATGATGATATTTTAGCTCCTATGGAAGATGTTGAACCTAGAAGAAGGAAGAGAACAAGAATAGAGAAAGACTTTGGTCCAGAATTTATAACATATCTTGTAGAGAGTAATAAGAATAAAATTCTCAAGATTATTAACTATGTTATGCATGTTGATGATGATCCTAAAACCTATTCCGAGGCTATGAGTTCTAGAGATGTAATTTTTCTGGAAAGAGGCCATCAATGATGAGACGAATTCAATTTTGACTAACGGTACTTAGATATTGTGTGATTTACCTCCTGGTGCTAAGCCTATAGGATGTAAATGGATATTCAAAAGGAACTTGAATGCCGATAGTTCTATTGATAAGTTTAAAGCCAGATTGGTTGCTAAAGGTTATAAACGAAGACATGGAATTGATTACTTTGATAAATATGCTCATGTTGCACGCATTGTATCCATTTATTGTTTAATTGTACTTGGAACTATTCATAAGTTAATTATACATCAAATGGACGTGAAAACTGCTTTCTTAAATGGTGACTTAGAAGAGAAAATTTATATAGAATAATGTGAGGGTTTTATACCACCAGGCCGAGAAAAGAAAGTTTGGAAGTTATGAAATATCTCTATGGCTTGAACCAAGCTCTCATGCAATGACATGAGAAGTTTGATAAAATTGTCTTATCTTATAGTTTTGTTGTTAATGATGCTGATAAATGTATCTACAGTAAGCATGATGATTTTGGATGCGTGATTCTATGTTTATATATTAATTGTATGCTTATATTTGGTACTAACATATTGTGTGTAGAAGAAACAAAGAAGTTTCTTAGCTCTAACTTTGATATGAAAGATTTAGGAAAGATTGATGTGATCTTGGGAATTAAAATTCTAAGAAGTGGAGATGAGTTGGTGTTAACCCAATCTCATTACATTGAGAAGTTTTGTCACTTTGATGATAAATCAGTCCCCACTCCTTTAGATTCTAGTATCAAGTTAATGAAGAATGTTGGACGAACATATGCAGTACTCGAGTGTCATTGGGAGTCCTATGTATGTTATGCATTGCACAAGACCGGATATAGCTCAAGCTGTAGGAGTGTTATGTCATTTCTTAAGTAATCCATGAGTTGAACATTAAGGAGCACTTGTAAGAGTGTTGAATTACTAGAAAGGAACCAGAAATTATAGTTTGCATTACCAATGCTATCCTGCTATATTGGAAGGATATAGTGATGCTAATTAGAACAATGTAGAATTAAAGTCCAAGTCCACTATTTGATGGATCTTTACATTATGAGGTGCTGCGGTATTTTGGGGTTCCAAGAAGCAAACTTGTATTTCTGATTCAACAATATTATCGGAGTTGATAGCATTGGTCAATGCAAGTAAGGAGGCAGAATGGCTTAGAAACTTACTAGTAGAGATCTCATTGTGGAAGAAGCCATCTCTAGCAGTCTTGATTAATTGTGACAATCAAGCTACGATCTATAACATCTCTAACAAGACTTATAATAAAAATTCTAAATATGCAAGTCTTAGACATCAAATGGTAAGACAATTGCTCAAGAGAGGAGTAGTTATGGTTACTTATATTGAAACGAAGAAGAACTTGGCTGACCCTTTTATGAAGAATCTACCAAAGGTAATATTTTTAATAAAGTGTAAGAAAATGGGGCTAAGGTCTATGAAAGAAGGTTGACCGCCAATGACGGGAACCCAACCTATATTTTGAAATGGACAAACAAGGTTCAATGGGTACCAACAAGTCATTAGAGTGGTTATGGTGCACTAAGTCAAACTTCCCATTTCTGAATTAGTGTAGCTGTTCTGCATGAATGCAAATTCTTAATAAGTCTGTATTGGTTTACAGATGTATCACAGAAATATCTTAAGAGACTTACCTATATAAGTATGGAAATCAGGTCATTTCTAAAGAGAGTATGACCGCTCTCTAAAGAAGACTCATGAATTCAGGATATAAGTACATGGTCATTAACGTGCGAGCTACAAAACACACTAACTTATGAAGTCAATATGTGTGGAGGTTCCAGTTTTATCACAAGGGGTACTTGATTCAAGACTCGTTCACCATAGAACCTCGATAGAGCTTTTAATCTCTTACACTTAGTGAAGGTTCAAATCCAAAAGATACCTAACACCTATGCATTAATTTCTATGATGATGCTCAATCTCATCCTAGCTTGAACTACGTTGGCTTGATCTCTCTCGGGTACGTAAGTAGTCACTTAAGTGATGCAGTCACTCTGTTGTTCCAACTTTTATTTTGTTTACTATTTTAAAGTTTTGAAAATAAGGGGAGAATGTTAGATATTTTCAAAGAAGCATATCTTTTGACTCGTTTATCTATTTCGTTATTATAATATATTTTTGGAAAGGATGCCTCGAGTTACAGAGATTTTCCATGGTCGTGGCACGGAAGGGGCCACGGTCGTGGCCTTTCAAAAAGTGGTGCCCCTTGAGTCTAAAACTCAAGGAAAGTGACTCTCCTATTGGCCACCTTGAAGATTGTTCCAGCAACTTCTTGGGTGATGAAATGGCATCACTTGGTTGTGCCAACCTCTATAAATAGTAGAAATGTGGTCTTATTTGATATATAAAACAAAAATCATATCTCTAAACCATCCTACTCTCATTTCCTTCCAAAAGCATCATCAGATTTCTTACATAGTATGTTTTTGGTCGGGTCAAGGAAGTACAAACCTTGAACTCGACGACGATGTTTAAGGGCTTCTTAGTATCCTAACGGCATTAGTTCATTGACCCGTTATACTCGCAGAATTTATCCGGAGGGTCGAACTATTTGATTGAAAGAATCGCTAGAGCTTTGAAGTTGGTGTAATGCCACAAGAGATTCTTTCATCCTCCACTCCGAATTCCCAACATGAGTGAGTCAATCATAGATTCAGGTTAAAGTTCACATAAGTACTTTGTGATTTTTAAATTTGACACACCATTATCTCGTAGTTCTAAATTCTCTTACCAAGTGACGTATATTTTTTTTGGTTATCAACCAAATGATAATTGATAACCTTAGTTACTTGAGCTATTACGTGAGTCATGCCATATCATAAATTTCATCTACATGTCACGTTACTTTACTAATTTTATCTATGTGTTATTAGACGTGACTAGTTACTAAAACCTAAATTTGCATTCTTACTCCCCTTCTTCCCTTTTGAATCCCCTCTTCTCTATCGTTTCTTCTACTCCAGCTTAAGTACTACTCAATATGTGCCCTTTTACCAGCCAGTAACTGCTAATCTGGTTGGTTCTGGTGTGCGCATATTGTCTTTCGTTCTCCAATTACCTTCATTTGGTGTTTTATTATATCTATTTCGGAAACGCGAAAAAAAATTCAGTCGTGGGAATAGATTGGTGGCGTGTTTAAACCCTACTCCTCTCTGTCATCGTTATTTATTTATTTTAAAAATAAATTATTACTGTCAAATTTGAATCATAGACTTCTTAGATATTTACAACTCATTATAACTTGGACTACATGCCCTTTAACTTGTCATCTTAATTTATAATAATTTAATTGCCGTAATACATTAGAAATTTAGATCTCATTCCAAATTTGACGATGTTAGTGTTGTTGAATTATCTTCATCGACAATGGGGTTCCACTTCTTTGTGGCGGCGCTGGCCTCCAACGCCATTAGGCTGTCCGTCTCCAAGCACAACCCCTTCTGGGGGTTCCGGGGGCTCCAGTAAAAAGAATGACGTGGTAACACGTGGCAAAAAAATTGACGTGCTGTGTCACATGGATGTCTAGAAACACTAACCTAACTAGAGTTAATGAATGTCACTTAATTGTTAAACATATATCATTTGGTAGGAGAATTTAGAACCACAAAATAGTGATATGTCAAATTTGAAAATCACAAGGTACTTATGAAGACTTTAACTTAGATTTAATTGAAGATATTACGAAATTCAAGAATTCTTTATTTCATTTATCTTTATGACTTTGGAAATTACTAATCTGGAATTGTGTACTGTAAAACTTTGTAAAAAATGGCTTCTATCGGTTTTCTTTATTCACAAAAAGAATTCTAAATCTTATTTAAGGTAATTTAACCGCCTTACGTTCTACTTGCAGCTCTCATTCATAAGACTTCTCACACACTTTGGTGCATTATGACTGAAAATTTGTCTGAAGTTGTTTTGGCTTTTTGCCTTCAACCCTTCCAGCCTTCCCTGATATTCATAGATAAAAATACTTATCTTTTGGTACATTATAATTAATTGAACATTAAGTTAACCACCAGGCGCTCTATTTTTATCTCAGTTTTTCTCTAAAGAGTTTTACCGAGATTACGATTGCAATCTTTAAAAAGGGACCCTACATTTTGACAAGTTTTTTGCACTCCTGTTTTTTATAGTCGGATGCTTATAATTTTTTTTATAAGTAGTAATTTTTATTTTTATGTATATTTTGGGAGTTTTGGTATTTAAGATTTTTAATAGTTGGATGCTTGTAATTTGCGTAAATAAATAAAAATAATTACTTACCAAAAAATAATCGATTGAAATTTTTTTGGAAAAGAACGAAGGAAAAAAGCTAGAAAATAGTTAAAAAATGTCTAATTTGTTTGTTAACTTTTTTTATTATATTATTCAATTGCTATTTTTATAAAATTCAGAATTTTATTTTAACTTTAAAATAGAATTCAATAATAGTTCTAAATTCAAATTCAAATGATTAATTCATCCAGAGATTTTTGACCTATCAGATTAAATTTACACTCCAGGTTCCACTCCCGTCCACTATTTGAAGTCCAACTTGAAACCTCCATCTTAGGACGTCTAACCATAACACTTCATAAGCAATACTACTTCTCTTGCAGCGGCAGAAGGCAAGAATTTCCTACACCAAATTTATTAACTAAATGCAACACTGTTGAATATTTATTTTGAGAAAATTTTAATATCATTCAAAAAAATTATCTCACTCAAATTTGAATTAGTTTTTTTTAGGGGTTAAATTTGAATTAGTTGATATAATAGGTATTGAGATATATCAACTAACAGATGATACACAAACCGCGCAGTGATAGACTAATTAACCAAGAAACAATCTAACTTATAGTAGACAGCCAAGAAGAAATCAACTAACTGAATTACTTTCCATTAAGATCAGGAGAAACTAAAGGAGAGAAAAAAGTCACAAAAGATTTGAATCCCTCACTTGAACTAATTAATTAAGCAGGCATCCAAGCAGTAGCAAACACAACATTATGGCCTTTCCAAGTAAGCACAAGATGATCATCCTCTTCCTTCTTCAACCCCCACCCGGCGGCGTGCTCGTCCAGCATGTTCTTAACCTCCAAAACGGCGTCGTCGCTGAACGGGGCGCCGCGGAAACCGGCCCTCCTCATCCGCTGCACCCACCGGCTCTTGGGCTCCAGCCTCTCCACCCTCTGCAACCCCTCGTGGGCTATCACGTTCTCTATCTTCCGACACACGTCCGCCTCGTACCAGTCCCTTTGATTGCTCCCCTTTGGGAGGAACGTGTCCACCGTGTCGTAAGGTATCCACAGGTAATTGAACGCCGATCTTAGTCTACACACCAAGTTATTCGACGTCAAATCCGCGTCTTCGTCGACTAGAACGACAACCGTCGGGTCTAAGTTCCTGATGGATTTCAAGAACATGGAACGGAAAGAGGACACGGAGTTAGTATTAGGGCTACAGCTACTATTTATAGCGGCGACGACTTCGTCGGGGATGTAATGTAGCGACATTTGGCAGTTGACGACGAGGGCCTCCCCGGGTTGGTGATGCACCCGGAGCTGATCGATCAGCGCCGAAAACCCATCTGCGTAGCTCGAATCGACGGCCCGGAACTCCAACACGAGGTTCCTCGACCTAGCGAAGTTGACGAGCTTCTGGCCCAGCTCCTCGTAGGAGAGGTCCAGCAGCGGCGTGACCCCCTCAGCGGGGCCCGCAACGGTGAGCCTGATCATCGGGGGGGCCTCGAACCGGGTGGCTATGGCGTCCAGGAGGGTGGGGATCTGCATGCAGTGGGTCATGCTAAGGTCAACGATGTGCACGACGGGGAAGCCCTCGACGGCCTCCGAAACGGCAGCGTTTGCGGCGGTGAACCCGAACCGGTGCCACGGGGTGAGGTCGACGAACCCGGCCAGCTCGATGACAGAGAACTTGTGGGTGTAGATGGAGAGGTTGTTGCACGTGCCGGAGGTGGTTATGGCCGCTAGGAGCTTGTTGCACGTGCCGCTCCTCGCGGCCCGGATGATTAGGGCACGGAGGAAGGCGCACGTAAGGCGCTGGTTGGAGTCCCCGTCCGGCGGTGCAATGTTGTTTAGGACCCACAGGATCTGCTGCGACAAAGTGGCGTCGTTTTGCTCTATTGCGTTCGCGCAGTGGACGAGCAGCTGCTCCATGCAGTTGGCGTCGCCGAAGCTGTTGTTGGCGATTCCCATGGACTTGGACGTCGGGAACCCCGGCCAGGGGCGACCGGTCGTCCGCTGCGACATGGGGTTTAGTACTATTTGGTGGAAGGAAGAAGGTGGAGGGGTTTCAGTGAATTGCATCATATGGGAAATGAATAAAAATGTAAGGAAATGGCTATTGAGAGGGTGAAGAAAAAGGGGAATCTGAATTCAGAAGGGAGAAAGAGACAGTTCCATAGTAGTAGTACTGGGTGGTTCCTTTGTGTCGGAAAATTATAAGAGGGGGAAAGGGAAAAAAATTTAGTTAATCTAAATAGTACGAGATTTGAATTCAATTGAAAAATTTTAGCGTTCAATCACTACGAATATAAATAATATATCTACACTGATCGGCCTGGATATTAGAAATTGAACCAAATGAACATTATCACATGTGATAAGTCAAATTGGGCAAAATTGATACCACTATCTTTTTCTTTTTTATGATGGATTTGAGACTTTTTTCTGGATCAGATGTATGTGTCAAGGTAGAGGGTTGCCAAACGAGGCAATAACAATCGTTGGCTGGCAATTAACCTTTTGCATGGCAAACAAAAAGGCCTAATCCTTTTCTTCTCAGGTATAGCTCAGAGAGAAAGGGAAAGGGAGAGAAAAAGAGGGGATTGGAGGGGAGATATAGATATATGCATATGAGAGAGAGAGAGAGAGGTGGGCTAGCTAGCTAGCGAAATTGGGTTTTGGTAGCATGTGAAATGGCCGGCCAGGGAGTTGTCTCTATGTGCGAGTTGGAATTTTGTCATGTAATACGTTTTTTTTAAGGTAAATTTTACATGAGAGAGTTTGAAATATTCTTAAGTCGTTGGGTTACAAAAAATATAATAAGGAGGTGGGGAATGTTAAAAGAAGTTGTTTATTATAGAGTTTTCTTCTTGCTTGGGTATAATAAAATATTTTGGAAAATAATTTTTTTTAAGGTAGAAGTATTAATAGAACTTCCGAATAAATGTGCAAATAAGTGTTGAATAGTTAAAAAAATTTGCAATCGTAAATCTTATTAAAATTTTACAGGTAAAATATAATGCAAAAAAATCCTGAAGGGAGGAAAATAATGTGTTCTAATTGTTGAGGGGAACGAATAACCCAAATTAGTAAAAATTTAATTATTATAATTCTTTGAATGAAGTGAGTCGCATTTTTAATATCAGTAATTACTCGTGTATATGATAACAAGTACCGAAAGAGCCAGCGGTACTGCATTATTACTATATATGTGTGCTCTATCATAGAGAAATCATTATTTCTTTGAGCAGTTTTCTCCTACAGAACTTTGTAATCTTTTAATCATTATGTTCTAGGAATGTCAATGATTTCTGTTTGTAGCGTCATCTATGAATAGTGGGGTGAGCCAGTATGTGGCTTTAAATTATTTAGTGTAGCTTCAAACATATAGGGACATGTACATATTAGACACATATTATGTAATTGATGGAGACTAGAAGCAAAAAGGAGGTCCCTCCTCCTATGGAGGATTGCGGCCAATTCTGTACGTATTATGGAATGGACAGAGGAGTCGTCATTGTCCAATCCAACGTAGGATTTCTTCTTTTCAGAGGTTTCATGCCCTCTTGTACACCGAGGAAAAAGATATATCATGTATTCACGTATTCATTACGTTAAATATTGGGTTTGATATGAAAATTCTAACATGGTACATGGCGAATTGATCATGTACCTATTGTTGTGTTCGTACGATCTCGTTTTCTAGCACGTTGGTGAAGTCAAAACATGTGCAATCTTCGACCCAATGAATTTTGTTTGAAAGGACGTGTTGAAAATCTCACATTGCTTAGTCCAAGAGTGGATGTCAAATTTATAAGTGTTAAAAATCTACCTACCCATTATCCTAAGATTTTGAGTTATCTTAACACCATTTGCTCTTCATATTTCCAAAAAATATGGGTTATGGATTTTCACTTAGAAAATAGGCCACTCTCATATTTAAGGGGAAAATAAAACTATAAATTTGATGTAGGCACGCATATTTTATTAGTTTAGTTAGATTTTTACTATTTTATATTTATATTTTTGTGCATGTTTGTTCTATTTGAGTTTCTATTTTTTTACACATTTTAAGATTATTTTTAGGGTTGTTAATTTCTTTAAACATGTTAGCCACGCGTTATTTTAGTTGAGAGTTTTGAGAATTGGTTATTGTTATGTAGAACCGAGGATTCTCTATGAAAGAACATTTCTTTTTTATCGGTCGAGCCGTATTTTTCTATCTTTTCTTCTTGATCGAATAGTATACCCTCAAACAGTCATTCGAGACAATTATAGATTGACAAGTGACGCATCATGTCAAATCTAAAAAAGCTATTCCATGCAGTTTCACATCGACATGCGACCAGTGTTTTTAAATACGACCTGGAGGTCGACCCGGAGTTTGTGTCGAATTTTGGGTCGACCGATCCGATCGGTTAAACTATTGGTTATACCAGATTTTTTTAATACAATTTTTAAATAATATATATGTATAATTGTACATGTAATCACATATACACCTCAAAAAATCATCAAATACATGATGAAATTACGAAGATTGATAAAGTTTTTTCGATTTTAATTTTTTTGGTCTCTTTCTTTTTTTATTTGTGCGAAATTTCTGACCAAACCAAGTGACCAACTCATATTTTTTGTTTTTTTTCAAAAAAATCATGATTTTTGGTTCAACCTTACCAACCAGAAAATACTGACACAAAATTTCGGACGAACCACCCGGTCCGACCAGATTTTGGGCAGTTTATAAGGTTGACATTTTCGGGCCAATTCTGGTACGCTCCTTGTACCGAATCATGGTCCGATCTGTCGGACTGCCGGTTGGACCACATATTTGATAACCATGCATGCGACACGGGCATTTAATTAGAGAAATTATAAGGTTTGTTTCTAGATTGCTATCGAAAAAGAAAAACATAAGCAGTACCCAATTTAAATAACTCTATATACAAACCCTGAAAAAATTCCTTACCATATAATAATAATAAAATAAATTTCTGACTAGCCTAACAAATTCGTCGCCTCGTGGTTTATTGTAGTTGGGTGAGCATAATCCAACTATTAACTAAATCCTATCAATTCAAAGTACTGGCATGCCCTAACCCTAGTTTTTCTATATTTTGTTGGAAGTTCTGCTCCTCACCCTAGTTTTTAGAACCCGATTTCACTTTTTCTGTGGAAGAAAAAATAGCGAGTTTTATAATTTCAGCTTTACACTTTAGGATTTAGGACACGTATGAAAAAAGTTGCCCGAAAGTCTGATTACCTCTGTGCTATGTTTTTCATTGGTTTAAAAGACATTAGTCTGATCTACAATCTAACTAGTCAAAAAGTGACCAGCCATTTAGGAAGGGTAATTTTTATATCAAAATTTGGATGAAAGTAGACATGTGATCAATGTCGTTAACGATTGGTCTAACAAGTCATACCGATCATATCACCCGATTGAACTGATCAGTCAAAATCAAATTGGCAAAATTTGTCTTCAAAAAATAATATTTAAAATATTTTTGATTAAAAGTGGTTAAATTAGGATTTTGATATTTGTAGATGATAAACTTTTCAATTTTAAAAGATATTTAGAATTATTTTATATTTTAATACTTATAGAATAATTTTAAAAAATATTTGGTCCAACCACAAAATATAAAGAGAAATCTCATTGGCCTCCTAGTTATTTTCTAAAACATTGACGTTTTTCAATTGTAGAAAATCTTATCGATGAAGCGAGAGTTAAGCATCATGTGAAGGCTAGCTTTTCCTTAAAAAAAATGTGAAGGCTAGCTAGACCTATTGAAAAGGAAATATACGACCCACTATACTCTGGAATTATGGATGTTATTCTACTTTTGCACGTGATACACAAGCGTGTGTGCTTTTTGTTTACACACATTAACACTAGTTTGTATTCACCAAAAAAAAAATTAACACTAGTTTGTAGTTCGATTGGCTACACACTAATCCGATATTTGTAAATTGTTTGAAACTTTAGACATTGTTTCTTCTTTTCATGACGTCGTTTCATGATTCTCAATATGTAATATGCTTTCTCTATAGTTATTTTTATCAACTTTGAATTTCTTATATTTTTCAAGTTAATATACATCTACTTTCCGAAAAAAAAAACAGTAGCACCGGTTTGTCTCTAAACGCCCCACCTTTAAATAGACTACTCAATCATGCTACCCAAAAAACAGTGCAAATAAATTTTGTTCCCTTACCCTATTGCAATCTCGTATCCTGAACTTGGCCCACTGAATTCTGTTGTGTTGTTTTCATGCTTTTATATATGTTCTCTCTCTTTTTGGAATTAAGCAATATTTTTTTTAACGAAAATAATATTAAATTATTGGATAATAGTCATACGAGCTTCTACATGAGCAGAAATAAACAACCATTGAATTTCAAGCAGGTACAATTCATTTGCAATGATATTACTTCATGATCGAGCACATGAAACTTAAAATGATCCATATTCTTCGAGGTTGCCGCTCAATCAAAATATTTTTACATGGTTAACAGATTTCCACGGTTCAAATGAAAATGAGAAAGAAGTACACTTTTGTGTTTCTATTTGACTCAAATTGAAGATCTCTTAATTAAGTTAAAAATAATTCCTTCAACAGTTGATGTAAGTATTTGTTGGTGGTCGTATAGGAGACATAAAAATTAAACTATAAAATTTGACAACCTTTGTTCTTCAACTCTCTCTTCACAATCAGTAATATATTTTCAAATACCTTTGGTCAGGACCCTGTATGCAGCTAAAGAAGAGTATTGAACAAGAATCCAAAAAAAAGCATATAAGGAGTAACATACAAGTCAAGGGAGTGATGTAACTATATTCCCAATCTACTTTGCTTCCACTAGGAGAATTTTGATATTCACAAAAAAAGAAGTACAAGAATTTTGAGGTGGATTCCTTAACTTTGTGATACAAGCACTAGATGACATGCTATAGCTGGAGAGAGTATTTTCAATCAAACTTGTTTTTGGAATTTTGCAAAAGGGAATTCTCTTGCATCAATGGTCCTTGGTTTTTCTCTATTTATTAAGCCAACATAAAAGACAATTTGTGCATGCATGGAAGTAAGGAATGTCACCATGTGCCTTAAGATACCACAACTGATCAGCAAGTCGATTTTTGTTTTATAAACCATATAGGATAAGCCCACAGGGAATATTGAATGCTATATCTAACTATTCTAACAATTAAGATGTAACTTATGCATGGGAGAGTGCGGTTAGGGTCGGGAAAATTTTTAGGAATTTAGGAAATTAACGAGCACGTTTGCCAATTAGTTGGAACTGAGCAACTCTCACTTGTAGCGTAGTGTCATCGGGCTAACTCTTTTTCTTTTTCTTATTTTTATTTTTTCTCTTTGTGATTTGCGACAATAAAGTTTTTAGTGAGGACTCGGCTACACCATCATGCTATCGCATGTATCGAATTAAACCACATGCTCCATCGCTTGTACGGGGGCCCCCGTCAATTTTTTTGAGTTTCATTCTTACGAACGTACTCCCCAGGCGGGATACTTAACGCGTTAGTTATAGCACTGCACAGGTCATCGTCATCGCCGGTGATATGTTATAATTACATGTATCTCAGCCCAAATATTGGGTGGAAACTATGTAATTAGATTGGTGAATTATGGTGGGTTTTTTCTTATCAAATTACTCTTTTTCCATTTTGATTTTTTTACACAGAATCTTATCGCGGTAAGATTTTGACGAGGTGGCGATCGTAACATCATAAGAGAAAATTTCACAATAAATAAGTTGCAAATATTATTATTAATAAACATTGCTTAAAAAAAACTCAGCACAATTTGACATGTCATCATAAGAGAGAGACTTGGAAGGTGGCTTATTCATTGAAACCATCTTATACACCCACTCAAAATGATCCCATATGATTACAACACTCTCCATACAAAGTTTTAGCACATTTGTGTTCTCGGTTCATCTTAGGTATACAACTTAACATGATCTAATACTTAACTAATGTACAGGCATACAAAAATTTACACATCTTAGACCGTAAATATTACAATTAATAAATTTTACTTATAAAAAATTACTGTACTAGCAAAACGGATCTGTCTTGAGCCATTTTTGGTGGGGGAGAAGGATTTCTGAACTTACTATAGTTGGGTGGTAACGATCCGGTAACAGGAATGCGATGAAATTTGTAGATCTGGGAGTCATCGCTCTTGGGGGTGGCACATCCGTGTATAAATATATATTACTAGTAACATTAATAGAGAAAATTTATTTATGAAAAAAATATATGCATGGGAGTTGTTCAAGTAGTAAAAAATTTGGATTCACTTAAAAAAAATTCTTAAGTTCAAATTTTATGAATATAAAACGAAAAAGTCGCCTCTAAATAGGATAATGTCTTTCCTTAGCACATGCAGGTTTGAGAGGTAAGAGATAGAAATCAGGTGACAGTAGAACAAAACTTTTGACCAATCATTGCAGAGAGGTTAGGAGATCTCTTTTGTTTGAGATGTAATTAAGAACAAGGCACATCAAGCATCAATGTGACTAGCTAAAATAAATATGCTAACCCACTTGATGTCCAAGATTGGCGTTATCTTTGCACGGATGTGGGTAATGCCTAAATAATAATTCTTTCTTGGCAGAAAAACGAGGAAAGTGGCCATCATCCCGTAGAATAATTGACTGGTGAAAAATAATTGTTTTTTATAAGTCGGACTAAAAATAATTAAAGATCGTGACAATTGTGGCGGACAATGAGCAATTTTAACCGGACGGGGATTTTAGAGTTGTGGAAATTTTTACAATGATGATATTACTTGGTTTATTTGTCTGTTAGTGCTTTTTAAATTTTTTAGATTTATGACAGATATATAATTCTCTTTCCCTTTCTTAAAATTTATTAAATTTTCTTTAGTCCAAAAATTTTCATTTATCATATTGTAACTATCACGAGGACCATATATAGTGACCAGGGATATGTAATCCTCAAGACTGAATATAAAGCCGTTACGCTTATTTTCAATTTTTAACAAGATCGATGCTATTGTTGGGATATGTCGGAAAAGGAAAAAAAATGAGAATTTAGCCAGTTGAGGTTGGCGGCGGCCGGGAGTGGATTGGGTACGGAGTGAAGAAATTGATTCCGTACGGTTTGGAGTGAAGGGGGACCGCAGTGACAAGCGCAGTTATGTGATAATGTCAAGCGCAGTTATGTGACAATGGCATGTGTATTTGTGACAGTGACAAGTCCCCGTTGATGATAATGGTGCGCGTAGTTTTTTTCATTTTGGTCCCCCGTATTTTAGCATTTTTGCAAAAAGGTCACACTGGCACGCACAGTTATGTGATACTGGCACGCACAGTTATGTGATACTGGCATGCGCAGTTATGTGATAATGGCATTTGTATCCGGCCTGCGTTTGTGCGTGGCTTTTTTTATTTTGGTCCCCGCATTTTAGCGCGTTTGCAAAAAAGTCCCCGCGTGTCTTCATTCTGAACGGTTCGGAATCTAAGCATTCCGTGCCCAATCCATACCCGGCGGCGGCCAACCCCCTTGGCATTAGGTGGCTGGGTGTTGGCGGACTCCAGGTCGCTAGCAGCCGCCAGATCCTACGCGGATCATTTTTCTTGTTTTGCTCGGACTCATATTTGGACTCCTAGGTCAACCAAGATAGATTTTTTGATGTACAAAGATTTATCTATTATATAAGGACATGTTACCTAGTTTATGTATAGCTTTGCGACTCGGATACTCATCAATAAAAGTTCTCCTTTCTCCCAGTGGACGTAGGCATTAGGCTGAACCACGTAATATCATGTTTCAATGTTTGCGCATTCTTGTTCTCTTGATATCCTCGATTTCCTAACAATTGGTATCAGAGCTTGGTTGGAGGACGACGGATCACGACGCGAAGTTTACCTTTGTGAAGTTCGATGGATCATTTAATTTTGGATTATGGCAAAGGCGTGTCAAGGATTTGCTAGTACAACAAGGGATGGCCAACGCACTCTCGGGGAAAAAGTCTGAGAAGATGGAGGAGCAAGAGTAGGAAGAATTGGAGGCCAAGGCAGTGGCGAAGATTCGCTTGTGTTTGGTGGATGATGTGTTATATTATGTCATAGATAAGGAGTCACCAGCTGGGGTATGGAAAAAATTAGAGCATAGGTATATGTCAAGTTCTCTGTTGAACAAGATTTATCTTAAGCAAAAGTTGTACAGGGTTAAGATGATGGAGAGCTCAGATTTGAGCCAACACATCAATATTTTCAATCAACTATTAAGTGATTTGAGAAGGATAGATGTGAAGTTCGAGGATGAAGACAAAGCATTATTACTAATGAATTCCTTACTAAGTTCCTATAAAAGTTTGGTTACAACTCTAACTTGGGGAAGGAATCCCTGGTGTTGGAGGATATCACAAGTGCTCTGCTAGGATTTTATCAAAGGAGAAAAATTGGCGATGAACAAATAGAAGGGTTGGTTGTGAGGGGTAGCCATGGTTGTAGTGAAGGAAAAGCTGGAAGAGGATCTATGTCGAGGTCAAGGAGGTTCAAAGGAAATTACTTCGAGTGCAGAGAAAAGGAGCACATGTAGAATAATTATCCAAGAAGAACTCAGGACCACGAGAGAAAAGGATCGCCATCCATGAATATAGCCTCATGCTAGGATGGGGTGGATAGTGACTGTCTTTCTGTCTTATCAGGTCCTAAGCATCCTGTTGATTTCTGAATTTATAGATAGCGCTTGCTCTTTCCACATGACGTCCAAGAGAGGGTAGTTCGACACCTACAAGTTCGTTGATTCAAGTATGATGATTATAGGTGATAGTTCTACTTGTAGAATCGCTAGCATAGGTGATATCCCAATCAAGATGTGAGATGGTGTTAAGAAAAAATTGTGTGGGGTTAGGCATGTTCCGAAATTGAAGAGAAAATTGTGTGAGGCTAATTGAGGTGGAGAAGGATGCTATAGTAAGTGATGAAGGGTGAAAGAGATGCAAGATACCTACAGGTTAGTGGGGGGCACAGTTGTAGGTGGAGCCACAACTTTGGGTTCTGATGGAGAGAGGAAAAGCTCTTGTATGATAGAGCAAAGGCTTGACATGGATGATTTGAGTACAATTCACGAAAACAATGTTAGCAAGGCCCTGCTATGGTTGTCTAAAGGGATGTGCATGTCAAAAGTATTTGGTAAGTTTAGCGTTAGAAATGTGAAGCAATTGGTGACACCATAGGCGAGTCGGGTATCTCACTCAAAGCCGAACAGTAGAGTTTGTGACATGTCGAGGGTTCTACTTGGTGGAACAAAAGGCTGCCCATTGTATGTTACGGATCGTAGCATTGGTTCGAGGCAAAAAGTTCAATAGAGAAGCAGTTCGAGGTTGCGGAGCATAGATGTGACTGAAAAATAGAGGGAGTGTCTATTGGTCGCGATATTGCTTCACCAGATGAATTTTCATGTTCGAATTCTATGAAGTTTGGAGAGAATGCATCAGGCAAGCTCGAAAGATACTCGAGTTTGGGGGAGGGTGAGAGAAAGTGTAGATGGTCTTATTGATAGAGTGTATATATGGTTCGAGGTAGAGTCGGCTTGATTTCACAAGATTTTATGTTTCTCCAAGCGGCAGTGTGTTGTCAAGGTGGAGTTTGTTGAAGTTCGGGTGGCACTTCATGGTTCTTCCATGGGATGGTTTCTCGCCAAGGTGCAGATTGTTGGGACATGTCGAAAAAAGGAAAAAGGATGATTTGGCCAAATGAGCCACCAACCCCTTTGGCAGTAGGTGGTTGTTGACAGACTCCAGGTCATTGGTGGCCGCCAGGTCTTATGCAGATCATTTTTTTGTTTTGCTTGAACTCTTGTTTTAGACTCTCAAATTGACCTAGATAGGATATGTCTATTATATAAAGACCTGTTACCTTAGTTCTGGCTTTGTGACTCAGATTCTCATTAATAAAAGTACTCATTTTTTTCCGTGGACGTAGGTATTAGGTTGAACTACGTAATTTACTGTGCCAATCTTTGCGAGTTCTTGTTCTCTTGATATCCTCGATTTCCTAAAAGCTATTGTCTGGAAAAAAAATTGAATTGGAGCTTATTTTAGTAGTCGAGTTAGCCAAAATCATCCATTAAAATAGGAAGGACTTGAGAAAAATAGAATCAAATACCCTAGTCTCCATCCCCGCTGCCTATAAAAATATTTCATGAGGAAGCCGTCAATTAAGTGGAAAAATGAAGAAATTACATTTTTAATCTCTTTGAAGTGCAAAAATGATACAAGGGTTCAAGCTCTTAGTGTAAAGAGAAAAGAAACTTGGGGCCAGCTTCTAAATTTTGCTTGGCTGACACAACCAAACATCTGAATATCTATTTAGTTGACTAATTCATATTCGAATTTAATAAAAAAATTAATGGAAATTCTTACAACAATTATCAAACTTCTAAATAGAGTTGGGTAAACTAGCCGTCCAGCCGTCCGATGAACAGAAAAAAATGACACAGTTCGGTTGGGCTCGCTTATCCTTATCAAGAAAATCCGTGGATTGCCTCACGCAATGGGCCCAGCAGCAATACACAAAAGACAATAATGGGCCCATGGTGGGGGTCGAGGCCCATGCATTCGAAAAAAAATCAGCCCATAGACGCAAGGCTTAAATAATCACGATATTATACCAACAATAATGCACCGAATTTTATTAAAACCTTATGGATATTCTTATCTTACACCTTAACCTTTCTATTTCAAAATTGACATAAAGAATCATGAAGTAAACTCTTCGAGAACAAATTTGGCTACAGCCTCAAAAGTCGGAACACTAAAAATTGTGACTAAGCGTGAAAATGAGTGAGAATTGGGTAGATAGGTCTCATTGTTTGACCATAAAGACATAAAGTAGGTAGTTACTGTATTTCAATGGGCATAAGAGTATTTTTTTTGTAAACGTAGGAACGCAAATGTAAATTGCGTCAGTTCAGGGGTGTAATTGTATCGTTTAGATAATGGGTTTCACGCGGGGGCGGAGCCAAAAAATTTGGGCAGTGGGGATAATATAATTTTTTGGGTCCGACTAGCATATGATAAGTCCGTAATGGACCATTCTGATTTTAATTTTTATATTGATTAATTTTTTAGTGGGATCAATTTCTAATTTTAGTAGAGACATATATTAAAAAATATACCTAGTTATCAAACGTAAAAAAATTAAGCGGGGGCAATTGCCCCCACTCCCCCTAACCTCCCTCCGCCTCGGTTCCACAGACAATCTAATTTGGTTATACAAAGATGTCACTCACAAATTTATTGAGCCAGAGTTTGAACAGGTCACTAGACCAAATTGGTGAACATAATACGCAAAGAATAAACCCATTCTAATGCAAATTTTCATTTCTAAGATAAAATCTTAAAATATTAAATTTGTATACTTAAATAAACCACACATACTAAAGTAGTATATTCAACAAAACTTCTTCCCAATAGCCTAATTTATCCGAATCTACTTGGCCACGAGTCTCACTTGTGTTGTTGGACACGTCTTTGGATTGGGTACGCAGTGAAAGAATTGATTCCGAACAGTTTGGAGTAAAGAGGGACCGCAGCGTGAAGTGCAGGTATGTAATAATGACAAGTACATGATAATGGCAAGCGCAGTTATGTAATAATAGCAAGTGCAGTTATGTGATAATGTCATTTATTTTATTGAAAACGGCAAATCCCCTTTGATGATAATGGCACGCGTAGTTTTTTTTATTTTGGTCCCCCGTATTTTAGCATTTTTGCAAAAAGGTCACACTTGCATATGTAGTTATGTGATACTGGCATGCACAGTTATGTAATATTAGCATGCACAATTATGTGATAATGGAATTTGTATCCGACCTGTGTTTGTGCGTGACTTTTTTATTTTGGTCTCCATATTTTAGCACTTTTACAAAAAAGTCCTCGCGTATCTTCATTCCAAACTGTCGGAATAGTAGATTTTCCGCACCCAATCAACCCCGTTGGACACCTACCACGTAAAATTTTACAACATCCTCATTCCCTCAAATCATGATTATGCCCCAGCAGTCCTTAGCATCTCCTAACACGACTTCTGCGGGCTTTTTTTTTTTTGAACAAGACACTTCTGCCATCTTTGACGTAATATTTTTATTTTATAGTTTTGTTTATACTTAGAATGTTATACACTTCCTTCTAAAAAAAGAATGTTATACACTTCCAAAATTTGAAATTCTAATGCTAAATTTTAAATTTATTTTAGCACCAGACCCTTAAGCAAGGCCAATATTGTCAATCTAGGAGGATGGAGTGAATGGATTATGATGGGAGCAGATTTGGTCCTGGAAGGCCAAATCCAACCAGGACTGCCCTGGACGATTCAATAGTTTACTCAGTTACGATCCAATGGTTTATTCAGTTACGATCTAATAGTTTAATTAGTTACGATCCAATGGTCCATGTTTATCCCGTCCCGGATAAATCGGAATCGTCTCAGTTACAATACAATAGTTTACTCAGTTACAATACAATGGTTTACCCAGTTACGATTCAATTGGTTGTGAGCTTTTTTTATTTTGCCCTCCATATTTTTGCATTTTTACAAAAAAATCTCTACGTGTCCTTCAATAAAAATCTTCCAGCACCGTGCTGGAGTGAGCCTCTAGCACCAAATCTTGTCCTGATTAGGATGGAGAGTTTTTTTCTTAAAGGTATAAATTATATTATTTCTTAAATATTACCATAGATACCTAAGATACCGGAGAGTTAAAAGAGAGGTATTTGGGAGACAGCGTCACGTGGAAGAAAACATCCTTAGACGTGGAACATGTCCACGAGTTTTGGAGGGCTTTGGACTCTTCCACTTCCCTAGTGGCCTGGGTCAACTGTTTCCGCGAAGCCCGAGTCTCTTATTAACACCAACCCACCCACTGGACATCTATTCTTTTATGAAAGGAGCGCACTAGACCTTTAATTACAATAGCCTCATGTGAACACCCATGTGTTCCCACGTTTACCTGTCCTAAATTTATCCCATTTCTCAGCTCTCTCCATTTGCAAGTGTTTCTCTCTTACAATTAGACCAATTAACCAGTAATAGAGTTATATTGTCTTAACCAAAAGATTTCAGGTCGAAATTTTAAGAATACAATAATATATAAATTATTCTGAGAACTTTGTTATCGTTCAAACGTCCTATCCGATTACCTAGATTAATCAGTTCACTCAGACGTGCATTTACAAACGTCCTATCCTATTACCTAGATTAGTCTCCTTGCCGTAATCCTCTCCCTGGAGTGAAATAGTCTCCCACTTGTCCATTAACCTGTACTGCATATCTAACTGTGCGCACACATCTCATAACCAAGTTAATAAAAGAAAGCTGAAAACCAAGAGTCAACAGTATATTTTTCGGATAATCCCATTCTATCCTATTGTACGCTTTCATCATATCCAGTTTTAATACACACCACCTTTGCCTACCCAAAGTTTTTTCTTTAAGTAATGGTAGGACTAAAAAATAATGAGTGCATTATCTGTGATTAGACGACCTGGTACAAAAGCCCCTTATTACTCATAAATTATCTCATTAAAAAGCCCCTTGATTCATATACGATTTAGACTCAACTTATGAATTTTTGTTCCATCCCTATGAAAAGAAGTGAAGCGAAGCAAAGGAAGCTCCAGGTGCACAAACTTGGCAACTGGATGAAGAAAAGAAGAAAGGTTGAAAACGGTTAGGTTATTTGGAGAGAGAAGAAATACCAATTTTCCAAAATTATTTTCTTCTGTACACTAGCCATGTATTTATACTATACACTACTAGCAAAAAATGCATGCGCGATGTGAGTGCCGCACTGTTTTAAAACCCGCAAAACATATCATTTATTAATTTTTTTAAGTTGTACATGAATAAGAGGCTCTCTCACATATGTAATTACACTATTTTCTTTTTGTATTTACCGAAGACTCCATAAGAACTTCTTTGTACACGAAATTTTTTGTAAACATTCTAACTTTATCAGCAACATCACCTCTCTTAACACGATGTTGTGATCAATGTCCTGTTAACTAAGTAATCCCAATCGTGCCAAGTTGGGAAAGATAGCATCATTTATCAAGACACTTTCACCTGCCCAGGGTATGACCATATCATCTAGAATCTTTATCATGTCATTTTCCAAAGACTGTTCATTCCCATCACCAACTCGAATAAAAAAATCAGAATAAGACATGTCGACTATTGCATGCATATTCGTCTTCAGATGAAGAACCTCTACTTTCTTTACAAAGGTGACCTGATGAGATACGAATCGACCATTTATCCCCTTGTAGCTTTTGGTACAACTGGCAGAACCTGGCGAAGGGGTTTCTCAAGGAGTGACAGATTCGTAATTTTAGAAGAGAAATAAGAAAAGGGGCAGATTCATAATTTCTCATAAGAACAGGGGCAATCCGAGAATTTTAAAAAATTGGTGAATAAGGTTTTCACCGTTGGATGCCTGGGCCACCGTCGTGAAGCTAGCCACCGGAGTGGTCACTGTTGCCTCGACCAGAGAAGGACTGCCTCAGCCTGCCTAGTGTACAAACTTGGTGACTGGATGAAGAAAAGTAGAAAGGTTGAAGACGGTTAGGTTATTTGGAGAGAGAAGAAATCCCAATTTTCCAAAATCATTTTCTTTTGTACACTAGCCACGTATTTATACTATACACTACTAGCAAAAACGCACGCGCGATGTGAATGCTTCACTATTTTAAAACCCATAAAATATATCATTTATTAATTTTTTTTAAGCTGTACATGAATAAGAGGCTCTCTTACATCTGTAATTACACTATTTTCTTTTTTTATTTACCTAAGATGCCATAAGAACTTCTTTGTACACGATATTTTTTGTAAATATTCCAACTTTATCAGCAACATCACCTCTCTTAACACAATGGTGTGATCAATGTCCTATTAACTAAGTAATCCTGATCGTGCCAAGTTGGGAAAGATAGCATCATCTATCAAGACACTTTCACCAGCCCAGGGTATGACCATATCATCTAGAATCTTTATCATGTCATTTTTCAAAGAATGTTCATTCCTATCACCAACTCGAATAAAAAAATCAAAATAAAACATGTCGTCTATTGCATGCATATTCGTCTTCAGATAAAGAACCTCTACTTTCTCTACAAAGGTGACCTGATGAGACACGAATCAACCATTTACTCCCTTGTAGCTTTTGGTACAATTGGCAGAACCTGGCGAAGGGGTTTCTCAAGAAGTGACAGATTCGTAATTTTAGAAGAGAAATAAGAAAAGGGGCAGATTCATAATTTCTCATAAGAACAGGGGCAATCTGGGAATTTTGTAAAATTGGTGAATAAGATTTTCACCGTGGGAGACATGGGCCACCGAAGTGGCCACAGCTGCCTTGACCAGAGAAGGAATGCCTTTACCTGCGCGCCCCCGCCGCGATGCACTGTCATCGCCGTCGCATGTCTTTGGGGTGCCGCCCGCGCCTACCATGTACGTCGAGGATCGTATTGATATTTTTACGGTGTTATACCAAACTACCTAAAAATAATGTTTCTTTTATTATAGTAAGATAAGATGACAAAAAGGATGGTTGATTTTGATGACCAAGTAAGTTCTGACCTGTTCATTGTCTACGACCTCAAGCATGTTCTAAAGGCGGGAACAGACAAACAGATTGTTGGTATGTCAAATAAAAATAAGAAATCATCGACTCCATGGTGGACGAACCAAAATTTCTCCTGTCCTCTGGGTCAACCAGTCCGACCGGTTGAATCATATATTAGACTGGTATCTTAAATAAAAAAATATGTTTTATATTTAGTTATAGATCCCCAAGTGAAACAAAGATACCATATCCCTTTCTCTAGATCCACTCATTAAATCACCATATCTCTGCTCTCCGATTTTTTCAAGTTCCAAAGTCACATCCTTTCTCTTTCCAATTTCCCCAAGTTCCAAGGTAACAATCCCTCTCTTTCCAATTTTCCCACGCCAACCTACTCTCTCGGGGGGATTTGATGGGGATAAATATAGTCCCCAAATTTGGGGACTAAAGGAGATGTGGTGGCAGCCTAGGTATTAATAAACTTTTTAAGGGTAATTTTGGAAAACTACTCTTTAGCAAAATCTAGATTAAAAATTATGAAAATTTCAAAAAAGGTAAAAATAACTACCAATAAATGCGGAGGACACTTCAACTTCCTGTAAGAAAGGACTCTTTACCAATATCAAAAATTCTACCAGCCACTTTATCAATTATCTAAATTCTCTAAAACAAAGAATCCATTAGAGTGCTTTGAAAGTTACAGAAACAAAGGTGGGCATATTATTCTAGTTTTTTTTAGCATTCTACATAAATTCAACTACATTGTTGAAGGTACGTGTATTTTTTTTTAAACCAAACCTTCTTCGTCTTCGACAAACTCTTATTTTTAAAGTCCGAGTTGTATTTGTTTAAAGGCTCTTCGGCGATGATATTGGTTTTACACTTTATCGTGATTATTTGTTTCTTTTGTATATTTTGTTTAAAAGTCTGAGTCATATTGATTTTTGATTCGTCTAGGTGTAGCAAAATTAGATTTTAGCAGACTATTGCTATTGGTTAGAAGATGCAGGGCTATTGGATTCAACACGATGTGTGTCTTATTTGGTTTACACCTTTATTGATATTGCTTTTTCACTTATAGTGCTATTAGTTTTCAGATTTATTGTTACTAGTTTTAGCCTATATTGCTATTGGTTTTGAGCTACATTGATATTGGTTTTAGCCTGTAGTGCTATTGGTTTTGAGATTTATTGAGATTGGTTTACACCTGAATAGATTTTGATTTTTACTTGAATTGATATTTGTTTCTAGCTTTAATTATATTTATTTGAAGCTTCAGTGATATTTCTTTTGTACCTTTATTGAAATTGGTTTTCAGCTAATCGATATTGGTTTCTAACTTTAATTGAAATTGGTTTACATCTTATTCAGATCGAAGCATGGATGGAATAATTGATAGTCAAGATTGTCAAAATGACGATTATAATTAACAAAATGGAGGTATAGTATGTGCATTGATCCTAGTTTTTAGCTTAATTGATATTGGTTCTGAGTTACATATTATAGTTTACATCTTATTCGACATCAAATCAACAATAGCTACACCCTATACATTGAAGGTACATATAGTATTTTTATTTTATTAAAAGTTCAAGTTGTAGTGATTATGCTTTCCCTTTGGTCGTGATTTTTTATGGATATTGGTTTTACTACCAATATCAATGTACCGAAATTGGTTTTGATTTGTAAAGGATATTCTTTTTTACCTCTGCTGATATTGGATTTAATGTGTAGTGATTTTGGTTTATAGTGGTAGCGAAATTGGTTTGGAGCTGTGTTGATTTCATCTTCAAATTTTTTGTCATCGAACTTTGATCATAACCGGCCAGCAAAAAATAACAAATTAATACCCAAATACACAACTTGCATGTCGAAACATTACAAAATAACACGAGTTAACATAAAAGCACAGAGGAGGACTCCGCAACATCAACCAATGTACCTTTGATTGTTCCTTGATTCGGATCGCTTCTCGACACGGAGAGGAAAAGGAGGGTGGTGCACACCGAGGGTGCTGCTCGTAGAGTATCAGCGGCAACGGAAGGTGGTGGCCACGGAAAGTGGGATCAATGTGGGTAGTGCTCACCTACTCAGGGTTGGTGCTGACAGAGGGTTTATGCTACTGCAACGATGGTTTCTGTCATTGACGGGATCACTTTCTACTGCAAAGACAGTTTTTGGGTTACTCACAACCTAAAATCAACACAAAAAAAGAACCAACAAAAAGGGTAAAGCCCTCTGGAAAGGCTGAATATAGAGAAGACATTATATTGAACAAAAAGAGATGACAAGAAAATCTTCTCTGACTCAATTCCGTGAAGCCCTAGCCACCGAAGAAAATGAATTTAGGGAGTGGGGGGGATAGCATACCGTTACAAAGCGAGAGACGTGGGGGATTAAGTTTCTCTGCAGGTTCCGTTGCTAAAATAGTCACGGACGGTGGTGCTCCGTGAGGGTGGCGCTCACGGAGAGTGAGTAACGGACAGACAGAGAAGAAATGGAGAGAGAGGGGGAAGGAGAGGAAGAGGAGTAAAACGGGGAGAGAGGGAAACGTGAGTGGGAGGTTCCGCCACAAATTTCGAAAATATGGGAGGGGAACAGTCGCCCCCAATTTTGGTAGAAATTAGTATTTCCTTGATTGAAAAAGACTAAAAAACCCCTCAACAATTTTTTACCATTAGATTTAAAAATTAGGACATCCCATCTAATCTAAGGGTCCAAATATTAGTCCCCACCTATGGACAAATTTTTTTTAATCCCCACTCAATCCACTCTCTACTCTCTCGCCCATTTTTCTCAAATCCAAAGTCATCTTCTCTTCTTCTTTTTCCCAAATCCCCCTCTTCCATTTCTAGCTCCATTTTTTCAATTCCATAGTCACCCTTCTTTCTTTCCCCCTCTCGAGTTTCCCCAATCGTGCCTCCTTCTATATTTTTCTTCATTTTTTTAAACCCCAAAGTAAGAAGCATGATGAGAATTATATTTTCTTTCTTCTCTTTTCTTTATAGTATTTGTTTTTTTTTTTGATGGTTGGACCGGAGGACATGGAAATTTGCACTTCGCGGGGAGGGAAAATTAATTTTGTAGGGATAGGGTTGTCTTTTCGCCTCCCCTTTTTCTAGCCTTTTTTCTCTCTCTTCTCTGGCTTATTCAAATTAGTTAAGGAATAGTTTTGACATTTTCACGGTATTATATCGAGATTTTTTTATTATAGTAAAATTATTTGTCAACAAATATTTATATCATACTATCGTTTTAAGTTTGATCCGAGGTTTTATAAAAAAATTAACAATTATTTTCTTGCAGCTTTCAGATCCGACCAGCCCTGCAACATCCGGAATAGCTTGCAGTAGATCATCATGAAGGCTAGCAACGGCAATCGCGTCTGCAACAGCCTGGGCCTGCTCATTAACCTGCAAAAGGTCAAAACCTGCAGTAGCGGGAGGCTGACCAACATTCAGTACTCCAGCAAAGTGCTGCTCAACCATGAGCTATGAAAGAACCCCATTACCATCCGAAGAAGAGGCCTGCAGAGGTTGCCCGGCACCTAAACAAACAGCCAAATCAGAAGCAAGCAGAGGCAGCCCCTCCTGCGAAGCCTTTGAACAATGGGAGGAATCCAGCACAATAGCAACAAGAGGATGCAGCGGGGGCAAAACCAAAGAGGATCCGATGGGCAGCAAGCCAGCAGAAGAAGAAGCATCATCCCGCCCCGCAGCAGCCAAAATGGGCAGCAAGCCAACTGCTGAATCAACGATTATAGCATGAGAAGTAGACCGAGCAGCAGACAAACAAACCCCTTTGCAACTGGAAGAAACAACCTCGACATCACCAAAATCTGCACAACCTCTTAGAGAATCCAAAAGACAAGAGTCCCAATCAGAGACTAGCTCATCACCAACCACACATGGAGCTAATTCTTTGACAGAAATAATGTACACCTCCTGACCAATCTTCAGATTAAAGACCCGACACATTTTCTACATAATTGTTGAAGAAATAAGCACAAAAGCCACGTCTAGTCATTTCCGACTAGACGAAAGCTTGTGAACAGCCTTAAAATCACCCAGGGTGGAGGTAATCCATTCGAGAAAGTAAACTGTCCAAACCTGTAAAGGAATGCCCCGAATCTGGAACCACAAGCTTCGAGACTTAGCCCGAAAGCTAGGAGACTAAGGAACCAGCATCTTGAAGTACGACAAGAGCTTTGGGCGCCAAAGAGTCAACAGATCGACAGAATTGAAGGAGATTAGGGTCTCATCTCCACCTAGAGCCCAAATTCGAAACCCCTGCACGCCATAGTTTGAGAGATCCTGTGAGATTGACTTCATTTGACCCACATCTAAGAGCGTCGCAACAAGGCAGCGCCCGAGCCAATCGTCTTGCAAATCATCTGGGGGCAAGTAATCCAAATCCACCGCTCCATATGCGACTGAAATACCCAGCGCGTTGGGCACCACTAGACGAGACGGCCGGGGAACCTCAGCGAATGACAGGCTTTGCCTTACCGACTGAGCTCGAAGAGACAGAGTCGGCTGGAGAGAAGCTCCCAGAGAAGGCGCAAGGTCCGTAGCTCCTCTGGTAAACTTCGCCGCAGTCACAAAAAGTTATTTTCCCTCCACGCGAGACCCATTGATCTTGAGGATGACAGGGGCAGCACCTTCGAGAAGAGGGATTCGGATGAACCCAAGTCAGCAATTCCTTTTAGAACACTTTTTGGCAATGAAGGCGTCCACCACCGAGCAGTGTTGAGAGAAGAACGCCCAAAAATTGACAAAGCTCCACGAAGAGGGTAAATTATCTACGAAAGATGCCATAGAAGGAGAAGAAAGATTCCACCGCCAGACCCTCAATCTTCCTGCCGATGGAAGGTGGAGAGGGCTGGCGGTGGAACCCGAGGAAGCTGGGAAGGAAGGCTGGACATATTAGGGTTGGAAATTGGGGGAAATTTGGGGTTTTCGAAGAGGGGGAATTTTTTTGTGTATTCTCGTCCAGGTAAAAAACACCCATGGTCACTGAACTTTAATAATTTTTTATCCATGTTCACTAAACAATTTTTTTACCCTTTATGGTGACTAATCTATACTAAATTACTCAGGTATAGTCACTCCGGCCACTTTTTGGCTAGAAATCTCCCCGGAAACAAGAAAAATTGGTCCCGAAGATCTTTTTCGGCAAAGTCCGGTCATCTAATTAACGTTCCAACCCCAACCTAATAATCCCGGGACTAATTTTTCTTATTTCCGTGAAGATTTTCGGCAAAAAAGTGGCCGGAGTGATCATACCTGAGTAATTTAGTATAGATTAGTGACCATATAAAGTAAAAAAATAATTTAGTGACCATGGACAAAAAATTGTTAAAGTTTAGTGACCATGAGTATTTTTTACCCATTCTCGTCCTATCAAATTCTTTGTGATTGAATGTTAACGGTCGAATTTTTGTACTGGACGGCAACCAAGCTGACGCTATACTATTATTAACGAGAGTTGCATCAGAAAAAAAGAGAGATACAAACTGTTCATGGAGCTAAAAGGACGCTTAATTTATGTGTCATGACTAGGGACGATCACCGATCGCCGCATAAATGATGCATTTTTTTAGTTCTTTAATATTTATTTATATATCACGTACACGTCTGTATTTTTTTGGTTAGTAGATGTAAAATTTTATTAAGAAAACTAATATTTGCAAACTACATAAAATGTGTAAAATTATCTCACATAGGTACGAATATTGCAGCCGCAAATTTCGTACACGTCTATATACATGGAAACGCATGAGGTAGCTGATAGGCTATCGAAACTCTCTCTTGTAACCCGTAGTGGACTCCGTATTTTGGAAGTTCTCCCATACCAAAATGCACCATTCTACAATATTAGATTGATTGAATTGCTACCCAAAGTAGCCTCCAACCCTGTTGCACACCTGTAGTCTGGAAGGAGTCAATCACACCTATCTTTATGTAATTTTCTGCTTTATTAATGAAAGAATGTCTCACAACCACCAAATTCACCAAAAAACATGGAAATGCATGATGAATGCTTATACCTCTTCAAAGGCGTCTTCAGGTCCCTGAAAATACGAAGATTAGTAAAACTAAAATAAAATAACTTATATTTTAATTGTCTTCTTTTGTTAAAATGAACATAAACCAATTACCGCGGAGAAAAGGTACATTACTCACGTATCACATGTAAATATACATGATGATCAATACAATTTACCTTTCTAAAAAAGGTGCATTACTCTTTATTAGTTTGTTTTTATTTTGAGAGAGAATCGGCTTAAACTCGAGACTCATAATAACTATCACATATTTTTTGGTTTTATGTAAACAATCAACTAGGCAAGAGTACTCAACCGTGTCATTTTATTCTCCTTTGCAACAGAAAAAGGACAGCGCATCCTACTTGCTTGATGGTGGCAAATTATAGACCTTATCTTGTTTTTCAGAACAGTTAATTAAATATAGACCTTAACTAAAAGGCTTAGCCAGCGACCAATCTTTAAAATGCCTTCAAATTTTCTCGAAAGGCCAGATGTCTCTTCCAGAAGTTGAGACCACAGCCTTCCAACCAAGGTCGTCCAATTATAAAATTGTAGATACCCGTCCAAGAGGAGTAAAAAAATGCAAGAATTGAGTGTATCGAAACAAATTAGAATTCAACGTCACAAAATTAAATAAAATGCATATACACAAATTGGTTTCTCCTTTACAGGTTTCGTATACTCTTTCCGGAATTCTGGCTGGCCGATGTTAAGATTCTAAAGGCAAACAACATGGCCAAAGGCATCCAGAGTATGCGATGGCAACGTCATTTAATTCAACCTTGTGGTAGTGGTAGGGTGATATGTGACAACTTGTCATTACAATTTGCTATTAATTATGTAGTTAGGCTATGTTAGTTAGTAAGTGATTTGGATTTTTAAGTAAGATTTCGAATTGAGAGAACTTTTTTTAATATTCTACTATGTTTGATTCTGAACTAGTTGTTTTCTTAGGTAAATCAACGGATAAAAAATATATTTTAGATAGATAAATTTTAGGAACATTCTGAACTAGTTATTTTATATACAAAATTTTTTACACTGTACTTTTTTTTATAATTGGACATATTATGATGACATATTTAAGATATATTTGTATCATATGTCATATGTGTTATCGAATAGAAAGAACTACTTTCTTAAAACAAATATTGTAAACGTTGAGCGACTCGTTGTGGATAGGCTCTGCATACTAATTGCTACATACTTAACGATGACTCAAGACTTTTGAGTGTCCGGCTTTAGGTGCGTTTGGGTATTTTCTAATGTTGCTCCCTTCAGAGTCATTATTCTCTGAGTCTCCCACTTTTAATATTTATAATATATATTAAATGCTAAAATAAAATGTGACACGCGATACACGACAAAAGAATCTGGGCCTCCCTGTCTAGTTTTTTCTAGTATCCGGTATTCGGATAAACTAGACCGATAATTTAAATTCGAGTCGAATGAGACATTTAAAATGTAGCGAAATTATTTCAACACTGATGTGTTCTCAAAACTCGAACGAATGTCTATTTAAGTTAGAACAATACTCTCAATAATTGAATTGATTACTTATTGATGCCTCAGTCTAGTTGTGAGTGATGAAACAATATAGAGAATAAAGAATTGAGCTAAATTTCGGAGAAGTAAAAAAAAGAATGGAGCTAAATTTCGGAGCATCTGCACCAAGAAGCTTGGAATTTGTCGTGGTTTGACAAAATTCCATGAAAGGGCGGTGGTGAAATCCGCGTCACACCATCTTGTCTTTTGTCTCATTATTAATCGGAATATAGTGACGTTGGCCACTAAATGGTTTTATTATGGGTAAATTGCCCTCAGATTCCTGTAGTTTGATGAATTCACCAGTAAGGTCTTTACTTTTTTGAAAAAAAAATTTTCGTCCTCCAAATTTCGTAAAATAGAACTCTCAGATCCCTAGTGGGTCAACTGCTGATGTCAGGGGTCAACAAATTTTTTTTATGGACCATTGTACTCTTGAAATAAAAAAGTTCCCAACCCTGGTCATGCCGTCGTCTTCCCCGACATCGTCATCTCTCAACGGGAACCATCGTCGGCCACTATCATCACCATCCACGAACCTCTGGGGTTTATATTTCTTTGGCTTCCCGGTCCCGGTGGCAGCGGCAACGAAAACAACGGCAACAACGGCCACGGCTTCTCCATCGCCCTCAACCTCTTCTCCACTGCCCTCTCCTGGACGCTAAAAAACAAAAAAATTGCACGGCAATCTCCAACGAAGACCGCCTCAGATCCAGCCCAAAAGATTTGATTGGGCTTTTCCGGGGAGCACCTCAATTCTCCTGTCGTCCATGGCTCGTGGTTCCCCCCTTGGCTCAAGGTTCTGCCGTCACAATGATTAAGATATATAAAATTTTCTTATTAATTTTAAATTTAGTTATTTGTTTTGAATTTGATATTGATCAATAATAAAAATTACCAAAACAATTCATTAATCAATTAACATATTTGATTCTGGAATTTATAAATATATTCGCCAAGTTTTGTCTTGCAACTTGTACTTTCAGTTGCAAAAAACGTAAGTATTGTACAGCACCGCTACACAAAAGAATGCATATGTCTTTATGCGCTCGTTTCATATTAATGGCAGAAAGAAGATTCGCCGTTCTTCCTCGCATAATGTGAGCATAATTAAATATTAATGAGTTGGACATAAGCAGATCTTGAGATAAATATTTTTTTCAAAACTATAAAATATATGAATATTATTAGGTCAAATAATTTAGATTCTAGCTGACACAAGTTCTGATAATGACAAAAAAATTTTAATAAATTCAAATCTCTTATACGAGCATTGGGATCGTAAATGGATGTGCTAAAAGACATGTAATCTAACGGCATAAAGAGTGTATAAATTCAGGGATGTCCAGTATTCAAACCCTAATGCAACTAAAAAATTCAAAAAAATCGAAACTCTAACTTGAGACTTCTAAGCTCTAATTAACTCAGAAGAACTAATGTTTGATGGTAAGTGGTTGCATTATTGACTATGGCGTTCAGTCATTCTGATTTTTTCTTAGGTGTATATATCTAGTTTACAGTAGTATTAAATAATTATTAACAGAATTTTGTCATATTTGAAAATTTTTATTCAAGTTAAATTAAATTAATTGATATACTATACCTGATAGCATGCATTATAATCCAAAAAAACTAGTACACCATATCGTTATATAGGTTACCCAATTAAATCAAGTCAAGTCACAAAACCCTATCTCACAAAAAAAAAAGTCACAAAACCCTAGACATGCAAAGAATACTTTTTCACTAAAATGAACCAATAACTACATGACCTAACTACTTGTCAAAAAAAAACTACATGACCTAACTATGATTCGCTCTTTGCATTAAACCATTTCATAAATACGTCATGCAATAAAAAGATTTAAATACAACTAAACACATGTTGCCAAAGAAACGTATCATTTTCTCAACATTTTATAGCTATGTCACATCGAGTTATATTCGAATTTATCACTTAATAAATCTTATTAAACTAACTTTTTTTATAAGTAAAGTGTCGTATTTCACTAAATAGTCTACCAAAGTACATCAAAGGTATCAGATAATGCCTATCAACACACACCGCGGTGATAGACGCTATCTGTTAATGGACACCAAAGTATCACCAAAATAATCTATCCAAAAAACCCTAAGGTCGTCTAAAAAAATACTTAAATATACACCAAGAGAAGGGCAAACCAAAATAAGCAACCTCGCAAAAATTAGTTAAGGAGGGTCATAAGACCAAAAATGATATGTATTGTAAACAACTTCCTTGATCATTTGAAGAATTTTTTAAGTATCCTCCTCCTAAAAAAGACCCATCAGAATAGCAAAATGTCACGCCTCAGTGACACATACAAAACCGAATCGTGGCCGTTTGGTTGCTCATGGTACCAATAAGTAGACCTGACTACGGTTCGAATTAGGTCGAATTTGAATCGAATTGGTTCAAATTTGAATTTATCAAAATATTAAACCGTATTTAGTTCGTCCTAAGACGAATTATGATTCTTCGAATTCGAATCACATTTGAATTATTTTTTTAATTTTAATATTTAATAAAAAGATAAAAAAAAATAACAAAATTTTTAAAATTTTTGTAATATGTTTGAAAAAATTCAAAAAAATTTGAATTCTTATATATTTCAAAATTAAGGTTTAGGGTTTAACAGATTGGGCTTGCACTTTATGTACAAAAGTAAGTTGCCTAAATATCCTTAGCTCCGAAGGAATCTAAATCCACATAGTTCTCTTACATTTACAGAGTTAACTCACTTAGTCGGATGTGTTTGTGCTTTCGCCAGTTGTGGCACCATCGAGGTCGTATAGTTGGTCGAGATTTTCTTTGACCAATTCTTGTTGTCGTCTTTCTGCCTTGGTCTAATCGGCGACCAATGTTTGTGCCTCCAAAATTTTTGGTGTCATTGAGTACCGGTGTTCGTCCAAAATGTTACCTCATTCACTAAATGCTTATTCAACAGCAACCGAGGAAATCGGACTTGCAAGCACCTCTTTTGCAACAATTGACATAACTAAAAATTGATCTATATGGTTCTTCGTCCATTCTAATAAAGGAAAACTAGAAGGTTTGACAAACTTAAGATCAAATTGTGTGTTAAAGATAATCTTGTAACCTTTTGTAGATTGTTGAATGTTGAATCTTCACTTTGTCGTTGAACTACATCATGGACGGTCTTCATTTCCTTCGGAATAGGATAAGAAGAAATCAGTGAAATGCCACGCATTTTTTCTTACCCTTAATTGCTCTACTTGCTGACATAATTAGATAGTAATATGAGTGATTATATGAATAATATAGCTAATTAGTAAACTTTGAGAGAGAATTTATATAGATCAATTTATCAATAAGAAAAGTAGAGAATCGAGATTGTATTGTGTAAATTTTGAAGAATAAAATGTGATATTTATAAAATTTAGAAATAAATTTGAATATATAAAAAATAAATATCAAACAGTAAAAAAAAACTATTGTTGACAATGAGTTATAGTCAAAATGTTGTTACGAAATTCTGAATGGATTAAACCTTTTATATATTCCAATACTTTTACTATTGTAATTTTATTAAAAATATATAAAAATCTACTCGCCTAGTTTTTGATAAGTGGGAGGGTAAGGTTCCTTAGGGCCCACGTCACAAATTCGGCGAGACGCAGCACATTGAAAAAACAGAGCCACGTTCCTCCGCCCTATTCACCTACTCCACTATTTTCTATTTTCTTCCTAAGGTTCCAATTAATTAATTACGGTTTCCCTAATCCAGGACCAATTATTAAGAGTTACTAATCCCATGTTTCCTCCCGTAAAGAAATTTCTCTGTGTGGTGTGGTGACGTGGGCCCCGCGCACCCCCAAAGATGGGAGTAGATAATAGTGCCCCCTCAAGTGCAGGACACCACCAGCGGGACTCGGTGGTGGGATTGGGTTCTTGTCCCACTCAAGGAGGCGTAATATTGACAAAATACTATTAATAGACCAAATCTAACCGTCCAGATTTAGTTCATACCATAGGAACGATTTTTATGTAGTCTCCACTAAATTTAAAGTCGGTGGGATTGGGTACGAAATGCCCCCATTCCAAACGGTTTAGAGTAAAAGTATGCGGGGATTTTTTTTGCAAAAATGCAGAAATACGGAGACCAAAATAAAAAAAGTCACACGGGCCAGTATCGTAAACAGGACATGCCACTGTCGCAAACTCAGAAAATATATTAGCCAATATGACATAACGGGGCATGTCAGTCTCGCATAACAGGGCATGCCAGCGCAGTCCCCTTCACTCTAAATCGCTCGAAATAATTTTCTTCACTCCGTACCCAATCCAAAGTCAGACTCGAGAGCTCAGTCAAGATTTAATTAGAAACGCCCTTGTTAGACCCACAGGTAAACATCACAAAGATAGACATTGAATCTCCAGATAATGAATGTTTTAAAATAAATATATAAAATTAAAATTTTATAAATAAACATTACCCTTCCAAAGAGCTGACAAATACAATAACAGTCTACATTTTTTGGTTAAAAACAATACTCGATATTAATTGTTAGCAGCAAAATCGTCGCTGACATGCCCCCAATTGGCCGATAAAAAGAGCCTTTCTTTTTTAAAAAAAAAATAGGCCAAGAAAGAGACGTAGAAATAGCAAATTGTTTGGTAGGACCCCCTAGTCTCTGGGGCCAATAAAAAACAAATCCGCATTTTGTGATTCCTTTTCCCATCTGTATGCGTCTCTTTGCGTTCCCCAAAAGCCGCCTCTCTGTGATCTTATCTTCGCCGGATAGTAAGTTGTTAATGCGGAACCCAGTTGGTCTTTCTTTACATTATTACATTACCAAAGGGAACAGCACATCCACAAAACGATAAAAAAAAACTTGAATATTTAAACATGGATTGCATAGATTAATTTATGAGTAAATTGTCCTCTAGTCTCTAATCTATAGTAAATTTATTTTTAGGGTCCCTACTTTTTTTAAAATTATTTAGCCGTCCCTACTTTATCTAAAAATGTTGGTCTCGGGTCCCTAGTTGACATCAGCCGTCTGTTTTTTCTTTTTTTTGTCATAAAAATGACCTTTATACCCTTACATAAAATACAAAACAAAACAAAAATCTTCTTCTTCCTTCTCCAACCTACGAACAAAACACCATGTTTGATGTTTCTAAAAAAAATTAACCAAAAAAGGAGCAGATTTTTCAAACAAGAACATAGATTAAAAATCATCATCATACCCAGATTTTAAAAACACCAAAACCCCAAATAATCACCCAACCACCTAATCATGATCGCTAGCCAAGAACGAAAAATCAAAAATCAAGGGTTAAGGTTGGCCATGGTATGGCGCCGGCGTCTCCGACACCGAAACCTAAAAACCGAGCCTGTCGGCGGCCATGGAGAGGGAGCTCACCAGAGAGGGCGATGCCGGGGAGGCTATGCTAGTCGAGAAAACCCTGGCTCCAGCTCGACTCCCCGCTCACCGCAAGTTGGTTGGGTCTCGTCGCTGTAGTTGTCGCCATAGGTTCTGGGTCTGGGTTTGACGCTTTGGGGGTTTCGTCGGAGTGAGGAGGGCGGTTAGGTTTAACGGAGGCGGCAACCCTCCCAGAGCTCGAGCCGCCGGTGATGGAGAAGAAGAGAAGCTTCGACCCATCTTGTTTTGTGGACTAAGATCGAATCCTTGTACTTTGGTTTTAATCAAACGCATCATGTTTTGTAATTAGTGTTTTCGGATGTTGATGTGGTTCAATAGATGAATTTGGTTGGTAAGTTTTTAGTGGATTTGATTAATTTGGTTGGTTCTTGGGTTAGAGTTTGAATATTGAATGATGAAGATGGTGTTCAAAGTTTGAAGACGGTGATTTGTTTTTGTCTAAGGGTATATCCATCATTTACATGACAAAAAAATGAAAAAAATACGGATGACGTCAGCCAAAGATCCGAGATCAACATTTTTAGATAAAACAAGAACGGCTAAATAATTTTTATAAAAGTAGGGATCTTAGAAGTAATTTTACTATAGACCGGGGAATAGAGCGCAATTTACCCTTAATTTATATTGTGTTAGTAAAAGTAGACAGCAATAAGCGTGAATAAACCAGATTTTCATGAAAAATAGTAAGACGTGAAAAAGGTTACAGACAAATGAGAGACCATTCATTATGTGAGTCTATATATGACAATTACAACATTATGTGAGTCTATATATGACAATTACAACGGCTCTGAAAATAATTTCGCAAATAAATATTTGCATATATGTGAGAAATTATGATTTTCCAACTCAATGATTAATCACATAATTTGGTCAAATATACAATTCTGATATTCGAAAGAAAGAAAAATCGATTAATAATTTGATAGACATAGGTTAATAATTTGATAGACTACTTGTTTAGGATGTCGTAGTTATGTAAGGACTGAAACATCATTTACAGCTGGGTTAAGGTTGTCTCTAATATTTGTGAATATATATCTTGCTAGAAATATCCATGCTCGATCCATACAATGAAATTTATGCATAGACCCATTGCCAGGTACGTGAAGTCAATGTTTGATTAGTTCTTATCCAAAAGATACTCCTCAATGCTTGGGCTCTTGGATATAATTGTTCTTCAAATCTTATAAAGATTTGTTTTATTGGATCCTCCGCAAGTTTTATCATTTAAATGTCCTTGTCCAGTTAGGATCCGCTTAATCTTAGCCAGGCAATCTATTGAACAATGATAAGTAAGTACTATATTTTCTCATGCAGACCTTTTTTTTGTAAACCCCTGCATAAAGATTTGCGCTATTGGACTCTCCGCTATTTTTTTGGGAAAAAATGATATATACCCGTAGGAAAAATTAATTTAAATTAACTATATTTTCTCATGTAAACCTTTAAAAAAAATTGAGTTCCAGTTAACCTCACGGTTTCTGATTTTGTCGCGAATGTATGAGTACTGTAGTAGGCTCCCTCTTCCGGATTGCAATCACTTCTGCAATTGGTTGGAATTGATCTTTAAGCTGATTAAATCTACTGTCACTAATTAATTTGTTCCTTATGCGATGTATATTTGTTGGTCTATTTGGCTTGCTAGGAATAACTTCATCTTCGAAGGGGTTAAATTGATCCTAAATTAAGTGCTCTCTTGTTTTTCACTTTTGTGATGAATTTTTGCATGCAAATTATCCCTCAAGTAATTTAGTTACCACCTCCTCTTCATAGGCTGCCCCTTTAACGGGAGACGTGAAGTTTAACAGTGATGTCTCTTAGGTTGACTACTCTATTCAAGCGGGTATTGTTGTTATTGCGCGTGACCATCTTGGCCTCATTGTAGTAGGTCAAACTTCTCTTTTGGCTGCCTCCTCTCCTCTGGATACAGAGCTCAAGGCGATCTGGATTGCGGTTTCTTTATCCTCTGATCTTTTTTCTGCCTTGGCTGTCACCATCGACACGGATTGCAGTCTTGCTATGCTCTTTTTGAACTGCCCAAATCTTGTTATTGATTGAGAGGTTAAACATCTTGTAATTGAGCTTAGAGCTGCTCTTGCTTTATTGCCTCGATGTCCTATTGTACACATTCCTAAGATTTGTAACTATGTTTCGGATTGGCTTACCTCTAGTTATAAGCTTGGTGAACTCCCTCTAGATTGATTACTTAGGCATCCTCCGGCCCTTGATGTACTTCTCCTGTCGAATTTTCAGACTTAATATTATGTTCATGTTTTCCTTCAAACAAAAAAAGTACAACCTATCAGCCTCTCTCGGGTTTTTGCATTGAATTTATATGACGAAAATATTTTGATGCATTTCACATTTGGTATGATGTCAGTTATATACGGTAAAACCTCTCTAAAGTGATATTGTTAGAACCGGATAAAATTATCATTTTAGAGAGGTTATCACATAAGGGAGGTTATCACATAAGGGAGGTTTATATTTTTTTACTACAAAAAATTTATTTTGTCTGTACTCAAATTACCAAAAAATTATAAATAAATTACAATTATTTCTTTAACTACATCCAAGTCTCAAAATATATATTAATAATAATTACAATAATTATCTCTTAGAAAATAATAATTAGTCACAAAATAGCTAAATCTCGCATTACAGAGTTATTCAAATGTTACACAAAATATATTTTTTACAGCAAGACAACGATCAAAATGACCATTTGAAAATAATTAAAAAGATGAATGATGATGTAAAAGTTATCAAATAAGCAAATCTAGCACAACCTAGCATATTAAATTATTTTTCAAATTCGCAAAGTATGTAAAAATATATGTATTTATTCAAAAATATCACTTTATGCGAAAATTGGGACCGATATTTTGAACTAACATTTTCTGAAAAATAGTTATTACGATAGAGGAGTTATTAAATTTTCACACTAGTCACGACCAGAGATCGCAATTTTTTATCAATTTAAAAAGTTTATCACTTTAAAAAAATCACTTTACAGAGATTTTACTGTAGTAGATGTGAAATCTTAACTGTTATTTTTTTAGAAACAAATTTTAACTGTAACTTGGTGTATCTGCACGTATACTTTTTTGTTTGTTTTAGGAATATTCAATTTGTAAACTATATTGAATTTCTTAAACAATTTAATTTTTAGTAATTGTGGAAACTTAAAATGATGTTTAAGAAAATAGAAACAATGAGAAAATTGCTATTCTAAAAAAGATATTTTCTTTTTTCGTAAATTATTAAAAATTATTTTTTTCAATTTTCTAATAAATTATTTTTAAATTTTGCTAGTTAGTTTCTTAAAAGAAAAACTATCGATTACAAATTGATGCAATTTTTAATTTTTTTATATTGCTGCAATTAAATATAAACTAGTAATAGGATATTCACTAAAATATGATCTAATTCGAATCTCGATCACCTAAAGAATTAATAACAAAATGTAAAGTAGCAGCTAGTAAATGAACAGGTTTATTCATGTCAATACAATCATCATCAGTTCCCTAATCGATAGGAAGATGACCACAAAGAAAAGAGCGATACCGGCAAAATCATCTAATCCTCTCATCGACCAAGAGAATATCTTCTGCCGACAATTTACAGAAAAACCAACAGCGACGACCAAAAAGAGAACTCGCCGGGAATTGAAATTCTCCGAGGGCCAAAATTCACAACTTAAAAACCGATTAAAAAAAACCATTTCGACTCTCATACGAACAAGTTTAGCAACTTGTCGTCCGATCTGGTAGCGTACGGATGCTGGATCACGTGTCTTTCGTAGCAAGAATCGAAGTTGTTGTTGTTGTTAAAAGTGGTGGTCACGGACTCCTCTTCCGAGTTCATCGACGGCGTTCCGGGCCGTAAATTCGCTGTCGGGGTGAACACCGGACAAAGCCGGAGGTCGAGCTCTGGCAGGTCAGCCTTCTTCCGTCTCGGCGAAGCCCGGGATCTCGAGCTCGAGAATCGGCAGTGGTAATAAGGGCCCGCCGCCGGCGCGTCCGGGAGCATCCAAGCATTCTCCGCACAGTCAACCTCCGATGACTCATCGGAGGTCGGCGCCAACGGCGGGATCTCCTGGATCGGGCTGAGCGTGCCGCCCCGTAGGACTGTCTCCACGGCGCCCTGACAGACGTGCCAGTTCCCCGTCCAAAGGAGACCCACGGCGCCGTTTACCGGGTTGACGGTCCGCCCCGCCGCCTCAAAAAGCAACGACTGAAAAAGAGCTGCAACACCACCAAAAAAATAATAATAATAAGAAAACCCCGAAACGACAGCGTACTGGAAACCAGGGTGCGAGAACAGAATATCTAGCTAGTTACCAGGGCGTTGGGATTCGGGGACGGCGGAGATAAAGGACATCAACCCGGCGCGGCCGAAGAACTTGGCGACGAAAACGGTGGCGTGTCCTTGAGAGTCGGGGCTCTCGATCCACTGTAGGCACGGCCGCAGGATACAATTCTCGCTGCATCCTTTTCGTAGTACTCGGCAGCCGTTGCAACTCATCCTTGACCCTAGGGGAAGCGGAGAATTGGAGGAGAGAGAAACAACAAACAAAGCCTGTACGGGGTAGGAGTGTGAGTGGGGTGAATACATATATATATATATATATATATGCGCACTTGGATGAAGTCTGCTTTAACTAGGGTTAAATTAGTGGCTAACACTGGTTAGTAGAAAATTTAAAATATTTAGGTAATTATGGTGAAAAACACTACTTATATAATGGATGTATTCTTCGAATTGGATGGAAAATCTCATTAAGTACGGTCTCCGGCCGGAAATATAATAAAACGTGTGACGTGGTTTAATGAATTAAGTTGCTTAAAACAAGGAATAGGATTGCAATATATATAGTTGGAAGTTCCCGAAGTGGAGGAAGCACCAAAGGTATGAGACGGAGGGAAGAGGGGCTGAAGCGGCTCCGTGTTTCCGCGGATGGTTGTCTCTCCGCCGTTGGATTCTCTTTAAACAGTTGTCTAACTTTTCCCCCTTCGGTTTCGTGGACGGGTAGGGGCATATTAGGTCAAGCGGATGCTGATTGGCTTTCTTTTCCTTTTCCAATAAATCCTTCTTTTGTTTTCCATTTTATCCTTGGATACGTACAAATACTAATTACATGAATTAATGGAAATTGATAATTCAATTCTATTATATAATTTTTGTTGTAAATATATTTTTTTTAAATAGGGAGTAAGTTGTACTAGGGATAAGGACTCATATTCGCTATTGTTTTATGACCAAATGTAATGTTTAGGATGTTTGGTTTGTAAGGTACTTTGAAAATGATTGAACTTTATAGAGAATTTTTTTTCGTGACAGTTGATATGCATATTTTCGGAACGTGACCAATAAAATATAATTTTACAGCATAAAAAAGTAAAATAATTTAATCGTGTACATGTTCCAATAAGTTTTGCTATTCACGTCACGTCTAAAAATTACGATCTGGTTATTTTCTTGAGGCGATTTTGAAAATCCCCTTTCCTCTTTTTCTATTCATCTTCTCCAAAAGAATATTCTACCCTAAATTAAACCCCTTTTCTCATCCATAAACATAATCAAAATCTACCTCTTTCGTTAGTGATCCCCGGGCTCCTCTGCCACCCCTCACCACCATCCACCGGCAAGAAGATTGGTGGGTGGCGGGGGGGTCCTTAGACATGGCCAAGTTAACAGCCATCTTTGTGGACAACCTTCTTTCGCAGTGGAGTTACGGGTCTTTTCGTGAGTTCTTCTACATGCATTGTGATGTGGTGGACACCTATGTCATAACAAATAGGTCAAAGCGGAACTCACATTTTGGTTTCATCTGGGTTCCCCGTAGTGTTGATATCGAATCTCTGACTCTAAAGATCAAGGGATGTCGGGTGGAGCAAAAGTGACTTTATGTGTCCAAGGCGACATTTGAGCGAGGAGCAGTAAGGGCGATGCGCCCCCCTGTGGACCATCCCAAGACCTCGAATTCCCAAAGTCTGCAGTGGGTTACGGAGGACCGGTATTTTGTCGAGACCATGCGCCTTCTGTGCCAGGAGGTCCTAAACATGCCTAGTAAACTATCAGAGAAGTGGTTGGAAGTCCTCAAATATAAGCCTCCAGACAAGATACAGGATGAATGGCTTCAGTGTAGCACTATGGGAACTCTTCTGTTGGGAAACAATAGGCCAGCAATCACAAAGAATAAAATTGAAAAGAAGAAGACAAGCGATTTAATGACCCAGTTCGATAAGAATGTCTATGTCTGGGGGTGTACTAAGCCAAGATTTTTCTACTAGATTTCTTGTACGTCACTACACTTTTTGTCACGCGTTACAATAGGTCTTACATGAGTTTATATGGAGGAGTAACCTAACTGGAGTGGGGATCACGAAACATAAACAAAACAAGAAATAAAATTAAGGCTGTCAGCCTAACCAAGCGGTCACTAGCCTCCTAGCAACCTCTGAGTCCTCAGATTCCCAACTTTCTGTCCCCCCCAATGTTCGCTAGGGGCCTAGCATCCGCTAGGTCCTTTACAAAACTTCTCCTTTCGCTCTCCATTCACTTGGCGGGTACCCGTACTCTCGCGTGGTCTTCACTCGATCTTCCAACACCTTCTCCGAGTAGCCAACAGGCTTCATAACCCAACATCTTCACGATGCGGGATAAGGGAGATACATCAAACAAGATCTCTTGAACTATGGTATTAATGGGTTTATCACTCGAGAGCTTGGTGGGGACGTCATTCTCGTCTCGTTTGGTTCAACTGAGGAAATGCAGATGTGGGTCAATAAATTAAAATCGTATTCCAAGGGGTTCGAGCCATGGTCTCCAAGCTTTCGTGCATCTAATAGAAGTCTTTGGCTGCAAGTTAAGGTGTTCTTATATCTGGACTAATAACTTCCTCTGGGTGACTTTAACTCGTTGCACAAGCTCACTTCTAGCTGACATCATCTAGACGTGGCGTTTGTTCAAATTTCCTCGACCAATATGGATAAGGTATGTTGTAAATTCAATCTCAAAATTGGTCAAGAAGATTATGTGGTTAGAATTGAGGAAAATATCATTAATGAGGTTGGCAAAAATTTCGACTTTGCAACTTTGCCTTTGGTGATGAACAAAAAGATTCTTTGAGTTGTACATAGGGTGTACATATTGATGAAGATGAAGATCTCTCTGCTAATGTTGAATGCTCTGTGCTAGAGGGCATTCCCGTTGCTAGTTTGGGCGTGGTTGATCAACTTCCTCTAGCTGCTTCATTGGAGGATTATGTGCAGGAAATTTCCACATAAAAAGATGATGGTGTAGTCATGATGTGGTTTGCGGGACAGATTTGCAGCCACCTGAAGACTAGTTACTGCCTCTTGATTCGCAACTCCTCTTTGCTAATTTTGAGGCTGTGCAACTTCGTATTGTTGATGTTACTCTGTCTGTTACTCTGGCTAGGGGTGAGTTAATAAACCAAAAACTGTTAAACCAGACCAAACTAGACCAAAAACACCATACCAGACTGAACCAAAAAGAAAAATGGTCCAGTCCGGTATAGATAATATAAGAAATCTGATTTCTGGTCCGATCTGGTCCAGTCTGAAACCCTTTTTTATGTACTTTTTGGGTACCCCAGTCTAGTTTTAGGTCAAACTGGACAAGGCCGGAGTGGGTCCAGTCCAGTCCAGTTTGCGATATCCCAAAAATTTTGATTCCGGTCTGGTTAGCCTGCTCACCCCTAACTCTGGCCATTACAAATGGTTGGTCTGCAGTTGGGTAAGGATTTGGTATTGTCCCTTGTGGGTTGTCAAATTGTTGTTGAACATGTGATTAGGCACTAATCGATGTTGCTATTGATGTGAGTGAAAAGCAACTACAAATTATTGTTAAACACCCGATTAGGCACCTATTGGAGGAAGTTGATCAACCACACCCAAACCAGCAACGGGAATGAGCAGGAAATTTCCACGAAAATAGATGATGGTATAGTCATGATGTGGTTTGCGGGACTTATTTGCAGCCACCTGAAGACTAGTTGCTGCCTCTTGATTCGCAACTCCTTTTTGCTAATTTTGAGGCTGTGCAACTTTGTATTATTGATGTTACTCTGTCTGTTACTCTGGCTAGAGGTGAGCAAATAAACTAAAAACTGTTAAACCAAACCAAACAGACCGAAAAAAATAGACCAGACTGGACGAAAAAAGAAAATAGTCCGGTCTGGTCCAGATAATATAAGAAATTGGGTTTTTGGTCTGGTTCAGTCTGAAACCTTTTTTGTGTACTTTTTGGGTACTCTGGTCCAGTTTTAGGTCGAACCAGACCAGACCAGAGTGGGTCCAGTCCAGTCCGATTTGTGATATCCCTAAAATTCTAAATCTGGTCTGGTTAGCCTGCTCACCCCTAACTCTGGCCGTTGCAAATGGTTGGTCTGCAGTTGGTTAAGGATTTGGTATTGTCCCTTGTGGGCTATCAAATTGTTGTTGAATATGTGATTAGGCACTTATCGATGTTGCTATTGATGTGGATGAAAAGCAACTACAAATTGTTGTTAAACATGCGATTAGGCACCTATCAATGTCGCTATTGATGTGGGTGAAAGGAAACTACAAGCTTCTACTTGTATTGATTCGATGTAGGCCCTGTCGGATATAATTCCTGAAAAAATTGATGTAAGGGCAGAGACTGGCTTGCAAACTCTTGGTGCTGCTGGTGAAGTTGCAAATTTGACAGCGGAGTCTAATCTCGAAGAAAGTTTGAAGAAGGCTGTTCAGGTTGAGGCGCTCTCAGTTTCAGAGGCTATGATGCAACTCCATGTTGCTGATTTGGATGTCTCAACCTTCACTTACTGCTACTAATCTGGTTGACATTATGCAAATCCTTTTTGTTGTGTCAAGGGAGCTAATTCGAAGTCTAGGTCCTGAGACTGAGAGTGAGGTGGTTGTTTAATAATTAGGAGCATGTAAAAGGACAAAGAAGGAGAACAAGGAGAAAATTATCCTCTTGACTAAAACAAGATCGAGCTGTAGAGAAAGGAAGCACACAAGTGAAGGCGCCGCACTTAAGAAACTCACTATGAGGAAACTGAAAATAAGTTCCCCAAAGAGAACTGTGGTGTCAAGTATGTGTTCGATGTTAGCGCGTATGGAGTATGAAGAAGCTCGCGTTATAAAGGTTTGACGTCTTGCGATTTCAAAGGGAATAATATGGCAGGAAAATACCTCAAAAATTCTCTAAGTGATTGAGGATGCGACAATAGGTTCGAACCAAAATTGAAGATTTGATCCTCCTTAATCTAGGTATTTTGCTAGGTAGTTGGGATATGGTCGCCCTATGCTTGGTGTATGTACGGATCGATTTTTATCATATGACCTTGGGGCACTTTTTGTTTAGGTATTTTTTTGAGACACCTTTAGAAATTGTATTGAGATAGTGCTTATCATAGTGGTGCCTTTAATACGGGTTTATCTGTAACCTAAAGTGCGACACCTTTAGTACAAATGGTGTAATGAATCTTTGATGAGACATTTTGAGAAAAATAATTTTTTACTTATAAAAAAAGTTGGGTAAATTACCCGCAGGTCCCTGATTTATAGTTTTATTACTCGCAAGTCCCTAGCTTTCTTAAAAAGCATAGATCTCATACTCTATTTCCGAAAGCCAGGGACCTGCCAGTAATAAAACTATAAACCAGGAAACTGAGAGTAATTTGTCCAATTTTGCTATTTAAGTATTTTATCTCAATCTCTACGTCTATAGACAAAATATAAGTAAATCAATCCCCCAAGTCAAGGTTCCTACAAATTACAAAAAAGATCACTATATTCTAATGATAGAGTAGTCTTTTCCAAGGAACCCCACTGAGATTGCAGAATTTTCTAGGGACCGTTTTGAATTGGACGTTATGGTCAATGATCAGACTGATATTGGTAGGCCATGGGAGCGAAACGTACTTTTGGAAACTTTAAATTAGTCCCTCAATTCCAATGTAAATGAATATGGACAATAAGACCGATAAGTTATAACATAACAATTAGAACTTATCAAAGTAAATACTATTTACTCTTATTTTCTAGGAAATGTCTTAATTCATCCATAAACCAAAAATAATAATTTCTTTGATCCCTTTTTATCAAACTCGTCTCTCCCTATGCTGATAGGGGTAAAATAATGATACTTCTAAATAACCCACATTTTATAAAAGAAAAAAAATCAAACAATAGACTTAGGGATAGATAGTGAGAAGTCGGTCTTGTCGGTATGGTCAAAGTTGTAGGAATCTAGTTAACAGGTATAAGAAATTAGATCATACCATAACAATTTTCACCTTACATTTATTTATAAATCAATATATATATTTCTTATTTACCTCCGTAGTGCTTTTAATTAATCGTGTTAGTAGATGTTTGACCTGAAACAAATTCCCTGGGGAATTTTAAAACAAGTAAAGATGGAGTGTTGGGCTACAACATATGTTTCGTACCTGATGGGTATGGCCTCCTTGTCGCCGCAAATAAGAAAACACTATTTGCATGCATCAGATGGTATGTTACACGGAAACCTGTACTGGCTAGAGAACCTGGTGCGCTCATGTCCAAATGTCTTCATGTTTCCCCCAACTCCTACCATGTTAGGCCCTGCTAGCTTCCAACAACATATCATGTGCAGGGTGGTACCCGTTGGAATTACTCTAGTAGCGTTTGATACGGTACTCTTTTCCTGAAGCAGGTTTTTTTTAACGAATTTTGCCGCTCAGGATTTTGACGAGGCCGACTAATTGCAAGCATGCACGAAGGATTTCTACATGGATGTATATATTACATTTATTAATAAAAACTTTCTTATAAAAAAACATAGCATGTGAAAATATATGGGAAGATCTGTTTCTTATTGTTATTATTTGGCATAAAAAAATTGAGAAAAGTCTACTTAAATACCATGTAGTATCTCTGATTGTCACTTGGTTACCTTGTGGTTTAAAAATGATAGAACCGGTCTAACTTATTTCAAATTTTTTTACTTAAGTCTACCCAGTCTGGTTCGCCCTTTTTTTGTGAAAACGCGTCGTCTAGACGCTTACATGGATGCCCGGTCGGCAATAACTTGGATAACTCAATTATGATGTGGCATGATAAATTATAAAATAGTATATACTTTCTCTTAAATCTTCTCTCTCATCCCTCTCTCCACTGTCTCTCATCCCTTGTCTGTTTCCCGTCTCTCGCGACACTACTAGCTGCAACAGGGCCGCTACCATGAGAGGCATAGCAATCAACATGCCCGCTCACATCCAAGAGCTTTACACTTTCCATTGAAGACACCAGGCTTACACTTTCCAGCCTCTCCAATAAACCCTAAACCCCTAATTATTCCTCTCAGACAAAAAAAACCTAAAATTGTCAAAAATTAGAGAAGGAGAAGAAGGGGGGAAGATTCTCCCAAGCACTGAAGACAATCACAAGAAAAATATTATCTTTGAAAAGGGTACCGGTGGCCCAAGCCCGCTCTTTCCTGTTGGAGTTCTTCAACACCAATATCGGCGCCTCCCAGGCTGTCGGTGCTTACCTTAGATGCGCCACTGTCTCCTTCGACGAGCTGCTACAGAAAAATAATAGGGGTTTAGAGGGTGGCAGGGTCAAGGGAGAGGAAGAAAGAAGAGGAGATGGAGAAGAGAAGAGGGAGGATGGTGAGGGAAGGAGGTGAGGAGGAGATGGACATCGTAACCACCTTTTCAATTATGTATTTTTTATTCTTGTTTTTGGGTGAGTGTGGGAGGTATGATTCTCACTTTATTAATGTATTTATTACATGCTTGATCATGACAAACCAGAGTGTGATTTGGTCTAGAGGTATGATTCTCGCTTTGGGTGAGTGCAAGGGGTACCAGGTCCGATTCTCAGAATGCCCCCTTTTATTATTTTGTCTGACTTATCATGATGAGGTGGATGAGAGGAGAACGAAGGGTTCTTTTTAAAAAAGTAAAAAAATATTAAGTATTATTTGGTAATTTAACCACCACCATCGAGTAATCTGGTCACTACCATGTGGCACTCTGCATAAGCGCCCAAACGACGCCATTTTTACAAAAAATAGGTGAACCGGGTTGAGTAGACTTAAGTGAGAAAAATTAGAATAAGTTGGACTGGTTCTATTATTTTTAAACCACAAGGTACCTAAGTGATAATCGAGAATACCACAAGGTACTTAAGTGAACTTTTTCCAAGAAAATTTATACTGGAACATTTGATTTTTTTTATCTTCTATTTTTTTAATAGAGAAAAGTTCTACTACCATATATTCAGATTGGAAAATCCGTATACAAAAGTGCATCAGATCAGAGGGACGAGAGGTAGCCAAATCTGAATCAAGAGCAAGAAGCCGACATTGGCGACACAGTCAATCAGCTACCTGATTAATAGTCCTAAAGATACAAGCCAATGAACATAAAGGCAAAAGAGCTAAAGAACGTATGAGCCCTATTACAAGTAATTTAACATCCTAATTGATAACCAGATCTGGCAAAGTAATATAAAGAAAAGCTATTCGATAATCAGTTTCAATCACAATGGCCGAGATCCGAACTAGACCCGAAGCAAGAGAAATAGCCAGTTGGATGAAGCGAACAAAAGTTGTGAATGAAGCAAACAAAAGTTGTGAATTACCTCTTAATAGGAGGCCTTGATGGTCTCTAGCGATGCATGCAATTCCAGCTCGAGAATGGGAGTCCATCCACGAATCATCGCAATTGAGCTTCACGTCGCCCGCTAAAGGGACCGCCCATAAGGAAGGAGAACGAACAACATCAAAGCTGGGGGTAAGTACCTGTAAGAATTCGTCACATCCTCAAATAAGAACTTGTTTCTATGTGATATCTTATAAATGGTCGGTTGGAATAAATTGTATTCTATGGTACAATCTACATATGAGATGTGTTTAGAAGTGTTTCTAGATATTCTATAGTCTTCTTAGGATTCTAGCTAACTACAACAAAGCCTAGTCAATTATTCCAAGCTTTAAGAATTTTGTTGGTCAAGTTCGGACAGCAATGACCTTTGTTTAGTAAATGGAGCACCACGTTCTCAATTTTACTCCAAATATTACAAATAAATATGATCCAAAAACTACACACATAGGGCTACAATTTGTTAGTTGACAAGTTTTTATAAAACGCAATGGAAGACAGTCAAAACGGAGCTTGAATGAGTCTCTTTCTGATTGGACCCCATTGGGAATCAACCAATCATCTATTACCACTTGCTTGTTCATTAGACTTGGTTAAGGAGGTGAGTCAAGCTGGACTCTTACTCACCTATATACTTTTGGGACTCAGAAACCTTAAGGAAGAGGCAAGAAATTCCGAGACTCGGCCATAACTCAAAAGAGAAGAGAAAGTTGAGAGAGAGAGTAAGAGGAAAGAGAAAGAAGCAGGTGACAAAGAATGACTTGGTAAGCTATATTCTGACTCGAACTAGATTTTTATACCTTCATCAAAGTTGTAGAGGACATAAAGAGCTTTCTGAGCATATATTATATGTCCAGTTTTGATAAAGGAATCGGCGTGGAATTAATTTTGAACATTGGACAAGTTACTGGAGTATCAAGTGAGGTGGTCGAAGAAGAATTACTTGGTAAGTTATTTTTGGATTTGAATTAGACTTTTATGTCTTCATGGAAGTTGTAGAGGACTCAAATACCTTGTTAACGGTATATCATATATTCTATTCTGATCAAGGAGCCAATAGAAAATCTATTTTGAACAATGGACTATCTACGGAAGACACAGATGAGCTAGTGGAAGAAGAATGGCTTGGTAAGCTTAGTTGGACTCCGAATTGGACTTAGGTTCCTTCTTACAGATTGTAGAAGACTTAATTAGCTTTCTAACGCCATATTATACGCCCTGTTTGGATGAAAGAATCATCTTCAAGACCTGGTTGAAAGTTGGACTAGCTGCCTGGTTCAGGATTGAGCAGGGTTTATGAGTAAAGGCTTGGTAAGTTAATTCTTTTGGATTCTAGGTTGATTTTTGGACCCTGAGTTATCAAGAACATACAAGAGAGCTTAAGTACAGTAAATTAATTGGGTTTTGTGTGATATCGGGTTATATGTGATATCTATCGAACTTAAAAGCGATTGAGCTTATCGTGTGCTCAATATGTAACTCGGTTGGGAAGTGAGGAACTGACCTCATTTTATGATTGGAAATTATTATACAGATCATGTAAAGCTTTCTCAAAGTGCTTTCAGTGAAGAAAACTATCTGGGAGGAACGGTTGAAGGTTGAAAGTGACGAGAGATTAGGACTCGGGAAATCGGCACTATTGCGTGATATTCGTTTGTGTAAGCGAATAGAACATGATAAATTTGGTTTTGTTTGGTGCATGTGCATGTTTCAGGCCTTGATTATGTGCATCTCATGCATATGAAGTATGTTCATGAAGTGGTCATGTGCATTTGCAATAAGATCGATCATGTTTGGATTGGTCTGTGAGAGATATATCACATATGAATGGCTAGCTAAAGAATATTTCTTTTCTAGCGTGGGCCAATTTATGTGGGTATGCTATGTTATTTTTGGTGAGATATGGACAGGTTTTCCCGTGCTAACCGGGGATGTTAGCCTATGTGCATATAGACTGGGGATATCCTAGTTTACTACTATTAAACTTAGTATGTGATTATGGAAAGGAGATCTGATGGCCATGTTGATATCCCTGTGCTGGAGAGGAAGTGGCCCGTCTAAATCTATCTATAGCTCACCGTTTGTTCACTATGTGAACTTTTGTGTGTGTGTGATCATATGGTTGGCATGCATCTTGTGGTCTTGCATATTGTTGGACATGGTTAAGTTCTGTCTCTCATATGTAGCAGACATAACCAATATGTTATGTTCTATCTTCTTACTAAGTGTTTCAAAATACTTACCCCTTACTAATCCATCTCAGGTTAAAGCAATCATAGTTTGCCTCGGGTTCTGGAGTCCGTGGTGCATGCCCATCTCTTCCATTCGAGGGCTACTCTTTTGAGGTCTCCGGATTATGCTATCTTTTGTACTCTTGCATAGACGCTCCGTAATGGTTTTCAGAGGCTAGATCCTAGACTATGCTTTGGTTTGAACATGTATCACAGGAAACTTGTTCAGACTTTTGGTGATGGTTCTCACACCATTTTTGTATATCTTATATTTTGAGAGGCATGTGTATATAGCGTGCCCTGGTGTTGCTTTAAATAAATATTGATAAACTTTATGCTATGTTTTGAGGCTGCCTAGATCTGCATTTTGTAGTTTGTATACAGTGGAGTCTAGCGCCGGTCACCGACCTCATGATGGGTCGTGACATTCTAGCTCCTCAAATATGCCAACATATGATTAAGGAAAGCGATACCAGATTAATAATGTCAATGTACCTCAACAAATCAAAGAGATCATGAAGCCAAAATCAAAAATTATGGCAGCCGGCGGAAGGGACCCTACCCCCTAAAGGACTAGCAAACCACGTAGCTCGCGCATGAGAGCAGTAAAAAATTATATGCATTACGGACTTCAGAGCCGCAAAGCAAACATGGCATAAATCATTCCTAAGTAAATATCTCCTGAATAGATTCATCGAAGTTGGAAGGGCATTCTTAGTAAGTCTCCAAACAAAAAGTCTGATTTTTGAAGTAACTTTAAGTTTCTAAATCGTAGCCCAGATTCCTAGATCAAAAAATCTCCACTAGAGCTAGGTAAACTCCGATCAAGAATCACCAGCTGATTAGCAAACAAATTCAGATATCCCTTTTCAACAAAAAATACCCCACCGAGGCAAGTTTCCAAATCAACCTATCAGGAGTGGAGGGAGTATCAAGAATAATGCGAGAGATGGCATGAGCCTCCTCCAAAGAAAATAAGTGATCTAGCAAAGGTCTATTCTAGGAACCAGAGGGCCAAATAATGAGATCAGCCACCCTCCGAATAGGGAACAGAGGAAGAGTGGAAGTAATCATGCCAGAAGGAAAAGATGGGATCCAAGCATCAGTCCAAATATCTGTTGAAATCCCATTGCCAATACGTGAGAATAGACCCGCCGACAGAGAGCCAATGCTAGCCAGTAAGCTATTCCAGATCCATGAAGGTCTGAGACCCTTTTTAGCATGAATCAAATCCACATCAGGGAAGTAAATCCCTTTAAGGACATGAAAACATAAGGAGGTAGGATCACAGAGAAGACACCAAACTTGCTTGGCAAGTAAAGCCAAATTAAAAGTGCGCAAGTCTTTATAGCCCAACCCGCCGGATTTCTAGGAGGAAGTCAGCTTATTCCAAGCAAGCCAATGAGTTTTTCTCGAATTAGGATCCCCGACCACCAAAATCTAGCAATAATGCCATTAAGTTTGGCACAGAAGGTACTAGGGAAAAGTAGGCATTGCATCGAGTAACAAGGAATGTCAGTCAACACAGCTTTAATTAAGATCTCCCTCCCTGCTAAAGAAAGAAGCTTATTTTCTAGCTAAAGGCTTTTTTACTAATGAGGTCAGCAAGAAAGCTAAGAGCCTCATTTTTGGAGCCACCCCAAAAGGAAGGCATACCCAGGTATTTGCCCGAGTGAAGCATCACCTTCATGTCCAGAGTACCAAATGTTAGCAGCAGATTCCCATTTGGAAAAGCAGATACTGGATTTGTTAAAATTTATCTCCTGCCCAGAACATGAGGAGAAGGAGCTCAAAAGAACTTTCAGAGAAATAGCCTCTTCCTCGCAAGCCCATCTAAAAATTAAGGTATCATCTGTAAATAAGATCTAGGTAATAGTCGGGCAATTTGGGTTAAATTGAAAACCCCAAACATTCCCCAACGACCGGACATGATTCAAGAGGTGTACCAGCGTGTCTGAAATAAATAGAAATAGGAATGGGGAATGATTCCATTTCTAAAAAAAGGAATGGGGAAAGTGGGTCCCCTTGACGAATCCCACGAGAAGAGTTAAACCAACCAACGGGCTACCCATTGAAGAGAACACATTAAGAAGTAGACTTGGCACAGTCTATGATACATGCTATCTATTTGACAGGAAAGCCCACTCTGTTAAGAACTTGTTCCAAAAAACCCTAATTGACAAGATCATAAGCCTTCTTTAAGTCCAATTTGATAGCCATTGAAAGATTAGACCGTTTAGGATTCGTTCGGAGGTGATGGAATGCCTCATGGGCAACAATGATATTATCCTGAATGCACCGCCCTTTAACAAAGGCACCCTGAGACTCATGAATGAGAGAGGCCATCCAAGGGCGAAGACGATTTGTGAGAATCTCAGAGTAGATTTTATAGGCAAAATTGTACAAAGTAATAGGCCAAAACCATGGACATCTACCGAGCTTTGTACTTTAAGAATAAGGCCAATATAAGTGCGGTTTAGATTTTTTGGGACTCAAGAAGAATCAAATATTTCCTTCTCAATAGCAATGACATCGAGGCCCACAGTAGCCCAATATTGGTGATAGAAAAGCCCGAGTAGCCATCAGGCCTGGAGCCTTTCGACCACCCATTTCAAACACCGCATCCTTAATCTCCACATCTAAAAAGGGGCGAAAGATGAGTGCTAGATGAGGTACATGCATCTTTTTTCACTATTGTTGTTGCACAACCTTCTGCCTTGTTGCCCAAGTTTCAGGCGCCGACATCGCCCTCGGTAGGTGTAGCCGTTGCAGTGCGCCCACTGCAGCTTGTGATTTTTTGGTTCCAAGTGCTCCAACACTCATCTTTTATATCATCATTCATCTTTTGAATTATTCTCAAATAGTCATTGTGATCACCGTCTTGTTGTAAAAAAATATTTATATAGAGTATAGCATTTGAATAATGTTATAAGCTGAGATTTTAGGTATCTCGTGACTATCATCATCATCCAACTCAGTTGCACTTTCATTTGATTGACTCAGAATTGCATCAACAATATCTTGTTTGGTTGGAGTGTAGCAGATCTATTGCTCAGCTAGAAAATCAAGTAACTGATTAGCATCCATTGAATTTACATATAGCAAGCTCCGAATTAATTCATTCGGTTATTTCATAATACCATTCATTTCAGAATGGATGACCTTGAGATTATGTTTATCTTCAAGCCATTGTTTAAGACTTTTCTGACTAATATTAGAGTTATCTCTTTTATATTGACATAGTTCTTTGCTAATCTTGTCGGTCATAATAACATTGAGAGATTGTTTAGGAGCCATATGTATAGATTACAATTGATAAATTTAGAGAAATCTATTATAATTTATAAATATTTTTTTGGATGAAAGTTTTATCATAAATAGATGTTAATTAAAAATTATTGAAATTTTCTATGAGATAATAAGTACGATTGGTATTAATATATTTTTTAGAGACTTGAATGTGGTCAAAGAATTAATTATTATTTTTTTGGTGACTTGAATACAGTCAATATAATTTTCTTTAGTAAAAAAATAGACATCTATTATGTGATAATCTCTTTAAAATAATAATTTTTTCCGGTCTCAATAATATCACTTTATAGAGGTTTTACTCTATAGTCATATTGGAGGTATATAAAGATTTACTTATTAAAAAAATTAACACCGTGAAAAGTATTCTTAAGCGGGATTCTGAACTTTCTCAACACCACTTGCCGTCTTCCTTGAATTTCTTTACATGATAAGAGTCGGAAAAAAACATCATTAGAAATTTATCAAGGTCGACGATCATAACAGCTACCCGTACGTAGGAACATGCAGCGAAGCTCTTGGTCTAGACAGAAAAGGCCTGCAACAGACAGCTACATGTTAGATGACATTTAAGATCCCGTATCTTCTTTGGGACGATAGGATATTGGGGACCAACCTGAAGCTGTTCTTTTCCCCTCTTCACTTTCCATCTAGTTAATGACTCAAATTTCGAAAAAAGAGAGACAAGCAATGACTCAAATATGTCCTCCAATAATACCAATAGAAGTTAGCATCGGGATCAAGTTTTGTGTTCCAACCTTACAAATAATCTAAACCGAAGAAATACTTCTACATTAGAAATCATCGATAATCTTCGACTTTGAAATAGAGGTTGTTTAATGGATATTGGGTCCGAAAATATACGTAGCACTAGCTGCCCAGGGGACCATTCTGTAATTAGGGGAAAACACGAAATAGAGCAAAGTTTCTCTATGAGAACAACCAAGGGCTCCACTCCAATTAAATTCAGTCACAGTGGCTGAAAATATCTACAAGATTCTGATTTGTGGGTCATCTATGAGGAGGCAAATTTGGATTAGCTTGGAGTCCTTGGGGATATGTTCATCCCAAAAATGATGATGGTACCAAATGCCTAGCTGCTACGTTAAATCAAGGAAGAACATCTTCCAACGCGAGAGCATCTTAATAGAGTACGGATCTCAGAAATTAACATGGTGGTGGTGAGAGTGATATCTATGATCAAGAGATCTACCGAGTTGAATCAAATCAAATTGAATGGATCACCCAAATAATTCTTTTTTGTTTTTGACAATCCAAGGTCCGTTAAGATTTCATTTAGCTATAACTTGTATTGACAGTTTGTCGCCTTAGACGTTGGTTCTCGTAGTTTTTGGTGGTCTGTCTTTTATTTCTACCCACACTATTCTGTTACTTCTGAATTAGTTCTCGCTTTCTATTTGGTGCCTTCGTTGTTTGTCTATGTATTTATTTCTTCTATTTTTTAACCTGTATTTTTAAAATAGACTTTGCGCCACCTTAAAAAAAACTAAGATTTTATTTCTTTAAATTTTTGTTATGTTTTACATAATAAATTTTGTTATTTTTTTTGTTATGAAGAACTTTTCGTTTCAAGTATGTACCCTAAAAATGTTACAGTAGCATTTTAATAAGCATAATGATCAAATTGTTAGGACTTTTTCAAACTGTCAATTGTAATGATCAAATTTAAAATTAGAAAAGAAAAGGAGGAATTGTTATTTACGACTAAACATTGTTGTCCCCCACTGGCCCACTCGATATAGAAGTAAAAGAGACAAACTTTAATAGCAATGACTCCTTCGCAGTACGAAGAGCCTTCTCTACACGAAAACATTTAAAGAGCCTCCAATTTTCTAGGTATTTTGAGGAAATTTCATCCTGCAATTCCTCATCTAGTAGTCTTTTTAAATAAGTAGATGTATATTAACTTCAAAAATAGTAATACAATTTATAACTAGTTGCAAAAGAAGTGTAACTAAAGAAGTAAGGTTAGATCATGAAATCTACAAATAATCGTTCGGAAGAAATTAAATTAAATTTTGAAATATATATATATTTATTAATCCACTTGAATTGAGCTATTCTATGATTCTATCCACCAACATGTAATCCCGTGGATCACTTTAGAGAGGTCAACAACTTCAAGTTTGAAGAGGACGTTATTATTATGGTTCCAAATGTTCCAGAGAATAGCTGGAAGCGGCATATACAACTTTTTCCGACCTTTCCTTACATTAGCCTAATCGATTCTTCAATAAAAGCAGAAACTAAAGCACCATAATACCCAACAATATTTACCTTTCGCAAAAAATAGCACCAATAATAAGATATGCAAAAGGATAATGGAGGAACGAATGATTAGTGATTCCGTGGCACATAAACAAATAGGGTATAAGGAATTCTCAACATCCTCCGTGTCTCATTTAATAGTGGAAAGTAGTAAAATAACACCAATATAACACTAACCTATAGTAGTTTTTTCAACTGACGAGAGTGTAACTGTGTGAAAGATAATTGTGTGTTTGATGCATTTTCCAAGCACGCGTTGACCATTGTTTGCAACTATATCGAGTTTATGCCTTCATGTTGTCCTGTTTAGGTTGATTTTTTTTTAATAAGTAAAATATTATATTTTACCATAAAGATTTTCCAAGGGATACATCAAAGGGACCACATTCAAAGTATCAGTTAACGCATATCAACATACACTATAATACTAGACGCTAACTGAGTACATCCACAAAAAGAAAATCAAAAACCAAGAACACCTCAAAGCCAAACATATACAAACGACCAAGAAAACCAAGGAGGATCAAAGGACCAATAGAGTCCTCGACCACTAGCCAACTCCTTAATTTGACGGAGGATAGTAGATGTGTCAATCTCCCAAGATAAACTCGCTGAAATTGCGAGATGCCACGCCTCAGCCGACAGCATTTCTCGAAGGCCATCATCGTGAGACTCCAAACCCTCCATACCAAAGTAAGGCTAAGCTCCAACACCAGTTTCTTCGGAGATTTAATCTTCAAATTCAGATTTGCAGCTTCCAAGAGAGCATTGGCCTTGCTCGAAGGCTTCCTAACATGATTGCTAGAGCAGACCAGAGTCGATAGGGACAATCAACTCACTCAAACTTCTTTGCCACCCTAACCATAGAGATAGGATCCAGCAAAGGGGTAGGCGAGGCAGCAGCGGGGCGAAGCATCTCAGCTACACAATCCAAGCCATCAACACAAGCAAGATTCTTCTCCAACCAATTAGGGTCATCAATGGCTGGAAAGGGCTGTGAAACAGGCTCCCAATCCTTAACAACAAGATGTTGCGTAGGCTTCCTAACATGATTGCTGGAGCAGACCGAAGTCGATAGGGATATTCAACTCACTCGAACCTTCTTTGCCACTCTAACCACAGAGACATGATCCAGCGAAGGGGTAGGCGAGGCAGCAGTGGGGCGAAGCATCTCAGCTGCATAATCCAAGCCATCAATACAAGAAAGAATCTTCTCCAACTAAATAGGGTCATCAACGGCTGGAAAGGGCTGTGAAACAGGCTCCCAATTCTTAATAACAAGATGTTGCGAATCCGCGACCAAATTGCACCCACTCTGCGAAACTTCCAACATATCAGGCCCATCACCTGCCACCAACAACTCACCAACAACAGTAGCAACATCAGAGGGCCCATCCCCTGCACCTTCAACCAACTGCTCGACAGCAGTAGCAGCACATAAATATAGCCCAATTGCACCAACTTCCTCCAAATCGTCCAAAGCGACGGGCAACTCCCCCTCTTTGGCAGAAACTTCCATCGTCTGTCCAACAACAGAGGGCTTCACAGAAAAAGCACCCAAAGGCGAGGACCCAGCAACCAAAAGTTGCACTTCTACCCCCAAAGCACTAACCAAAGTCGGTAACACATTAACCAAGTAAGTAGCAGGCAGCGACGCAACCGTAGGCAATGGGCTAGCAACAAAATCAAGAGCACCCAAAGGAATGGGGCAACCAACAACAGCACACTGGAGATTCTGCCATATTGCCTTGAAAAGAGGCAACAGATTGTTGACCCAGTGTCGCGTATCCTCAACCGAGCACGAATTCTCAGGAACGAGGATACACGATATCGCGAAGCGGTACAACCACTTACCCAACCAGTCGGCTTAAAGATCCTCCAGAGGCAAATAGAGCAGGTCCTCTGCTGAACAGAGAGGCGATTGAGCTAGAGGGGGCTCCTCCGAGCACGAATTCTCAGGAACGAGGATACACGATATCGCGAAGCGGTACAACCACTTACCCAACCAGTCGGCTTAAAGATCCTCCAGAGGCAAATAGAGCAGGTCCTCTGCTGAACAGAGAGGCGATTGAGCTAGAGGGGGCTCCTCCGAGAGGCAGAGGGGCGAGACATTGCAAGAGGTGGCGAGCCCAAGACCCCGTCATTGGCCGCCGTTGAGGGCGCATCCACCTTGGCTGTGCCATGCACAAATTTTATCGAGGAGACAAAAAGATGCCTACGCTCCACCCACAATCCATTGAGCTAGAGAATAACTGAGTCAGCCTCGCGTGGCGGGACACGAACAAACCCAAACCTAGAGTTCCTTTTAGACTTCTTTGAAGCTATGAAGGCATCGAAAGTGATGACTGGAGAACTCTAGCAAGGAACCCAGAGTCCAAGAAGCGGAGCAGACAACGGGGCCACCGCCATGAGAGGTCCACTGTCGCCACCCGAACTTCCCAGCTATGGAAGGAGGGAGGTGGCGACCGTGGAGGGCTTGGAACCTGGGCTTGGAATCTGGGAAGGATGGAACAAGGAATTGGATTATGGATAATTAGGGTTGAACTAGGGGAATTTTGGTTAAGGAATTTGAATTTTAAAAGGGGTGAGGGATCGCCCTTTTCCACCAAGAGAGAACTTTTTATGTTCTTCTTTTTTGCTTGGGAAAAAAAATACAAAACAGGTTGACTTAGATGATCTCATGGAAGTTAATCTTCCCAGATATACTTGTTTTACTCTAATTTTTCATTGATGAAAATAAAGGGATGGATTCAGTCCTAGAAGTACATTTATTGCCATGCCCATCATAGAACTCGTTTGGGCCATTGTTTAGTAAAAAAAATTGAAGCTGATCTAACAGACAATGACAAGGTAGGGTAATTTAGTATTGTACCTCCCTTCGTTCGTTCTCTCTCCTGCTTTACTTTCATTACAACACACCTCTACCCCACCCCCACACCATAATCTCTCCCTCCCTCCCTCTCTTTCCATTCCTCCCTCCCTCCATTTATCGGCAACAAACAGAGAGAATGACTACAAGCCCACAGTAACCGACGCCGACGACGAGGAGCGAAGACTCCGATGAGGAGCTACGTGACCCTCCGTCGAAGCTCTATCAAAGCGACCCCTCCTACCCCGACTTTGAGAAGACCCCGATGCGGCTCTAGTTGAGCTACAAGAGCCGACGAGTGGAGGACGGTGGTGAGCTAAGGCTGACGAGGAGCGAGCTTCAGTCAGCAGCGTAGATCTATGGCAAGCTAAGGTCGGGAGGAGCGAGCTATGATCGGCGAGCGTAGATCCAGGGTGAGTCCCCTCGCCGGTACTAGGGAAAGACGGTCGGGGATGAGGAACGCTTGGATCTTGATCGGCTCCGTCCTCGTTGTTGGATATATCTCATTAGGCATCCTCTTTAATTGATTATTTGGGTTGCCATCGTACCGATTGTTTCGCTAATTTTTTGTGTTTTAATTTTATTTTCCAGGTTCGGTATAAGCACTGTGGTAATTCTTGGCAATGGAGAGCCCCTAGTCTTCGCTAAGTAGCAATTGTGTTGGGATTGTATTTGGGATGATGAACTAAATGGATGGAAAAGTGGTTGCTACTATTTCATTTTTGTCTAATTTGTAGGCAGCAAATTGTGTTTATATATCGAATGGTTTATCATGTTATGATACAATAGTTTATTATATTATGATACAATGGTTTGCACAGTTACGATACAATAGTTTATCATGTTATGATACAATAGTTTGAACAGTTACAATACAATGGTTTATCATGTTATGATACAATGGTTTGCAAAGTAACGATGTAATGGTTTGTACAGTTACAATACAATGATTTATCATGTTATGATACAATGATTTGTTATGTCACGATCGAAGGTTTGATCGACTATTAAATAATTAATTATATTATATTATATAGTATACCCGGTTATATCAAATGGTATGCCCGGTTATATCAAATGGTATTCTCTATTATATCGATGGTATGTCCGGTTACAATAAGAAAGTTAAAAAGTTAATTAAATTATATATCGAATAGTTTGTCCGGTTATATAAAATAGTATATCTGGTTATATCAAATGGTATGCCCGATTATATCAAATAGTATGTTCAATTTACTATACCAATTCTTTTACTTGTTACCGATTATCTATATAAAAAAATAAAGTCTAAAGAAAAAAATTAAAATGTGTAGAGAGGCGGGAACCGCCCCTATTCTCCTCCCAAAAAATAAAGACCACGTGGGGCCTGTCCATTATTCCTCTCGCAGGGACGCGCGTCTCATTTTTATAATTTTTCTCTTTTTTGCCCATTCTACCTCCGACCTTTCCCATCCAGAATCGTATTGGATGTCCTTTTCGAGAAATCCAGTCCCAAAATGTATATATTTATATAAAAAATAAATTTGTCCAAAAACTATTTCTACTAAATTCTAAAATAACAACGTAAATTTTGCAATTATTTTCAATTTAAATTCATATAAAATTGAATTTGCGCCGTCGAAAAAGTATCTCTGCCTCCATACATATATTTTGATGGCTCCGTCTGAGTCGAAGTACTCGTTGGGCTAAATATTGTACGGGCTCGGATTTGGGCTCGATGTATCTCCAACTTTTATTTGGTTGGTCCTGGGTTCTTATTTGTAATAAGCTTGGCCCATGAATTCTTGTCAGGAGTGACTCTTCGGAGCTAATTCAATTTTTTTTGTTGATAAAGTGAATGGGCAAACAAAGAATTATTGATCCTCTCCGTAAATAAGGTGAATCACAATCGACAGAGGATTAGAGACTTTTGTGTTTGGTGTAATTAGGGGATATTTTTGAAAGGGATACATTGGTGTTCCTCATGGGGATATTTAAGTGTTGTAAATATGTACATATTGTGTAATTTATTGGGTAATTTTTTGTAGGAGTAATATAAAAAAATTAAATATTTGTTGATTCCCGGGGTTCGCACAAGGTCGGAGTTTACAAGGGTAGCCAAAACATGCATGCGCCAAATTGCCGACCAATTGATATATACAAGAGAAATAATACATACATCGGGCCGAAATTTTCACTGACTTTTATTTTAACAACGTGCGATAAAACGAATCGAAGACAATAATAAACACGACATCAATTCGTTCTTGATACTATATTACAATATTCTTATCCAACTCATAACCTCAAGACAATATGTAAATAAATTTTTACGCTTATAAATAAACCACTAAAGCAATATCGTAATCTTAACATTCACAGAACAAATAGCAAGTATACCAAAACTTGGTTACCGAAATCAAAATTAGGACTGAAGAAAGGATAAAAAAAAAGAAAAAGGTTAGTTAATTAGGAGACTCGAGACATGGCTCAATGTGGAGCGAGGCTGGTGTTTCCCATAGACGTGAAGAAGAAGCCATCGGAACAGAAACTTCCCCTCCATAACCGGTGGCACCCTGACATACCTCCGGTGGCAGAGGTTGTCGTCGGTGAGTTTTTCAGGGTTGAGATGGTGGATTGTAGCGGAGGTGGTATTACCAAAGATGATGTTGCGCTGGATATTAAGCATGCTGATACTTCTTTTGTGAGTACTTGCTGAATTTTGCTTATATATATTGTTTTTAAATCGGTAGATTTTATCTTGTTCTCAAGTTTGAATCTTAATGTGAACATTCCGAATTTCCACCTGTTGAGAAGATTGTAGTGTTATAGAATCGTTTACATGCAAAAATTGATAAATAATATTTCACACGTGTGCATATAATTGTATGTCAAAACTGTGGAGGAATGTAGGAGTATGATCAAACTGTGTACTTCCATCGTCATCTTTGGATTGAATCTTCAACAAGGTCGTGTACTCTTAAATATTTATCACACGTCTATGTGCTTCAGACCTCAAGGATAAAAGAGTTCATAAGTTACAACGTCCAACTACTGTGTTTAAAAGAAGTAACTATTAAAAATCTTTCGTATCTTTCGTATTTGCAGAACTCTAGACACTATGAATATGACAAATGCTATGCTCTAAGGGGATATAGAAGAGAAAACTCTTAGTTTGTGAGCCATATAATTTGGACTGAAAGAGGAAACCTTCTTTTTATAGGTTGTTAGGGACCTCTATTCCAACAGTCAAATTCGAGTTAATGGGGTCATTAATTCCCTATTAATTTGCTATTACAAGAGTCATGAATATCCCATATTTATTTGGGTATTACTAGAAAATTTACTGTCACCTTGAATTCAAATTTTTATATTTTTTATTCAAACAGTCAGCTTCTGGAAAGATAAGAAGAATTTGAAAGGTGGACTTGTCCAAAGTTAAGCCCAAATAATTTTTCCCCCAAAACATGGAACAATAAGTCTAGCCCAGGTCTAAAAGAATATACCCTAGAATTTCGAACAATTCTCACAATCCAGCAATCCGCAATAAAATGTGTGACTGTTTGACAAACTAAAATACTAAAAATGTGAAATTGAGGTTCCAACTTAATTTTTTGATGAATTAAAATATTATATCATTAACTTATGGTACAAGTTTAGTACTTTGTGGTTTAGATGACTAATACACCACTACGCCGTATTTAAAAATGTCTAAAAGATTTACAAAAAAATTGTTGGGTTTGAATGAAAATTCAATGCAAGCCCAAAGTGGAAAAGCCCAAAGTCCAAAAGCCCAAAAAGGGGAAATGAAAAGTGTCATCCCACATTGGAAAGTGGCACCAACATTTCCTAGTTTATAAGGAGGAAATCCTTGTTGACTAGAAAATAAGTTGACCACCAGGAGGGAAAGCCAACTCAGACTGCGACGAGGGCACGCACTCGCGCACGCGCTCGCGCTTGCACACGCGCGTGTACGTGTGCGTGTGCGCATGGCGCATTGGACGCAGGAATGAGGAGCTGCGAGCACCTTCAGGTTGGCCACCGAAGAGGCACGACGGGCAGGAATGTGCAGGAGACTTTCAGAAGGCCGAAGGGGTGCGAGATCAATCGCAAAAGGGCGCCAGCGCAGCCTGGGCGCGCCAGAAAGGATCCAGAAGCCACCGAAGAGCCACGAGCGCAGCCAGTCAGCCTGCTGGCCGAGCGGACGCGTCCCTTCGGGGTGGCTGCCTCCCTGCCTCTTCCAGCCTATAAATAGACCCGCCCCCTTGCCATAATCTCTCATCCCAGCAGCAAGTGCATCCATAGCATTGTTGTCTTCTCCTCTCCCCCCGTTCTTCACTTACAAGAGTCTGAAAGTTCTGGGTATATAAGGGTTCGCCCGAAAGTTTTGAGATACGTGTGCAACATTCTTGGAAACGCTCTAAACAGTCGTTGTATCTTGGGGACGATTGCCGAAGCCCGTACCGCACTGAAATATACGAGGCAATCTCGTCTTACGGAGAAAGTGTCCAACACTTGCCTCGACTGCCGTAGATCCTAATCAAGTACACTACTCCGACAAACAACAATCGTAAGACAAGATTGTGTACTTGAAGATGGCATCGACAAGCTCAGCACCGGTCCCGGGAACTGTCCACGCCGAAAGGCCGACCAAGTTCAACGGTACCAAGTTCAAGAGATGGCAATAGAAGATGTTGTTCTATCTGACGACACTCAACCTGGTCTGATTCTTGAAGGAAGAGGCTCCGAAGGTGGCAGAAAATGAGGCAGATCAACAGAAGATCAACGCCCTCGATGCATGGAGTCATAGCGACTTCCTATGCCGGAACTACGTCCTGAATGGACTAGACGACACGCTCTATAACGTCTACGCGTAAACCAAAACCGCTAAGGAGCTGTGGAGTTCACTCTAGAAGAAGTACAAAATGGAGGATGCCGGGACGAAGAAATTCATCGTCAGACGATTCCTCGACTTCAAGATGGTGGACTCCAAGAAGGTCATCGACCAAGTGCAGGAGTTGCAGCTGATCCTTCACGAGATCCAAGCCGAAGGGATGCAACTCAGCGAGTCCTTCCAAGTAGCTGCGATGATCGAGAAGCTCCCCCCGCTCTGGAAGGACTTCAAGAGCTACCTCAAGCACAAGAGGAAGGACATGGGCCTAGAAGACCTGATCGTGAGACTTAGGATCGAGGAAGACAACCGAAAGTCCGAAGTCAAGCAAGGCAAGGCCAACCCTGAGACCACCGTGCACCTCACCGAGAGAAAAGGTAGCAAGAAGAGGAAGAAGTCCGGGGATAAGCAGGAGAAGCAAGAGCCCAAGAAGAAAAAGAAGATGAAGGGCGACTGCTACAAGTGCTGAAAACCCGGACACATGGCTAAGGACTGTCGCCAGTCGAAGAAGGACAACCAAGGAAATGCTAACCTGGCTGAAGACTTGTCCCAGATGGATCTGTCAGCCGTGGTGTTTGAAGCCAACCTTGTGGACAATCCGAGAGAGTGGTTCGTGGACACAGGAGCTACCCGCCAAATCTGCTCGGACAAGGAGATGTTCTCGAGCTATATCCCGATCACCGGCCGAAAGCTGTTCATGGGAAACTCCGCAACGTCCAAGATCGTCGGTCTGGGAAAGGTGGTCCTGAAGCTGACCTCAGGAAAGGAGCTGACCCTGAAGGATGTGCTGCATGTCCCGGACATCCGCAAGAACTTAGTTTCCGGCTCACTGTTAAGCAAAGCCGGTCTTAAGCTTGTATTTGAGGCTGATAAGTTTGTACTGACCAAAGCGGGTCAATTCATAGGCTGTTTAAGATGAATGTAATAACTGTACATTGCACCTTTAACAGTGAAAATAAAGTTAACGCTTCTTCTTACTTGGCCGAGTGTTCTAATTTATGGCATGGGAGATTAGGACACGTAAATTTAAACTCGCTGAGAAAGTTAGTAAGTTTAAATTTATTACCGAATCTAAAGTTCAACCCATCCGATAAATGTGAAGTATGTGTGGAGGCTAAAATGACCAAAGCACCTTTCCATTCGGTGGGAAGAAGTACTACGCCTTTAGAGTTAATTCATACGGACACTTGCGATATGAAACACAAAGGCGGGAAGAAATACTTCATCACGTTTATCGATGATTGCACAAGATACTGTTACGTATATCTTCTAAAGGGCAAAGACGAAGCTCTTGATGCCTTTAAGAGATATAAGAATGATGTTGAAAATCAACTCAGCGTAAAAATCAAAATGATCTAAAGTGATCGAGGGGGAGAATATGTAGCTCCGTTTGATGAACTCTGTCGAGAATATGGCATTATTCATCAGACGACTGCTCCTTATTCACCTCAATCGAATGGCGTAGCTGAACGCAAAAATTGAACTCTTAAGGAGATGATGAACGCTATGTTGATTAGCTCGGGCTTACCCCAGAACATGTGGGGGGAAGCTGTGCTCTCAGCTAACCACATTCTAAACAAATTACCACACAAGAAAAGGGATAAAACCCCATATGAACTATGGAAAGGAAGGAAGCCTTCCTACGGTTACCTTAAAGTGCGGGGGTACCTAGCAAAGGTCGAAGTACCTAAGCCTAAGCAGGTGAGAATAGGACCCAAGACCATTGATTGCATCCTTATCGGATATGCGCAAAATAGTAGTGCTTATCGGTTTTTGGTGTATAAATCTGAAAACCCTGAGATAAACGCGAGAATGGTCATAGAATCAAGGAACGCAATGTTCTTCGAGAATATCTTTCCTAATAAGGAAAGAAAGGAAGGAAGTCCAAAGAAAAGGGCTCACGAGACTACGCAAGGGTCAAATCTAGAAGATGATGAACCTAGACGTAGTAAACGGACGAAGGTAACTAAATCCTTTGGTCCGGATTATCTGACCTATGCGTTAGAAGATGAACCCAGGACAATCCAAGAGGCATTGTCCAGTCCAGATGCTCCTCTCTGGAAGGATGCTATCAATAGTGAGATAGAATCTATTATGCAAAACCACACGTGGGAAATCGTGGATCTCCCACCGGGCTGCAAACCTTTGGGATGCAGGTGGATCCTAAAAAGGAAATACAAAGCTGATGGATCAATCGACAAGTACAAAGCTCGATTGGTAGCTAAGGAGTTTAAACAGAAGGAGGGATATAATTTCTTTGACACGTACTCACCGGTCACAAGAATCACATCAATCAGAGTACTCATAGATGTTGCAGCACTCTATAACCTCGAGATCCACCAAATGGATGTAAAAATAGCTTTCTTAAATGGAGAACTGGAAGAGAAGATATAGATGGAGCAACCTGAAGGGTTTGTGGCTCCCGGTCAAGAGCATAAAGTGTGTCGACTAGTCAAGTCACTATACGGGCTAAAATAAGCGCTGAAACAGTGGCACGAGAAGTTTGACAGAATAATGCTGTCGAATGGGTTTAAGATCAATGAGTGCGATAAATGTGTTTACATTAAAGGCACACCTGAAGCTTACGTAATTGTATGTCTCTACGTAGATGACTTACTAATTATGGGAAGCAATAAAGAGGTTATTGTGAAAACTAAGAACATGTTAAAGAACTACTTTGACATGAAAGATATGGGTCTGGCAGATGTCATACTAGGAATAAAAATTTCTAGGAAAGCTGACGAAATTATCTTGACGCAATCCCACTACGTAGAGAGCGTGCTCAAGAAATTTGAAGCTTTTGACAAACCTCCGGTTAAGACTCTTGTAGATTTGAATCTACACTTAGCCAAGAATCGAGGGGACCCAGTATCTCAACTGAGGTATGCACAAATTATCGGGAGCTTGATGTATTTAACAAACTGCACACGTCCCGATATTGTGTACTCAGTTAGTAAGCTTAGTAGATTCACAAGTAATCCAGGGAAGGATCACTAGCTAGCTCTGGAAAGGATTTTACGGTACTTAAAACATACCATAAACTATGGCATACATTATGCTAAATATCCAGCTGTATTAGAAGGATACAGTGACGCAAACTGGATATCGGACACTAAGGACTCCAAATCCACGAGTGGATACGTATTCACCATAGGAGGAGGAGCTGTATGTTGGAAGTCCTCTAAACAAACGTGCATAGCTCAATCCACCATGGAGTCAGAGTTTATAGCACTAGACAAAGCTGGGGAAGAAACTGAATGGCTCAGAAACTTCCTAGAGGATATTCCGTGCTGGAGCAAACCGGTGCCTCCCGTATTGATACATTGTGATAGCATGTCTGCAATCGGGAGAGCACAAAGTACATTGCACAACGGAAAGTCTCGACATATCCGTCGGAGACATAATACCGTTAGACAGTTGATCTCTAGTGGGGTGATCACCATTAATTATGTAAAGTCCAAGGACAACTTAGCTGATCCTTTTACGAAATGCAATAATAACACGTCAGAACTTTTGATTATAGTCTGCATGCATTAATCATCATTCATGTGGGGGATTGTTGGGTTTGAATGAAAATTCAATGCAAGCCCAAAGTGGAAAGGCCCAAAGTCCAAAAGCCCAAAAAGGAGAAATGGAAAGTGCCATCCCACATTGGAAAGTGGCACCAACATTTCCTAGTTTATAAGGAGGAAATCCTTGTTGACTAGGAAATAAGTTGACCACCATGAGGGAAAGCCAACTCGGACCGCGACGAGGATGGTGCGTAGCACCATCCGAGCACGCGCGTGTGCGTGTGCGTGTGCGCGTGGCGCATTGGACGCAGGTCGCAATGGGCACTTTGTGGCGCACTTGGCGCTTCGCACGTGCGCATCGTCACGAGGAGCTGGACGAGCCTTAGGTATTTTGCCCGGGTCCGGAGAGAGCTGCGCAGCTACCGGAGTGACGAGGAGCTGCAAGCACCTTCAGGTTGGCCACCGAAGAGGCACGACGGGCAGGAATGTGCAGGAGACTTCCAGAAGGCCGAAGGGCTGCGAGATCCATCGCGAAAGGGCGCCAGCGCAGCCTGGGCACGCCTGGAAGGATCCAGAAGCCACCGAAGGGCCACGAGCGCAGCCAGTCAGCCTGCTGGCCGAGCGGACGCGTTCCTTCGGGGTGGCTGCCTCCCTGCCTCCTCCAGCCTATAAATAGGCCTGCCCCTTGCCATAATCCCTCATCCCAGCAGCAAGTGCATCCATAGCATTGTTGTCTTCTCCTCTCCCCCCGTTCTTCACTTACAAGAGTCCGAAAGTTCTGGGTATATAAGGGCTCGCCCGAAAGTTTCGAGATACGTGTGCAACATTCTTGGAAACGCCCTAAACAGTCGTTGTATCTTGGGGACGATTGTCGAAGCCCGTACCACACTGAAATATACGGGCAATCTCGTGTTACGGAGAAAGTGTCCAACACTTGCCTCGACTGCCGTAGATCCTAATCAAGTACACCACTCCGACAAACAACAAAAATTTCTAATTGACACCTCACTATTAGAATAAAAACATCACAAGTATCACTAAATTAAGATTAATTAAATAAATTCGCATGAAAAATATTATAAGAAAGAAATATGTGTTTTTCATATGTTTTGGTTTATTTTTCAAAGAATTAAAAACCAAAAATTTTTATTATAGATAGGGATATTCTCGTAAAAAAATTATCGAGATAATAGAGTATTAACTATAAAAATTTGTGTTACTCGATTAAATATTTCTAAACCAAAGAGTAGAGGGGCATACATAGATATAAACACAGCGGTGGTAGGTCAATGAGTTCATCAACAGTCTCATATAGAATAAAGCTCATAGCAAAAAAAAAAATTGGAAGATATGGAAAAGTGATATTCTTATCATCAACAAGAAACAGTACACCGAAACGCCCTCCAATCACAAGCTTCCCGTTGATAATGACCGTTGGCTACATAGTGGAACAAATAATTGAACTCATCCAAAACATCGTACCATAGGATTTAAACAGAGGAGAAGATCATTCGAAAAGGCTAGCCAATTAGGAGACATTGAGGCATGGCTCAATATGGAGCGAGGCTGGTGTTTCCTATAGACGTGAAGAAGAAGCCATCGGAGCAGAGGCTTCCGCTCCACAACAGGTGGCACCCGGACATACCTCCGGTGGCCGAGGTCGTCGTCGACGAGCTTTTCAGGGTTGAGATGGTGGATTTCAGCGGAGGTCGTATCACCAAAGATGATAATGCTCTGGATATTAAGCATGCTGACCCTTCCATTGTGAGCACTTGCTTAAATTTTGGTCTATGCTTCTCTCTTTCAGCTTTCTTTTGGTTTTCCAAGTTTTTAGGCGTTAGAATATAATTCCAACCTAATAAAGGGGAAAGCCAATTTCAGCCTGGAAACCAGCTTGATGGATAAGATGATAAGGAATTCTATCTCGTTTTTCAGAGTTGGTCGCTCAATTTTTATCCTTTACAAATATAAAAAACCTTCTTTGAGAGGAGAACAAAGCTGTATAAAGCCTTGAAATTCAGGTAGTCTAAATTTAAATTCAATGAAAAAATTTTCTTCTATAGAGTAGCTTAGAAATTTTACCATTATGAGTTCAATTTTTTTCAATTTCATTTGAGGACGCAAAATTTTTTCAATTATTTGAGGTGATAGACTCTTGCGAGTGTAATAGACTTATTCATAAATGCGTAAAATGTATTTATTCATTGACTTAAGATTTTGGGTTGGATATAAGATTCTAACACAGTATAGAGCCAATTGGTTATATGAAACCATGATCCATTGTTGTTGGTTGAGTGTGGAAATTCTTGTTGGTTCTTGATCATATTCTCGCTAGCAGTTCATTTTAATGGATATGTATGTGTTTTAGAATTTAATTAAATGGTTTTAGGCGGATATTTCTTTACAGGCTCCAAGGATGGGATTGTGATTGCTCCACTAATAAAGAAAAAAGTTAGTTTGTCATTTACTAGAAGAAAGCAGCTAGAGGAGAGGACCATTAGAAAATTGTCATATTATTTGTCATCTTCCAAGTTTACAAGTCAAACTCTTTCCTCCAATAGAAACCATATTTTTTGGTTAGCCATTATGTTTCAATTTTATTAGAATCTGCAATTTCATTAGTCTAGAATAAGATGGCCCCTTCAACCCCAAGACTAGTGGTTCCAGTAGACCTGAAGAAGAGGCCATGGGAGCAGGAATTGCCTCTTCACAACCGTTGGCATCCTGATATACCTCCAGTTTCTGAGGTTGTAGTTGGTGAGTTCTTTAGAGTTGAGATGGTAGACTGGACTGGAGGTGCTATTAAGGATGATGGTTCTGCAACTGATGTTAAAACTGTTGATCTCTCGACGGTAAGTATCGATAACTGGCTCGCGGTTTTGCGAATGATTCCTGAAGCTGTAAGTTAATGTTTGCTGCAGGTTCATTATCTGAGCGGGCCTATAAGGGTCGTGGACAAGGACGGGGTCCCGGCCAATCCGGGCGATCTTCTGGTGGTTGAGATATGCAACTTGGGACCTCTTCCTGGAGATGAATGGGGTTTCACAGCAACATTTGACAGAGAAAATGGAGGCGGTTTCTTGACCGATCATTTCCCTTGCGCGACCAAAGCTATTTGGTACTTTGAAGGGATTTATGCATACTCTCCTCACATTCCAGGTAAACTGCAATCTTCGTGTCGATGTGGTCTCGATCAGGATTGAAGAAATGACGAGCTGTGATGCGTGCAGGAGTGCGGTTTCCTGGTCTGACTCATCCTGGCATTGTCGGAACAGCACCGTCGATGGAACTTCTGAGGATATGGAATGAGAGGGAGAGAGATGTCGAAGAAAACGGACTGAAGACGCTGAAACTGTGCGAGGTTCTGCATTCTAGACCTTTAGCGAATCTTCCATCGACGAAAGGCTGCCATCTCGGGAAGGTAATCGGATAATATGGAACTGAATGAAACGGTCTAACATCCTGAAACTGTTTGTAGATGAAGACTTTCCGCTTGGTCTGACGTGTTTGTGTAGATAGAAAAGGACACTCCTGAGTGGGAAAGGATTGCCAATGAGGCAGCCAGAACTATTCCAGGCAGAGAGAACGGAGGAAACTGTGATATCAAAAACCTTAGCAGAGGTTCCAAGATATACCTCCCCGTCTTCGTCGAAGGCGCGAATCTCAGTACTGGCGACATGCATTTTTCGCAGGGCGATGGCGAAGTCTCATTCTGCGGGGCGATCGAAATGAGCGGCTTCCTAGAGCTCAAGTACGCAACCTTGTCTACTCCGAAGTTATCCAAGTCTAACCATCCGAACTCGAATCTTGTTCAAGCTGATAAAACAAGAATTCTTCTCCTCATTGCCACTGATGTTATAAATGCGTATCCATTCATGTATTTGCTGTGGCAGGTGCGAGATTATAAGGGGTGGAATGAAAGAGTACCTTACACCAATGGGACCAACTCCTCTCCATGTGAACCCCATCTTTGAGATAGGCCCCATGGAGCCGAGATTCTCGGAATGGTTGGTTTTCGAGGGTATCAGCGTCGATGAGAGCGGGAGGCAGCATTACCTCGACGCTAGCGTTGCTTACAAGCGCGCGGTGCTTAATGCCATTGACTACCTCTCCAAGTTTGGTTACTCCAAAGAACAGGTCTGCAATTTATTTACTGCAGAGGATACGGCTCCTCGCTATAAACCTATGCTATTCGATGTTCCATCCATGTAAACGTGATGAACATTGTCTCAGATGTACCTCCTGCTCTCTTGCTGCCCGTGCGAGGGACGAATTTCCGGGATAGTCGATGCACCTAACGCTGTTGCTACTCTGGCAATCCCAACAGCCATCTTCGATCAGGCGAGTCTTTAATTTTCGGTTGGTTAAATATATTTCTGTAACAACTCTGTTTTATGATGTTTCTTCGTCGACTTCTGGATGATGTATGCAGGATATCCGTCCCAAAGTTAGCAAAGTTCCTATTGGGCCGCGGGTGGTAAGGACACCGGATGTTCTCAAATGCAGCTATGATGGCAACCTGCCAGTTACCAAGAACCTTAGTGCCGAGCAGCAATAACCGCGATCTTCATGTTCCTGCTCCTCCTGATTGAGTTTGATGTATAATGTGGTTCAGTTTGCCTCAGAAACTTACTGAATGGCTGTCCGAACCAGGACAAGTTGCTGCATAATGCATGCAAGTATGTGAATGAACCTGCGATTTCAAACCGGAAAGCTATAGGCTAGGGTAATTTATCCAAAACATATGTTGACCGATGTCGTTAACGGTGGGTCGGGCGGTTAAAACCTTAGAGTTGCATTTTAACAAATTTGAAGGACAAAAGTATGTTATTGAAAATAGTAAAGACGAAACTAGAGATATTCTCAAATACCAAGAACGGGAAGACAATTTGCCAAATAAAATAATAGGGCCGGGTGCAAGGGGAAATGGCCAAATGGGTCCCAGCCAGGTAGCGCGCGGGTTATACTAAAAAGAAAAGAAAAGAAAAACCTATAATTTCCGCCCCCAAACGGATTTAATGGCCATTAGGCCATTTCCCTTTCTCAAAATCTTCACCCTCTCCCACCCCAAACCGCTCCTCCCTCCCACCGCTTCACCTGCGAAAGGACCTTTCTGCCCTCCCCTCGCCTTCCTCCGCCTCCTCGCCTCCTCCACCGCCTCTCCCCATCGTAAGCGACACCACCACCAGAAGCGGAAGCACCAGCCTCCTCCGCCGCCGGAGAAGGAGAAGTTCGACGCGCGGGAGAGTCCGAGGACGTCGGCGGTGGTGGAGAAGGCGAACCACGCGATGGCTCAGAAGATCGGGAAATCGTTGCGCCGGCCTGGCGCCCCGTCCATGGCTAGGGTTTACCCCGATATCAACGTCGTCCGCCCCAAGGAGTATTGGGACTACGAAGCCCTCACCGTCCAGTGGGGGTAATCCGCGTCTCTCCTTGTTTCGTTCCTTTATTGGATTTCGATTTTCGACATTAGGTTTGGGAAATTGAGTTTTTTTTTTAATTGAATTTTGTGATGCGGAAATGTTGTCTGAAGACTGGAGGCTTGTTGCATCTTGTGGTGGTTTTTTTTTTTTTGACAGGGAGCAGGATGACTACGAGGTGGTGAGGAAGGTTGGGAGAGGGAAGTACAGCGAGGTCTTCGAAGGCGTCCACTGCACGGATAGTGAGAAATGCGTCATCAAGATCTTGAAACCTGTCAAGAAGAAGAAGGTAACTACGTCTTTCGCATTGCCGTGGTCTCTTTTTCATGTAGTAACTTCAAGTGATGCTGATGTTGGCATCGATCAGAATCCCTGTTATGTTGTTTGTGCGTTTTTGTGTTTTCCTTTTTCTTCGGAGGACGTTAGTGTGCGTTGAGTGTTCGGAATCCTTTTGTTTCATTGAGCTGTATAGTTACATCTTCTAGCTTCACCTAATTTCTTGGAGCTCTTGCTTTCAATTATACCTGGCATGTCGTGTAGAAATCGAAGATTGGTTGCTCCTCACCTTTGTCGATGGAAGATACATGCTGAAATCTGATGTTCACTTCTGATGCTCATTGATCAGACAAGTTATGTATTTATTCATGGAATTGGGAACAATTTTATCTTGGCTCTCCATGCTCATTCTGGGCTCCCAGTTTGACTGGTTCTGTCCATTGTCCAATCTAGATCTGCTTTGCATTTCAATTTTCACTACTATCCTTCAGGTTTGATTCTGGATATGAACTTTTACTCTGATATAACAGCCTGTGGAATTGATCGTAGATTTGTTTACAGCCTTCCGTTATGCTTAATGTGCGCTCTACTTAATGCAGATTAAGAGGGAGATTAAGATACTGCAGAATCTATGTGGAGGGCCTAATATTGTGAAGTTGCTTGACATTGTTAGAGATCAGCAATCGAAGACCCCAAGTCTGATCTTCGAGTATGTGAATAATACCGATTTTAAAGTGCTTTACCCAACACTCTCAGACTTCGATATCAGATACTATATTTATGAACTTCTGAAGGTAAGCAGATTGTCCTTTTTTAGGGTTGAAATCGTTCTCTGGATGACTATTAGCGTATATAATGTTGATCTGTTTATTTAGAGAGATGGGAGGCAAAACCGGTTCCTGCGGCGCTGCTGTTGTATTTGTTTTAAATAAAGAAATGTTATTATAATAATATTTACGCAAGAAGAAGAATACGTGATCGCAGGGCCGCCAGCCTCATCAAAACACTGCATGTTGCATTGTCTCTTGATGTATCAAATTTTAGTTCATGTTCTACTTTGTAGATTGTAGAAGTTGGGATAGATTTTCAAACTCGTTTCATAAACTTGTCAATTTTCAGTGGTGATGCTTACGTGGAGTTTTTTCTTTCAATTAAGCGAGTTTCCTTTAGTCTTTTCCTTTGTAGCATCTGGAATTTCATCTGGATTGCTTTACTAGCCCACTTGCTCTGTAGTATCTTTTCTTTATTGGAATATGCTCATCTCAGCTTTGGTTTTCCAGGCTTTGGATTATTGCCATTCACAAGGCATCATGCATCGAGATGTAAAACCTCATAATGTAATGATTGACCATGAACAAAGGAAACTTCGTTTGATTGATTGGGGCCTTGCAGAATTTTATCATCCTGGAAAAGAATATAATGTTCGTGTAGCTTCAAGGTAAAGGTGTCTACTGATTAGATTTCACTGTTCCAGATTTTGCATTCCTTGTCTTTGGCGCATTTTTGCCGTTGTTTATCTGTTTTTGAAGTTATTTATTTGAATGCTTCGTACAAATACTGAAATACGTGGAGTTACTGGTTTAATAGTTGTTGCTGCAAGTAGCAAGAGATAAACTCGATCATATTTGTTATCCATTATTCCATGTTTGTGTTAACGCCTTTTGTTGTGCGTAGGGAGTGAGTTTCTTATTCCATTTGTCATTCGTCTTCGGCAGATACTTTAAAGGCCCTGAGCTTCTTGTGGATTTGCAAGACTACGACTATTCTTTGGACTTGTGGAGTCTTGGCTGTATGTTTGCTGGGATGGTTAGTAATTTATATCCCCTATATTCTCTCTACATCACTTTTGTCATTTTCATGGTCTGAATCTGCTAATGTATGTTACAGTTCCATCTCTCATTTGTCTTACCATCAATATAACAACTCTCGTGATGCTGCGCTGATACTTATCTGGCCTTGTTCTGGTGCAGATATTCCGTAAGGAGCCATTCTTCTATGGGCACGATAACTATGACCAACTGGTGAAAATAGCCAGGGTACGTGAAAAGATTAGGTGGAATTTTTTCAACAAATGCAGGGTGCAATTTGCATTCTCCGGCTGTATTTATCTCTGAGAGTATGATTGAACATCAAATGTGAAAGTCGTTTCCTGCCTTTATCTCTTGGCATCTTACTGATTGCATCATTGGTTTTGAAGAACTTCTGTTTGGCTAATTAACCTAATAGGCTATGATCAATTTAACCAGGTTCACAGTTTATTGTTGGGCGTCATTTCTAGATCTCTTTTGTTTCAATATTCTTACCAGAATCAATAAGAAGAATGAGCATGGAAAGTTTGTTTTCATGATAGGTACTGGGAACAGATGAATTAAATTTATATCTGAGCAAGTATCGCATTGAGTTGGATCCACATCTCGCCGCCCTAGTAGGAAGGTCTGTTTGTTTACCCATTGTTCTCAGATATATGGTTTCGATAACTTCACTTTTGACCTATGAGATTTCCTTTTTGAAACAGGCATAGCAGAAAACCATGGACAAAATTCATCAATGCCGATAATCAACATATAGCAGTTCCAGATGTATGAAATTGTTTGGAGTACTGGTCTTAACTGCATTCACAATCTAGTGTTATTCTGACATGTTTCTTCCTTTTCTCTTGAAGGCCGTCGACTTCCTAGACAAGTTGCTGCGTTATGATCACCATGAAAGACCAACAGCTAAAGAAGCTATGGTACAGATTAGTGCAGTAGTTGAAAAGCATCTCCGTACATTCATAGACATAATAGTCCTTAAGTCATTTTAGCATATTGGTAAAATATACAAAAGAAATATGTAGTTGGACTTACCGACTCCCCCTGCCATCTTAAGGCCATAGAAACTTGATCATCTTTGTGCTAGGTCTTTTTTCCCCTTTTTCTTTGCATCTGCTAGAACAAGCGCTTCATAGATGACTTTGTAACATGATCATCTTATGCTTTGCAGGCACATCCTTATTTCTATCCGATTAGAAATGCAGAAAGCAGCAGAGCTCGTACCTAACGATGCAGTTTCGGGATGTTTATGTCGCAAGGTATCCCGAAAATGAGCTAGGCTAAACCATTTTCCTGTAACTTGACTAAACCGAAGATTATCCGAGTGAGGTTGCGATGTAGAACAGTCTTGGTTGTTTTTCTTCCCTCCCCAACTATTGTCAATTTTTGCATTGCCTGGCTTAAGCTTCTGTCAACTTGTATCTTACATAGTTACTGTTCTTATTTATGTTCGTGGTTGCTGGAAATGAATAACCAATGTTGGTATTCCGGCTGGATTGAATATTCTTCTTCGTCGTTTTCTCGTCTCTTTTTTCTTAATGTCACAAGGTGGATCTACCTTATCCCTTTACTACTTGAACCAGGTATGAATAGGGGTGAGAAAAAATAAAGAACCACATAACCAAATCGAACCAAACTAAAAAAATTGATCCAGAACTATATCCAAAAAAAATTGGTTTAAGTTGATTCTTTTGTGCTCAACATATGGTTCTTGGATCTGGTTTGGATCTTTTTTTAAAGAACCATGGAAAACTTGATTAAACCATAATTTGTTGAGAGAAGGATAAAAAAATTCACTTATAACAAGGTCACAACTAATTTTTTTTTCTCACATGGTACAATATAAATAATTTATGAATGCTTGACATTCCAAAATAGCAAATTTAAATGTCAAATTTTAATTGATATTTTTCATCTAGACTTATTTACCGTCTCTTATTGTCTTTCTTTAAGTTTATAAGTATTTTTTTTAATTCCGGATATTCTGGTCTGAACCCAAACCAAATAAAAAAATTGATTTTGTTCTGGTTCATAACTAATGAACAAATAATTTGGTCCAGATTCTATATTTTTTCTTAAATATTTCTCGGTTCGATAAACTTGCAGAAGTTCCCACGAAAGAGCACCTCGGTGACGCCTTGAAGTGATGGCCAAGATCCATTTTTGGGGTTGCCCTTAGTCATGAGCCCAATGGATCTGCCGCCCCCTTGCGGTTGCATAAATCTAGAAAACAACATCAAGAGGTTATCATAGGTTGTCGAATTTGAGTTGTGAGAATTATGTTCGTATCTGAATTAGTCGGTTATTTAATTTGTTATTTCGTTAAGTGCATTGGTATTTCTTGGAGTGGGTTCTCTTCTATTGAGACAGCTTTATCATACTTGAGCGGGTTGGCTAGTGGTAGTATGTCTGGAAAGGTTTGGTATACGCTTTTTGGTAATATCACTTGGGGTATTTGGATTCATCAAAATCGGGTGATTTTTTACGATAAGCAATGCGACCGTCAGTTTCTTAAGCATTCTATCTACTACCACACTCATGAATGGCTCCTTTGGTCAGAAACTTTGAAAAACATTGGTAATTAAGAGGTTGAGCTATTTTGGGACTGTTTCAAGGTCCGATGGTATAGATTTTGGGTGGTTTGACTATTGTAAATAGCGAATTTGTTAACTATTAGTTTTGCCATTTGGTTGGCTGTGTTTCGCTGTTTTTTGCACAAGGGAAGCCAACATCGGTTGGGGGGAAGGTCGTTTCTGGTTTAGGTTGGGGTTTCTGTTGTATGTAGTTCTGGGTTCTTTGTTCTTTTCTGTTTGCTTTTCTTCTTATTAATACATAATTTTACCCACCAAAAAAAAAAGTATCCGACGAACAAAGAGATGACGAGATAAAGAGATAAGAAACGAAAAATAACAGTTTATGCATGGAGACATTGTGGTGATTAGGTGGGGAAGGTATGGAGAAACCGTCCTAGAAATCAACTTGTGTGCCAAATAAATCATCTAACGGCATGCGCGTGGATATATTGATTGTTTAATAACGATTGTGTTGCGTTTGAATATATAATGATTCTTTTATATTTGACGATATATTAGTTTTTAGCGTAACTGAGTGGTAGGAATCTTCAATACAAGTATGTTCTTAAAAAATATTTGCTTGGGCCATGCATCTGTTTGGAGGAGCAGTAACATCTAATTATGAAATTTGACCTCACCCGAATAGAGGAAGAGGGGAACCGGGAGGATCGACTTCCCAAACATTCTTCTTCGTTAGTATCTTTTTGTCAAAATCATTTGATGTATAAACATCTACTAAATCTTTACTTTATGTTCGATTTGGACCTAAAGGGCTGACGTTTACTCGCTGATCCATTTTTAATACATTTGCATTAACAGGTCTCAAAACTTTTAGTTAAAATAGACTAACTTTCATTTTTTTTTTCATCTATATGTTCGGCGGTAACATTCTCCATGTAATGCAATTTCAATTCTACAGAATTAATGCTATTCCTGACGTTAATTTTACATCCACATGTTGTTTTCAACCTATATTTCCAAATTAGCTCCAACAAAAAGCATTTTCAATTCAGATCATCCAATAAGTTGAATGCACCCTACTATGGGCCGACCTTTTCGGTATATGCCTTAAGATGATCTTATTAAAGAACCCACTCTCGATTTGACGCATGTCAACTCGGGTATGGATTGGGCACGGAATGCTCAGATTCTGAACCGTTCGGAATGAAGACACGCGGGGACTTTTTTGCAAACGCGCTAAAATACGGGGACCAAAATGAAAAAAGTCACGCACAAACGCAAGCCGGATACAAATGCCATTATCACGTAACTGTGCATGCCAGTATCACATAACTGCGCATGCCAGTATCACATAACTGCGCATGCCAGTGTGACCTTTTTGCAAAAATGCTAAAATATGGGGGACCAAAATGAAAAAAACCACGCGCGCCATTATCATCAACGGGGACTTGTCACTGTCACAAATACACATGCCATTATCACATAACTGCACTTGCCATTATCACATAACTGCGCTTGCCATTATCACATAACTGCGCTTACCATTATCACATAACTACGCTTGCCACTACGGTCCCCCTTCACTTCAAACCGTCCGGAATCGATTCCTTCACTCCGTGCTCAATCCACTCCCTGTCAACTCCCTTGTCACTATTTAATCTCATAAAATCCAGACACTTAATAAAGTCGAGCCAAACTGGTTAATCTGGTCCGACCTAAACAGCCGATAAGTGGACAGAATTGCATACTTTAATCAGCAACTTAACTACACAACTAAACCAAGGAATAAACGCGAGGCTTATTGATATTTTGTGGCCAGAAAGAGGGGACATATGACACAACAATCACGTGGATAAACAATTACGGATCTATTGATTTCCCAAAATACATAAAATATTTTTGAACTCAACGAGAACAAACCGCTCAAAAGTGTTGGGTTTGAATGAAAATTCAATGCAAGCTCAAAGTGGAAAGGCTCAAAGTGGAGGCCCAAAAGGGAAATGAAAAGTGCATTCTCACATTGGAAAGTGGCACTAATATTTCCTAGTTTATAAGGAGGAAATTCTTGTTGACTAGGAAATAAGTTGACCACCAGGAGGGAAAGCCAACTCGGACCGTAACGAGGATGGTGCGTAGCACGAGCAAGCGCTCGCGCTCGCGCACGCGCGTGTGCGTGTGCGCATGGCGCATTGGACGCAGGTCGCAATGGGCGCTTTGTGGCGCACTTGACACTTAAGTATTTTGCCCGGGTCCTGAGAGAGCTGCGCAGCTACCGGAGTGACGAGGAGCTACGAGCACCTTCAGGTTGGCCACCGAAGAGGCACGACGGGCAGGAATGTGCAGGAGACTTCCAGAAGGCCGAAGAGGTGCGAGATCCATCGCGAAAGGGCGCCAGCGCAGCCTGGGCGCGCCTGGAAGGATCCAGAAGCCACCGAAGGGCCACGAGCGCAGCCAGCCAGCCTGCTGGCCGAGCGGACACGTCCCTTCAGGTTGGCCACCGAAGAGGCACGACGGGCAGGAATGTGCAGGAGACTTCCAGAAGGCCGAAGAGGTGCGAGATCCATCGCGAAAGGGCGCCAGCGCAGCCTGGGCGCGCCTGGAAGGATCCAGAAGCCACCGAAGGGCCACGAGCGCAGCCAGCCAGCCTGCTGGCCGAGCGGACACGTCCCTTCGGGGTGGCTGCCTCCCTGCCTCCTCTAGCTTATAAATAGGCCTGCCCCTTGCCATAATCCATCATCCCAGCAGCAAGTGCATCCATAGCATTGTTGTCTTCTCCTCTTCCCCCGTTCTTCACTTACAAGAGTCCGAAAGTTCTGGGTATATAAGGTTCGCCCGAAAGTTTCGAGAAACGTGTGCAACGTTCTTGGAAACGCCCTAAACAGTCGTTGTGTCTTGGGGACGATTGCCGAAGCCCGTACCACACTGAAATATACGGGGCAATCTCGTCTTACGGAGAAAGTGTCCAACACTCGCCTCGACTGCCGTAGATCCTAATCAAGTACACCACTCCGACAAACAACAAAAAATTCTTGAAGTTTCAATCTCAAATGTGTCTAACTACCTAATGTCTTTCTATACGGTCTTTATGTAGCCAACTAATGAGTAAATAAGAAATAAACCCTAGGGGTCAAAACAAAAGGCCCAACCAAAATCCTAATACGTAAAAATTAACGAGTCCGTCGCACCTTGCGTGCGCTAAGTTCATTGCTTCGGTAACCTTCCGTGAATTCTTTGGCGGCCGCCAGCTCTAGCGCTTCGACGGCATTCTTTGGTGGTATACTATCATGAATTCATGATGTGTTTTGATACTTTGGTGTATACATTTTTTGATCGAAAGTCATCTCATTTCTAAATATGATTTAAATTAAATTTGACCGAATCTCGGTTTTAGTTATCCAATTACAGAAACAATCCCATAGACTTTCGCTTTGTATAAGTTTTTTTAGACGGAGAACTAATTAAACACAAAACATAATAACATTTTTCTAATGTTCAAACTCATATATTTGATTTAATTCTAATAATTTTTTGCTAGATTGTTGATTCATAATGGTGATTATAACATATTATAATCTAGAAATCATAAAATAATTGACGTTAAATTATTTAACGAATGAATCTGTTAAATCGTAAATACACTTACTTGTTGTAGTGCAGTATCCACAGGATCGTAATGGATTCTCGTCACTGGTCAGTTCTTACTCACGGTATATTGGAGTCGAGAACAATTTCCACGACTTTATCTACCTCGAAGTCGAAACGAGAACTCAGGGATCAAATCAGTAATTTTTCTTCCCTGTTATGTGTGTGGTTGTTCTCACCTTTTTTCTCTCTCTTTTAAAGAGGAAATGGCCTTTGCACTTGTCATCACCAAAAGGTGATTAGCTTCATCCATGTGGCAAGGCTACCATAGGTAGCATGTCCATGTACGAAATTATATGGCAACAATTTGCCACACAAATAAGGAGGAGGTGGATAATCATATGGGCTTGGCCCATGAACAATTATGGGTGTAAAAAATCTAACAATCTCCCACTCACACATAATTGATCATAATCAATATTCTCTTATATCGTGTTTGGCAGATATTTTGTGCGACCAGCATACATCGAGTGCACGTAGCTAAACTCAAGAGCACATAACAGCCACTTGAATGATAGCATCTCGATATCTCCATTACGTAAAGTATGCCTTACCATAGGTCTCATCTCACATTCCTTGTTTCCGCGTGTGATTTCTGAAATAATCTATTCTTGTTCACTATTGTGTTGCTCTCAATACAATAGTGCACCAGTGAACCACAAAGCTTCTCGAATGTGATCGATAGAGAACCTTCTCCCTTAACAATATTTTTCCATCATGATCCAGCCTGCTTTTTTAGTCAGCCTTGTCAGGTCGAATCAAACCATAACCCTTTAAAGACTTTTCAAGCTAGCAGCACTGAATCGTATTTCTAAAATATATTTAGGATCTTAAGAGTAGAGTTCCAGAAACTATAGTTTTCGGAGTTGGTCTCACACCAGGGAAACTGAAATCACTTAATAATAAATTAATTTCTCATCCATTGGTCGTAAAGCACACATGACACAATTCATGTGCTATGGTATTCTTTCCTGTTAAAAGAGCACATGTCTCTCGCAAATAATGCCATACTAGAGCATCAGTCTCGATATTTTCAAACAACAGCTTTAGTCTACACAAAGACTGCTCTAGGCTATCAAGACAGAATTATGGTAAGTTCCACTTACTTCTTACCATTGGATTTCAAATAATCCTATAAGTTTCAAAAAACTTATTTAATGTAGCAATTATTGCTTACACATAATCTTGCGCTTTAACAAAACTGCTCTTGTAGTTAAGCAAGACGGCATTCATATTTTAGAACAGGCACTCGATATTTAACAATGTTCCAAAAATTGCCTCATCTCAATCAAGAATCAACTCATGACTCTCACGGAGGTAAACACCCGTGTGAGTGGGCTACTTCTCTGTCCGACATGCATTAGTAAATGTTACCTTAAATAATATTCACACAATACGTATTGCTGAAAACAACATTATATTGAACAACAAATTCTTTACAATATGAGCAAAAAGTACTAACACCTTTGCAAACCTAGGGACCTGACATGTTTCTCAAACACATCTCTAACAACACCCTTGGTCATTGGGTTTGCGACCATATCTTGTGTAGATATGTGTTTTATGCTCACCTCCTTATACGCAACCATATCCCTAACAAAGTGATATTTGATGTCGATATACTTTGCTCTGCTATGATACCTAGGATCTTTAGCAAAAGCTATCGACGCTTGATTATCGCAAAATAAGCTCACTGGTTCTTTTGAGTCGGTTAGGAATAAATGGCTCAAGAATCTCTTCAACCATACTGCCTCTTGCATAGCAGCTGCAGAAGCTACATATTCAGCTTCCATAGTTGACAGGGAGACACACGTCTGTTTCTTACTACTCTATAAAATAGCACCCCCACCAAGCAAGAAGACATATCCTGATGTAGATTTTTTCTCGTCCACATCACCACCCCAATCAGCATCGGTGTAACCTCTCAATGTCAGGTCTTGACCTTGATAACATAGTGAGTATTCTGCAGCCGTATTCAAGTATTTCATAATTTCCTTGACTGCATTCCAATGTGTATTACCTCGATTAGACTGGTATCTGCTCGCTATCCCAACAGCATAGCAAATATCTGGTCTTATACACAATATTGCATACATGAGACAACCAACCGCATTGGCATAAGAGATTTTCATCATATCCCTCTCCTGCTGAGTTGTTTTAGGACACATGTCTTTATTGAGATGGTGACATTTAACAATTGGGACATACTTGGGATTACTATCATTACAATTGAATCGTTCTACTACCTTGCGGATATAGGTCTCTTGTGAAAGAGACAATAGCCTCTTCAAATGATTCCTCGTGATCTTAACCCCAAGTATGTAATCAGCTTCTCCCATATCTTTCATTTCAAAGTTGGACGAGAACCAAGCTTTGAGCTCGATTAGATATCCCATGTCATTTCCAGCTATTAGAATGTCATCAACATATAACGTAATTATGACAAATTTCTTACCTGAGTGCTTAATATAGATACAATGATCCTCGTCTATCATTTTAAAGTCATACGACATAATCGTATCATGAAAACGAATATACCATTGTCTAGAAGACTGCTTAAGGCCATAAATTGATCTTTTCAATTTGTAAACCATATGTTTGCTGCCTTTTTGGATGTAGCCCTCTGGCTGGACCATATAGATCTCTTCATCCAATTCTCCATTGAGAAAAGCAGTTTTAACATCCATTTGATGCAGCTCAAGGTTCAAATTTGTCACTATAGCCAGAATAATTCTAATGGACGTGAATCTAACAACAGGAGCAAAAGTCTCCTCATAGTCAACTCCTTCCTATTGTCTAAATCCTTGGGCAACTAAGCGAGCTTTGTATCTTTTGATACTTCCGTCTGCTTTACGCTTAATTTTGAAAATCCACTTATTCCCAATTGCCCTACGTCCTTTAGGTAATCAACCAGTTCCTAAATCTGATTTTTCATCATGGAGGCCATCTCTTCCTCCATTGCTTTACCCCATTCATTCTTTTCGAGAGATGATAGAGCGTCAGAAATATTCTTAGGTTCATCTTCATCTTGTAGGATTGCTAAAAGAATCTCACTTGGACCATTATGTCTTCTTAATGATACCAAGAAAGCATTTGCAGTACCTTCAATCTCAAATCGTCGGCATGGAATGCTAGTTCTTTTAGTTCTATGAATTTTCCAATTTTGATAAACATCTCTCATGTATTCATCATAACCTGGAATCGTACTCCCACTGAAGCAAAAATCCATACTCCCACTGGAGTTCAGAATTGTACTCCCACTAAGATGTTGATCATTTGGATCATGAACTTTCGGATCAATTGGAGATAGAAAATTTTGATTTTCCTCCTCCACAATTCTCCCACTCTGATGGAGTGATCCAGATGATTCTGGCTCATTAACTTCATATAAGGCAAGATCATGACTCACCTCTCCCAATTCTGGAAAATCTTTTTCAAAGAACGTGACATCTCGTGATTCAAATTTTGTCACTTGTCTATTTTCTAGTTCGCCCACGAACACGTATCCTTTTGATACTTCAGAGTATCTTATAAAAATACTCTTTCTACCTCTCGGTCCTAATTTACTATATATACTCGAGGTAGAATGGACGTAAGATGCACATCCCCCACGGTCTTAAGTAGCTCATATCAGGTGTCCGACCTGTCCACATTTCGTAAGGGGTGGTAGTGGAAGACTTAGAAGGAACACAATTTAGAACATATGTAGCGATAAGGAGCGCATCTCCATAAAAGGATATAGGCAAATTTGCCTCCGCCATCATAGACCTAACCATGTCAAGAAGGGTTCTATTCCTTCTTTCTGCTATCCCATTTTGTTGAGGTGTATAAGGAATGGACAACTGATGTTCAATTCCTTTTTCTTGACACAGAGCTTTAAATTCATCGAAAAGATACTCGCGACCACGATCAGTTCGTAAGGCCTTAATCTTTCGATCTAGTTGGTTCTCAGCATGATTCATAAATATCTTGAAACAACTTATTTCTTCTGATTTGTGAGAAATCTAATAGATTTGACCTTATCTACTATAGTCATCTATAAAAGTGATGAAAAAATATGCTCCATGTCTAGCCTCACATTCATTGGACCGCAGATGTCGGAATGGACTAATTACAATAGATCATTGGCTCTAGTTCCCTTTCCAAATAGTTTTCTTGTCAATTTTCCTTCTAGACAGCATTCGCAAATAGGTAAGGCCTTAATCTTTCGATCTAGTTGATTCTCAGCATGATTCATAAATATCTTGAAACAACTTATTTCTTCTTATTTGTGAGAAATCTAATAGATTTGACCTTATCTACTATAGTCATCTATAAAAGTGATGAAAAAATATGCTCCATGTCTAGCCTCACATTCATTGGACCGCAGATGTCGGAATGGACTAATTACAATAGATCATTGGCTCTAGTTCCCTTTCCAAATAGTTTTCTTGTCAATTTTCCTTCTAGACAGCATTCGCAAATAGGTAATATAGCTTTTTCTAAATTACCCAACAGTCCTGCCTTAGCTAGACGATTCAAGCGATCTTGACCAATATGGCTCAGTCTAGAATGTCATAGCACAACATCATCTTGAGACATTTGCGAAGCAGTGACAAAGGAAAAACTTGAATCAGGTAAATCACAAAGATCAACATTCATGATTAAAAAACTATCTGATTTATAACCAGAACCATAGAAAACTTGTTCCAAAAATAACTGAACAGAATTATTCTCAAACAACCAATGAAAACCAAGAGACATCAAAACTGAAACAGAAATTAAATTCCGGCTAATTTCTGGAGCATATAACACATCATGTAGAAGTAGGGTGCGTCCTTCACGCAGGCTCTATCTATGTTGGCAATAATGCACGCGTAAATGTCAGCGGGATAGGTACATGCGACTAATTACAATAGATCATTGGCTCTAGTTCCCTTTCCAAATAGTTTTCTTGTCAATTTTCCTTCTAGACAGCATTCGCAAATAGGTAATATAGCTTTTTCTAAATTACCCAACAGTCCTGCCTTAGCTAGACGATTCAAGCGATCTTGACCAATATGGCTCAGTCTAGAATGCCATAGCACAACATCATCTTGAGACGTTTGCGAAGCAGTGACAAAGGAAAAACTTGAATCAGGTAAATCACAAAGATCAACATTCATGATTAAAAAACTATCTGATTTATAACCAGAACCATAGAAAACTTGTTCCAAAAATAACTGAACAGAATTATTCTCAAACAACCAATGAAAACCAAGAGACATCAAAACTGAAACAGAAATTAAATTCCGGCTAATTTCTGGAGCATATAACACATCATGTAGAAGTAGGGTGCGTCCTTCACGCAGGCTCAATCTGCATGTACCTATCCCGCTGACATTTACGCATGCGTTATTGCCAACATAGATAGATTTTACTCCAACCGGTAGTCGTCAAAATTCAACAAAAGTACCACGGTCCTTTGTCACATGGTATGTCGCTCCTGAATCAATCACCCACATAGGATGACTTTCAGTTAAAAGAATTGTACTTGATACATATAATTTACTCGCATATGAGTGAATAAAATGTACCTTCTTTTTCTCTTTGCAATCTTTTGCAAAGTGACCCTTCTATTGACAATTGAAACATTTTACTTTTAAAATGTTGTACTTTCGTTGTTTCTTCTTTCCAGAACTATTCACATTAGTTCCAGAAGTTTCAACTTTATTTTTCTTGTTTCCCCAGCTGTTCTTACCTTTGCCCTTTTGGCCCATCTTCCTCTTGCTTCCTCTAAAGTTAGACCCAGTCACGTGTGCTTCTGGGTGGACTCTGATTGCTAGGAGGCGATCCTCTTCTAGCTCGAGGTGACAGACCATGTCATCAAATATCGTAACATTATGAGCATGGGTAAGAGTCATTTTCATGTGTTCCCAATTTGTTGGCAGGGAACGAATGACAGCTTGGATTTGCTGCTCATTACTAACCACGTGGCTAGCCTCAGCTAGCTCATTGATCATATTTGACATCTGCCTGAGATGTATTTTCATCGAATGATCAGGACGCTTTTTGTAGGTATCAAACCTTATAGTCAAAGCTCGCAGCTTTGAAACAGAAAGCTTCCTGAATCTTTCTTTAAGTGCATCCCATAGATCTTTGACATTTTCAAACATACGAAATTGCCTTGTGATGCCATCCATTATGGCAGTCAGTAAGATGAGTCGAGCAGTAGAATTCTTCTTTTTCCAAACTATGTAGGCGTCTTTATCACGCCTGTGCTGGGGGGTGTTGCCAGTTTCAGGTTCGACCATAATTTTACTTATGATCTCAAGCACTTCTTGCTCTTCTAGCACATACCGGATCTTCATATTCTAGTTATCATAATTATCACCGTTAAGCTTCAAATCCTTATTGAGTTCGGCGATAATTGATTTTGAAGCACTCGACATAACTATAGGGAATCATAAAAAAATGTGTAAGGAGTATGTTTTCAGCAATACATTATAATTTACTATACGTTCATAACTTTAAGCGATATAAAGTTCTTGATTAACCTCGAATTCGAAGTAGGTCATGGGTATGTTTTCCCTCACCCTTCGAGAATTAATTTCGAACTTTAAACGTTCAAACTTCTTTAATAGTAAATTCAAGTGGATATATCTCATGGTAATAATAAGCAATTAAATAAATAAACTATTTAATTGCAGAAACACACATGTATCTTTATTACAACCATGAAAATACATGAAGTTTTATACTCATATGTACAAAAAACTTCTAACAAGATTTAAACCCATACAAAAGATCTACGCATTATTAAAGACAATATCTCTATATATGACACGGGCTGGCACAGAGTTCATGATTGTCCACTTGCTAGGATAATGAAATTCATGAACATATTCATGAGCACAGAAGCGACGTACTTTACGCCCACTTCGCAACCTCATTGACTTATTTTGAGGAATTTTCTCTAAAATTTCCTTCCCACCTAGATATGTAACCAGACGTTCTACAACTTTTCTGTGAGTAGTCCCAGTTACTGGAGATATGAAAGTGTCAACATCTTCCGTAATCTTCAGCGTAGCTAGAAGATCCATGAACATCAATACCCAGTTATACCCACTGTTATAACCTCCAGCCAAGATACATTCTTGTATCTCATTGTGAACTGAGGCAATATGCTCGGTAAGCACTTGTTCATTATCTCTATGCACCCACCGAGAGATACGACGCTTTAATATCTTTCGGCGCATGTCTTGTGCCTCTACAACATGCTCAGGTTCAACACACTTTCTTGGACAACATTTCATCCTTATTGATAACCTGCATCATAATGCATGTTATTTGGGTCAGCTCACAAGTAGTCCCAATTGATTAAAATCACAATTTTAATCATATCAATGATAAAGAACACAAAGAATATTCATGATATAGTCTTTTATTGCGTGATCCTTGTAGGTTATATTATTTTCCATATTTTTAGTGTCTTAATTATAAAAATATTAGAATAAATATAGTTTAGAACTCATACTAAAATATATTTTTGATTTTTTTTAAATTATCATAATAATTTTAAAATCAAATTTTTATCCAAAAAATTATATTTTATTTGAATAAAACTTATTTTATTCAACCAAGCCTAAAGATAGACTCATTTCAACCAAAATAATCAAATGGGTTGTATGAAAATTTATTGGCTCACAAGCTCATACCCGCATTGACTTTAAAGTAAAAAATGCGGGTCGGGCCCCTAAAAAAATGGCCCATGAAGAAACGGACCGCGTTGACCCACGGTCAAATCCACTTCCCTTTTTTTTGTGACTACGAAATTATGGTTTTGCCCTTTTCGAGTATATATACTCCGGCAAAAAATCCGTAAAATTACAAAATTGCCCTCGCCATAATATCCTTCTTCTCCCTCTTCGTCTTCTTCGTCGAACGGAAGAAGGAGAAAACACGGCCGAGGCAAAAAAATATTCCGGCCACAACCACGGTGCGAGGACGGCGAACCAACGGCTGAGACCAGTCGCAATCGACTCGCTGTGGTCTCTCGTGCGCGTCAATAGCAACCTCGCGAGCCGTCGTGCCTCCGTTCACCATCGCCGTCGTCTTCTCCCATCCGCGTATCTCCGGCGTCATCGGCTTCATCCTCTCGATTCCGGCAACGTCGACGCAAAAAAATGGTATAAGGATGTCGGGGACTCAACGGGGAATCGAGAAAACTCGATTTTCGGCCTCCAAAACGTCGTATATTTGTTGAATTGAGTTGGATGTCGATTTGGGGAAAAAAGACGAAATTAGGGTTCTTCCCGATTAGAGGATTGTGTACAAATTTCAATTTAGTCCCTCAAAGTTTAACGCGTGTACAAGTAAGGACAAGGCCTTTTGAAACGCGTTTAGAGTGGAACAAATTCACTTTATTCCCGAAGAGTTTCTCACGTTTGTGAAGTAAGGACGAAATTCTTATTCACCTTCTGCGTTAATTTCAGATTAGTACCTGAGATTTTCACCCGTGTGCAAATAAGGACGAAGTCCTTTTATGTGCGTTTTGAACCATAACTTCAATTCAATTCCTTGGGATTTACCAATTATACAAGTAAGGACAACAGAAAGCATTCTCAAGAACACTTTCATGAAATCCAATTTTTTGAACAAAAATTACACATAATTTTTGTTTTCAAAAAATTAATTAGCATCCAGAACAAGAACTAATCAAGCTCTGATACCAATGTTGATTCCTAATGGTGATTATAACATATTATAATCTAGAAATCATAAAATAATTGACGTTAAATTATTTAACGAACGAATCCGTTAAATCGTAAATACACTTACTTGTTGTAGTGCAGTATCCACAGGATCGTAACGGATTCTCGTCACTGGTCGGTTCTTACTCACGGTATATTGGAGTCGAGAACAATTTCTACGACTTTATCTACCACACAAATAAGGAGGAGGTGGACAATCATATGGGCTTGGCCCATGAACAAATATGGGTATAAAAAACCCAACATAGATGATTTACATGATGGTGCTACGTGGCAGGTTACGTGTAGGAACCAAGAGATAATGCCATGGACATTTGGCAAAAAAATCCCTATATTTGGGACCGGTAAGGAAGGGAGGGACCACTCACTCACACCTTGCTAGCACCTGTCAACTCGTCGTGTCTTAGTCATGTTGGAGAGCCACAACATAGTCGCTTCATCATAGAAAAAAAAAATTTAATAAAAAATTGAACGCTATCAAATTTTATTTAAAAAATAATAATTTCTCGAAGTATATTATATATTCGTGAAAATTAAAACGAAGAATTTTTCAATTGAATTCAAGTACCAACTCTCATGGGTCACCGGGGTGGATTGATCTGGACGGAGTTACCAGAATTCTCTTCTTTTTTTTGGGATCAAATTGAACGTCCTTCGCATCTATCGACTTCAATGTTGTCTATCCTCAACAGGTACACGAGGAATTGGCATATGTGGGTAGTCGACGTTTTCTGACTCGATTGAATTATTGGAGCTTTATTGCCAATTTCATGTTGTTTGTGTTATTTTCTTGAATTTCATTAATTTAAAGAATTTAGCTCTCGTGTCCTCTAAATTTGCGGAAATATTTTTTTGTCTGCGGAAAAAACAAAACTGTCACGATCTATGTCTGGGGTCATGTCAGTCGTAGTATGCATTAAATAATAATATTTGAATTATTTATTTTTGAATAAATTTTAAACAAAACAAATGAAATTCGTAAGATCCCCTGCAAAATTTCGATCACAAAATTATGATTATTAAATTTCTCAAATTATAATTGCATAATGACCATGATAGAATTCTTCCGAGAATTAAGCCAATCGTAGGACCAAAATTTTAAGGAAAAAGTCCATTTTTATTTTACTTTAGTACCATTTGGTAAAGAATCCATTAATCGAGTCAAACCGCAGACAATTAACATCACTTAGGTTCTGAGAGAGAGAGGGGGGAGGAGGAGAGAGGTAGGCCACCTCAACAAAATTTGCTAATGTGGCTCGTCCACGTGACCGGGCAGGGTCCGGGCACCTAAGTGATGTTAATTGACTGCGGTTTGATTCGATTAATAGATTCTTTACTATATGGTACTAAAATGATTTTTTATAATAGTACAGAGTACTAAAATAAACTTTTTCCAAACTTTAATATGGCCCAACACGATCCTTATTTCTCAACCGCCAAATGCAATCCCCAGACACTCATCTTCATCACAAAGACACGTGGGATTATTTTCGTTAAAAGGCTCCAAACAGTAGAGGCCCACGCTTACAACAACTAGTTTTTTTTTTAGGGGTACAACAACTAGTTTAACAACACAAAATTATCGAATTAAAGAAACTCCAGGTTTCAAACATTACAATATAATGATTTGAAAAAAATTAACTTTGATGGATCCATTATATATTAATTTATTCCATAAAATAATCTCGTTGTTGTTAATTTTTTCGAAAAGTAAATTTATAGACAAAATACGCAGTAACAAATTTAAAAAATCACTATTGTTCTAGTTTAAATAAGTCTTGATTCGAGTCTTTGGGAGGGCGATAATGTTAAATAGTTATTGAAAGAATTTATTATCTTTCAAATATTCTACTCAACTCAAATCTGGATAAATCAAATCAGTAAATCCGAACATAAAAAAAATCTATCTTTCTGTTCATTTTTTTATAAATATGACGAATCTGATCCTCCTAATTTATCTGGCGATGTTGTCATATTATAAAGGAAATGTATATATCCGGGACCCGAACCCCATTCTTCCCATGGTCGACGATCACCCATACAAGTTGTTGTCGTCTTTCGTCTCTGTCCAACAAGGGACAACCTATGCCCTGTTTGTCTCTGTACTTGATCCCCATCTTCTTCTTTTTCCTTTTTCCGAAGAAACTTGGTTGGCATTTGGGTATGGGGTATCTCATACATCCACCTTATAAATTAAATCTTACCAGAAAAAAATAGAAATGAAAGTGTCATTTTTTAATCGAATATGACAGTGTTCAGTGCTCAATTTTAAATGTCAAGATAAAAAAATTTTCTCAAATGACGAGTTGACGAGTAACAGTATGCACTATGTACGCTCCCATCCTTTTTTAATGAGTGTGGTCCGGATGGTCCACTATAGTGTGGTCTGGATGGTCCACAACAAGATTTGGGTCGTCTATCGGCTTAAAAAAAATGTGTCAAAGATTTAATAGCTAGAAATTCATGTATGTAATTCAATAGTATCTTGGACTTATATTTATAGGAGAAAACGTGTGAGAACGTCGAAGAGAACGTCGAAGAGAACTTCAGAACAAGTCCGAAGTTGTCGTCCCAATAGCGATTCGGACGAAAGGGAAAGAGCGAACAAATATGTGGGCGATAAGAGAAAAACAGATTAAAGTAGGTAGGAGAGAAAATAATGGGTAGAATAGCAAGAAATTTATTAAGAAAGTTGGGAAGATGAGAAAGGGATAGCCGATGCAAGTAGCATGGTCGTATGTTTGTAAATTGTGTATATGATTCCATGGGCTGTTGTGTGGTCCCCCATGCCTATGCCCAAACTCTCCTTATATAGAGAGAGGCTCATAACCTAGTCCCGGCATAAAATAAAATAAAACCTGACCTAATACAAGAAATCTTGGACTAATATAGAGAAATCTAACATAGGAAAATCTAATACACGAAAGCCTAATATAGGAAAACGTGATACATAAAACCTAACCAATCTCTGGCCTCTAGAGTACGTGTTCGCTCAGGCCTCTTCAAGCTGAACAACTCCTCTTAGCCCGGATAAGCCACGAAAATTGTCATCCGCTCTGGTACCCAAACTGCCGAGACTTCTAACCCGATTTTGACACTTTTACAAGCAAATTTGGAGATGACATTGATACATAATTGTAGATCTATGTCTTATCTTTCTGTAACTTTTGGAATCGCACCAATCCAATACTCCAGTAGAAAGTAACAGATGTTTTACCGAGACAAGGTCAGCACAAAATCACGAATTAATTTTTCACTCCAACAATGCACCCCACACGTCAATATTTTGACGCTAGGAAAAGCGATGACGTGTATCCATCCTTAAACATGCAGAAAATTAACTCCACTTCACATACAACCGGCTAAGTCAACACCGCAGTGTATAGAAAATTTATCATCAAACTGCTCGAGATATAGTCGTTGTTGGTGCATGAATTATCACCTTATTCAACCATAGGATCCACAATCATCGAAGCCAATTGGTCAAGTAGATGCTTGTCCATATATATCTTTATAACTCCATCTTCATTCGTCTTAAACAAGTTCCGACCATATTGCCTTAGTGACTCCATCCCTCTTGGATCTTCGAACAAGCTTGTTGAAATCTCAACAGTTGCTCTTTCATACAATGATCATACAACACCAATTTAGACGATGGGCTCCCAGCATTGGAAATTCCTTGCTTAGTCATCTTTGTATGTCATCTAAACTCGGTGAATGCCCTTCTTTCATCTCGAACGACGATAAGGTCCCACAGTAATAGTTTTTCATCTTTAGATACCGGTTTATCCACGACATTCTCGAGATGACCTATCTTAGGCTTTCCTAACTGAGTAGGAACAATTTGTCCTTCATTGAAATGACCATATAACTGTTGTTGAAAGTCTCTAAGCTTTTATTTTTATTCTAGAATTTTGCACTCCAACGTTCTTCTTTGAGTCTTGGTAAGAGTAAATCATCGACATTTCACATACTTGCCCCTGAGGCTGGCGTAAGCATTCTTCGCACCTCCTTCTGGTGACTTTGATAGCATTGCAACGCAGTACTCTTCATGCCCTTAGGGTGAGATAAAATTTCTATTGATATTTCGATGGCAGTCTTGCATCCTAGTGTCCCTTTGTTGAGTTGGGACAGAATTGGGTAAGCGAAGGAGGCTCACTCCGCATGGAATAAGTTGAAACTCAGTCATCTGCGGCAGTTTGCTCGACAGAGGCCCTAAAATGCCCTTAGTTGGTGAAGGCACTATGATCTCCTTAGCCAGCGGAGACCCTAAGATGCCTTTTGTATTTGGTAAGACATTTAAGATTTTCTCGACTGCCGATGTAAACCTAGAAATTGTTAACATATCTTATTTTTTACTCATCTATTGGTGCTTGGAGTTCGACAAATTCTTCATCCCAACTTTTCCTACAATGAGCGCCACGAGCTTCGAGTTCAACAAGGCGTCTCTCAAAATTAACTTTTCTCTCATCAAGGCATCTCTCATAATTAGCTTTTGTCCTTGCGATAAATTCTTCATAGCTGATCATGGTTGTACAAGATAAATTAAAAATTTTGGAACCAACTTACAAAATGGTCAGTCTTTGCTATTTTAGTTGAACTTTCTCGTCCCAGATACGATTAAGGGGATCTTGGTTTCCACAAAAGTTGAAAAATATATCTTCCACTTTTCTTCTAATGAGTATCTTCAGATTCGGCTTAGAAAAAGAATAAGAATCACCTCCAAAGTCGTCTAGAATTTGCAATCAACTTACAGAGTGATCAGTCTTTAGTATTTTGGTCGTAACTTTCTGATCTGAACTCTGATTGCGGCATTCTTAGTTTTCACAGTAAGAAGAAAGACCGAGATTCAACTTTGTGTGAAACAGATTACTTCAAATTTGGCCTAAAAATGGACCAAAATTTTCTTTGAAGTCATGTACATATGCTGGATCTCCTATTTAAGCCCAACTATTGACCGAATTTGGTGGCCTTGCTAATGCTCTATTATGGGAAGATCCCTGGGTGGCGAACTTTCAGCTAATGACCTTTATTCCTCGGTTGTACAGCATGTCCTCTAATAAAGCGTATGTGGTGAAGGGCTGCAGTGAGAGAAGTCCTTGTGGGTGGCGCTGGTGTTTATCGTGGCGAAGGGAGCTTCTTGTTTGGGAGAAGGACGCGGAGGCCCAATTACTGGACATTGTTAAAAGTTTTTTCTTGAATGGATAATGTAGTTGAAAAGCTTATTTATTCTCTTGATTTTGCACACGAGTTCTCGGTGAAGAGCTTATACCAGTCGATGTTTGATGGATTTTCTATCACTTTGCATGGGATCCTCAGAAAAGGGCTGGTTAACTTAATCAGCTTCAAGGTAAGTCATTTCTTGTTGTCGGTGCTGCAAGGGAAAGTGAAGACTGAATACCATCTTATGCGTATTTGTTCCTTGTTACAAGCAGAGTGTGGGTGTGTGATATGCCAGTCAGAAATTGAGACTGCTCAACACTTGCTGTTGCGTTGTGATTTTGTAAGAGGTCTGGAACTACTTTCTCAGGTTTATAGGGATGGTGGGGTTGTTAGGGGATTTTTTCGACTGCATGTTAGATGGTTGGATGAGCTATGTATGTGATCTGAACTTGAGAAAAGTTGGGTACATTATTTTTGCAGCAACTTGTTGGAATCTCTAGCTGTTGAGAAATAGGGTTGTCTTCAACAATCTAGAGTTGCATTTTGACTAGCTCTTATGGTGAAACTTCACTACTATGACTTGTTGTTGCGAATTCAGCATGGGTCTGATGTCTGATGCTCTACTCTATCTTTACGTGCAATGGGGGATTTAGGCTTGTGGGGTGATGATCGGGCAATTTTATCTTAGGGGAGGGGCATTATTTTGTATGGTCAGGTTAGGACATATGTAACCGGCCTAGAGGTGTATGTAAATTCTGAGAGTTATGCAATAAAATTTAGGAAAAATTATGCTCAGATCCCTGTAGTTTGGCGTCCCTCCCTCTGGGGTCCCTGTATTTCTGAAATCGTTCCTAACGTCCCCGAAGTTTAGTTTTAGAGACTCGCGGGTCCCTGACGGCTCTTTTTCCCTAAAATTTATTTATTGCTTCAAAAAATGAGCATAATTTTTTTAGGCACACAAACCACTCTTATCAGGTGCCCTCCTTGAGTCCTACAAAGCATGTCAAAAATATATTGTGAGAAAAAACTTGTAATAAAGTTGAAACGTACTCGAGAACGGATCCAGAGTGGTCATCCAAAAAGTAATTTGAATGAAAGGGGAGGAGAGAACAAAATTATGGGCGAGAAGAGCATAAACAAATACAGTAAGTAGTAGAGAAAAGAATGAGCGGAAGAGCGAGAAGTTAAGTGAGAAAGTGGGGGAGATGGGAAGGGGATAACCGATACGTGTAGAATGGTCGCAGGTTTGTAAATTGTGTATATGCTTTCAAGTGGTCCCCCATGCCTATGCCTAAGCTCTCCTTATATAGAGAGAGACTCCTAACCTAGTCCTGGCATATTATAGGAAAATTCGACCTAATACAAGAAAACATGACTAATACATGAAAACCTAATACATGATAACCTTACCCAACCCTGGCCTCTAGAGTCTATGTTCGCTCGGGCCTCTTCAAGCTCATCGCCTCCTCTTTTCCCGGATAAGCCACGAAAAACTATCATCAGCGTTGGTACCCAAACTGCCAAGACTTGTAACCCGATTTTGACGCTCTTCCAGGCCGAATTTGGAGATGACACAGAAATACATAATATTAGATCTACCTCTTATATTTCTGTAACTTTTGTAATCACATCAATCCGACTCTCCAGTAGAAAGTTACAGTTGTTTTACCACCTTTAACACTTATGTTAATCTTCTTCTCATTCATTTCCTCTCTATTCTTTCTCCATCCTCCCCTCTCTCTCCTTCCTCAATGTTTCCTTCTGAGACTCCTCCTCTTTCTTTTTTCCTTCTTCCTCCTCTTCGTTCTTCTTCTCCTCTATACTTTTCGAGCTTGTAAACTAAGAGAGGAAAACTAAATGAAGGAGGTGCAACTTTCATGTACGAGAGGTAAACTAAATGAAGGATCTGCAACTTCATCTCTTCCTTTTTTTCCTTTTTTCCCCTTCCTTCTTATTCTCCTCTGTGTTTTTTCATCCTCCTCTTCTTCTTTTTTCCTCTGTCTCTTCTTCCTTTGATCAGTACAAATATTTTTTTATACATACAAAATGATAATTGTATGTCTTATCAATTGATAAATGTATGACTGGTCAAATATTAATGGTATGCTTGAGTAAGTGATAATAGTATACATGGTCAAGTGTTAATGGTACGTCTGGTCAAGTGATAATGGTAAGTCTGGTTAAATGATAACGACTTACTCCAATATGTGATAACAGTTTAATCAAATACGTGATAATGTTACTAGCTTTCATTCTTAAAAAACCTCAAGGATAAATACATTATTTGCTAATGATTTACCTCAATAAGTGATAATGGTTTATAATAGAAATCAAGTATTTTGCATGACATAAGTGGTTTTTCCTGTAGAAAGCGAGTTTTATGTGTGATTTTCTTTTTCCACAACTGTCTATTTTCTATTTTGTATCTGGGTATATTTAAATGAGAAAATTTCATTAAAGTATTATGTTGTTTCACGTTTTTTTATTTTAGTATCATATGATTTGACTTTTTCTTTTTAGGTGTCAGAGGTTCCAAAAAGTGACATTTTGGTGACAAATTTTTAACCAGGGTTAATTTTTCCAACCAAGCTATACACATCAGCGCCGCATCATTGTCACATCGTATTTTCATATCCTAAATGACGATGACGTGGCAAAATTACAAAATCTCAAAGGTCAAAATTATAAAATCGCCACATCGCCAAATTTTTTGTAATTTTGGTTGGGAGTTTCTAATTAAGGTTAGAAAAATAAATGGATTGAGATTTTGTAATTTTGCCACGTCATCACCACTTAGGATATAAAAATACAAAATGGCGATGACGTGGCATTGATGTGCATGGCCTAGTTGGAAAAATTAACCCTGGTTAAAAATTTATCACCAAAAATATCACGTTTCGAAACCTCTGTCACTTAAAAAGAAAAAGTCAAACCACAGGGTACTAAGGTAAAGAAGTATGAAACTAGAGGGTAGTTCAGTAAAATTTTTCCTATTTAAAAATTGTGTTTTCTAATATTGCCCCTGCTTATTGTATAATTTACAAGATTGCCACTATGGGGCATGGACGAATCATGTTCTCTTTAATCCGTAGGATGGGAAGGACCCTTCTCTGTACTTAATCTGGTCCCTTTTTTAACCTACCTCTTTCCAGAAATAGAGCAAACAAGGAAAAAATCAACAACGGTACTAATATAAATATGTATAATTAATCAATTAATTAATGAGCTTATCATTTAATGAATTGAAGATCAGTTCAAAATTTATTTTTTCTCTCGCAGATTTCATCAAAAAGTGAATTTATCCGAACGTTGTTACGAACATTGTCATAGGTAAGATATGAGTTTACATAATTCATAACTTTTACAAATGATATCATAATTTTAGATGTTTGGCTGGTACCTTGCCTTTTACAAATTTTTTACCACAAGATCCTTCACGGTGTCCAAAAGACTGGATTGAGTAGAAATTAAAGAAAATTTGTTTATAAGTAGGGACTAAATTTTGGATTGTTAAATTCGATTGTAAAAAAATATTTTTAATATTTAATAACTTATAGCAGATAATAGTTTGTACATAGAGTGATATTGATTTGCATGTGGATTGATATTTATTTGGTATTAGTTGATTTGCATGTGAAATTGTATTAGTTTGAATGTGAAGTAATATTAATTTACACGTATAATAATATTTATTTGCACGTGATCATAATATTAATTTGTTTTAGTCCGATCGAGTCTAAGAAGGATAAAGGAAGTCTGAATCCATCGAGTTGTCCAGTCAGCTGTCGTTTTCGAGTAGACAGAGAAGAGATAACGGCCGACATGGCATACAGTGTTCATAACCATAAAAATGAACATGTCGCTTTTTCAAACCATAGTTAGCCATCAGGGTGATAGCGGTCAGTCGTCCGAAGATTGAAATTTTTGTCGTCTGCCATTTTGGATTTCTTCTCCTGACAATTAATTTGTTGCCAGCTCCTGTCTCGCTTTATTTTATTTCTTTATTTTGCTCCCTCCTGTCTTTGCATGTACTTTTTCTTTGGGAAAACGAAAACATATATTAGGTCGCATATTACTGATATTAAGCAACATAATTGCTTGAGAAACGAAAACCATGCTATAGAGTTTTTTTAAAACAAAATCACCATCTTCCTTCGCTCTATATTAAAATCTCCATATCTAATTCTAAACCATAAGCCAATGTATTGGTTAATTTTTCACACATATAAAGTTGTTATACATTTTTGCACCAAACGATGTGAGATTATTAGCACATTCTTCCAAACGAGATCCCATCAGGTCGAATATTACACGAGCTTTGACTTTGCCAATGTGTGAGAAGTGAGGACCGTGCAAGTACAACAATGAGCAGGGTATCAACCCGCTGTTGTACCATATTAGACTCTCCATATTCAACCCAAAACTTGAAATTTATGGGTCGTAAATTTTTCACACTTACAAATTTGCCTTCAATTTTTGCACTAAGTGATATTCTCAACAAGTGGGCAGCTGTTTTATTTTTTATTTACAAAAAAATTATTTTTTAGATAACCGGATATGTTTTTACATCTATATCCTTGTTACATTCCTCCACAAAAAGTTAGATAACAAAAAAGTTAATATTATAATTGATAACAAATAAAACAAATTACACAAACAAGGATCGTAGGCTCTCGAATTGAAATCATAACCCAAACAATCTCTCTCTGAATGTCATCGACTTGCTCTTGGTTTTGAGGTGTAACCTAGAGTAATGTATTTTTCATTTACCTTGAAATACAATTCTCAAAAGTAAAAGATGAGAGAACCTAGTGCATGCTACCCACGTGTCACTAGCTAAAAATGTGGTTATGTATTGTCACTTCAAATCAATATTGCATGTGAGTAGTATACGTTTCATTTCATCCATATATATATATGTATATATCTTTGATATAATAAGTAATTATGAAGAGAGAAGGGATGGGTCAAGAGACATGGTGGCTTGATCTTAGGGATTTGGCTGAGCCATGGCCGCACCCCTAGTGTTGGCCTCTGATATATTACAAATGGCCGCTCAAAACCAAACCAATCTTTTAGTGAAGTGACAGCTCCGAGAACATGAATCCCACCTTATTATATGAATTTGGAATTAACCCATTTATTTCTGCTATATAATAAAAGTAAAAATTGTATTAGTTATTACATATACATGTCCAAGACCACTGCAAATCAAAACCCTATATCTCTTTCTACCAAAAATAAACCCTATATCTCTGGGGCATGCCTCCCTCCCCCTGTCAAAGCTCCAACATTTTAAGCTGTAACCCATTTACTCGATGTGACAACTGGCTACCGAATAAGTAGATTAATTATTTAGGAATTATTTAAGCAGTGTAATATGAATAAATATATGGTCATGGATTTGGCAATCATGAGCGTAGTGTAACATTAATAAGCTCGACTATTGATGTAGCTAGGGTTCAAAATCAACGACACCATGCAAAATCTGATCAATGCATCGAATGTGAAGCGACAGGTTGCGGAAACATAATCATTTAGTATAGCATATAATATATAGGGCTATTCCCACCGAAAACAAAATATAGATAGGGCTATTAGTAGGCATTAGCTAGTCTGATCAGTCTTATGTCACCGACTTAAAACATGCAACGATCGAGAAGGCAACCAAGGATCTCTCCTGCACTTGCTTGTAATATTAAACTGCTCTAGGGTCAATTTGAAGTTCTCTTTTTTTACGAACCTTTCGGTTTCCTTTTGGTTTTAAATAGACGAATAAACAAATGAAACAGAAACAATGTGAGGGTGAAAAGTTCATGGACACTTTACATCCTCAAGCCGTGTGAACTGTTAAGCAATGACCACTTAGATCGATAATAAAATTATCTTAGATTAACTAAAATATTTTAAATTCAAGTCACTAACATTAATAGCATAAAAAGTTTAAATATTTTTTGAAAAAGTTTTGTGGTAAGTATGTCACTTCAACCAAAATATATGCGTGACATATTATATTGCATAATTAACCCTTGGTGTGAAAATCTCGCAACTTGCAATCCAAATAGCCCACTTTCCTACTGTCTTAACCAATTAAATCGAAGCAATACTAACGTTGCAGTTATTTCCACGTCGCTGATGTTTCCCGACATTTCATATTTATATGCATTATTCTGTCAGTGGATGTCTAAATTAACGCAATATCGCCATTACATAAGCGCCATATTATATGCATCAGATTAGTGTACGTGTACGTACCAAGATTCATCCTCGTCACCATTAAAACTCGATAAGAAGAACTTTCAACCGACTTCGCCTTGATTACGGAAGTTAAATGTTTTTCGAGTCTTGAAGTTATAAACTAATTACAATTAGACGATCATGTTCTAGCTAGGTTGCTAGCTGTGTAGTTCCTGCATGTGACGAGCTCGTATCAATGCAGGTATACAAGAAGAGACATGTCCTAACAAGAGGACTTAATGTTTCGTCTTGGCCCTACAATGTTTGGTTGTGCTTTGTCACAATTATTTTTTCTTAAAACGGTTTTGTGACAATTATTGAATAGTAGTGTAGGATAGATACGGATTATTAAAAAATGGGTTATGTACGGATTATAATTTGATGTTACGGGGAAATAAGGGACACAAGGATCCTCTTGCATGATCATTTCCGAGACAATTGTCTTGGCATTTGTCTCTTAACTGTTTCCTTGCTTTCGCGTAATTGTTTTATCGCCTGGGTGAAACATGCTAGCTCTTGCCTGAGACGTGTCGATGACCCATCTTCTCTATTTTGACCCGCAATATAAAATGTCCATGTTCACATTAGTTAATGTTAGATTCTTCACAAATTCTAAATTGGGTTTAAATTATATTTTTTATGATAAAATATATTGCCTATAAATTGGAGTATATGTCTAGGATTTCATCGGTTTAGTTTGATTTTGGGTGATGGAGGCAGCTCTATCTAGGATTTCATCGGTTTAGTTTGATTTTGGGTGATGGAGGCAGCTCTATCTTTTTTTAATGCATCTCCACATAATTTAGTGTTAGGTCGATATTTAAATATTTAAATTTTATTTTTGCTGTTCGAACAGTTAATATACCATATTTTATATGTCATAAATTGTTCCAAATAGTAAGAACATTTGAGACAATGTTTCAAATTCGAACATCGTAAAATGTACAAGCCGTTTTCTTTACAAGGTTCGCCAGTACTTTATCTTTTATTAATATAACATCGAATGCAGATATAAAAAGACTTTGTCTCGACAATAGTTGTGGTCCTAGCTAGGAAGCACTTGGTTGGTTTTTTAAGGTTTGATCTTTGAGTACTGATATAAATAATTTGTAAAAGCTCTGGCTAAAGCTTAATCAAGGAGCAAATAAACGAAGGAAATGGGAACAAAAGCCAAAAGTTGCGGGAGGAATCTGTGTTTAATAGTATGTTAATGCTTAATTGTGTCGAGCCCCATCAGTGCTTTCGCAATCATAATCTCCTTTAGTTTGATCTGATCGATCAAATTAATGTTTAATTTCAATCGAGGAATCAGATTAACTCTTGTGCATGAGTTAGATTCTGAACCCATATCTAGAGGAGACATGAGAAGCTAGCTCATCTCCTAGAGGTTATTCTTAATTTAGGTGGTCAATTCTCTATTCCAAAGTTTCTATGGACCCCTCGACAACCATCTAGACAAAGAATAATATGATTGGGGAAAATGTTGGTGGAACCTTACTATCGTTTGGGGCATCTGGGATTAATTTATTCAAGAGAGTAAGAATATCATGTAATGGCAAGTAGAAGTATAAAATATTTTGCCGATTTATTAATTCTAGGCTATGCATATTTTGTAAAAATTATTTATTAAGTCTTTATCTCATATGATTCACTCTATTATCTTACTTTGTTAGCAATTAATCCTATTATTTGTAAGGTTATTAATTTTATCATAACTGTCTATTGGAAATTCGATGCACACCCTATATTAAGTTTGGATATATAGTTTGGTCTTCTATTTATATAATAAAGATATCTAAGGTATAACCAAGGTCACGTTTCAATCTTCATCAGCCAACACCAAAAAAGGATATATTTGAGGAAATATCCTTGAAAATTTGACCACAACCATTGGTTACATAAAAAGATTTTTTTGATTTTTCTATGTAATTAAATCAAAAACTCCCAATTAATATTACAATATACTTCGACCTAATTCTTGAAGAAAGCAAGTAGCGAATTTATAAATCCGATCTATAATTTCTAATTGTCATTATCGTTCATGTTGCACCAATAATTGTTAATGCTATATTGTAGTTCATGACACTACTCTCATCGTCAACATCAGATGATTGCTTCTTAATATTGTATTATTATCGTCGTTCTCTTTGCCACCGTCGTGTGCTTTTAGGAACCACTAGAGGGTATTGCAGTATTTTATTTTATTTTTGCAATATTTCTGAGATACTTCGACTATTTTTTTTTCTGGATAATACAAGATTGACAAAATTTTTGTTAATTTGATAGTTTAAATAGAGAACGAGTTGTATTTATTTAACAAGTAGTTGATAAAATACATTGTCATGCTAGGGACTGTAATTGGTGTACTTTACGATAAACTCGCGTATCAACGGAGTGATGATGACTGGTAAATTTTAATTATGAGCTTAAACTATTCTAATTAGTTGGAATCTTGGAGTGAGTGCATTTAAAAGGAAAAAAGAGAGCAGCCATCAACCCAATAATTTGTACTTTTTTCTTTAACTTTGACGTTAGAACCATTCAAATCAAAAGCTCCACCACAATAATTTAAGGCTTAATCCAATGGGGAAAAAAATCCAACATCACACACTTGGCAAAACCCAACTGCCAAAAAGATTTTCATGAAATGTCCTAATCTATATATGTATATGAAAATTTTACAATAGTTCATCCACAAATATAAATTTTTATATCTAAAAGTTAGAATTTTATTGAACCTCAATTTTTTGTGGAAAGTTCATTTTTTATCGTAGATTTTATTAAAAGATACATAATTTATCTATTTTTCAATTAATATACAAAATTACTATAAAATTACTCGAGATACTAGTCCCGATCATTATTTTCCGCCGGTTGTACCATTGATTAATTAGTGATTTACGAGAACATTCAGAAATATAATCTCCATTAAAAAAAAGTAGTCACCTTCAAATATTTTAGCGTTTTGTTGTCTAATGTCAATTCAAAAGCCATTTTAGTTATTACGGCTTTCAACATTAGGCGATACTTGACTGTTAATATAATTTTAATTGGCATCCTAAATAAAAGTGACTCGAATAAATAAAATATGCATAATAAACTCGTATGGTGTTGAGTCCACTTAATTCTTTAAGAGCTAGCTCTCAATCATTCGATCTCTTTTTTCAATATCTAAATTCCCATTTCATTGTCAAATTGTGACATTTGCCATTACCATGTTCTAGCTTGTTCTCGTGTAATTGTGGATGTTCCTTTCACATGCTTCTACTATATTTTCCCCCCTTTTTAAAATGTTAATGTCCTGATTGTACTTTATCAATGTACGATATTTTATCCCAAATTTTTTTAGATTAACTTGAAAGAGAATTGTTATAATAGTTAACAAAGATTACCGAGTTACAGTCATTGAAAACGCAACAGTGTTAAATATTTATTAGAAGAATTATATTACCATTCAAAGTTTTATCTAACTTAAATTTAAATTTGATTTTAATGTACGATATTTCCCTTACCTCTATTCCATGTGACACCAAGGAACTCAAGTTCTAATTGATCTAGAAATTAGGATCCATTAGTCAAAATTTAGTTTTTAATTATCAATAACACTCTGTCCACGTATGATTTGCATAAATGATTATGACTCACGGAAAGCTCCATTTTTTCGAATGTATGGAAAACATTACTTTAGTTCAAATATCTTAAAGGGCAGTTTTGTGATATTTTATCTAGTAGCCAGAATGAGCAAAAATAATTATATATTTTTTGAGGTTTCATATTTTTATGTGTTCTGTGTTAGATTTTTTTGAATTTTTTATATTTCACTTCACTTTTTCAGGTTATTTATAATTTTTTATCCAAAATGCTCATTTCCCATTCATGGAAGAAAATGGGCTCTGCAGGGAAACCCAACTGATTTTTAGTACCATATATTTATTTGCAAATCTTGAATACAAAATTTCACCCAGATGGCGATGACATTTTTCCGGAACAAGGGACGAAAGGCCACTAAAACATTAATTATTGACTAAATAAGAACGAGAATAATACTGAATTACAATCTATTTATCAATACAAGACTCGATGGAAAAAAAAAACAAGACTCGATGAAAATAAATAGATGCAAGTGTCAAAATAAAGTACACAAAGACAAGGTCAACACTAGGATGGTGATGTTCGTTTATATACTCATGGTGTGTTCATAAATAAAGTTATCCTTCTCAAAAAAATATACTCATGTTGTGAATAGATTTTCATCTAATTAATTTTCATCTGATTTAAATTTAGACTATCGATCACTCGATATCTAAAAATACAAGTTGGTTTCGAAAAATATGGTGACTCATTATTCGTTATGTTACTTTGAGCACTTGAAGAGTTTGACATTAGTCCATATTCTATAAATCATCAGGACCATTAATTTGGTGGGAAATGCGTACATTTAATCCCACAGTGCCATATTTATTGAAAAGGAAAAAAGAAAAGAAAATGCCAATAACATGCATTTCCTGACGTCCACATGCTAGCACAAATATAACGGAAACTCGTGAGTTATAATTAAGTACAAGACAAATTTGATGTTATCTCAATTAAAAGTTCCTCGATAACATAAAAAGTTGTTTTTTTCCAATAAAAAAAGTCAATAAATTTGGCATAAACATGCATGCATTTAGTTCCTTTTCACTTTTCCGGAGGGTTTTTTTTTTGTTTTCAAATTAGCTCAAATTTACGTGATTAACAATAAAAAAAATCAACTTATAAAAAACCAAGAAAATATATGTTAACGAAAAAAAGGTAAATAAAATAATTTTTACAAGTATAAAACTTTCTTTATTTGAGAAACGGAAATGGAAGTAGAGAGCATGTTGTTGATATTCATAATTTTTTATTTTTGTTTATATTACACAGTATTCGTGTTCGTTACACTAATTTTCAGATTTAAGTAAGATAAATTAAAAAAAATAATTACCACTAATATTCCAAAATTTTAATTTCAAAATTTATTTATTAAATTAGAACAACTTATTAAAAATATTATAAGGAGCTACTGCAGATGCGCATATGGCCATAACATGAAGACGATGACTTTTTTTTAAAATCTCACATTACTTAGTGTAAAAATAGTGTACTAGTTTATAAGTGTCGAAAATTCAGCTATCTATTATCTTAAGGTTTTATGTTGATATAGAGTTTCTAACATTGTATCAGAGCGAGTTGTTTCCGTGCCCTGTATTATGCTCTCACGACTCCCATTTTTAAACACATTGGCGAAGTGAAAATCCGTGCAAATTTCAGCCCGATAAGTCTCGTTTGACAAGATGTGTTGAGAATCTCACAATAGTTAGTGTAAAAGTGATGAGCTAATTTGTAAGTATAGAGTCAAAGGGCATGTAGTCAAGCAGTAAAAAATGTACTTTATCAAAGAAGTCCAAAATTCAAATCTTCGCAGGCGTATAAAAAATTATAAGTGTGTAAAATCTACTAAACTATCGTATTAAAATTTTGGGTAGCATACTGAAATTTTAACTTTTTAGGTGTGAAAATGTAATGATTACAAATGGGGTGATGATGGGAACGCCTCGTGGCCCACTTAAAGATAATTTATTGCTACAATTAAATTGGTGGGAAAGAGAAAAATAAAGAAAATAAAAGCGGAGAACTAAACCCACAATCGCAAGACTGCGCAGCCACAGCCGCCATTTTCCATACTAACCTCTTTTTCGTGATGATTAGCATTTCCTATTAATTTGTTGCCTATTACTGGATATTCAATAGGGTAATCATTTATTTGCATAAAGTCACTACTCACCTATGAGAGAGAGAAAACGAAGCGATACCCCCACAGATAAAAGAACAAAATTCAGAAATTTGGATTTGGAACTGAATATTATAGAGGATCTAAGTAGAGCTGATTCTCCAACTGAGAAGAAAGTGTAATGGCAAAAACTTAACATATACTCAACTACAGAAAAATACAATTACCTACAGCATAAGTGTTAACTTATATGTTTATTGTACAACGAATCTAACTTGACCCGGATATAATGTAAGTGGTGGTATACTATTCCATCAAATAATATTGTTGTTTCGTAGTGTTTAAAATCGAAACAATCGATTAAATTAAAATAATTTTCTTACAATCTGATCTAATTAAATGCAAGTTAATTTATTACATCATATTGTGAAGAATATATTTGGTAATTTTACACGACAAAGATCTAACTACTAGATTTGTCTTTTCCCCCTGTCTTCATTTCATCACCGAAAGAACCTCTCGCAAACACAATAATTATTATTTCCCTAAATTTGTTATACTAAATGGTATTTGACACTAAAAAATAACTAATATACTCATTTTTATGCCATTTAAAGTGGGAAGCTAAAAAAGGGAAAACAGAAATCCCTGAAAATCGGGTATAAATAACAGTAGGCAGAAGTAGTATCACATATAGCTCGCCAACGATCAAATCTCTCTCTTCTCTTCTAAAATAAAGGATCAACTCTTTTCCATCACCCTCCCTCCTCGTCCCCACTCTCGCTATAACTACAACTAGTATAACGATAAATAATTAATTACTATTTAAAAAACGAGAGAATTAATTCGAAAACACAATACAATAATCATTAACCATCACTACCCAGAGGTCTCTCTCTCTTAAAAATCCGTACGTTACATTCCATAACCAATCTCCTGCCTTTCCTCCTCCCCAGCCCTTTAATATTAACCCAATTAACAAACTCCAACCCCACCTTTTCCCTTTCTCTCGTACCCTGGCCCCTGCACCGTATGTCTCGTATACAAATTCGAGCCGGATGAGACTTTTACTTTTGCTTATACCGCACGTTACCAACCCCTACCCTTCCCCATCTATATAAGCCAGCAGGGGCTTTCCCATCCTCTCGCTCTCTACTATACTCGTAATTAAGTAGAGATGATGAGGGTGGTGGCGGAAGAAGAGGAAAGGACAGTGGTGGTAATTAGGGAGTACGACGGGGTTAAGGACAGAGAAGGCGTGGAGTGCGTGGAGAGGAGATGCGAGGTCGGGCCCACCGGCAAGCTATCCCTCTTCACCGACCTCCTCGGCGACCCTATTGTTCGGGTCCGCCACTCCCCTGCTTTTCTCATGCTGGTTCGTTACTCCACCAAAACCAAGACTTTCATTTTCTATTATCTTTTTAATAAATAAATATAAATAATTTGGCGGGCTCTATTAATAATATTTCTTCATCTCTTTCTACTAATTAATTCCCGCCTGCCCCATTCTACGTCCCCAAAAAGCAATGAGTCTATTAACGATAATAATTTGGGCAATGTTGTTAATTTGTTTTTGTGGTTTGTGTGTTTATTATGGGTTGGGTTAGGTGGCGGAGATGAATGAGGAGATAGTGGGGATGATTAGAGGTTGCATCAAAACCGTTACACGTGGCAGCACAAAGATCAATAAGCCCATTGGGCCCATCCCCGTTCAAGCCGAAGCCGCCTACATCCTCGGCCTCCGCGTCTCCCCTGCCCACAGGTAAATAACTAACTAATTCTAAACGACGCCGCATTGTAATTTAATTTGTCCTCCCGCTTTATGCTTATGCGGTGTCGTTTCTCTTTTACTTCAGGAGGATGGGGATAGGGCTGAGGCTGGTCAGAAGGATGGAGGATTGGTTCCGTGAGAACGGCGCGGAGTACTCCTACATGGCGACGGAGAAGGATAATCTCGCCTCCGTTAAGTTGTTTACGGAGAAATGCGGTTACTCGAAATTCCGTACGCCGTCGATCCTGGTCAACCCCGTCTTCGCTCATAGGATTCCGGTTTCGAAAAGGATCTCCGTCGTCGCGCTCTCCCCCGCTGACGCGGAGTCGCTTTACCGGCGGCGGTTCTCCACTACGGAGTTTTTCCCGGACGACATCGACGCCGTGCTGAATAACCGTCTCAGCCTGGGGACCTTCCTCGCCGTGCCGCGGGGGTGGTGCTGGCCGGGGTCGGCGGAGGAGTTCCTAGCGGATCCGCCGGAGAGCTGGGCGGTGTTGAGCGTGTGGAGCTGCAAGTTCACGCTTCAGGTGAAGGGCGCGTCGATCGTGAGGCGCGCGTTCGCGAGGACCACGCGCGTGGTTGACCGCGCGCTGCCGTTCTTGCGGCTACCATCTGTCCCGGAGCTGTTCCGCCCGTTCGGGCTGCACTTCCTGTACGGGCTGGGCGGGGAGGGACCACGCGCGGCGGAGATGGTGAGGGCGCTGTGCGAGCACGCGCACAACCTGGCTAGGAAGGATGGGCGCGGGGTGGTGGCCGTGGAGGTGGCGAGCCAGGAGCCGCTCCGGTTTGGGATCCCGCACTGGAAGATGCTATCGTGCGACGAAGACCTCTGGTGCATCAAGAAACTCACCGGTGGGGAAGACGAGGAAGACACTAATGACTGGACAAAGTCAATCCCTGGCTTGTCCATTTTCGTTGACCCTAGAGAATTTTAGTCTTTGAAGTCTTTTTTTAATTTGTCTTTTATTAGACTAGCTTTTTAGATTTTCTGTTATCTGTTTTAGTACTCTTTTTAGTTTTTCTTTTAATCTAATCCGTAGGCAGGGAACCTTTCAAAGTGGGGGAAGGATTTTTGGGCGGGGGATATTATTTAGAAAGGAGGAGAAGTTCAAAGAATAGAAAGGGGGAATTTAGAATATATTGGGGCGGTCTCCTCTTTTAGCCAGTAGTATTAGAATATCCCCAATTTTTGTAAATTTCAAACTTTCCCCCTCGGCCTTTTTCATGTAAATGGAAGTTCCTTTCTCAACTCGAAGTCAAAATCTCGAAAGAGTTACATTTATTTAAATTTTCATATTCCGAAGAATTATTTCACCCTTTCGATATATACCCATATCTTTGATATTAGTAATAAACATGATTGGGATTCTTAGTATCTTTCTAATTAAAGGCAGTGGAGAGGAAACGACAAAAGTTGAAGGTGCCCTTAAGGCGGTAGTGGGCCATATTATTCCCTCTAAACGAAGGAGGGGTCCGCATCAACTATCAAAGTGTGTGTTCCATTATAATATCGATATGTTCGTAGAGAGATATAGTCATCATGGCTACTTTTGTGGATCAACTTCGATGGTGTTTTCGATCGATTCCTTTCTACGGGCTACCATATATCGACGCCCTTTACATTTTTTTTTTCAAGAAATTTTTATGGTGTGACGATGAAATTGACGGGAGATTTGGCTCTTAGTTGCTCAAAAAGAGATCTGAGTTTTGCTTTGAAAGTGAGGCGGTATGAAGACGGACTACCTCCCTTTTAAACTCCTTTTTTTAGGGCAAACACTTATATTAATCCAAAACACACCCTTAGGTGGGAAAATATGTAAACAACATTACATCGAGTTCATCGAGATGTACTACAAATTGTTGAAAAAATGGAGCAAATGTTTGTGAGAAAAATGATAATTCAAAGAGAATTTTATTGGACATAAATGATTTGAGTGGTTAATGTGAGATGTTTCAAAATTGTAATAATCTACATTAAAAATCTAAATTAAAATAGATATCTATTTAAGAAAAATCATTCATTATTTTTAGGTTTTGTAACATTCATCATTTATTTAAAAATTCATGACATTCCAAATTTATTACATAAGTTAAATCATATGTTACACAATTAAATTGTGTAAATGCCCATATTTATTTTGCCCTTTGGATATTTTCTTTATAAGAAGGTTATCCTTCATTTGTGAAAGAAATAACCAAATGTACTATTTATTTGTTCCATTTTTTGATTCCGTGTTCACTCGAACTCGGAAGAATTTGTTTAATCCCGGAGAACTATACCTACCGGTGAAATAGTTCTTAAAGACAGCGTGTCCTACGCGACTCAGATCAAATATCTTGTTCTCTTCCACCAAATTCCAACAACCTTAAGAACTACTTTTGGTTGGAAATTTAGTTTACCCCACAATAATCTTTAGTAGTAGTGGTATTGAGAGCAAGAAGATTGTATCATTGCGAGGCGTGGTCCATGGTGGTTTTCGGAATTGGAGGCCAGAAGATAATCGAAACCAGTATATCATATAATCCATGGTGGATCGGGAAGGTAGATGGATCGTCCAGGCCTTCACTTGTTTAAAATGAGCGCGATATGGATTGGAGGAGCTGAAGTAATTCATGTATCGGAGATCCTGGAGGGGACATGCAACACTCGAACCCAGGATATGCAGAAAAGATAAGTTTCCTCCACTTAGTTATTTTAATTTCTCCCTGCTACTCGACCAAAAAAAAAAATTTCTCCCTGCTTGATTCAATGTTGGCATAGCCTGTGAAACTCCTCTGTTTGTTGCTTGGGAGAACATTGGGTGCTTCTGTTTTGTGCTTGAGTGACTGTCTCTAACGGATTATTCTTGTTGGGTCTACGGTCTCCATGATAAGTGAGAGGAGTGATATTATTTGGTTTAAGTAAGTTATTTGTTTGATAAGTACTGAATATACAAGAATTATCTTGGAAACATGTGAATTTGTGCTTAGTAAAAATGGGTTAAAATCTGAATATTTATCACTGAAATATGGATTTCATGAACGGCAAATCAAAATATTATTTGGCTAACAAATAAATCACTGTAATTAATGTACGTGATATGTAGTGATGCCTAATTATGGGTGTGATAAATTGCATAACTTCCCTATTTGCAATTTAATGTTGGTCCATAAAAAAATAATTTAATTGCACGGTAACCTACATTCTTGAAATTTAATGTCGGTAAATGATCTGTTATACGATAATTAGAGATTAATGTTGATTGAAGACAAATTCATCACAATAAGAGAGAATTAAAGTGTGGGCCTCTATCGGCCAAAATAATTGGATCATATGTATCATTGTTGTTATTATATTGATGAGTTTTACGTGCGAAGAAAATTGCCAATTTCGTTGAGAAAACTTGTGAAGGTTAGTATCAAAGTAAAATTAAATACTTTGCTATTATCATATTTATATGTGGTTTAATTGGTTATTGTATTGGATATAAACGTTACTAATAGGTTGTTATAGCACGTGAAAATTAATTTGGCGTTGGCCAATTAAATAATTTTGGTCTGGGACATAACCGTTGAGAGAGAAAAATAACAATAATTGAATCTGTGCATTGATCCCTTACGTGCATGAAAGTCAAGCGCGGAAATTTGAGTTACAAGTTTGAAAATTATGTAGCAGTGAATTCATACCATGCTAGTACCGTTTTGAAGGAAAAAATGAACTACATGGTTACGAGGAGTGAGGTAACAAAGGGCCCTAAATGGCTCTGTTAATGGGCTCGAGAATTATTAGAATTAATTAACTTTATAACTTGAATAGACAGTACTTATGTGTTCGAAAAAAAAAACTATCCATATATGACAATGACGAGTAATCAATTGAGGTGATATATAATACAATGTTGTGGATTATTTATTTTCTTACGTATGGTATTTGTCATATATATGGTTGATTAAGTCTACTATGCGGTAGATAAAAAAAATTTGTTGTTTAAGAATTGCGACTTTAAGTCGATGAGTTAAAATAGTGGGGGCTAAATATGTCCATTATTGGCAATCTAATTGCTACGATATTTTTTGGAGAATTCACGTGATGACCGTAATTTTGAGACAGATTCTATTTTAAATAGAGAGCCACATGATGATTCTATTTTAAGAAAGTGAAGATTGAAGATATATTTTCATTGCCCTAATATTTAATATTGGGATGAGTTGGTGTGATAAAATGTGAGAATTGTCATATTCTATGATATCAAGTATTGTGGATATCTATTGTATTAAGAAAAATATAGTGATGATTGTTAAATTTGAGATTCAAATGAGATAAATAACTAATGGTTATGTAGTCTCATTGGAAGTGGTGTGGTTGCGTGGAGATTGACCAAGAAAACTATAGTAGCAAAAACTATTGTGAAGTAAGAAGCTTATATAGCTCTAGAGTTGATCGTTTATAAAGCTGAGTGGTTAATATATTTTTTGGGAACAAAGCCAACATTGTTAATGTTGATGTCTTAAGGTTCTCAAATGGTTACTATGAAGTAGAGGTTATTATAGTTGTGAAATTTTTGGAGAATATTCTTTTAAGAATATAACCGAAACTATTAGTTTTGATGACTGGAGACTGTCAAAGTGTAATAGCTATAGCTAAAACAAAGCTATTAATGGCAAAACCAATGTATTTGGTTAATGTATAAAAACATCTATTATAAAAGGCGGATTAATATATGTGAAATGTGTGAAGTCAGAGTAGATATGGCTAGTCCTCTGACATAACCTTTGTGAAAAAGGATGTGTAAACATCGAGGAAAATGTAACTTAAACCAAATTGCTAGATTAACGGTAATGGGAACCCAACCTTTGTGATTGAAGATCCCATGAAGAAGGTTCATATGGGTAATAACAAGTCACGAGTTAATCACTTTAGTACTAAAATTTGGTCCTTTTCCTATGGTGTGGGTGTTAGAGTAGTAGCTTGTACTGTGGTTGGATAATCTTAGAGCTTTTAATGATCTTATAGCTCTTAAAAAGGGTGGTGTATAAAGTGCAATATACACTTGATGAGGTCATCTATATGGGTGTTGAGTGGTGCCGCCCGTATAAGATTGTGGCTTAATCTCTGGAGCACTCATGAATTATCGGGTTTTGCGCATAGCCGTTTTAGCGTGGAACAGCAAAAACGACAAGAACTGTAGGGGTGAGGTGTGGCTTGTAGGGTTCGGGTATACAACATAGTGATCATGATTCATAGAAGTTAAGATTACTTCATCTTGACACTTGTATAACTTTCCTATAAGTCTAAGGTCTGGTTCATAGTCTGGGAGACGACAGTGCTGATGCACCTGCATCCATATAGCTACTCGAAAAATATTTCAAATTTTTTCACTATGTATATCAGTGAAAAATATTTGAAATAGTGGATGATTGTTTGAAAAATGGATCAAATGTTTGTGAGAAAAATGATAATTCAAAGAGAATTTTATTGGGCATAAATGATATGAGTGGTTAATGTGAGATGTTACAAAATTGTAATAATCCACATTAAAAATCCAAATTAAACTGGACATTTATTTAAGAGAAATCATTCATTATTTTTAAGTTTTGTAACATTCATCATTTATTTAGAAATTTATGACATTCTAAATTTATTGCATAAGTTAAATCATATGTTACACAATTAAATTGTGTAAATGCCCATATTTATTTTGCCCTTTGGATATTTTCTATATAAGAAGGTTATCCTTCATTTGTGAAAGAAACAACTAAATGTATTACCTATTTGCTCCATTTTTCGATTCTGAGTACCTATACTTTGTTCTTGTTAGATTATTGGTTGCCTGTGTTCAGTCGAACTCGAAAGGGTCTGTTTAATCCTGGAGAACTATACCTACCAGTGAAATAGTTCTCAAGGATAGCGTCTCCTACGCGACTCAGATCAAATATCTTGTTCTCTTCCACCAAATTCCAACACAAATCAGTCCCTTGGAAGCATACCAAGCTTTCCTTTTGAACTCCGATGCTCCAATTCTGTGACTTTTTGGAACTTTTTTGTTTGTGACATTAAACAAGCCTTGTTTGATTTAACTTGTTGTAATCTCGAGATCCCATAATATGGTCGCGAATTGGCTTTGTTAGCAAAAGAGATTAGGTCTTTTTTTTGGTGATTGGCCACTTTCCTATCCTGTTGAATTAGATGCTCTCTTGTTCACTGATTTTTCTATCTGACTCTCTAATATATAAGTTTACGTGGTTTCTCAAAAAAATATTACACTAGCCTAGCTTAGCTAACTTTGAGTTAAAATATCAGTATGGAAAAGGCGGCCCACCCGAACTATCAAATATGTGCTAATGTAGAATCATAAAAAATTATAAATTTGAACTCACGATTGCTAGCACATTAAGACAAACACAAAGATGAAATTTTAGGCCCTTGCAAACAGATTTGGTATGACAGGAGAATGAGACAATAACAATTATTCTTCAAGTATCGCAAAATTGTCACTGGTACGAGCATCAAAAGATAACTCCTATCTACTTATCTAATTTTGCATTTTGCTAAATAGATGTGTGTTTATCTTCTGCTTTTATGGCTAGGAATTTCTTGTTTAAATATTGTTTTGGTGTACAAGATTGAGATTAGTGACTTGTGGGAATTTGGAGTAATAAATTTTTTACCTATAAAAATTCTTTAAAAAACTTATTGATGTTTTCATAAGAATTTTGGGATCGTTTTTTTTTGTGAGACATATTTTTAAAATTTTCATTTCAGAAACAAAATGATATAGTACTCAATCAGAAGATAAAGTATACTATACTGAAATGAATTTTCACTATTATTATTGAGCCTCATCTTTTCATGGGGACCCGTTTTCGTTTTGGTTCTTCCCTTTGGTTCTGGTGGCTTTTAGTTTTGGAACTACGGACCGTGGAGCCTCAGATGAAAGCCAAGGTCGACATAAATTAACCGAGACAAGATTCTCCACCCGCAACCATCGAACAGACAACGAGATCCGAATGGATCTCAGATCACGACGACCCAAGCAAAAGCATAAACAGAAAATAAACAAGCAAAAGCCCGACGCAGCCACTAAACACGTGTGACTCGAGAGCATAAGCAAAAGCAGATAGACATAACAACACAACGAGAACAAATAAACACAGGAAAGCAATAAAATAAAAGCGAAACGCAGAAAGCCGATTGGAGAGGAGATTGGAGATGACCATCCTCCTCGGGGACCGCCGGCGGCCTCAAACGAGGCCAGCCGTGGAGATCAGGCTAGGCGGGCGGTGGCGACGGAGAGCTGGCAGCGACGGAGAGCGGAATCAAATCTTAATATTCTGGGATTGTGACGTTTTAAAGGCGGAATCAAATCTTAATATTAAAACTAACTAAAAGTGGGGAGATGGGCCCTCCTTAACTTAGCTTTTATTTTATTTCGGAAAGAACAAATAGGAAGAACATATAAAAAAACAAATAAGAAGACATGAGTGTGACAAGAATGGTTTTTGTCTCAGCTTGTTCTATTGTTTATCGTAATTGCGCACGTCCCCTATTATGGTTATATGTACTATGTAGTAGTTTATTTTCAGGCATGTGCATACTTATATCAACTAGTAGAAATTATTTTAATTCAATCAAAATTTTCAGTTTTCAAATTTCAATAAATAACATTGCATTGTATTTAAATATGAACCAGTATGTAATATTTTACATTAAATATTTTGTTCAATTCAAATCTAAATTAAGTTGAACTAGCATTTTATTAATTCATTTCATAGTTTCTGAAGGTTATGTTTGTGACCTTGAAGTGGAATCCTAAATTTGGATACTTGCTCCTGGACAGAGTATGTCTTTCTTCTACTGGTTGAAGAAAAAAAAATCTTTCTTTTCTTTTCAAGTATTACCAGAATCTATTGTATACCCAATTTCCCAGATTAGAAAGTTCTATTTGTAATGGTCAAATGTTTCAAAAAACGAAACCACGGATTCTTCTAGTTTTTTAGTCCACCTGGTCTAATGGTCTAATTTCATTGAGAATTTATACGTATTAAAATTTAATTATTTTAAATCTAATAAAATTTAAAATATATGTTTAAATTTTTTTTTTGGTTGTTCTATTTTTACTCGCCGATCTAATTCGATGAACTGATCAGATTGATTTGACCTTTGGTTGAACCACCATCCAAATTTAGATGAAAAATGACTCAAGTTTGATCATAGGTCATGGTGGTCAGAGTGTATTTTTTTTAACATTGGTAACGATCCAATGGTCTACTAACTAGGTATTTTTTTAGGACTACCTATAATAGTCCAACAAATTCAGCCATCGTTAATAATAAAAGAAGGTGGAACATTTTTTTAGGGTAAGTGATTCACTTCATTAAATAGTAAAAGATGACAACTGTTTAATAATAAAAGAAGGTGGAACATTTTTTTAGGGTAAGTGATTCACTTCATTAAATAGTAAAAGATGACAACTGTTTACATAGCTTCAACCACAAGTAACTCCGTTATCGACTCCGGAGGATCAAACATAGACATAAACTCTATTTTTTTTTAGCTGGGGTGAAACTTATATTAATAAAAATGGGTTACAATACGAGAAAGAAAAATACATCGACAAATAACGAAAGCACCGAACAAAAAAGAAAACTAAATCATAGTCAACAAAGTGGCACGGTAACACAGGGGGAGCGAAGGGCGATCGAAAAGCTACAAGAGCCATCGACCAAAGCGACGGTATGCCGAGACAAGCGACGGTATGCCGAGACAAGCTATGACTGAATAACCACAAGATAACACCAAAGGCGCAACCATATGGGCAGTTGAATGCATACAAGATGCACGCAAAAGAGAGCCGCGGTTGAATGAGTTCAACCGAGATAAGTTTCTCTACCTGCGACAACATGAATAGTTTCGAGATCCGAATAAAACTCAGAACAAACCAAAGTCGAACCAAGCAAAAGATCAAACAAACAAGAAAGCAAATGAGAAATTTAGCCAAAAAATCTCCAAACAGACAGGATTTCGGGCAACAGGGAAAAACATCAACGAAAAATAAAACAACACATCATAAAAACTTAAGAAAAAAACAGTACAAGTAATATAAAAATAAGAAAGGAAACAGGAACCAGACCGGAGGGGTTGTCGGTGTAGACCAACCCTTCCCGCCATCAGTAAGCGCCTACACCGAGTAGCCCAAGCAAGGGCCAGTATAGATATGGGACGAACCGAGATCCTGAGTTCGGCATCCGCCAGGTTCGGGGGCTCCTCTGCTAGCCGGCGGCCGCCTGCCCACCCGGCACCTGCCAGGTGCTTATACTCTTCACAACTGGCGCCCGCCAGCCAACCCGATGACCGACAGGTCCCACCCCACTTCTTCGTTTTGCCTTCTCGCCTTCGTTCCTCGACCCGATCATCACTCCCGATCATCCTCAAGATCTTCGCTCGAATCAATCGACTCCTCGGATGTCCTCAACGTCTTCACTCGACTCTTGACCCGATTAAATCCTCGAGCATCCTCGGGTTCCAAAACTAATCTGATCAACTCCCAAAATATCCTCAGGCTCCATACCCAACAATCTTCCACCTAGAGACTGACCTCAACACGAACCATATTTCACTAGGTGATCCTCATCACTTGTCACCCTTCACTAGATGACCTCCTTCTCCACTTGGTACAACATGCCTCTTCTTCACACTTCACTAGGCTAGTTGAAGCCATGCATAACTTCAACTTCTCCAAGGCGCCCCCCTTGGTCAACACAATTGCAAGACCACCCGTTGAACACATTTTGATGCCATATTTGCATCAACACATTCTGCCACTTTAACCTTTTTTCCATTAACACTTAGGCCCTTCTCTGTAGTATTTGTCAAGTGGCTAGGCATCCATTTCACTACCTTCAATTGTTACTTTCTAGGACTTCTCATGAGCCTTCTCTCTCCTCCCACCAGATCCACTATCACTGGCCTCGTACACCCCTTGGCATACCTCACACGACCAACCGCGAAAGCACCTGGAGTCTTCTGCTTCTGAGCTCTCTCCTTGCAATAATTTTTCTCATCTGCCATACGCTTAACCTCAAGAGCCTCTTGATTATGCAATGCCTTCTTGCCACTATGGAATTTGACTAGTTCCCAAGTCTCGTTGGCACTCAACGACTCAATCTTCTCATCCACTTCAAGCACCCTCTTGTGCACAGGCTCATTTTGATGTGCCTCTGCATAATCTCTTGGCTTACCACCATCTATCGATAAGAGATAGAAAGAACCTATTTGGTGACCCACGCTGTCTCATGCCTTTCCGGAACCATTGGCGGTAGATAACTTAGTTTTGCTTCCACACTGGCATCTTGGCCATTCAGTGATGAGCATTTAGGCGCTCGTGTTTTGTTATGTATTTTGTAAATATTTAATTGTGTTTTTGTTTGGTTTCGTCGTGTCTAATTGAGTCTTTTATCATTTTTATCTCAACCTTTTGTTATGTGTTTTTGTAGGTACTTGGATGCGGTTCGTGAACAAATGAAGTGAGGACGAAATGACGAGAAGAAAGAAGAAGGATTTTACCCGACCTAGCGAACGCTAGGGGGGTCTGGCAGAAGGTGCTACATTTTGAACCCTAGTGGCCGCTAGGTCCTACGAAGCTGAAAAAAATTGACTTCTTTTTTAGTCAGGATTCTGACCCGTTTTGAATTGCTACGACTTTGGGCCCCTTATTTTGGCTCAGAACGTTATGTTTAAGTTATTTCCATATATTTGGCCTCTTATTATTGGCTCAAGAACTTCTAGTTTAGGTGAACCCCTCTAGATTTTCCTATTTTCTAGCTAGATATTTGGCTATATATATGCCATTAGTTCTTAGGTTTTGGGATATAAAATTCCTGCGACTTTGAGACAGCTTTTGGAGATTAATAAAGTCAGAATTTCACATAGCCACATGGAGGAGATTGACAAGGCCTGCTTGAATGACTAAGCCTTCTCTTTCCCTACACTTATGCTTTTTGTTATGCTATTTTTTGTTAATATCTCTTGCTTTTTAACCATGCTCAGCGAGTAGATTTCTCTAGAGTGCGATGCCCTAATGTGTGATTGATTGCCTATGTGAGTTGTGGTTCAAATATTCTTCGCGTTAGTTATTAATTGATATACTTAATACTAAACCTAATTTGATCACTTAGTTTATGATTATAGTTGATGAGAGTGGACCGAAAGGCGCTTGAATTGATGGATAAACTAATTAACATGTTCTTAGGTATTTATGAGACGTTTTGATATCATAAGAATAATCTGCTAGGAGAAATCTTTATAATTGGGATTAATACAGTTCTAAGTCTAATTGTTGAGCAAAAATATTAATTAGTAACTTAGGTCTTTGCTATCTTAGTTTTATCTCTCTAATGAGCGAAAGCGTTAGGGAGATGCATTAGAACACTCCAGGTACTAGTTAGGCCTTCACAAGAATCATAATCTTGACATAGGTAGTTAGTCCGTAAGGATATCATGCTCGTTTATCTCTACTGAATCACAACTCTTTTACTTGCATTTTTGTTTTCGGTTATTTCCTTACAACTTAGTTTACTTCTTTACAACCTTTAATTCTCCCGCTTCACATAGTTGATTGTTTCGATTTCGTGCTCTAACCCTCAGTTACGAACCTTACTTATTCACTATACTATTTGATTGTGTGTTTAATTGTTCTCAATTTCTTATACATCATTCGGTACTTTCTTGCTCCCACCCAAGTTCGAGATGTCTAACTCGACCATCTCACTGCTAAAACCCACATCATCGGCAACACTTGTACATCACCCTCTCATTGAATATGACATCCCAGTTCTGTATAACCTTGCGGTTCTTCTCATCCCAAAATTTGAAACCAAAATCATCTCCTCCATATCTAATGAACGTACACTTCTTGGACTTGGCATCTAGCTTGCTCCTCTCATCTGCATCCACACAACCAAATACCCAAAAAAGTTAGATCAACCTCCTAACCACTCCAAACCTCCTCAGGTATCCCATTCTCCAAAGGGGTTGATGGTCCTCTAATGATAAAAAAAGTGGCAGTGTTAACTGCATCTGCCTAAAATATCTTTGGTAGGCCATACTTCAACCTCATGGCCCTGGCCCTCTCATTGATCGTCTTGTTCATCCTCTCAATAATGCCATAATGCTGGGGGTTTGCAGCTACTGTCTTCTCCATGTGAATCTCATCCGCTTCACAGTGCTCCTTGAACTCTTGGAGCTTGTACTCTCTGCCATTATCTAGTCTCAAGCACTTCACCTTGAGACCCGTCTTATTCTCAACTAGGACTTTCTACATTCTGAAGGCGTCGAAGGCATAAGACTTATGTTTCAGAAAGTAAACCCACACCTTCCTTGTTGAGTCATCAATAAAGGTCATGTAACACAACAAACCACCCAAGGATGCCACCGGTGCCGGTACCCACAAATCACTATAGACCAATTCAAGCTTTTTCTCCTTCTGGGAACCGCTACCTCTTGAAAAGCTCGCCCTCTTCTACTTTTGAAGAACATAATGCTCACGCCTAACATCCACGATCTTTAGGCAAGGTAGCTTCCCTCTTAAGCATAGCACCCTCATCCCCTTCTCACTCATGTGGCAAAGTCGACTATGCCATAACTCTGTATCATCTGTTTCACCTGCAAGGTTAATGCTTTCATAGGTGTTCCTTGTCGTATAGAACATTCCTTCCTTCACTCCTCGAGCCACCGCCATATAGCTTCCTTGGTAATTTTCCATGACCCACAGCCAAATGTCACACCAAAACCTTCTTCATCCAATTGCCCTACAGAAAGTAAGTTCCTCTTCAACCCAAAAACATGCCTCGCACCCTTCATTTGCAACAATGATCCATTCGGGATCTTGATTCAAACATCCCTCAAGCCCACAATTTACAACGGCTCATCATCCAGTAGATAAACCTTGCCACAATCACCTAGGACATACTACTCCATCATTCTCGCATTACTACAAGAATGAAGCGATGCTCTGCTCACACTCAAGACCAACACATCTCCATGATATTTTATTGTTGTATTGGCCTAGTCGTCTTCTCTCTTTGGTGCCATGCACTGATCTTGAAAGTGACTATACTTGTCACAATTCTAACACTGAACCGAGCTCAAGTCCTTCTTCGATCAACCCCTAGATTTGGACTTCGACCTACTCGGGTCCTTCTTCTCCTTTGACTTATACCCCCCATATTCCACATGCTCAAAGTCGCACTCGAGGCTACTCCGAATTCTCTCTTATGAATCTCCTCACTCATAATCAAATCCCTCACTTCATCCAACTTGAGCTTCACCTTCCCCGCCGAGGCACTCACCGATGTGATCGTACCATTTTAACTAACGGGTAAAGAACTTAAGAAAATTAGGTCGTGTACCTCATCGTCGAAGTTAATCTCAATCGAGCTTAATTCGGCATTCATTGCATTGAACTCGTTGAGGTGTGGCCACCATAGAACTCTCCGCCATTCGAAGGTTGAATAACCTCCTCATCAAGTGCACTTTGTTGGCGGTCAAGGACTTCTCGTACATCTCGGACAAAGTTTTTAACATCTCCTTGGTCCGTTTCGACTTCACCGTGTGCAAGGCCACGTTCCTAGACAGTGAAAAATGCACCATGCTTATCGCCTTCCGGTCTAGCAACATCCACTCATCCTCCTTCATGTCGTCGGACTTCACCCGACCAAGCGGTAGGTGCAAATCATTGTCATACAAATAGTTCTCTATTTGCATCTTCCAAAAGCTATAGTCGACACCATCAAACTTCTCCACGGGTGACTTCCTTTCACCGATCATGGTTGCTTCCACCATACCCTAACTCGGGCTTTGATACCAATTATAAGGAAACACGTGAGCCCCAAGCAATACACAACACTGAGCAAACCACAAATATGAGAAGCACAAAACACAAACACGAGGACAAGAACACAAAGATTTGGTTACCCAATTCGACATGAGGGTCTATGTCCAGGGGCATACCAAGCCATGAGAGATTTTACTATTTTTACTCTTTGGCATTTCACTCACACCTTACAAGCAAAAGCCATACTCTTGGCCTCTCCACACTCACTAGGGCTTCTCACACTCTTTCACTAGAGCAACACATATATTCTATGGGGCTTACACAGGTATTTATAGAGCCACAAAATCCTAGGGAGCCTTTTAGGTCATGGAGGGGCATAATAATCAACAAAAAATGCTTTCATCGCATTTCTTGGCGGCCTCCGAAAATGGTGTCCGCTAGGTTTGGGGGTTCCTCTGCTAGCCGATGGCTTCCAAACAACCCAGCGCCCGCCGGGCGCTTCTACTCTTCACGGCTTGTTCCCACCAGCCAACCCTGCAACCACCGGGTGTCACCCCACTTCTTTGTTTTACCTTCTCGCCTTCGTTCCTCGACCCTCGTCACCCCCGATCATCCTCAAGCTCTTCACTCAAACCAATAGATTTCTCGGATGTCCTCAACATTTTCACTCGACTCTTGACCCGATTGAATCTCCGAGCATCCTCGTGCTCCAAACCCAATCTGATAAACTCCCAAAACATCCTCAGTCTCCATACCAAACAAAAATAACCATTCGAATCCTGGACGACTGCCGAGTTGGCCCCCCTCTCGTGGTAATGCCCACATCTGACTTGACTTTATACCACCATGGGTTCGGAGGATACCACCTTGCATCTCCGCTACCTGTTATTGCGTTGGGGAACTCATTGGCCTCTTGAAAGTCTGAGGAGAAGGTCATTGCCACCTGGATTTCTTGCTGGAAATTCAGTTCAGCCTCTGGTCAAAATACCATATGAATCATATACTTCTAGTTACCCCATAGTATAGCCAAACGATTTCTCTCTCCGAACTAGATGCCTGTAAGAATAAAAAGGAACAATCATTCTGGAACGAGTCACAACGGTCAGCTAGAATGATAGTTCCTTGAGCCTGTCACATGCCCCTTATTCTTGTACAAACACAAAATAGGTGTAAGTCAATTTCCGTATCACAAAGACATATAGGACATGCCTCCTCGCAAATGATCCCACGCTTCAGCAGAATCGCCTTCGCTGACAAATTATTATCAAGGGTTCTCCAAACCATGGTCTTGAAGTGAGGCGCACATTTTGTTGTCCATATGCAGGACAATAGCTTAGCATCGACAGTATGGATGGATGAGAACTGAGAGGTGTTCCACCAAGCGGTAAATTCCAAGTAATAACCACTACGAACAGTGTACTCACCATGGTCCATAATTCTCCATCTCTGATTATCCTCCGGTTTACTTGCGCTAATATGCAAGGCTTATACCAGATTTGTATCCCATGGGGTGAATATAGATGTCAATAATGCCGAGTTCTGAGATGATGTTCTAGAGATAATAGGTCTACCACCACTCTATAATGATCCATCCCCGAAAAATGGTAACAGGGAAAGCCTTCTAGAGTGTCGTGTAACCACCTGTCACCTCATATATTTATCCATTCTCCATTACCCGGGCGCCTTCTGAAGTGATGGTGGCCAGCTACAACATTGAGGAGGTCGCCACGAGGGAAATACTTAGCTTTTAAAATTTGAGCAGGTAAGGCAAATGGGTTGGATATGATTTACCATATTTGTTTCGCTAGCATAGCTCTATTGAAATTATGTAATAGACAAAACCCTAATCCACCCTCTTTCTTCGACTTACACATCCGTCCCCAGCATCTCCAATGCAATTTCCTCTCCTTGTTTGCACTTTCCTAATAAAAGTCACAGAGAAGTTTTTCAATTCTATCACATGTCTCCTCCGGGATGAGAAAGAAACTCATTATATATGTTGGTATCGAATGGAGGACCGATTTAATGAAGATCTCTCTTCCCGCTCGAGATAGGAATCAAACCTTATATGTACCAATCTTTGCCTGAACCCTACTTTCTAGATCAGAAAAAATCTCCTTCTTGGTTCGCCCTATGATAGTAGGCAACCCTATATATTTATCTCCCTCTGAACCCCTCCGCATATTAAGTAAACCGCGAAGCCTTTCCGTATCTTGCTCCGGGATATTCTAGCTGAAAATAACTGAACTTTTCTATAGGTTAACCTTTTGTCCAGAAGCTTGTTCATAATTAGATAAAAATTGTAGTATAGCGTGGAGCTCTCCTGTATTAGCTCGTCCGAATAACAAGGAATCATCGACGAAGAATAAATGAGGTACCGGGAGAGCATTACATGCCAATTTAATTTCGTGTATCAGTCCACTTATTTCTGCCGCCTCAATAAGAGCTGCGAGCCCCTCCGCACATATCAAGAAGAGATAAGGGGATAAAGGGTCATCCTGTCAGACACCGCAACTCAGAGTAATAGACTCGCCCACAACTCTATTAACCTGCACGACATATTTCACAGTGGAAACACATCGCAAGACCAAATCAACAAAAATATCCTGAAACCCAAGAGCTATCAACATATGAATAAGGAACGGCCATTCAATTCATCATGTCCAGCTTCAAAGCACAGAATCCCCTTCTTACTTTTGTCTTCGTCTTGAATAGATGAAAAGCTTCAACCACAATAATAGAATTATCAGTATTCAATCTGCTTGGAACAATGGCACCCTAATTAGCATGAACAATATCAGGTAGTAAAAACTTCAGGCGATTGGTGAATGTCTTAGTGACAATCCTCATGATCAGATTACACATGCTGATTGGTCTAAATTCCATGCACACCTCAGGTTGTTTGACCTTTGGGATGAGAACTATGATAGTCTCATTGAGTGTTGTAGGATCCATTACGCAGTTCAAAATAGATAGCACCGTCCACACTGCATCATCACCAACCACAGACAATTTTTTTTATAGAATAAGGGAGGCATACCATCAGGACCAAAGACTTTGGTGGGATGCATCTGTTGTAGGGCTCTATGGACTTCCTCTCGTGTATATGGGGCTTCTAAGGACTCACTCATCTCTACCTTGACCTTCGGGCTAACATTTGCCTTAATAGATTCTATTTGCACACAACTCGACGAGGTAAACGGTGAAACAAAAAATGACCTAAAGATTTCTTGTATATCCCCTTGTTCTTGTATCATATGTCCTTGACTATTCCTAATCTCCTCTATCATATTCCTATCCCAAAGAAGGTGGAACATTGAGTTCGCTACAAGGTATTTCTTAAAATTTGGTCGTTTAAAAATTTGTCATTTATTAAAAATCAAATACACAAAAAGTATATCAAGATTAAAAGATATGAAAACAGAGAAACTATAAATTTAGAATTGTATGTCAACTTAACTTCAGCTGATGTTAATTTTCATGTGGTAGCTTTTCCAAACAAGTTACACCTTCATGACAATTAAATAACTAAATAAATGGCTACTAGGACAGTCGGAGTGACAATTAAATAACTAAATAAACACACTAAACAAAAAATACATTAAGACTACTTCGATCAGCAACTTATACTAACATAGTTCACAAAATAAACAATTAATTATTTTCTCATTCACACCCAACCCAACTCAATTAAATATTTTTCTACCCACACCAACAACCCACCACAACCTAAGTCACAGAATAAATAAATAATTTCTCTCTCATCCACATATTATCTATTATTATTTTTAGTTTATATATAAATTATAATAAATATACGACAATAATTTCTGTAATTATAATAAGAAAAAAAATTAAGATTATGAAAGTTAGACTCCAAGTTTAGGTAGAAATAATTCGAGCTACAAATAGATGGCTTAAACAATTAATTCAATAGTTAACCGAGTTACGATAATGAGTTTCGGTTTGAGAGCCGCAACTTCTTATTTTGGAGTCTGATAAAATTGATTCAAGTAGCTTTGCAAAGGCGAGACATATATCTACAACTTTTTAGTTTTTGACTTCTCCAAATTCGGAGTGTAAGAATGTCAAAAACATGTTTAAAATTAATAGTCGAGCGAGTTATCCAGACAATTTTTGGTTGGGGAGCTACAACTTCTTATTCCGGAGTCTGATTGAGTTGATTAAAGTTGTTTTGCGAAGGTGAGACGTATATCAACAATTTTTTAGCTTATGACTTCTCCAAATTCGAAGTGTAAGAATGTCAAAAATAAATTTGAAGTTAATATTTGACCGATTTATAATCGTCTAAAGTTGGAATAGAAGATTGTATATCAAAATATGTCAATATTGTGCTCTATTTATAGAAATTTGAAAAAAAAGGAATTTTCATATTGTTAAAGATAACTTTTAACTACACCAATAATATCCAAAAAAATCTATTTATACGAATAAGTATAACTAAAACAGATAGAAAAGAAAAAAAAATAAGGGCCGATGCCACGTGTCAGGGGCCTCAAGCTTCCCCGCACGCGGCTCGGCCGCTTCGTTTGTTTTTTTTTTAAATTTGTTTTTGTCTGTAGCGAGCCGGCCCGCTCCCAGGCTGCTGCGCCTAGTCTAACAACTAAAACGATTCTTAAGTAAACCAGTGCAACTAAACACATCAGTTAAAGGAAACCACACAACTCCAAACTAAAACAAAGAGAATCCGATGACAGGAGGGGTGGTTAAAAGTTCACATTTCTTACCGTCACAACTAAATTTAGTATGTTTAAATGGTAACTTACTTTATATTCTAGTCTTACAAATAAAAAAATATTATTGAGAATATTATCTCCTAAATAAAATTGCTATAGGATATTTGACCCATTGACATGTAGTTTTGATGAATTGACGGGTTCTGAACTTCAGTCCATGCAGTTATAATCATGAAAATTTATTTTAAAAAAAAATCTCCTACATAAAACTGAGAGCATTTGATATTAAATGTGGAAAAAATTAAATTTAGACTTAGAGGACATGTTGGAGTTAATCAAGGTCTGATCGATCGTGACGCTAGAGTTTGTTTTCGAAGGAAAAAGCCAACCTATTCGATGTGATATTAAATGTGATATTTAATCAGGAAACTTTACAAAGCCAAACACAGGTTATCACCAAAAAAAAAAAACCAAAGCCAAACCCAGGACACGTCATATATAGAAGTAAGACGTCTTCCCACTGAATCATTGCCAATTATTTCTGAACATGTTGAATTTACTGACTAGTCACATTTACATTATTTCTGAAATTCAATCCATTTTTATGGCCAATAATATTCCATGTAAGCTCACGCATCATCTCAGAGTCTTCTGATGGTTGATGCTTCAATGGAAAACAACACTCTGATGATGATCAGTTAAGGGTCAAAATTGCAATAAACTCATCCTCTCCTCTGGTCACTCCCCCAATAAGTAACCTCACCCCTTTTGGTTTCCTTTCTGCAGAGTTCGGTTGATATCAGACATTTATGCCTACTAATCCACTTTCAAACTTGATATAACTTTTAAAAGGTAGTTAATTTTTCTCACCATATTTTCAACTAGACCTCTGGATTACTTTATTTTTTTTAGAAACAACACACCATAGATTATAAAGTATCAAACAGGAAAGTCGAAGTACAAAAATCTATCTAGCTCCAGAGGAGGAAAAAAAATCCAAGCCCTAAGAAGTAGGCCTAGTCTAGCGGACCGACAAACCCAGTCAGCGGCCTGGTTCCGAAGTCGGCCAATCAACAAAAGGCTACAAAGGGACAGGAATTTCATGTCATCCCGAAGATCCATAACAAGGCACTTCATCTGCCAAGGCACATTCAGAAGAGGGGAGGTAAGGAGTGTATGCGCCAACAAGCAATCTGTCTCCACAATGGTCACCGAGGACTCGAACTGAGATCGCACAAGGTGGAGGGAAAGCTAAATAGCCCGCAGCTCAACTTCGAGAGAAGAGGAGGCTGAGAAAATGGAAGTTTGACCGTGCACAAATAGGCCCTGAGAGTTTCGAACAACAGATGCGACCCCGGCCGGAGAAGAGTCACCAACCCAGGAGGCATCACAGTTAAGCTTCAAGATCCCCGCATCGGGAGCAATCCAAGAAGCATGGTTATCACGAGCAAGACCAGCAGGCGGCTGAGGAGTACCTAAGCTCTCCGAAAATTCAAAGCACAAATGAGATGCTTTGTAAACCGTAGCAGACGGAGAGGGGATCATACCATCGAAAATAAATAAATTTCTAGCTTTCCAAATGCCCCAACAAAGTTTGTACTAAATTTCTACCTCTGGATTAATTTAGTACAAACTAATTTTTTGTCACGTACACGTGTTTAATAAGTGCAAAGTGACTGTAACTCTAATTATAAATGAGTGCGTATACTATGAAATGGTAGTGCATTTTAATTACACTAATTTTAAGGCGAACAATTATCATTTTACAAGTGCATCGTAAGTGTTGGGGTGATCATTTAGCAAGCTCATTTCCTGGAATGAAGAGAGAGAATTATGGCTCTCGACGTTAGAGTATGGGAGCGGAATTGTTTCTTTTTGCTGGCGGTCATGGGATTGTAAATGCCCCGGATCATATTAAACATGAAAACAAAGTTGAAGTACCAGAATAATGTGTTTGCTTCTCTTGAAAGGGGAAGAAAGAGTTGGTCCAGGTCGTATGGAAATTAAATCCATGTAAAGACAATTAAATGTAAATAAGTCTGGCGAATGTAAAAATTATTATTGAAAAAAATCTTTTAAATAATATTCGACAGTTTTCAATTCTAAATATTAAAAATTAAAAAAAGCACGATAACGTTGATCATGTTGATAAACGTTTGCTGGGATATGACAATTACAGGGGAGCGGATTTGGTCCTGGAAGGCCAAATCCAACCAGGACCGTCCTGGACGATTCAATGGTTGATTTAGTTATGATTCAATGGTTCACTTAGTTATGATTAAATGGTCTACCTAGTTATGATTCAATGGTCCGTTTTTTTCCGTTCCGGATAAGTCGGGACCATCTCAATTATCCAGTTACGATTCAATAGTTTACTTAGTTACGATTAAATGGTTTACCCAGTTAAGATTCAATAGTTTACCCAATTAAAATTCAATGGTTGTGGACTTTTTTTCATTTTGCCCCCTGTGTTTCCACGTTTTTGCAAAATAGTCCCCACGTGTCCTTCAATAAAAATCCTCCAGCACTGTGCTGGATTTGGCCTCCAGAACCAAATCTGGTCCCTAATTACAGTGCTTAGGAAACATACACGAATCCTATGTATAATAAATTAGACTCTAATTATTAGTCGTATTAAAATTCTGTATTGTAAATCTAGATATGAACATAATATCGGAACAGTTTTTTCCAATTCCAATTGTCTCAGAGGTTTTTTTTAAGGGATAAAGGTGGCGCGAGGTCTATATTAAACAAAAGTTACAGTACATAAAAGATAAATTCATAAACATAAGACGATAAAACCAAACAAAAAATGAAAGTCAATCCAATGACAGCAAAGTGGCACAGGGGGGAGTGATGGACGGTCGAGATGACAGGAGAGCCAAACGACCAGGCAGAATTCTGCCGAGACAAACCTACGGCCAATAACCACGAGACAAGCTCGTAGGCATTTGAATGCATACAAGATGCACGCAAATGAGAGCCAAGGTCGACCGAAGTCAACCAAGACAAGGTTCTCCACCCGCAACCACGGAAAATGCAACGAAATCTGAAAGGATCTCAAATCAAGCATAAACCGATCCGAGCAAAAGACCACACAACAAAAAAAGCACACATCAATTTTAATTTGATGCGTGCACACATCAACAAATTGTCTCAGAGTTTTGAATCACATCAATTTTAACTTGTAGATGAGGTTTACAAAAGAATTTTCTCTTTATTCTGTACAATTTGTAAAATTTCATTATTTCTCATCACAAATGAAGAACGGCTGTCTGATTTCTTTTTTATATATTTTTTGGATGGTGATCGTGGAATGGTTTTCTGTACTTCTGTTATCCTCCCTGACGGGTAAAATCGGCTGCGACTTTCCAGCTAGGGCAAGTGTGAGAATTTTGGACAGGTAAGAAAAAAAAAAGCAAGCTTGAAAAGATAGCCATGGCCAGTGGCGTGCAAAGCGGACTCTTTACTGCTGGACTACTGCAACTTGGTTTATCCATTTCAATTTGTAAAAAGTAAAGGAGCCAAATTTGTCGATCGAAGCATCAAAGTCCCTCTTTGTACTAACGGCATACCGTAGCATGACAATTAGGTATAAAAACTTACTTTTATACAAAAAAAATCTCATGAAGAAAATAAATAAGGGCAAAAAAAATTCTGTGCTGTTTAATGAAATAGACACGTTAATGCCCACTTTTTTGAAAAATTATTACATAGTTATCTGGTTTGCACAAATTCAAACTCTCAACTGACATTTTTTTTGTGGGATCTAACTTCTGTAAGGACCTAACTGGGACTCATCACTCAATATGCTGGTAGCAGTGATCTGAATTTAATCAGCCAATGTTTGTTTTCCATATAAGGTCATTGATTCTTCTTCGGGGAAAAAGTTTATAATTTGTAGGCCTTTTATTTTTCACGCGATATTGCCTCGTCAGGCTTCGCTCATGCGAAAAAATTCCCCACTTAATTAACTATCCGCAACTTCAATCAGCAAAAAAAAAAAAGCCTAACGACACAATACAAATTCATCTTTTAAAAAATCAACTTCAATATCGGGCATGATTAACATTTTGTAAAGGTTTCAAATCTGTGTAGTTACTGTGGTTGGTACAGCAAATCTAGTCATTCATCGGAAGACAAAGCAAATACTAAAATAGTGCCACCTTTATCTATCCAATCCCCAATTCCATCGATGATGCGGATCCCCATTTGTAACTAGGCAGGATTGGGTTCTACACGTTGACAACTTGCACTCACTCTTGCATGCTCCTTCCATGAGCCAATTCTATCGTGTCAAAATTCATACAAACTTGAATTCGTCTCATGTGCCATATAACCTAAATAGTGGAAGAGATTGGCACGCAGATGTACGTACGTACTAGTTAATTTATTTTGGGATGACAAAGAAAAATATGTATTATTTTGGGGGTTATGCGATGAAAATTCACTATAAAATCGACCCATTCTGATACTATGTTAAATTTTTTATACTATATTCTTGAAATTTTAAAATAATGAGCTTCATAATTCTCTAATATTTTTTTAAATTGAATCAAATATCACCCAACATTGTATGTGTGACTAAACCAACAAGCTCCAAAGCCGGTGCTACTAATTTCTCTGAGTTGCGGAAGTTCTAATAAATTAATGTATGAATTAAATACAGCCAAGTGCCCAAAGTTATTTAAAAAAACCTCATGTATTAAAAAAAATACTCTTAAGTTTCATGTCAATTGGTTTTTTGTCTGAGTTTTCAAATAGAATTGACCCGTCCTACATGGTAAATACTACCATTGGTTTGGTAGGTTTAGTTTTTTCGAAAAAGATAAAGATAGATCTTCATCAAATTAAATGAGAAAATCTCATTGAGCTCACAACCAGAGTTATGTACTATGTCCTCCAAATTATAAAGTAAATTAGTGGATTTTGCTAACCAAAATCATTCACTAGATTAACTTTTCTAGAGAAACAAACAACCTTACACAATCATAAACTCAAAAGGCTAGATTGACTCTGTAAATTTTAGTTGGTTTTAGGAAAAAGCACAGCGAAATTAGACCTGTCCATTTCTCCAAATGGAACCGCACGAACAATTTGTCCAGTACCACTAGCTAACATAGGGGGACAAGACAACGGGCTTTCAACTTCAAAGAAATCTCCAATTGCACGAGTACTTTAACAAAGCTTGTTTTATATTGGCACATAGAGATTGCTAATATCTTCCAAGTCCTTTTCCAATTCTTCACCTATCAAAGCAATGTAACGGGTATCTAATAATGGAGGATACCATTAAATACCCACTGGTGGGCTTTGATTATTCTTTTTACACGATACCGTCGGCCCTTGAAGTGGTAGAGGTTTTTTTCTCTTCATTATCTGACTCTTCTTTCCCTTTTTTCCTTACAGTTTCCTGTAAATGATTGGTGATTGGAACTCGCAAGCACAACTTGAAGTCGTGTAATCTCACTATCAAAGTCTCAATCCCAAGTTTATTAAGGACAAGATGTCCCATTAAAGACGGCTTTCCACTGGGAAAAAGAGATTAGTAAAAGCTTATACGTTAAATGGGTTAGTATCAACTTTTGTTCCAGTCACTCTTTTGGTTTGCCCAAAGTTGCGTAAGTGGTTTAGGTGAAAAAAATGGTCGGAGAGAGAGGTTTATATGTATTTACACCATAAACCACTTATATCAATTTGTAGTAAGTTTCAAATTTGAGTTCAACAAAAGCATCAATGTTAAAGACACGGTAGGAATAACTTCAACAATATTTGAAGTTCTGTCAAGTTCGAAATTAGATTAGTCGGCTCAATGAATGTCTAGACAGTGAATAATTTCAAACAAAAGGATGTATTTACTTATAAAAAAACAACAGGATCTATTATGGGCTAAGCAAATCATAATGAATATTAGTCGGCACGAGCTAATTATTATTGCAAAATAAGCATTCTTGCTTGGCAAGTCAATAACAAAGTGGCCTATCTTTTGAGCACTAACAAAGGGCCCATCTTTTGTGGGAATTAGACATGCGATCAGGTTTGATAATGTTAGGTACTGTTTGGAGGAGAGAATAAAGTTATGGTAGATCACCTTTTCTTGTAAAGGCGGTGCGATTTAATCATAACGAATTGGTTTAGTGATCTAAGTGGGAGAAAATGACGGGGAAACACAAAAAAAAGCAGGGGGAAAAAGATAAGAACATTACATGATGTTGGAGAAAAAATGTGATTGTTTTATCGAGATATATTCGGCACGAACTCGTAGATAATTTCTGCTCCAATACATGACAACTCCTAATGTAATTTGGCTCAAAATGTAATGACGCCATTGGGTGATTGAGCTTTGTTAATTGATATTATTGGCAACCAGGCGTTGATTAACCAAGTCCAGGTCAATTTGGGTGGAAAGTGGGGAGTTAGAATTTAAGTCCATTATGATTTGGTTGCAATTAGGTTTTATTGATTCAATAATATTGAAAAGATTGGTCATTGATAATGAAAATGAAGGTGAAAAAAGAAGTTGTCCATTTTTTTAATGACCTTCTGATGCATCATCTCTCAATGGTGTATTGTTCTTTCATAATGTTCGAATATGAAAATATTTGAAATAAATCCTAATCGTTAACCCACTTTAACCAACTCTTATTATTTAAAAAGCCATATTTCATTGAGGAAGATTAAGATAACAGAAAACAGAGGAAAATAATTTTCTGGCGTTAATGCTTGAGAATGGAATACTTGTTGACGTTGCGGAGAATGAAATGTTTGTGTTGTTACCCTCTTAACGACAAAAGGAGAAGAGTTCCGACGCTGCCGAGGCAAATACTCATATATAAAACAATTTTGTGATACCGGTCAAATTCAGTGACACAAACAACGTGAAGGACACACAGTGTTTAATCTGCGGAGTTACTCTTTTTTTATCGCAACTTTGCACTAAATTTTGTCATAATATAGTTTTATCGAAACCAACGATCATAATATTGTAAAAACATACTTACTAATTAAGATGTAACTTTATATAGAGATCCCGCCCCTCCATTTCAAAAAAAAAAAGAGTAATGTACAAGAGAGAGATAACTTCACAAGCCCATTGGACCGATATACTAATGAAACGACTTAATCAAATCCAAGTTACATCATATCTTACTATATTATAATAAAGAGGGCCTCATTTTTTGATGGTTTAGTCCGACACGTAGAAATGTCAAAACTAGTCCAAAATCCCAAACTCCAAACTCAAACTCCAAACCCAAATCCAAAATCCAAACCCTAAGACCCCCGGACCAAGACCCCCGTTCCCTCGGACCCCTGGACCACCGAGACTCCCGGACCCCGGATCCCAGACCTGCAACTCCTGGATCACCCCGACCCCAGACCCCTGCACCCCTTACCACCGAACCACCCAGACCTCCAGACCACCGGAACTCCGGACCACTAGACCCCCGGACCACCGAGACACACGGACCACCGACCCCCGGACACCCGACCCCTGGACCCCGGAGCCCGGACACCAGGACCCACGTGCCCCCGACCCCGGACTCTCGTCCCCCGGACCCTCCGACTCCGGACCCCCAGACTTTCGGACCTCCCGAACCCAGACCCGCGACCTCGTTCTGTTTTTATTTTGTACGGCTTAAAAAAGAAAATCAATGAACGATATGTTTTACGGATTTTGAAACAAAACGGTACTCATATCGCGCGTACGTCTTTACTAGTTATAAAGAAGGAGAACACTCTTTTTACCAAATTTTAACACAATAGCGTTCCAGACCCTTTACCTAATTACTCAGTGGTACCCTTCTAAAAAAACAATCACTCAGTGGTCCATACAAATTGTTAAGGAGTCGGGGAAGCCTGAAACGCTCATACTAATTGTTGCAGAACGCTTCAACTCTTGTTACTGAACCAAAATTGGGAAATTAAAGGTGACAAAAGATTTGATCCCCAAAATACCCTTACCGTTTCGTTTCCACTAAAGCACTGGTAAAGCAGGATCAGTTGGAAGTCAGTAGGAACTAATCTCCTAATAAGCTACAGTGAGCTTTTACAAGCCAACAGGAACACAATGCACTAGCCTCTCTGCCTATGTGAATTTCATTTAAGACCCAGATTGTCTCCTGCTTCTCGGGGGAGTCGATTTCGTTTCTTCGGCCACAAGGGACCTCGGACTCGATGTGTCGGAGCTGCTGATCTCGCTGTTTCGGTCTTTGCCTGACCAGAGCCGCGAGAGGATCTTGGAACCGAGGAGACCTTTCATTTTGTTGGAAGCAACTCTTTCCGCATCATTTCGACTACCGTCGTTTATGCTCCTGTTGCTTCCAGCACGGCCCAGACGAAGAGTCGCGAGTTCCCCTTTAAGGGCCTTGATATCTTCAGCTGTTGGCACAGAGTCCCAGTCCTCTTCTGTGTTAGTCGTCGTGGACCTGGAGCTCCCGTGAGAGCCGTTGGGAAGTAAAGCCTTGACAGACCCTGGCAGTTCTGGCGTGTTTGTGCCCGACGATGATGTGGCTTGCCTAGCCTGCTCAAAGAAGAGGACCTGCACAACCACGCGCAAGGGCAGCCGCTCATTTTGGACAGCATGAGCGCAAGCATCAACTGACAACTTCCTGCAATCCATCAACCTGCAAACTCTCTTTCTTTCACTCTTGCTGATCCCAGGATGCTCCTGAACCAAACACCACAACTAATTAGGAAATGGTTGTTTGTGTGACATTCCGAGACAACCTCTGGTATAAAACATAGAATCGAAAGACTTCGATAAAAGAACAATGACAATGTCGAAACAATGATTCGTAGATTGGAGCTAACCTTGAGATACATATCAACTGCACGATAAAGTCCATCGTGTGATTGTCTTGGGAAGCTGGATACAGCTTCGGCGAGATTGAGAAACTTTGGAAGTGGTAAATTGGGATCTCGTGCAACTTCAGTAAGGTAGCCTTCGACTAGTTTAGCTACAAGCGCACTGGAAGCATCTGGTCCAAGTTTTGGGTTACTACTTTCTTCAAATTCATTTTCCACGGAATGAGCCACCTCAGCTTCTCTCTCTTGTGCCACAAACTCCTCAACTAAGCTTTGCACGATATCAACGTCATACATTGTTGTTTCTCCCGCTGGGGCTCGAATCAAAAGATCAGAAACAGTAGCCTCATCAAGCCGCTGACCGATTCTTTTCATCAGTTCCTTCTTTTCCGTATCTCCACATTCTAACAAGATTGCTGCTCTCAACAATTTCAGCATGAAACCGCAAGGAACACTGCCTTTTTCAGTTGGCAGAAGCCTCATGATGGTTTCTGCCAAGGACTTGTATTTACTGAAGTCACCACTTTGCACTATACCCTTGCTAAACCCAGGCAATCGTCTCAAGGCATAGGCATTCAAGGCTTCCCCAATAACATCGGCTGCTACTTTTCCTTTGGTCTTAATGGTTGTGATTACCCGTTTGTATAAATCAATCGGGAGTTCACAGAGATCTTCCACCCACCAATCTTCAGGAACTGCTTGTGGCTTTCTGGCACCATTCCAGTAAGGATCCTTACCACTCTCAGAAGGAAGTTTTTTCCTGTTATAGGTGTAAGACCATTCCACCTTGGATGTCTCAACACAAGCTTTCAGAGCTATGGAGTCGATGCAACGGCTCACCAACTTTAGTTCCTCGGAACATGTAACGAGAGACCTTGTGGTTTGAAGGACAATAATAGAGTCTTTCCAGCTCCTACAGATGCTCGAATTGAGAAAGACTTCAATTTTGTAAACTAGATTACCTTTGTCCACGGTTTCATACATCTCAAGGTACTCTGCCGCACACCGAGCTGCGACAACGTTATATGCATTGAGAGTCACCGTCATACCGTAACAGAATTTTGCGCAAATCTCGAAAGCAGCTGGTCCACAAGGAATATCGTGGATATGAATTTCATCAGTGTTTTCATCATTAGAGGCTGCAACCAACTTCTGAAGATGTGCACTCTTGGACAACAACGGAAACTGCATAATCGCAACAGAAAATAGCACAAGTGTTAAGCATGTCCAACCACCAAAAGAAATAAAAACGAGGCTGCTTTTATTTTCTTAATCCCCAGCGTATACGAGAAAGTTATCTTTAACAGACATCCTTTTAGTCGTCGGACACACGGTTACTTGTGAATAGATTCAGTAATAGTTAGCTTTCAGTGAACAAGAAGACGACTTGAGATACACTTTAGTCAGATAAGTGCTTGCACTGAAAGGTTGAATGGAGGAGACATCGATAACTGCTTTGCAAATTGCTTAGAGTCGTCTTTCTTCATACATACCAGTAACATCGACTGATGAGATCTTGTGAATCCAAAATCACATACTAGAAAATATGAAATGATGTTGTCGTCGTAACTAAAAATTCATACCTTGTGGAGATAAAACTTCACGTCCCCAATATTAACCACCAGATCAGTAGCTAATTCTGTTGCCACATACCTACAGACACAAGGACAGGTAAGTAGGAGAAGAAGGTGCTGCTTTCAGATACATGGCCAAACTAAGTAACAACAATATGCATTTCCTTTGACAGCCAAACAGATCACACAGAAAGAAACATTCCTCACCATTTGGTTTGCACTGTACCAGTTTAGCGTCAAAGTTTCTAAGAGGCGAAATATGTACATCCCGGCGATACCTTAAACACAACTTTAGGACCAGTATTCTTAGTTTCCCATTTTATGATCAGACCAGTCTATGGAACCTCACAAGCAGTAACTTTTCTCGACATGCCCTGGCTTTTTCTTAGTAACTGGACGAGCATTTCTTTGAAAATGATTCATTTTTTCCAAGAAGATGGGACAATCGAAACAGTAGGCCCGAATCTTTATCATTTTGACACCAGTAACATTTTCATTTAAGAAGTCACAAGAGAAAATATAATAAGGCATTAGTGTAAATGAATTTTAAGCTTGCAATCATATGCCTCCTCTCGTACTACCAAGCTGGAGTCTTAGACAGAAAAATCTAGTCAACCGCAGACATTTAAAGATTCTAGAGTGATTTGGAACTTCGAGTACCCCTTGGAGAGCAACTCTCTTTGAACGGCATGTGTACGCTGTACATTGTTAAAGGAACTTATTCAAGAAGAACTTGCATATTGTGCCGGACTGTGATAAAGAGATGAAGCAATTATGTAACTTGGCAAAAAAAATCAAGCAGAAAACAAAAAATGGATCTCAAACTCACCGTATATTGTCCCCATCCGCCTGGAAGGAATCAGGCTTGGACCCAAGTTTCATAAACTTCATCGTTCCAGATAAAAAACCAACTGATCTACCGCTTCAACGACTGCAAGTTTTGAAGGACGGGATCCAGAAACTTTGTAGAATAGGAACTCCCCACAGTTCTGGCACTCCAAAAAGAATCCGAGATCCAACTACTTCACTAATACCAGAGGTCCAAAGCTAGAGAAGAAAAGATCAGAGATAACAGGGCGAGTTTCCTGGCGTGAACGAATGTCACTCCCAAGGCAAGGCAAGGCAAATGGGAGAGAGTAAATTGGAAAAGCTAGGTGTTCAACAAAATTGAAGTGCTTGTTTCCTGAACCAGTAACAAAGTCCCAAGGACTCCGGACAAAGAAGGTAAACTAAGGAGACATGGCCTAAAAACAATAAAACACGATTATATAAACAAAACACAGAGAGAGAGAGAGAGACCCACTTGCTTGCCCTTATCTCATTTGTTTATATCTTTGGTCTCTTATCTTCTGTTTCCCTTTTAACAATGGATGAAAAGACACAGACACAGACACAGACACAGACACACACTACTAAGAATCTAATTGGCTTTAAGACAAAGGCACCCCCCCAATGATCCACATTCCCATTACAAATCTTCAGTTCCCATTAAAATCTCAAGCTACAGCACCTGCAACAAGTAGACAGACAAAGCATATTTCGGTATTAGTTCGAGGAACCACCAAAAGGGTGGACAATAGGCATCAACTTTGAAGAGATTTTCCGTTGGAATTAAAGGCAAAGAATGAGTATTTACGCAAGCAAGCAAGCAGCCAATCGAGTAAAGAAGAACAGAAGACACGAGAATCCAATAGAGAGAGGCACTTTTTTACCTTGGAAATATCCGCACCCGAAACCTGTCCCACAGACAAAGGCCAACCAAGAGGAGGAGGAGGAGGATCATTCAAATGAGTGTAGGCGCAATACAAAGGAAATGGGACACAAAGACCAGACCAGACCAGCGCAAAAGGACATTGGAGTGAATGTGTGCCTTATTTAGCCCCACAGAAAACACCAAACGAGACCCAGAAATTCCCCACTCCAAAATACAAAAAAGATGAGCTGTTGCTGTTCCTTCTTATCTTTGACAGCCACCCACTACTCCCTCCCTCCCTCCCTACACATAAGTAACATAGCAAACAAAACACCTTCCCACAAAAAGCCAACAACCTTCAGAATTTTCTCTCTCTCTCTCTGTCACTCTCTCAATTTCCTTTGAATCAGCACCACCACCACCACCTCCTCCTCCTCCTCCTCTAATAGACCCAGAAATCCAATCTAAGCCTATTACTCACCCTTTTAACTACGTGCTCTCCTTTTAACCAAAAAAAAAAAACTACGTGCTCTCAAATAAACAAATAGCCCCCACCCCCAAAGGAGACAGACAGCTTTATCTTTGTGGGGTTCCAGAAACTGAATCAAAGCTTGAGGCAAGGACCCTAAACCTCCACCTCACTAACACAATCTCTCTCTCTCTAGAAATGTTGCCACTTTATCTCTCTAAAACATAACTAAGATCGTTGTTTTGGTTTAACTATGTCCCGGGTTCGAATTCAAAAATTCTACAGTAATATTAAATATTTATTTGAAAAATTGTGTCACTTTCTTATTTACCTCAAATGTGTATTCCGACCTAATAAGTCGAATACGAGATAGTATAAATCAAATAGAAAAAAAATGTAAAAAGCACGCCAATCTGACATGCATTAGCTTGGTGTTTCCCTTACCAAGTACAAACTGACTCCCTCGCTTCCCCCGGTTGCCTTTGGTTTTGTACTCGTGGATTTTCTTTCCCTTTTTTATCTCTTTAAAATTCTGGAGAGAGAGAGAGAGAGGGCGAGGGTGCAGCCCCTGTGTAGCAGAAAATGACCCATCCATCCCCCCCCTCTCTCTCTCTCTCGCAGTTCGATTTTAATGGCTTCCATTTCTCTCTCTCTCTTTTTCGTTTAGTTGTTTTCCTTGTATTTTAATCGTTAAAAGTGGGAGACGAAAAAGCTAACACTGTATCGTCTAAAGTTGTTTGGTTCTATTAACCAAAAAGCTACCGTCAGCAATTTTTACCTCTAAAGTTGTTTGGACCTTCTCAAATTAAAAAAGTTGTTTGGTCAGATAATAAAGTGATTCTGAGAAAAAAATAAAAATAAAAATGCGACTCCACCAAAATAAAACACTACTTGGAAAAAACATGTTATCAATACTAAAAAAATATTCCAGAATATTTTTATGAACTGCACAAATAATTTGGATTTTAGACAGCCAGAAATAATTATGGAGCGTAAAACATTTCAGCGTCATTCAGGGGTTTTAAGAAAAATGATGCATCTTAAGAGTCACAATAGGTAGTGTAAAATAAATGTTCATAGGATCCAAACTTATATTATAATTCGTAAATATTGACTCGTACTCTTACATTATGTTAGACCTAACAAACCCTAAATTTGTAGAGTATGATAAGGGTCATATCTACGGGGCCGGATTTGGTGGGGACTTGACTACTCCTTACTCATGAGGACTAGTGCAAACCAATATCATTACACATACAAATCAATATCACGTTACATTCAAACTATTATCACGTCACATGCAAACCAGTCGCATGCAAACTAATATCACTTTACATGCAAACCAATATCACTTCACATGCAAACCATTATCACCGTATATTATTGACCATCAGATTTAAAAACAATCAAATCTGATGGCTCAAATTTAGTCATCTCCGTATAGACATCTTTTATGTAGTCTCCACTGAATCCGAAGCTCGTATCCACCTAATTTTTTTTTCTTCCCTACTGCACGTAGAAAGATCATAGTAGCTTTAGCTCTCGCACCAAGACTCGAAATTAATCAATTGTCCGAGACAATCTTGGTGGCTTCCCACTCAACCAAAAACGTTTATACGTGTAATGTGATTAGCAACATTTCCTTCGCCCTCTCATATTTATATTTTTACGAGGAATTTGATAGGCTTTTTCTTTGTACATTTACAGTTATTTATTTTTTAATTTTAGAGATAAATTCTTAGCAATTCCACGTAATTACAAGCACACCTTTGACGCAAAAGCTTGTGAAAAGGTTTAATGCACCGAGGACACTAGCTTCAGAACAACCTTAACTAAAGCGAAAGGTCACGTATACGAACGGATAAAAATTCAGGTTAAATTTTTAAGAAGTATAATATTAGTATAAAAATTTAACACTAAAGGAATCTTAACTAAATCTTAGATTTGTGTTATCTTTAAAAAATCCATTTTTTTTTCAGTAACGGTACACCACAAAAACATCTAGAGGTAAGAAGAAAAAAGAAATTGTCTATAAACCGCTATTGGAACAAACTAAATGCACATCTTTATGCCAATTTGAACTTTAGATCTTCATACCAAAAAGGGTGAAATCACAATTTAATTATAGGGATAAGTATTATTTCAATCTTGTGGTTTACACGAATTTTACGATATGATCCTGAGGTCTAGAAACGATTTTTTTGGTAGTTGCGGTTTTACGTTTTTTGTGTTAGAGACTCGGGAGTCTTTCCGAGCCAAAAATCAGCTCCGAACTTAGAAACGGTGTCGTTTCATTGCTGAGTTGTCTCACCACATCGGATTTTTTTATCTAGTTGGCAAGCTTAGTTGTCACGAAGGAAAATATCATTTTTAATCCTTATTTTTTATAATTTGTCAAAAATATCCCTCTCTTCCCCCTCTCTTCTTCTTGCTCCTTCCCCCTCTCACCTCTCTTCTTCCAAGATGAAACCCTTCAGGCAACTTCAACAAAACAAACAACATCCAACAAAACAATCGCCCTTCAGGGAAGAAGATGTCAAGGGGCGCTGCACATGGTGGCCTTCAAAGGACGGGTGGTGTGCGTGAAGGATGGGCTTGACTCGATCGGCCCAGAGTGACTCGACCGCCGCCGGTTCACTTCCCTCTTTTCGCTGATGAAGAACGGGCTCGAGGTGTTTGATTTTGGTGATAAAGTACTCGAGCGAATCGAACAGATCTATCTAACACAAGGGTCTGGATTTCAATGTGAGGGTGAACATAGATGAACATATTCGCCTTTGATTTATCACGGTGACGAGCCAGGACTACCAATCCTAGTTCTAATCTGGCGGAAGGAGACCCACCACTGATCCTGTTCAACGACGCATAATTACCGACCCATCTCCTCATACTACTACTTACCGACTCACTCTATTTCCTGTCTAGAAAGAAACCCCCAAATCTGTTCGGTTCAATATGTACGCCCCCCTCCACGGCGGAGAGCACGAAGACCTCCCCTGAAGAAGAAAAGACGATGGAGGTAAGCGATGCACGAGGAGGAGAGGACAGCAGGCGAAATGAGACAGATTTCTCCATGGATGGGAGCAAGGCGGTGCACGAGGAGGAAGAAGAAGGGAAGCTTGGGCAACTCTTGGGATTGGGTGGGTGGCCGAAGAAGAAAGAGGAGAGAGAGGAAGAGAGTGGGTGGGAGAGAGGAAGGGAGGAATTTTTTTGGGTATTTTTTATTTTTTCAAGTAGGGGTCAGCGGGATAAATATGTTCGGTTCATCTTGTTTCTTTTGAAAAATATAAACAAAGAGGGGACTGAAATTGATACTTTTCTTGTGCCAACTAAGCTTGCCAATCAGAGATAGCAATGGGCAAGATCCGGGTAGAATTCAGATCCTTACCCTCTTTTTGGATGGTGGACCCAGATCTGGGTGGTGGACCCAGATCCTTACCCTTATCTTCTTTAAAAATAAGGATTCTGGCAGGATATGGGTCCGAAAAAATCGGGCAGGATAAGGGCGACCCGCGGGTCTCTGTCTTTTAAAAAATATTTGATTAAAAAAAATTAAATTGGCATTTGATATTTTTCAATTAGCAATGTGATATTTTTATTAATTAAATAAATAAATATAAAGAACCAAATAAACAAATCTAAAAAATTTTGAGGTTGGGTAGGTTAAAGCTGAGAATTTTGTATTATGTTTATTAATTAATATACATATATATTATTTTTAATATTAAATTAAAAAATTCGGGCAGGATCCTATAGATCCATATCCATGCCCTTATCCTTTTAAAATATCAGGATCCGGGCAGAATCAGGGTCTAGACCCGGTCAAAGTCAACGGGTCTTGGACCCTTCGGGTCTGGATCAGGGTAGACCCTCAGGGTAAAGGTCTAATTACCATCCCTATTGCCAACCGAATAAAAAATTTTGGTGTGACGAAACAACTCAGCAATGAAACAACATAATTTCTAGGTTCGGAGCTGATTTTTGGCTCAGGAAAGCTCCCGAGCCTCTAATACAAAAAACGTGAAACGACAACTATCAAAAAAATTATTTCTAGGCCTAATGATCATATCACAAAATTTGTAAAAACTACAGGATTCAAATGATACTTATCTCTTAATTATATAAAAAATTCCTTTAAACTATTAATGGTTCGATATCATCCACAAAATTAGTGGGCCTCTCGACATTTTAATATAGGAAAATTAGCTTTCACCAATCATTTAATCTGGAGATGCAGAACACGACGCCACTCGAAATTGGATTCAGCGGGGACTACTTAGTGGATGTCCCTACGGAAGGGACTCATTCTGGGATGTTGGATTTGATAATTTTAATCCTTTTTTGATCTAATGGTCCAAAATCGTTGAGGGTATTATTGATTTTTAGCATTCAATTTGGCACCTAATTCTTCCCGCCCAGCCTAGAACCTGTACCCACGTTTTCCGAAATTATTAGCCCTCTTCATCTTCCAATTTCAAAAAACCCATTACCTGTGTCGGTTCCCAAAAATCTTGTCCCTCTTCTCCTCCTCCTCCAAGAGAAAGCTCTCGGCTGTCTGAGAAAAGCCGGCCGACCACATCTAACTGCGGCAACCCGTCCACATTGATCTCTTTCCGATGACCCTGGTAAGTTAATCACTTTCCCCCTTCCCTTTCTCTTTCTGGCTTCCGGCCCCTTTTTTCTGCGTTGTGAAGTGGGTTCTTCTTATATAGAATGATTAACAGCAGGTAAAATTTCAACTTTGATTTTGTTTCGTTTTCTTGTGCTGTTATTGTTGTTATTGTTCTTTTTTGTGTTATCGAATTTATTTACTTGTTTTCGCAGTGCAAGAGACGAACAGGTCACTATGAAGCGGAAGGCTGAGGGAAGGCGGAGCGAAGACAATAAGAAGTCAGAGAAGAAGGTACTATTTATTGTCATCGCATTTGTACACGTATGTTCCAAATTCCAAAAATGTGTAAGAAGGTGGAGGAGGAATTGTTGAAATATACTAATTATTATTTGTTTGCATGTCGTATTTGCAGTTGAAGATTAAGAAGAAGGGAGAGGAGGAAGTGTTGAAAGATGATAAGAATGCCTATGAAAAGAAAAAGGTACCGAAATCTCTCTTTTTGGTGTGGATTTGAGTTGATATCTATTTTGATCTTAATTCGATACTGGTTTGGTTGTGGTTTTGATACTAGTTTGGATGCATCTTTGGCTTGGTTTGGTTGTGAACTTATTCATGGTTTCCAAGTTTGTTGATACTGGTCTGAATGTTAGTTGATACTGGTTTAGTTTTGTCATTAAATTTATTCTTAACAATCGTTGTTATATGTGTTTCTTGTCAGACTTTGAAATTATTCTGCCAGCCTAGGAAATTAATCAGTTTGAACGAGTTCTTGAACCAAAAAGTTTCTGATGGTTCGAAGGTTGAACGAAGGGGTTATATAAGAATGGCTGGTTTTGACTTTTTTTTGGAGCTGGCTGTAGATGGTCCTTCTCCGGAAGACATGATGGAAGTTGTCCACTTTTGTCGGCTCGAGCAAAAGGTTTTTTTGACCGAGGAGCACGTTGCTAGGATTTATGGTCTTCATTTTGGTAGTCAGGATATCACTCTGAATATGAAACTGACTCCAGTACAAAGGGAGACTTACAGATCAGAGGCTGACAGCTTGGGTTTGGCCCCGTCTGATGCCAATTATATTAGAGTGAAGGATATAGAGAATGCAATGAAAGGGAAAGGCAAAAAGGGTATAATTGATTATGATTGGGCTAAACTTTACATTCTCTACGCCTTAGGCGTGTTTCTCGTTCCCCCAACGTCAGAGGTCCTCCCATTAAAATACTGGTATTATGTTAATCAACTATCCCAGGTGTCAAGGTATAACTGGTGCAAATTTGTGGCTAATAAGATGAATGAAGAGTTAGGCAGATGTTTGAAGTGTTTCAAAACTAGCACACTCATCAAGATTGGCTGCAATGCTCATGCTTTGTTGCATTATTTCAAAGCATGCAATAGTGAGAAGATTTCTCCTGTTTCTTCAAGCACCACCACTAGTGCATCCCATTTTTGGAATATGTCTTTGTCCCAGGTATTTCATATTTTGTTTTTCTTTTTGAAACAAATTAAAGATATGTACGTTGATCTAATTATGGTGTTTGTTTTTTGCCTAAACCAATGTAGCTTTATGCAAGTCATTACAAGCTTATCCAGGAGCGAGATAATTTAGATGCTCGGTGGAAAGCTGTATATGGATCCATTAATATGGTGAAGTTACTTATGGACGATAGACAGACTACAGAGAAAGGAAGCAGGGTGGTAGGAGATGGTGTTGTTGAAGATGGTGATGAGGATGAGGAGGAGAACGATGAGAAGGAAGATGTTGCTGTGAGTGTCCCTCTTTATCTTAGACGTTCTTATTTTTTATTATTTTGGATGGATATATTTTGCATTAGAAATGGTATTTGGTTGGCATTCGAGGTGATATTGGTTTGCATTCGGGGCGATATTGGTTTGCATTAGAGTTGATATTGGTTTGCATTCGAGGCGATATTGGTTTGTATTAGAGTTGATATTGGTTTGCATTCAATGTGATATTGGTTTGCATTCGAGGCAATATTGGTTTGCATTAGAGGTGATATTGGTTTGCATCCAAGGTGATATTGGTTTGCATTCAACGTGATCATTGGATTTGCTTTCTATTTATCCTGGGTTCATGCCCTTTTTGTTGTTTGATAGCAGGGGGCCAATGCGGGCCATGATTTTGGCTATGAGGAGGAGGAGTTGGGCAATGAGGAGGATGTTTTGGGCAATCCTGAGATGGATGAGATGGCTGATAAGGAGGATGAGGATCAGGTCGAAGAGGATAAGGGCAGCGAGGGTAAGGGCAGCGAGGGTAAGTATAATGTCAATACGAATGAAAATATTCGTAATGATGGGCATAGACAGGATGTTCATCCTGATGATAAGTGGGCCATCATACGATGTATGGCAAAAGATGCATGTGAGTTGGTCAACATATTGAGCCCTTTGACATGTGGTGCAAGTTTCTATGATGAAGCTTCCGCGTTTGCAGATAAGTTTGCAGCCGGTGGCGCCGATGGTTCGGGCGGTCCGTCTGTTGTGGAGGATGATCATAACACAGTGCGTGAACCAGAACCAATAGTGTTGCCTAATAAGGACGACACTATTGTGGTTGATCATAAGAGGAAGCCGAGAGCCAGTCACACTCTCAGGACTCCATATACGGACCCTGAACCAAAAAGGCGCAAGAAAGTGCTGGCACCAAAAAAGGTCAAGAATCCGATTATCCCGCCCGACGATGATGATGATTTTTAGATTATTGGAGGTAGCAATTTCGTCAATGCGCCACCCAGACAGTTCACCCGAGATTTTGTCATAACAAATGAGAGGGTGGAGGCTGCAAAGGTTTGTTTTAAGTCTTTGACCAGTGCTCAAAAGAATATTCTTGTCAAGTATGCAAATGACAGAGCTAAATCAGAAGAATTACCGTAAGTCTTATATTATTTAATAGTTACATTTTGAGAACAATATTTTTCTGACAATAAGAATTATTTTTTCAGTGGCGAACAGCTGTGTTTTGACCATTGCGAGCATTTGATACGCATGGATTTTGAAACCCTTCAGGGATGGCAATGGATTTCTTCCGGAGTTGTGGATGCGTTTGGGCGCTTTCTTAGGAGGCGTGTGCATAATATGAACATTCCTATTGATCGCATTGTGTTCCCTGTCGATACTATTGTTAGTCTTTTCTTAATGCTTTCTTAGTTATACACTAATTTAACATTTTTATTTTCCATTGATATTGGTTCCACATTGTTTTGGTATTGGTTTCATCCTGAATTTATATTGGTCTGGAAGTGAGTTGTTACTGTTTTCAGTTTGAATGATATATTGTTTTGAATTTTTGAATCAAGTACATGCTGGTTTGATGTCCCTTGACATTTGTTTGGATGTGCATTGCTACTATTTTGATGTGATTACATACTTGTTCGTGTGTGACTTGATATTTGTTTTTTTTGTAATTGATATTGTGCATTCGACACTGCTTTGGTTGGCATGTTTGTGTGCGAATTGATATTGAACTATACCTTTTTTCCTCAGTTTTAATTGTTGACATGTATCTTCTCGTTATAATATTGTAGGGCACAATTCTGCGGTATACTTTTCCCGACATTGGAACTCAAGAGGCCGAGGAACAAAGACAAGTTGTTTGCGATGAATTACGTCATACCGTTCAAATGGCTTATCCATATGCCATGCGCTACCTCTCTGAAATTCCATATGTAAGTCGTTCAGAAATTGGTTCTATTTTTTAAAATGTATTTCTATAGAATATTTCTTTTCGATCACAAAAGTACGTTGATTAATATATTTATTTCTCTTTTTGGTGACAGTGGATCTTTCTATACTGTAATAATCTCCACTTCTCCGTCTTTGTCATTGATACATTGTCAAAGGGCTGTTACATTTTGGACAGTCTTTCTGTTGGTGAGGAGAAGGCTGCCATCCTCTCAAGTATTGGGATAAAGATACAAGATTATATTGCTCCCTTCATGGCAAAAATCAAAGAGATTGACGGGATGGATTTCGAATGGAAAGTCCTATCAAATTGTCCGAAACAACCGGATGGGTTTAGTTGTGGCATATTCGGGAGCACTACACGCACGCATCTTTGGGGCCTATCAAGTTTATGGAGCACTACACGCATCTTTGGGGAGGCAACACATTCCCGCAGCTTGATTGGGAAGACCCCAAAGTTTTAGCAGGGCTGAAAAGAAATATTTGTGTTGATCTTATTGCACAGCTGGATAATTTGCTACTGCCAACCATATTGACTCAAACGTTGCAGTTGTATGAAGGAACAAAGAGAAGGGTTTATACAAGATCAAAGAATTTGGCTAGGTAGAAGGTTAAATTGTAGGTACCTTTTATAACAGAAACATGATTGTTTTCAGTCTTTTTTTAGGGATGTTTTTATGATGCCATTTTGGTTCTGTATTTCGGCTTGATATCTGTTAAGACGATTTTTTGCATCAGTTTTTATCTTGACTAATATTTTTGTCATACAATTCTAACCAATATCATAACTCCATCAAATCGATATCATAATTAGTTGAAACCAATATCAGAACACCCTCAAACCAACATCTTTACACCTTAAAGCCAATACTAGAACGACTTGAAACCAAACTCATAACACGTTGAAACCAATGTCAGAATACGTTTAAATCAAAATCATAACTTGACAGAACCAATATCCAAGATCGTCGAAACCAATATCAGAACTCGTGGAAACCATTAGCAAAACACTTTATAAAAATAATACGAACACATCCAATTCAATATCAAAACACCTTCGTACCAGTATCATATCTCGTTTAAACCAATATCAGAATTAGTTCAAACCGATATCAGAATTCGTTAATTGAAACCGATATCAAAATAGTCAGAAACCAATATCAGAACATATTCAATATCGTAATGCATGCAAGACAACATACTTTGATCGAATTTGAATTCAATCTTCCGCTTCTATTTAATAAAGATAAATTATTTCCTAAAAGTTAAACCAATATCGTTTTAAACATAAAATACAATTACTAACGGGTATGCCATTTTCATAACTCCTGCAAAGGTCGATTCAAGTCTATTTCCAAATGATTATGCTGCTCTTCTCTCTCTTGGTATGAGCCATTGGTTTGGCTGTCATTTTGCTTCTGTCTTTTCCGCTGGTACTTTTTCTTCGATATTTGCCGTCCGATTTCGTTTGCACTTTTCATTCTCTTTCTTGTCCTCCTTTGATTTTCTCGTATTTTAATAATTTTACCCAATGCTTTGGATGACTGTGATACATCATCCTCTAGCCGTGCTTGTGGCATTGGGGTACCTTCATTCGAGCAAACAATTTTTAGTAGTACAAAAAAAAGATGAAAAGGAAAAATGAGAATTAGGCAAAAACAATATCACAACCCTTCGAAACCAATTTCTAAACTAGCCGAAACTAATATCAGAACTAGTCAAAACTAATAACTGAACTAGTCGAAAACAATATCAACCACAAGAAATGAATAACAGAACTAGTCGAAACGAATATCAGACCCAGTCGAAACTAATATCAGACCAAGTCGAAACCAATAACAGAACTAGTCGAAACTAATATCAAAATCAGTCGAAACCAATAACAGAAATAGTCGAAACCAATATCAGAAACAGTCGAAACTAATAACAGAACAAGTCGAAACCAATAACAGAACAAGTCGAAACCCATATCAAAACCAGTCGAAAACAATATCAAAATAAGTCAAAACTAATATCAGAAACAGTCGAAACCAATAAGAGAACAAGTAGAAACCAAAATCATAACTACTCTAAACCAATAACAGAACTATCGTGAGATTTCTACGATTACTACGATTAAGATTCCTTACCTTGTAAGCTACAACGTGAGAATTGTTGCATCATAGTATCCAAATTGTCCTCAACAAATTTCAATGCATCTGGATCCATAGACATAAGAGCTGCCAAATGATTCATCTTTTGTGTTAGATACTGGTAGTATTGGGCATAGTTATCTTCTGGAATTGTAATTTCCATAGTTATATCCAATCCCTCCTTTGCATTTTTTGTCCACCGTTTCATCACATAGTGTTGAGGCAATGTTCCGAACTCAGCATAATCAGCGAAGCCACTCAAAGTATCCATCACCTTCAGTATGTGTTTGCACAATAATCCAAGGCTTTCATACAGCCTGCACGAGCATGTAAGTACCATGTTTGTCTTCTGAATTACCACCATTCTTACATCAATCTTACTTCCATTTGTTTCAAGCTTATAGACTCGGTAATTAGAGGCATCACCTGCATTGCACGTGTGATATGTCAAGCAATATAAAATATGCGACTCCAGTGTGTAATATTATATTTTCGTTACCTATTAAAGGATGGCCATCCAATGCTACTTCGATTTGGTAGCGACGAGATTCCTCATATTGCTGTTGGAACTTTTCAAACATTTTATGCGTGTACACCTCTGCTGATGTAACCAACGAGCTACTTCTGTGTCAGTTTTTAGGCAACTTGTTTTTCGCTTCGAACTCAGCCATACTCTCTGCACACCTTTTGCTATTGACCATGTTGTTGAAATATGTAAAGAATTCAAGCAAGTTGTAATCACATTGCAAATACCCTCGTACAACACTGTTGCACGATTCAACAACTTGTGTTGTAACCATGCCAGCAGTAAAATATTCCCTAACCCAAGCTGATGACCACTGTGTTCGATATCGATGTATGGAATCCAGCCATTGGTGCCCTCCCGATGGGAAGCACTCTTGAATCATTTCATTCCAGAAATAATCAAATTCTTCTTCATCGTCAGCTTCGTATATCAGATAATTGAATGCTTGCAATACTTCATTTGTGCATAGATGACTTAACCTTTTCTTAGCATTCTCTAATTTGTGCCAGGTGCATAGCGCGTGGTATGTACCTGGCAATTCTGAACTTATTGCGTTAGCAATTGCTTGGGCTTGATCGGTGAATATGGTCTTGGGCGCTCTGTTTTCCATGCATTTCAAGAATGTTCGAAACAACCATTGGAAAGATGTTGTTGTTTCATCGAACAAAAGTGCAGCTCCGAAAATACACGTCATGCGATGGTGATTGAAACCTGCAAAAAGAGCTGCACAACAATATGCCCAATAAATTTAAAACAGTTCCAATTGACTCATAAACCAATATTTGAACTCTTCAAAACCAGTATCACTGTACACCAAAGACAGTATAACATCAGAAGCAGACGAATAAGATCACATGTGAAAACCAACATTAGAAGACTTGTAAACCAGTATCTCATTATACTCAGCAATAATGCACTACATTGAAAAAATCATAACATTAGAAGCAAACCAATATTGTTTCACAGATAAACTATTAGCAGAACACATGACAACCAGTATCACATTATATTTAAACCAATATCAGCAAATATGAAATATCATTAAACCTACAATATTACTTCATAATATGAAATCAAAGTTAAATACCTAATGGCCGGTAATTTTTATTAGTTCTGTAAGTGGTATCGAAACAGATTGCATCACCGAAGATCTTTTAGTCCATTCTCATTTTTTTGTCGGCCCAAAAGATGTTTGCAATTTGTTCTTCAATGTCCACTTCAATTTCGTAATAAAAAGACGGATTCCTAAATGCTTCAGTTCTGAAATATTCTTGTAATAAAGTAGCTTCACCAAATTTCATCATTTTCTGTCGTCGTGTGCCTAAATGGTTCTTCAAATCAATAGGAAGGAAACCAAGCTTTTCTGCTCCTCCAACTACCTTTGCCATCAGTTCATAAGAAGACCTGAGCGGAATGCCTACATCATTATTTATTCTTGCAATTTGTTGCTGCATTGAATTGACTTTCCTGTTGGATCTTAGCTTGTAAGCCAACTCTCCACCGAGAAGATCATGGTTATGTTGTACATCCCACTCTTTTATAAAATAAAATAAATTCTCAGCCGAGAGGTGAGCTCCACACCCTGTTCTTTCCTCCCATCGTGAATATTTCTGAGCAGTTTTATTTTTTGGGACTTTACACGTCCTACGAACGCCCTCCTTATTGCAAAGATATCTGATATAGTGTATCTGTTTAGTTTTTTCACCATTGATTTTCTTAGGCTTCTGATAATCTATTCGCACACTGAATCCTTTTCTGTGGGCATAAGAGAGGTAGAAGTTGAGAGTATGATCCACCGTTTCAAATTGTATTGTAGACCACCATTCTCTTTTTTCTATTTCCTCAATTGTTTTCCTTGATGGGGTCATTGTTGGTGTCACTGCAAACAAATATCAATATAGGAATACGTCCAAACCAATATCCGAACAGACCATAATCATAACAGATGAAAACCATTTTCAAAATTCGTTCGACCATAATAAAAAACCGTCAAACCAAAATAAAAATAGGTCCAAACCAATAACAGAACTAGTTGAAACCATTACCAGAACTATTTGTAACCACTATCAGAACTACTTGAAACCAATATCAGAACAAGCCGAAAATAATATAAGAACCAGCCAAAATCAATATCACAAATAGTTGAAACCAATATCAGGACTAGTTCAAACCAATAACAAAACTAGCCGAAACCAATACCAGAACTAGCCGAAACCAATACCAGAACAACTTCGAAACCAATATCAGAACTAGCCGAAACCAATATCAGAACTACTTGAAACCAATATCAGAACTAGCCAAAACCTATATCAGAACCAGCTAAAACCTATATCAGAACCAGCCGCAACCAATATCAAAACTAGCTAAAACCAATATCAGAACTAGACGAAACCAATATCAGAACTAGTCGAAACTAATATCAGAACAAATCGAAACTAATATCAGAACAAATCAAAACCAATATCAGAACTAGCCGCAACTAATATCAGAACTAGCCGAAACCAATATCAGAACAAATCGAAACCAATATCAGAACAAATCGAAACCAATATCAGAACAAATCGAAACCAATATCAGAACTAGCCGCAACCAATATCAGAACAAATCGAAACTAATATCAGAATAAATCGAAACCAATATCAGAACTAGCCGCAACCAATATCTGAACTAGCCGAAACCAATATCAGAACTAGCCTAAACCAATATCAGAACAAGCCGAAACCAATATCAGAACTACTTCAAACCAATATCAGAACAAATAGAATTCAAACGAAACTCATACCTTCTATTCCATCACCATTTTGATTGTAGCTAAAACAACTCTGTCTGGTATCTTGGTTTGCAGTTGTTCCACTGACTTGCATTTCATTACTTCCAATTTCACCGGCGGCGCTCTTTGACGAACTTTCTGCAAAATCAATAACAACAGAGCAAATGTAACTTGAATATGAACATGCAAACCGAAGTCGATCCCTTATATTTAATTTTAAAAGCTTTTCAACTGAAAGTTTTATAACATATAAACAACTAGTATTTACCTCTAATTAACGGGATGTCATTTGTTTCACCATCCAAGCATTCTTCTTCATTTTCCCCAATTATATTTGCTGAAGCCATACACAGAAGTTGGGGAAGTTTTCCTCCGAATGGTTTAATGCAACTTCGGAAATGATAGAGAAAACTCAATTAGAATGGCAGAGAGGTGAAGCTCAATTGGAAACAGCAACCGAGTGGGAGGTGAAAGGTCGAAATCTTCACTGCTGTCTGCATTGATTTCGGCTTTAATGGTAGACCAGACGTCCCAGCTTTGGATTTGTAAAAAAGCTGTCAGAATTTTGCACTCCACGAAGAGCATAAATAATCACACCTATTTATGTCATTGTTTTCATTATTTATGATTTTCCACTAGTATCCCTTATCATATTTTCACTCCTTTTGGTCCATTTGCGTGGGGACATTCCTTGTCCCCACCTAATTCACCCCCGGCGCCACTCCCCTCAAATTACGTTGCCTTTGTTGTCACAAACCAAAAGCAAAGGACTTATTGAAGCTAATTTAGGTGCTTGTCTGCCGGACAAATTCTAACGTAAAGCCGTTGGAATAAAAAGACAAAATAACATTAAGACAGCTGCGTGGCAGACGCTCTTATGTCATGACAAATTTATATGAATATCTTATTTGTATGTACCGTTTCGTTCATGTATTGATGTATATCTAGATGACCAAAAAGTTAGTCTGTTGGGTTTTGAGCATGATCGGAAGGACTTGCGGTCGCAAGTGGAGGAGCTGTCGCTCGCAAGTGGAGTGGCAATGTGTTAGTTAGTCTCTTGTTTAGTTTGTTTCGGACAATAAACCTAATTTAAAGTTGCTCCTTTATATAAAATGATGTAAGACCTATTGTAATGTGTGACAAAAAGTGTAGTGATACACGAGAAACCTAGTGGAAGAACCCTGGCTCGGCACGCCACCAGACATAGTCATTATTGACGAACTGGGTCACCAAATTTATGTGTTTCTTTTGATTCATTTTGTTCTTCTTGATTGCTGTTCCATTATTATTTTCCAACAATTGGTATCGAAGCTTGAAGGTTAGGTGCCGGAGCAATCATGATGGGTGAAGGGAAGTCACCTGTTGAAAAATTCAATGGCATGGATTACGGGTTCTGGAATATACAGATAGAGAACTATTTGTATGGCAAGGATTTGCACCTACCTTTTGGTGGGAAGAAGCCCGAAGACATGAAGAAGGAACAGTGGAGATTGTTGGACAGGAAGGCAATGAGTGTGGTGCGCTTGTCGTTGTCCAGAAATGTTGCTTTGTATATGGTAAAATAAAAAACTACCAAGGAGATGCTGGAGACTTTGTCTGAGATGTATGAGAAGCCATCAGCCACAAACAAGGTGCACCTGATGAGGAGGTTGTTCAACCTCAGGATGGCAGAGAGTATTATAATGGCCAAACATCTCAACGAGTTCAACACAATAATTGCCCAATTAAGCTCGATTGTGATCAACTTTGAGGATGAGGTACAAGTCCTAATTTTGTTGAGTTCTTTACCTGATAGTTGGAATGGCATTGTTACTGCAGTCAGTGCTTCAGTGGGGAAGGTAAAGCTTAAATTGGATGAGGTGAGGAATTTGATCATGAGCGAAAAGATTCGCAAATGGAGAATTCAGAGTAACTTTGGGTGCAGGTTTGAGTGCAGAGAATAAGAAGAGGTCCGAATAAAGGTCAAAATCAAAGAAGGCCTGAGGAAGGACAAGAGCTCAGTTCAGTGCTAAAATTATGACCAGTATGGTTACTTTCAGGATCAGTGCACGACACCAAAGAGGGAGGATAAGTTAACTAACGCAACAATAGATGACCACGAGGATTTATTGGTCCTGAGTGTAAGTAGTCCATTGGACGCGTGTGGGTATTGGATTCTGGAGCATTGTTCCATTCATGCAGTGACACAGGAATGATGGAGCGGTATACCCTAGGTGACTATGACAGGCTTTATCTAGTGGATGATGGAGCGGTATACCCCAGGTGATTATGGCAAGGTTTATCCATTACAGATTGTGGGCAATGGGGATGTTTGAATCATCAAGCTAAATGGATCTTTGTTGCAATTGAAGGGAGGCATATTCTCGGGTTGAAAAAAAAATTGATTTTCGTGGAGAAGTTGGACGATGAAGGTTATGCGATGATCTTTGGCTGCAGATCATAAAAGATCACCAATTGAGCTATAGTAGTGGCTCGAGGTTTGAAGGAATGTACTTTGTATATGACGAGGAACACCGATGATAACATTGATCTTGCAGGTGCAACAGACGATGCCGACTTGTGGCATAGTCGACTTAGCCACATGAGTGAGAAGGGGATGAATGTGTTGTGTTTGAAATAGAAGTTACCAGGCTTACAGATAGTTGACATTGGTCTTTCTGAGCATTGTATTCTTGGGAAGCATAAGAGGGTGAGCTTTTCAATAGGTGGTAGGTCCCTCACGGAGCAAAAGTTTGAGTTGGTCCACAGTGATCTATAGGGCCCAGAACCAATGGCATTCTCGTGTGATGCATCGTATTACATGACCTTCATTAATGATTCCACAAGAAATGTATGAGTTTACTTTGTAAAACATAAGTTTGATACTTTCAGAAAGTCAAAAGCCCTTGTAGAAACTGAGATAGGTCTTAAGGTAAAGTACTTAAGATCGAATAATGGCAGAGAGTACGAGCTCAAATAGTTCAAAGATTACTGTACAGCGAATGTGATTCACTTGGAGAAAACAGTAGCTAAACCCCCCCCCCCCCCCCCCCCAGTAGAATGGCATCACGGAGAGGATGAACATGACGCTCAATGAGAGGACTATGGCCATGAGATTGAAGTGTGACTTGCCGAAGATATTTTGGGCGGATGCAGTTAACACTGTTGTATTCTTGATCAATAGAGGACCATCAACCCATTTGGAGAATGGAATACCAGAGGAGGCTTGGAATGGTAAGCAATTGATCTTTTTTATCTTCGTGTATTTGGCTGTGTTCGTTCATTGGGTATGAAGGAGATGATTTTGGCTTCAGATTTTGGGATGAGAAAAGTCGCAAGGTCATTCAGAGTCGAGATTTCATATTCAATGAGAATGTGTTGTACAGGGTAAGTGCATCAAATGCTATGGGTTCTGGTAATAAGATGGTCGAGTTAGACATCTCGAACTCGTGTGGGAGTAAGAAAGTACTAAATGACCAGGAGGTCGAGGAGGAGGTGAAAACAAGTATTTCACCGCCAGTGGTTCTGCAGCAGAGATCCACCAGACAGCATGGATCTCTTATTGACTGATGGAGAAGAGCCCAAGAATTTTGCAGAAGCACAACGAAGTGAGCTGGTGCACAAGTGGAAGCTTGCAATGGATGACAAGATGGAGTCGTTGAGGAGTAATGAGACTTGGGAATTGGTCCAACTCTCTAAAGGAAAGAAGGCACTGCAGACTAAGTGGGTGTATAGAGTTAAGCAAGAGGCGGATGTCACACAATGTTACAATGCAAAACAGGTTGTGAAAGGATTTCAACAGAAATACAGAATAATTTTACCGATTCGCTCATATTGTAAAGCTAACCACTATTCGAATGGTGTTGAGTATGGTTGCTACAAAGAATCTGATGTTGGAGCAGATGGATGTGAGCATAACCTTTCTCCATGGTGATATACAGGAGGTGATCTTCATGGAACATCTATAGGGGTACTTGTCGGAAGGTAACAATGGGCTTGTGTGTAGGTTGAGGAAGAGCTTGTATGGCTTGAAGTAAGCCCGAGATAGTGATACAAGAAGTTTGATGGATTCATGCAAGATTTGAGTTTGTGCGTTATGAGGCAGACCATTATTGCTATTTCAATAGGTTTAATAAAAGCTATATCATCCTCCTGTTTTATGTTGATGACATGTTGATAGTAGACTCTAGTGCTAGTGAAGTGAGCAAGGTGAAGAATTAATTGTCTGAGAGGTTTGCCATGAAAGATTTGGGTGAGGCTAAGCAGATCCTAGGGATGAGGATTGAATGAGACAAAGCAATAAGAAAGCTGTTTCTCTCGCAAGCTGACTATATAAAGAAGGTGTTGGAGAGTTTCAGCATGCAGAATGCCAAACCCATAAGTACACCCTCAGGTGGATACTTTAAGCTATCCACGCCTAAGAGTGAGGGAAGAATGCTCAAATGAAGAAGACTCCTTATGCATCAGCAGTGGGTAGCTTGATGTATGTAATGGTATGTACGAGATCAGACATCGCACATGGGAGTGGTGAGCAGGTACGTGAGCAATCTGGACAAGCAACATTGAATGGCAGCGAACTAGATACTTGAGTACTTGAGATGTACTACTGAGAAGACCCTATGCTTTGAGGGCAGTAAAGTAAAGCTGACATGATATATTGATGCAGACTTAAGGTCCAGTGACCTTGATGGAGAAGGAGTACTACAGGGTATGTGTTCACGCTAGGAGGGACAACGATCTTCTGGGTTTCTAAGTTGCTAAAGATAGTAGCTTTGTCAACTGCAGAAAATGAGTATGTGGCAGTGACGAAAGTGAGCAAAGAGATGGTATGGTTACATAATTTCTTGGGTGAGTTGGGAAAGAAGCAGGAGAAAATTATACTCCACAATGACATCCAGAGTGCGATTCACTTGGCAAAAAATTATGTCTTCCACTCAAGGACTAAGCACATTGAGTTAAAATATCACTACATACGATATCTCCTAGAGAAGAAGATCTTGCAAATCGAGAAGATTCAAGGAAATATCGATCCTGCAGATATGTTGACCATAATGGTTATCCTGGAGAAGCTGAAACATAGCTTCAATTGGCTTAGTGAACCGAGAGGAGTCCTTGCGTGCTGAGTAGAGAAGAGAGTCATCAAGTGAAGGATGACTGGTGTTAAGGTCAGTCTCCGGGTAGGGAATTGTTGGATTTTGGAGCCTGATCGGAAGGACTTGCGGTCGCAAGTGAAGTGGCGGGCGCACATGGAGGAGCTATCGATCGCAAGTGGAGTGGCGATCGCAAAGAGGGAGAAACAGAAGCTGCAAGGACGATGCACTGGCAGGCGCTAGTTGATTGGCAACCGCCAGTCTGCGTGGCGATGCTTTAATTAGTTTCATGTTTAGTTTGCCTCAGACTCTTCGGGTCCCTCAATCAATTTTTTTCTTTTTGTGTCATTGAAATGACGAAAATACCCTTAAAACAAAAAAATGGCCCATGTCAATCAGTTTTTTTGTTCTAAGGGTTTTTTGGTCATTTCATTAACAAAAATAAAAAAAGGTCACTCATTCAGTTTTTTTCTTTTTGTGTTATTGAAATGATGAAAATACCCTTAAAACAAAAAAATGGCCCACGTCAATCAGTTTTTTTGTTCTAAGGGTTTTTTGGTCATTTCATTAACAAAAATAAAAAAAGAGCTGCTAACGTGCGCTAGGAACCCGAAAGTATAATAAAAGTAAACTAGAGGAACTTTGAAATGTATTTTGTGAACAAGGGGACTTTTTGAGAGACTTGAAAGTAATTTTTCCTATTTCAAACGACTTTAATTTTTTATAAGTGCAAACAACATTATCTTTTTTTTGAGAGGTACAACATTATCTTTTTAGTATATTTAAGCAAATCTGAGAAACTTGAGAGTAATTTTCTCTATTTCAAACGACTTTAATTTTTTATAAGTGCAAACAACATTATCTTTTTTTTTTGAGAGGTACAACATTATCTATTTACATGCCTATTTTTTCTTTCACTCAGACAGATTAATAAATATTTAATAAGAGTAAAATTACAATGAGTAACTAATCTCGCATTACGAAATTTTGTAATATATTTTCAAGGTTCAAATTCAACGCCAGTTTATGAGTAATTGCAAGCATAATTTACTGTGCCGGTTCTTGCAATATTGACGAAGATGAATTAATATGGATAATTAGATTGTTCATTGTATTGCACATGGCACATCTCCCCTTCCCCTAGTGGACAAAGTTGTGACCACAATCTTCATCCTCTATCCAACCAATCCTTTTATTCCCTTTCACCTCACATGCAAATGCTTCAGTCTACTTCTCCCAATGTCACTACACATCAAACCCAAAAAACCATATATTAATACTTGGGTTCCATCATGTTCTCACTTGTTTAACCCTAGAACACACGTCCCCATAACAGTGCCCAGTTTTCTTATTGTTACTTTGCGCCAACTATCTCAACAGTGACCAATAGAAGTGAGGGTACAGAAAAGAAAAGTAAATAAAGAAATAGCGACAATTCGTAATAGATATCGTGCACCAATTTGTAGATGATAAAGTGGGGAGGTTAGCTAACGAACTCTCTGTAGAGTTAGACTTAACCGATTGAGTACCGAAATAAATATTGGCTAACAAATATTTAGTTATATCAAAGATGTAACCTCTTATTAGCGAATATTGTAATGCATATAAGATGTACATCAGCGAGAGTTAGAACAAGACAATTCCAACCGAGGCAAGTTTAGCCACCAATAGAAGATATATCAGTATTCATACAAATCTCAGATTAGATCTAAGCTGATTGAAGCAAAAGACAACAAGTAAAACTACGTACAAGAAGCAAAACAGACATAAACAAAAACTAACAACAAAAGACCCTTCCGGCCTACACAAAGAGACTAAAATAAACATAAGGAAGAATATAATAAACAGACCAATGAGTTGTTGCACTAATCGCTAATATAAAAAAATCGCTTCTATAAACGATTTAATAGTGCTCAATTATGGATTAATAGAAAATAAGCAATCATAATAGTGTAAGCACATGATATCTTTTTGGGTGAAATGGAATCCAAATATTTATTTGGGTGACTAATTCAAGTTTAAGTAGAGTTAGAACATTTGAATGGTGACAAAATTGTTCAACAAGTATTTAACATTACAGCATCTTAATGACTCAAATTTGATACCTATTAATTAACCACATTAGTCATCCAATAAAAAATAAAAAATTAAAAGGTGTATATACCATGGAATCTAATGTTACAAGAAATTGATTCCTGGACAAATGTCAGTAGCATGTCGTTAGACAAAAAACCCCAAATTTAGTGCACAATCTTTGGAAGATCCCTATCCACGAGAATTGGTTTGTTGAGGTACATTTGATTAGTTCAATAAACTATACATTAGTTTTTGTTCATTTTATTTGGTCAAAGGATGAACACTGTCACGTATTTCCAAAATCATCACCGATAAGAGACTATTCACATGGTTTTTCTTCTTGGATTTTTTCGTGTAAGTTTTGATGATGCATGTGGCGGCAACGTTATAACTAGTATGATGGAACCTATAGGGGTCGTATTAATATTATTATAAAGCTACCTCTATTTATTGAAAAAAAAAACTTGGATTTACTTAATGAGATCTTGAATTCAAATCTCATGAATGTAAAAAATATTATTAAAAAAATTACCTATAAAATATGATCCGATAATATTCGACTCTAAATATTAGTTAAAAATATTAGAATTGAGGTGCTACATGGAGATATGGAATTTTGTGGAATGAAAATTGAAATGTTTGGAGGCTTCGTAGATATGTGCCCACTTGAAGAAAGTGAATGTCCCTCTGTGTTTGGTCTCTATGGACTTTACCCCATCCGATGTGATCTTGCTATAGCTTGGAGTCTTCCCTTTTGCTTAACTTGTTATTTCCTTTAATCTTGATACAGAATAATATTATCTTCGGATCCAATCTAAATGCTGGTTTATGATATTGAGAATCGAATTTTATCTATTTCAGCAGAAAATAAAACAATTTTATTCGATAAAATTGCGTGACATCTGAACACATGAGCAACATAAAAAATTATTGATGTAGGTACGGTTCTTTGCTAATGAAATTTCTTGATTTGACTATGGATTGTGATAATATGTATTTCTAATAGCCCAATAAAAATTCGAACATCTAACTAGATCTATATAAATAATATAAAGAGTACTAGAGTTGAGTTTTTCTTCTTATAATGTCGGAATCTTAAAAGGCAAGTTATGTTACTATTCGAATTTAGAAGACGAGAAAATAAAATAATTTTGTTCTCTGTGTACCTCTACTTCTTCCTCAAATTATTGGAAAATCAATTCAAGAATATTACCCATTTTCTGATCCATGGTCCATTATTTTCTGCAGATGTTCTCAATGGCCCATCGAAATTTAACATGTTCGATAATCAATTCTTAATTATCTGCTTGGTCAGCTACTTGACCAATCAATATTATACAAAACAATGCTTTATCTGGCTCGATTGATGCCAGTTTTCTATGAAAGAAAACTGACGCCACTTTAAAGATGAGATAATCAATATAAGATGAGAAAAGTTCAAATTTGGTACATGTGGTTTCGCAGTTTTGAGACGTGATCCTGTGATTAAAAAACGAGCATTTGAATCATGTGGTTTGCAATTTTTTTAACTTAGATGTTCGGAAAACTCCCCAAGTCAAAATCAACTCCAAACCTAGATGTGAGGTCGTTTCCTAGGTGACTTGGCACGTCACGTCGAATTTTTTATCCGATCTTTCCTTGAACTTTTTCCATATAAGATTATTATAATTAATCTGTCAGTTTCGAGTAACGACTTTTTTTCATACATACAAATGGTACAGCTTTAGGAGTTTTCCTGTTGTATAGGAGAAGTATTTGAATGTTTCCGTGGTGATTAATAAAATTTCTTTTACCTCTCAACAAAAAAATGGCACAGCTGATAACGAAATTGTTACATTTGAATGCAGAATTAACGCTAACGCTCATTCTACTGTCAGTTAGCTATTTTAATAACTCATCCAGCTAGCTACTAGTATCACTTTCAAAGAATTAGACGAGAGGCTTTATTCTTCTTAAAACTTGAGCAATAATAGCAATGCACATGGCCATTGATCCTTTCGGTTGTAATTAATTATTTGAAACTTAATTAAGCCATAAGTATCCGGTAAGCACCGTGATTTAATCATGACAGTCAATATTTGTTCCAATTCTAGACCCAAAAGAAAGAGCTATTCTGACATATTAAGGAACAAAATATAAGTATGGTTTTCAATACCTGATCTTCGGATGGTTCAATGAATTCTACTGAAAAATAACATCTTCCCCACCTTTTGATTATTTAAGCAGATATCATTGTAGCGATGATCATTCCGAGGGATTCTAATTTCTAATTGCTCGGGGGAATTATTACAAAATTAAACATGCATGCACCTAGGTCCATATATAGTTCTGTTAAATCTTTTCGATCATGGATATTAGTCATTTTATGCATACCGGGTGAATAATTGTAAACAGTTTTTATAAGTATATAAAAGCTTACCAAGTATTGGATTCAAATCCATAGGCATCATCAAAGCAAAAACAAGAGACGTTAATGATAGCAAGTAACATTAACTTTTCATAAATACTTATTCCGGTAACTTTGTTACGTATCAACTTCTAAAGTACAACTCGTTAGCATGTAGTACAACTCATAAACTTTATGCCGATAACTCGTTAGCATGTCCGACTGAATGGGCTTGATGAGGAATGATATGTATCGGAAGGTCTGGATTACTTTGTTCGCGACAATTATGTGAGGAATTTTACTTCATCGAAATTAAGTGATTTTTAATGGCGAGACGAGTAACGTGAAGTTTTTCATTCATTCTGGTCTATCCCCGAGCGCGAGAATGATTTCTTTGGTCAAAATCATCGAGATGCTTCCGAGGACAAAATCTGCTGCTATGCCTTCAATCTTTTAGCGAGTGCAATTGATGATAGGTGCTACTGCGTTGTCTGCTCGTTTTTTTTAATTTCAGTTACAAACCTCTTGTAATGGAATAGGGGATATGAGATTATGATTGGGATAGATTTGTATTAGGGTACAAAATTGTTGGTAAAAAATTTGTACTCTTTTTCTATCATAGGTTTCTCATTGAGTTTTATTATGACTGAGTTTTAATAAGATTCACATGTTGTCATCTCATACCTACGAGGAGATTTTAGCACACGGATAGGTAAATATGTAAATACCTATAAAATAAAATGTCCACTTACACAAAAAAGCATGTAGTAACTCACTACAGATGATTTTTTAGGCTCTCTCTTCATCCTTTTCAATTTCCAATATGCTAAAGTACCAAAAAAAATATGATGAGATGCTATACACATATAGTTGTCTAAAAACTAGAGTACGATACGAATCACCACATTATGGCTCTTTTTGCACTCCCATGAACCATCATATGAATTCGAACAGAGGCAATGAAAAAAGGAAATCAAAACCAACTATTTTAAGAATCTCCCTCAAGAGAAAAAACAAACAGTGCAGTGTCGAGTAGGAATCAAAATTGTGCTCGATGATCAGAGGGCATTCATTAGAATGAGAGGTCCCACTGTTTGGTATAATCCTACAAATTAGGTGTCAGGGGCACGTTAGTATGATTTTTGAAAACATCAAGCTCATTTGTGTGGGAATTAGGATTGGTATTACATTATAGAAAATTACTGTGTTTTACACAATGTTAACAAGTTTGATTTTGTATATTTTTTTATAAGTTGATAAAGATTTTATTACTCCTTGTTATAAGTTATACATTGTTTACAAAAAAGGAAAATAGTCTAAATAATTAGACGAGGGTTGTAATTAAAGACTATCATTAAAGACCATAACAGATACAAGATCAAATTTTGACTCCTGAAATCTTTTTCGGATTGTGACCAAAATAATTGTTTCGGGATATTCAAGAGGTTAGAATGAAGAAAAATCTCGAAGTTACACTTATCACATATTGTATAATTGTTAAATATATGCATTCTGGTATCCAAGACATTATCTCCTAAAACCGAATTTAAAAGGAGTGCCTGAAATTAAAGAATAAGTGCTAGACTTGAATAAAAATATAGAATAGTTATTCCGTCCGGAAGTTCCGAAAAAGAATTATTCCGTTCAGCTCCACGCTTGATGGTTCTGTCCTTTTCTTCGACGTTCATCATTGGACATCTGGTCAAAATTCCCGGACTCGGTAAATTTTGAGTTAAAAATTATTTATCTTACTATAATAAAAATTCTTAAAAAAAATACTATAATAAAGATAACCTCTATTTTGGTCGGACAAGAAATATCAAAATTATCTTTTAATTAATTAATGTAGTTAACAATCCGACCCCCTCCTCGGCTTGGGATCCATCTCCACTATCACCTTCGCCGCCTTCTCCCCCGGAGATACTCCAAGTCCAACGTCATCGCCACGTGGACCAGCGACGGGTTGCACACCAAAAATTGCATAGCCGCCGGTACAGGATCATCTCGGGGCTTCCTCGACCGAATGGTGGGACGCTAAGCCACTGACATTCCTCGCCATTCATGTAGTCCGGTACCTTGGAGAAGCTGAACACCGGCGGGCCCGTCAGTTCCCGTATTGCGACCACGGTCGGAACAACAATCACTAGAAGGCGTAGTAGTAGGAAGGAGACGGCGCCGGTACGGGAACGCCGTGAACTAGCTATTTTTTTCTTTTTATTTTTTCTTGGTGTTGTGGGGTTTAAAAAAACCTAAACTAAAGCGATTTCTTTTTCTGTTAAGGGAAGTTCTTGACTCTTCCCGATGGCTAATGGAGGATTTCCTGCTTCTCTCCCTTATCATAAATTATGGACTACTAATTAGAATTCGTTTTATTTTTTGTGATTGTAACAAGCTATTTATTCCATTATTTGCACTGTATTTTTTTAGGGGTCAATAAGATCTTACATAAATTTCAGAATATGCTGTTAAAATTTTATATCATCAATGCAAATTTTTAATGTGATTCTAATATAAAAATTATTTGGTATATTCGATATTCGATATTTAAAATTTTATTATTTTATAATCTTACTATAATAAAAAACTTACGTTTTAGGTGATATGGTGTCACACCGTGGAAGTGTCAAAATTACCTTTTCAGTTAAATCCTGATGTTGTTGGCCTGGTCGAGGAGGAAAATGAGAACGGCGTCGTCGAGGGATGGGCGGATCATGGCAGACATGACGGGGACGAAGAGGAGGAATATTTCGACGCGACAGAGGACATAGTTGGCATGGGATTAGAGCAAGATGTCGATGCAGTCCACGTGGAAGGAGTGAGAGCCGGCCGAGAGAGTCCTCACGTAGTCGTTCTCTTCAAACTCCAGCAAGCACACTGCGTAGTCTCGCAAAACGGCATCATTCGACGGTGGATTGTAGAGGAAGAGAAGGATCATTTTGATAACTTTGTCATCGAGCCCGTGAGGGGAGTACACGTGGAAGCCAGCAGCTCCGTCGGGGGAAGAATAGAAGAACAAGAGGGGAGGCGAGTTCAGGTTAGAGAACATGGTAGAGTAGGACGGCAGCTGGAACCTGCAGTACCGACGCTGGTGCCACCACCGGCGGAATCGATGGATGAAGAGGATGAGGTGGCAGAAGAAGAGGTGGGAGTAGGTGACCAGTAGTAAGGCCCCCGCCACAACAACAACTATGGTGATGAGCGGTGGGTTGAAGTCCACGCCTGAGACACCAGCGTTGCTTGACAGCAGAGCAGACTGACCGCCAGATGTCAAGGGCATTGTCGGCATGGTCGTGCATGTGGGTCCTGCGGATAAAAACAGTGATGTGGCCCACAAGGGAGACGGAGAAGGAGAAGGGAAGTGAGCTCCGGCCATCACATACATAGTTTTCCCTTTTTGCCTATTTAAATCGATGCAGTGATCCTCAGTGGGATTTCTGCGTGTAAGAGAGTATTCATCCATAGGATGCCATTGAACTCACTAGAGAATTTTGAGATGCCGTATAAGATGATACGCAAGCAGTTTCTAGTACGTATGTATTTTGCATTCACGATCAACTAAGCACAACAACAAACAATTAAAAATGCTGGTATTTATCTGCATGAGCATGTCTCCAATCACGGACAGTAGTACGTTGCCCTTTCAAGAGGTATTTCAAGCAAGAACACTAAGTTGTTAGTCAAGAGAGGTGATGTTGCTGATAAAATTAGAACGTTTACAAAAAAAATTATGTACAAAGAAGTTCTTATGGCGTCTTAGGTAAATCAAAAAAGAAAATAGTATAATTAAATATGTAAGAGAGTATGTTATTCATGTAAAACTTAAAAAATAAAATCAATAAACGATATTTTTTACGAGTTTTAAAATAGAATGGCACTCGCATCGCGCGTACATCTCTGCTAGTAGGAATAAAGGGCACGTCTATTTTCCTAAGAAGTTGAATTAATCTCTTCTACTAAAATTTGAGTCATTTTATACGTTGTACCTTATAAAACAGCACAATAATCTCATTTTGATTTATTTTTCGATAGAAATACATCATCATCAACATGAAATCCAAATCAACATTCACAATAAAAAAATTATTAACCAAACTATTGACTTTGTAAAAAAAACATTTTTATCATTTAAGCTAGCACCATCACATGAACTCCCCCATTAAACTATCGTGCCGTCTTCCTCCCCTTCCACTCCTGAAAACCCCCAATTCTCTGTATCTCTCGAGCTATTTTCTATCCGGAAAGAGCAATCTTTAAACCAAAATTTCATCAAAAAGGGACAAATGTTGTTGTGACCATAAGTATGTTTTTCGAGGCCGATTCCAGAGGTGCTAAACAACTAAATATACTACTGTTTTGACGCTAAGAATAGCATTAACGTATATCTGTTCTTTAACACGTGGAAAATTAACTTCACTCTACATATAACCTACTAAGTCAAGATCATAATTTGTAAAAATATATCATCAAATCGGTCGAGACTTAGTCTTCCTCGTCTACTATGGAAGATAACTCAAACTAGTAGCAGTACAGAAGTGTGACTTTAGTCTTCCTCATCTCCCTCGTTCTCGGCAATATTGAAATAACGGACCTCATAAACTTTTCTGTCTCTGTTGGAAGCAATCACCCGAAGCCACTCACAAACATTGTGCTTCTTCAAATACTTCTTGGCAAGTGCTTTCGGTACCGTTTGGAGAAGTTGGAGTCGCAGGTGACGGCGAACAACACAGAGTGACTCGATATTTGTTAGGATTTGTCCCAAATTTTTAATTAGAATAGAACTCTATTTCCTATTGTGAAATATATTGAGATTGTCCTCTATATATAGGAGGGTAGGAATTAGATGTTCTTTGGTCTTGACTTAATTGGTCATGGTAGTATAGGCACGAGAGAGTTAGGCTTGAGGCACCACCTCGCCTATAGCTTATGTACCATGTATTTCCACATATAATATAGTGATGATCGTCTCGGCCCCGTGGAGTAGGTCTATTGACCGAACCACGTAATATCGTGTGTCCTCGATTATATCTCCTATTTCTCGCTACTACTTGTTATGGGTGTCTACACATCCATGTTTATGTTTTCGCTGCCTTAACAAATTGGTATCAGAGCCAGATCTGAGACTCGAGTGAACATGAATTCACAAATTTTTTTTTAAACAGTGGCAGTTTCATAATTTGGGACGAATTAGAGGAAAATTGTGGATTAGGTTTGGGAAAACCTTGGAGCCACCGGTCATCAAGTAGCCGACCGCCACCCCGATCGACGCTGCCCACTGGTTCGCCACGCACTGCCTCGCGTCCCTTCGTCGTCGTCTTGCCGCGGCTTGAAGAGAAAGGAGGAAAAGACCGCGAGTCAGATTTTGGGTTTTTGTTTAAACCCGACGGTGAGTGAAGAAGAGGAGACGATGCCGTTGTCATCTGGAGAGGTCCGCGACCCATCACCGCCGTTGCCCCACCGTTGCTTAGAGGAGGCGACCATCCCCGTGCTCTGTCGCCGCACCGGGGAGGAGATATGTTCTCGTCGCTCGCCATTTTTTAGAGGAGTTTCAGGGGGAGAGGAGTTTCGGGGAGAGAGAAGGAGATTGTCTGGGAGAGAGAGAACTCCCCGAAACCCGCTGCCACTGTTTGCCCACTCGTCGTCTGCCGTGGCGCCTTGAAGCCCGCCGCCGTCGCCTCGGTTTAAAAAAAACCTAATTGGAGCTAAAAAAATTTGGGTCAATGGAGTTTACTGACCAATTTTGGTTTTTAGGTTCGACCAGAAGATGGATTTTTGGACTGGTTAGTGATATTTTGACCAGTTTGAGGCTAGTTTATTCAGTTTTGACCATATTTGGTTATGGAGGCTTGGTGGAACCAGATTTAGTTTTGGGCAGAGATTATTGGTGATCCTTGAACATTAGACCAATTTTGGGCAGAAAATCTTGGGTCTTATTTTGGATCATGAAGTTTGGGCCGGGTTGATGGCCGTGGTGATTTTGTTTGTCAAAGTTGAAGAATTTAACCAAAGAAGGGTCAGATTGGGGTCCTGTTGAATTGAAGATTGTTTCAGGTCTTAAAGATTCACGGTTGAAGACCGATAATGTGATTTGGTTCAAGGTGGAGGCTTGTTGGGTATTGACCTAAATCTTATTGGACTTTGAGCTCGGGTCCAAATGGTATCTCCTATGCATGTAGTAGAAATATGTGTGTAGTCGAGAGTGGTGTGAGAAAGTTAGAGGAGCTTGAGGCGACTTCTTTCTCCGGAGACTCCCTTGTTCCATGAGATTTTGATCAGGTCTATTTGGGTTCATGGTTGATTGGTCATGGGGTGGCCGTATCATGTTGGACCAAGTGGTGGATCATGTGAAGACCTTGAACATTGTTTGGACTAGTTACTCGTTGATGATGAAGGCAAAGATTTGGTACAAGTATCTATTTTATTTTGACTCACAAGTTATGTAGTGTGTCTCCTAGTTTCCCACAAGGATGGAGGAATGAGGTGTAATAAAAACAACAAGCTTGGTGTCCAGAAGGTGTTCACGTGAAGTTGATGTAAAGTCTCGTAGCTGGTGGAGAATTTTCAGATTGATGTCCAGAAAGTGTTCACGCGAAGGTGATGTAAATACTTGTAGCTGGTGTCTTCATCTCTTATTTGGACTGAGATTGGTGTTCGCTCGGCGATGTAACCCCAACAGTCGGTGTTCACATGAAGGTGGAGGTTTTTCGTGGAGGTGGAGTCTGCTATGTTGGTAGAGAAATAGTTTGAGAATACCCTGTGAGAGTACACCATACTGGGATGAGTATTGATCATGCTGGAGCTTCTGGGATTGAAGCTGGCCTATGAGATTTAGGCATTGTTGTGGGCGTTTGAGTAGTTTTCTCCATTGTGAAAAAGTTTCGTGTTGCGCGCGTGAAGATTTTCTCCCGTTGTGTTGGTTCTTCTGGAGTTGATGATCCGAGGTGAGTATATGTTGTTGAGATACTTGTGGAAGATTCTATTTGAGGTAGAGTATTCATGATTGAGTTTACAGGAAGAGACACACAGTGAAGATGGTCTGATGTGGAAGATGGGCTTTGAAGCTGGAGAAGACGATTGATTTTGGAATTTGGTCCAAGGTGGAGATTGTTAGGATTTTTCCCAAATTCCTAATTAGAATATAACTCTATTTCCTATTGTAAAATATATTGAGATTGTCCTCTATATATAGGAGGGTAGGAATTAGATGTTCTTTGGTTTTGGCTTAATTGGTCATGGTAGTATAGGCACGAGAGAGTTAGGCTTGAGGTACCGCCTCGCCTATGACTTCTGTACCATGTATCTCCGCATATAATATAGTGATGATCGTCTCGGCCCCATGGAGTAGGTCTATTGACTGAACCACGTAATATCGTGTGTCCTCGATTCTATCTCCTATCTCTCGCTACTACTTGTTATGGGTGTCTACACATCCGTGTTTAAGCTTTCGCTCCCCTAACAATATCCTCGACGAGGAGAAGCACGTGATCAGCTTAAACGTCAGCGGAGGAGACCACCGACTCACGAACTACCAGTCAGTGACGACGCTTCATGCCCCCACCTCGAGAAAATATACCATCAAGGTGGAGTTCTACGTGGTAGACATCCCGCCGGGAAACACCAAGGAGAATAAGTGCGTGAAAATTGTAAAAGTTATTTTTTATGAAGCCAATAGTTTGGTTAATTATTTTTTAAGTTAATGTTGATTTGGATTTCGTGTTGATGATGATGCTCACAAAAAAGGCCAAAAGGGGATAATTGTGCAATTTTGTAAGGCACAATGTGCAAAATGGCCCAAATTTTAGTTGAAGGAGTTAATTGTAGATTAACCCATGTACTTTTTATTCCAAAATCACATCATTAAAGAAAAAAATCTGGCAAAAAACAGAAAAAATAAATTTGAATTTTGTTAGATTAAAAGTAATTAAATTATAGTTTTGTACTTGATAAATTTTATAATAAAATTACAAGATATTTTAATATTTTGATATTATTTAATAAAATATTTAAGAAATAATATGATCCTACTGGCGGTTGTCCGATCGGATTGGGAAACCAAAATTTTCGGATCACCTCCTAGCACATTTTACAAAAACAATTTGCCCATTATGATAAATACCAAACTACGAAAGAGTACTCGACCCAAAAAAATTAAATACCAAGGGATTATTCAAAAGGTCCAAGGGATTATTCAAACGATGATTCATATTCACAAAGCGCGTCGGCAAATATTTTAAAAATGGACGGAGGAGGCAAGAAGAGTTACATGGAGGAAAAGATATGAAGTCAATTGACGTGTTTAAACAACACTATTGATATAGTATTTTTGTGCACAATTATCGAAATCTTTTGATAAATAATAAAATTTTACGTTGAAATTTTTTTACTTTAGTTTCTAAAATTTTACTTTAGTTTCTCTTTAGACTAACTCTTGGAGATGCATAATGGAGCTAATAACTCAAACTTGGTGTAATTGATTATCATGGAGTAATATATTCATCTATTTATAGAAACAAATTTAACAAAAAAACTCATAAGACCTATTCCTAGCATTTTTTTAATTAGAATTCAAATTGTATCTGGTTCGAGTTTAGTCTACTAAGACCAATGAATTACTCTATAACACGGATGTGTGTGATTATAAACATGAAAATAGTTCAACCAAAACTACTCTTTGACGCCCGATTCAAGTGACCAAAAAATAGAATAAAATTTGGGGTAAATACTCACAAGTCCGTAAGATTTGATATAATATACTAGTAAGTTCACTCATTAATAAATTAGTCTCTGAATTTTGAAAAATCAAACTCACTAGCCCTCGAGACTAACTTTTATCTCTCACACGAAATTATCAAAATGACCGTTACTCCATAAATAAACTCTCAGACCGAGAAGGATTCCCTGCCTTTCTTAAAAAAGAAGAAGAAGGATTTCCTACGATGTAGTGTTCGCAAAAGCCAAAAGATACTACATTTGCTAACTGATAAATTGTCAGGCCTAAGAAGAGGAGGCAAGAACCTATGGCTCTTTTTCCCGCATGGTGTTAAAAAAAGTCTTTCACCGATCTAGCGTTCTCGAAAAATATTTTACAAATCTAGTATTAGCTAGTCATATTTCAGTGTTTTGCATTACCAGAAAATGGCCAAATTTGCGTTTTGCCTTTGAGCACTGTCAATAAATACCCTTATCTCGTACAAGTTGCGACTCATAATTATTCGCCTCGAGCTTCGTAAACGGCTTGGCTTACGCTCCATAGCCTCCAAAGGCCATTTTCTAGTAACTTATTACCAGTTGGCCCCAGCTGTATTCCATCTTGTGGAAACGGGCACAAGCTGTCGTTCTGCAGTAATCTATTACTCTATATATAGCCAATTGACCGGCTAAGTCTCAACCACGCCTTTTAATTTTCGCTACTTTCGTCCGCTTAAAAAAAGTTCCCCACTTTTGAAAGTAGATTTCCCGTATTTAGTCACAAGGAGGAAGTGAAAGGCACTATGTCATCTTTGAATAATTCGTACGAGTTTGAAGATAGTGCAAGGTACAACAATATGATTAAGAATTGGTTTAATGATGAACTTGTTCCTCATACCATGAATAGGACGTATATTACACTTATTCTGAAATCTGATTGTCCTGATTCCATGTCAAAGTATAAACCTATCAGCCTCTGCAACTTCGCATATAAGATCTACTCAAAAGTCCTTGCTAATAGGCTTAAGTCTATCATGCCAAACATAATCTCTCCTGCTCAGAATGCATTTGTTCAAGATAAAAGTATCTAGTACAATATTTTAATTGCTAACGAGATTTTTCACCATCTCAGGTTGGGTAAGCAGAAATGAAATGGAGCTATGGCCATCAAGATCGACCTGAGAAAGGCTTACGATATAGTTAGCTGGAACTTTTTGGAACAAGTAATGGATTCACTTGGCTTTCCTTTAAAATGGATTAGATGCACTATGAGCTGCATAACAATTGTTTTCTATGCTGTTTTGGTGAATGGTTCCCCTCTGGATTGGTTTCAACCTTTTAGAGGTATTAGACAAGGAGATCCTTTATCTATTTTTTTTCCTTGATGATTGCTGACTCTTTGGCTCACTTTATTAACCATAAACAGCTGATTGGTGAAATTAATGGCATAAAATCAGAAGTATGAGTCATGTCATTACTAGTGTCATATTTGCGGATGATGCTTTGTTACTTGGTGAGGCTGACGTTAAGGAAGTTGTTGCGTTTAAGATGCTTCTGTCCAATTTTGTTGCTCAATCTGGTCAAGCTATAAATTTTAAAAAATCTAGTGTAAGGTTTAATTCTTGCTTGGAGTTATCAATTCAAAATCAGATTCTTAACATTTTGGGCATGACCAGAACGTCTGATACTGATAAGTATTTGGGGCTCCCTTCGTTCTGGGGTAGGTTCAAAAGCAACGCTATTTCTTACATCTATAAAGCTATGTGGAATAGATCGCAAACTTGGAAAAACAAAATGATGACTAGTGCGGGTAGAGAAATCATGATTAAGTCTATTCTTGTTGCTATTTTCACGTATGCTATGCAGTGTTTTAGCTTTCCAAAATTTATGTGCAATAAGCTTGATGAGTTAATGACTAAATTTGGTGGTCAGGTGATGTTACTACTGGGAAGATTCATTGGGTTGGCTGGGGTAAGATGACTATACAAAAAAAGCTTGGTGGTATGTGTTTCAGAAGTATGGAGGTTTTCAACCTCGCTCTCTTGGTCAAACAAGTTTGGAGAGTTCTTAATGGTCATGAAACTCTTTGCCATAAGTTGTTGAAGAGTATTTATTTCCCAAATGTCAGTTTTATGCAGGCCTTTATTGGAAGAGACCCTTCGTGGACTTGGCAAAGTCTGATGAAGAGTCTAAAAGCTATTAGACCTCAGCTTATCTGGAGAATCGCGGATGGTTCTTTGGTAAATATTTGGAATGATGCTTGGGTCAAAGACCTGGATAATTTTAAAATCTAATATGTTAGACCAGATGATACTTGGTATTAACTGTTTCTGATCTTATGTTGGTTGATGACGATGCCTGGGATCCAGTTATTTTGCACCTTCTCTTTTTTGAACAAGAGGTGGCTACGATCTCTGTGATTAAACCAGCGAGGAACATAGGCATTAATAAAGTCATTTGGCTTAGATCAAGCAATGGAAAGTTTTCTGTTAAGTTGGGGTACTATTTGATGCATTCCCATAGAAACAACACTGATTTCTCCCCTGTTTCTCTCTAGAACAGGATCTAGAAATTGCAGGTGTTTCCCAAGATTAAAACCTTCCTATGGAAGGCGGCCCACGATTCTCTCACAACTGCAGCAGGCTTACATAGACACAACATGGCTTCTGATGCTACGTGCTCTGTATATAATGATCAAAATGAGGACATTATACATGCTCTGATCCTTTGTCCACATGCAAAATTGACCTGGTATATGTCTTTCTTGGCTTATGTTCCAAATGCTGCAGAACTTCCGTGCTTCAAAGAATGGTTGTTGAAAATTTTGCAGGACCTTGAAGAAGGTAATCAGCAGGAAGAAATCCAACTGGTGGGTTTCATTTGCTAGCAAATATGGCTGGCCAGGAATGAATTTTTCTTCAAAAAGACTAAGCATGATCTGACCTTTTCTAGGAGGAATACGAGCCTTAAAGCTCAGGAATTCAGAAATTTGAGGAATAGAGCTCCCCTTGCTGATATGGCTGCCTCTGAATGCTGGCGCCCTCCGGACATCGATGAGCTGAAGGTGAATGTGGATGCCTCTTGGCTTTCATAATCAAACAATGTTGGTCTCGCCCTATCCGAAACAATAGTGGGAGCCTGGTAGAAGTCCAATCTGTATCAACCAAAACCTCTACAGCTACTGAAGCTGAGTTGTTAGCCATTGATATGGATGTTAAATACATCAAGGTCTATTTCCCTCTTAGCATGATCAAGATGGAATCTGACTGCAAGGGGATTGTTGACTTTCTTAACTCTGATACTGCCATCATTGATTGGCATATTGAGCTTAAGGCTATTGAAGTTTAAACTACTCTTTTGAGTTTACCTTTGTGTAAACTATCCTATGTACCTAGGATCGCTAACCGAGTCACGGATTGGTTAGCTTTTGCTACTAGACTAGGTATCCTTTTGGACGATGTAACTACTAATCCTCCTTGTGCTCTTGAGGAGCTACTCTTGTTCGATTCTAATGATTAATGAAGTTTCTAGCTTTTACCTTAAAAAAAGATGTAGTGTTCGTAAAAGCCAAAAGATACTACATTTGCTAACCGATAAACTGTTAGGCCTAAGAAGAGGAGGCAAGAACCTAAGGATCTTTTTTCCGCATGGTGTTAAAAAAAAGTCTTTCACCGATCTAGCGTCCTCGGGAAATATTTTACCAATCGAGCATTGGCTAGAAAACTGCCATATTTCAGTGTTTTGCATTACCAGAAAATGGCCAAATTTGGGCATTTTGCCTTTGAGCACTGTCAATAAATACCCTTATCATGTACAAGCTGCGACTCGTAATTATTCACCCCGAGCTTCATAAACAGCTTGGCTTACGCTCCACAGCCTCCAAGGGCCATTTTATGGTAACTTATTACCAGTTGGCCCCAGCTGTATTTCTACCTTGCAGAAATGGGTATGAGACGCCATTCTGCAGTAATCCATTACTCTATATATAGCCAATTGACCGGCTAAGTCTCAACCACGCCTTTTAATTTTTTCTACTTCCGTCCGCTTAAAAAAAGTTTCCCACTTTTGAAAGTAGATTTCTCGTATCTAGTGAGAAGGAAGAAGTGAAAGCCAATATGTCATCTTCGAATACTTTGTAAGAAGTGAATGGCCCTTGGAGGCCGTGGACCGTTTTCTAACCAACACCAGATTGGTAAAATATTTTCCGAAGGTGCTAAATTGGTGAAAGACTTTTTTTAACACCATAAAGGAAAACGAGCCTATTTTATGCAACGATTCGTGCCATGTCGGGCCCAGTGCCATCCTCCGCTTCCCCATTTGTAGCATTGCAGGAGAACCCAGGTGCAATATCTTGTTATGGTGTAAGAAAATCATATAAAATCGAGGTATTTTAGCATGGTGAATTGTTTGAAAGTGAGTCAAGGGTTATTTTGATATTTTGATATTATAATTTAACTTGAGTTGAGGTAAAAATTAGTTTCGGAGACTAACGAGTTCAGTTTTTCAAAAGTCAGAAACTAATTAACTAAGGACTGGACTTACTAATATATTATATGAAAGCAAGGGACTTATAAGTATTACCCCATAAAAATTTCACATTGTACTGCAGGAAAATATCAAAACACAAATCGAAAACCAAAACAGGCTCGTTCCAAGAAACAAAAAAGGCACCGACAAGGAAATGAGCGGCCCAACCAAATATTCTGTTTTATGGTGGGGCCCATGGCCGCTATAATATAAAACCCCCGATAGTTCCGTCCCCTTGGACGTCGGTTAAATAGGCTCAGCTCCGATCAGGTTCCCAGATCACCTCCGGCGACGACGTCGTATCGATCTGTTCGGCATGGATCCGCGTTACACGGGAGAGATATTCAAGTAAGGGACATCCTCTTTTAATCCTAAAGGAAAAAAAAGAGTAGTTATTTTCCGTCATGGAAGGAGAAGGAATCGTCGTTAATGACGCGGTTTGTTTGTTAATGGATGGCTAGGCACCTGGAGAAGCAGAACGAGTTGTTGATGGAGGCCTTCAACGCGATGTCCCGCGAATTGCATACTCTCCAGGTTTAATCTCTTCCCCTTTTAGATGTGGTTTCCTTTTTCTAGGGTTTTGATGTTCTGCCGCGTGTTGTTTGCAGGTCGAGGAAGAGATGCTGATGCGGAGATGTTACGCTGTTACAGCTGCTCAGGGTGTCATTAAGCAGGTATCTGGAACTCACTCTTCGTTTTGTTAGTGTTTTCCTTCTAGCTAGACGAGTCAATTGGTTGCAAAGCCTTCATATATAGGCATCCGATCGCTAGAGAGAGGAGCTCAAAGTAATCGCTGGCTGTTTTCGGTTATGATTGACTCTCCGAAGTTTGCATCTATGGTACTGCCAAATTAAAAGGAGCAAAGCGTATAGAAATGGAAGTGAAAACCGCCATAACCAGACACGAGCAGAGAGAATGATTATGTTTCTTAGAGTCAAGAAGAGAAGTAGTCTCATGGGCTGCTTATGAAGTTGGTTTTTGATTTAACAACACTATTTAGTTGGTTGTTGCTTGACCGGGTTTCACATATTTTTGTTCTGCTACAATTTTGTTGACTTTCTTTGTCGAAACGGTTTTCTTTTCCAGAATAATCGTGTCAATGCTCCTCATGGACCTCAGTCGGACAGCTCTCGCCTGCTACTTACATATCATACATCTGATTCTGGTGGTGGCGAAGCTGGCCATGTCACTGCATTAGTTCCTGCTGAAACTAATGAAGAACAACTAGGATAATGACGGTATGAACTTCTTGCAAGTCATTTTGAGAAGCTCCTCTCTAGTCATGGTCCATGTGCAGGACCCTCGACTATCCAGTAGTTAGCTAGATAGACATGTTGGACTTGCCAACCTACTATAGTCAATTCCGAGTTGTTCACCCATATTGAACGTAGAGACAAAATATTTGATGATGTGGCTGGTAACTTGGGATTGATAGGATCCTATTGACAAATCCTATGTGTCTATTTCATAGTGTATAGCCTAACCTTCTGCGTGGTCTATCACATTACCAATTTCTGGAGCCTCGATAAGGTGGTCCAACCTATTAATTTTAACGCCTGCCAGAGATCACTCTGTTCTCCTGGCATAGCTAAGAAATCTGTAAATGAATGTGTTTGTTCATGTAAAACTCGTATGCAGACTCTTCTCTGGAGGGAATTGATCACAGGCTGAAGTTTTTTCGAGCTCGTGATTAGTTTTTATTTGAAAAGGGGGTTGTGAAATGGAAGCAAGCAGCTGGACATGAAAAGCTGGAAGTCTAACAATGTTGTATCAGTTACGCTAAACCGGACCAGATATATGTAAAGAACACCAGTCAACAGAAGTCGTCAATGTTGAAGTACAAAAACATTTCGTGGTTAATTTCCTACATGAAGCTCTGGTTCTATCTTGCAGACAAAAACTCCCGCTAGGCTTCTTCTGCAACAAAATGTATCTGCTCATTATTCTTCCTGATCTTCCGTCCGTGACTCTGTCTAGCCAAGTGCAAACCGACAATGGAGAAAACCTGAAATTGGGGTCGCAGTTTGATTAGCATTTTTAAGTCCTCTAAGCCCAGGGAACATTAAACTAATACAGTTTGTTAGCAACATTTGAACGAATTTGCTGTTGGTGGATTAGGGACTTACTAGGGTCAGAATTGATGAGCATGGCAGTCCCACCAAAACTGCAGGTGCCACCATTCCTCTTGGTTTTCTGCCAGTAGCTGTTGAAGGCATAGGAAGCATGAGCCACCACAGTGTCAGGGGAGAAGCAGCTTCGGCTAGGCGTTATCTCCTCGCAATCAGCACCACCTACACCACAGGCATAGTCCATTGCCTCCTGCAATGTCTCAGCTGGAACGTTTGGCTTAGCCACGCACCACAGCCTCTGTACTGGCCCGACTGCCTCGGGGGCTGGTGCCGTCGGAGGAAAAGGGTTGCACGGTGGCAATGAGTAGGCATGTGGGGCAGCGGTCGGAGTAGGAAAGGGTGAATGTGCTGGCTGTGAAGGGCAGTCTCCAGCTTTTGGTGGAGAGGGAAGATGGTAGGTGAACGGGGCTGTTGGCGTTGGTGGTGTTGGAGAATCGGCTCTAGGGAAGGTTAATGGTGGCGAGGAGTAGGCATGCGGGGCAGCAGCTGGATTCGGAAAGGGTGACTGTGCTGGCTGTGAAGGGAAGACTCCAGCTTTTGGTGGAGAGGGTAGATGGTGGGTGAACGGGGCTGTTGGTGTTGGTGGTGGTGGAGAGTCGGCTCGAGGGAAGGTCAATGGTGGTGGGGAGGTTGGGTTTGCTTGTGGGGGAAGAGGGTTTTTGGCTATATTGGAAGGGACAGAGAACCCAATAGAGGAGTGAAGAGGAGGCTGCGTGGTGTCTGGTAGTGGGATTGGCCTTGCAGGGTAGGGGTTAATGGCCTTGGAATCTATGGATGAGAGCTTTCTGTTGGTGGGTTTTGGGTGATGAAGGTGGTTAACTATCAGATTGATCCTGTCAAAGTTGAAAGATCCAAACTTTTTGATGAAGTCATTGTGGGAAGAGACCATAGAAATAGTTTCATGATCAAAAGGTGAGAACTTTGGAGAGAGTTTAATAGAATAAGTGCAGTTTGTAGTTTGGAGAAACTCTAGAAGTGGTTTGGTGACCCTATCAGCTACATCACCTCCAAAGAGAGTGGTGAACTGAGAGTCAAAGCAAGAGGGGGAGAGAGCAACCGAGACCTTGATCTCTCTCTCTAAACCCCACCTAGTGAGAGAGTGGTGAAGGTTCTTGAGAGTTGGTAGAACCATACCCGAGTTCTGGTATTGGCCATTTGGGCAGCAGAGGGTATCTTCACCCACAAGAATGGTGGTGATCTTGTTAGCTGGAAAATGGGTTAAAACATTGGTCCTAAGCCAAGCCTCAGCCTTCAAGACGCTGCTAGACACCCCATAGAGATCTTCACCCCTCACAGAAACAGCCACAGGATGGTCAGATTTGGACATTGCTTCAACATCATCTGGAAGACTCTTGTCATAATGATGAAGGCTTATCAGTTGGACGTTTTCTTGACCAGCACCTGCAAAATTTGGAGAAGATTAAAATACCACAGATAAAGTAAAGATCTTTCCAGACATTGGTTTGAGCAAGTTACCAGTAAGACCAAGAAGACAGAGAAGGAAGAGGATGAATGGCCAGCCCATCATCTTCAACATTTCTGTGTCCTAAGGGAAGAGAGAGGCTGGGAAGTGGAAGACAAGAAGGCAAGTCAGTTTTTTTTTTCTCTCTTGGGACACTGTTAATAAGAAACAAAATGCAGAGCTTCGTTGCTTTTTTATGTTTGTCCTTTTTACTGTGGCATGTGGAATCCAATCCATGAACAAACAGGTACCTGAACCGTTGCACTGCTTCTCTCTGAGTCTGGAGTGATGCAGTTACTTGCTTTAGCAGCTGTCCCTTGGTAAACAACCAGAAAGTGGGATTTTTTCTCAAATAGGTAAAAAATATACATAAATAGGTAAAAAATATACATATTTTTCCTATATAGGTAAAAAGTTATACATATTTCCAAAATAGGTCGAAAGATTTTTTAATATTAAAAAATTTTGAAGAAGGCGCCCTCTCCAAATGGCGCCTCGACTGCAACCGCTACAGCTTGTCGGAAAACTAGATTAAAAAAAAAATTAGTGGAGGCGCCCTAATAGGTTGGCGCCTCCAAAAAAAAAATTTTGATTCAAAAAAAAATATTTGGTCGTAGAATAAATAAAGAGATACCGAGCAATTAAAAGTGGCCGAATTTATTGAAATTTATTTTTTTGCAAATTATGGATAAACTTGATTCAATTCGTAAATTTATCCCAATACTTTGATATGAATTTATCAAAATATACTTACATTTTTACTTGCAGTAGTATAAAATAATACCAAAAAAATCAAAGTGGAGGCGCCACCCAACTAGGGCGCCTCCTTTATTTTTTTTTGAGTTTTTTAATGACATTAGGAGTTTTTTAATGACTTTTTATAGATTTATTTTTAACTAATGTTGCAATAAATAGAAAATTAAATACAATCCATCTAAATTTGATTTATTTTGAATTTTTTAATGAACTTTATTTAATAGAGTTTTTCTTTTTGTAACTCTTTCCCTCTTTTTGTAAAAGTTATCTTAAAAATTAAATTTCAAGATTGTAATCTATGTTCGGTTTAACAGAGTTCTATATTTATTTGAATAATAATCTTAATTAGATATAGATGGATTGTATTTAATTTTCTATTTATTGCAATATTGGCTAAAAATAAATCTATAGAAAGTCATTAAAAAACTCCTAATATCATTAAAAAACTCAAAAAAATAAAATAAAGGAGGCGCCCTAGTTGGGTGGCGCCTCCACTTTGATTTTTTTTAATTGTTGTCCACTTAGCTTATTTGTATTATTTTATACTACTGCAAGTAAAAATGTAAGTATATTTTGATAAATTCAGATCAAAGTATTGGGATAAATTTACGAATTGAATCAAGTTTATTCATAATTTGCAAAAAAATAAATTTCAATAAATTCGGCCACTTTTAATTGCTCAGCATCTCTTTATTTATTCTACGACCAAAATTTTTTGTTTTTAGGAATCCAAAATTTTTTTTTGGGAGGCGCCAACCTATTAGGGCGCCTCCACTAATTTTTTTTAAAAAAATCTAGTTTCCCGACAAGCTGTAGCGGTTGCAGTCGAGGCGCCATTTGGAGAGGGCGCCTTCTTCAAAAAAATTTAATATTAAAAAATCTTTCGACCTATTTTGGGAATATGTATAACTTTTTACCTATATAGGGAAAATATGTATATTTTTTACCTATTTGAGAAAAAATCCCCCAGAAAGTCTGTCAACCTAAAATATGAAAACAAAAATTATGGTAAGTTTTAGTGATAACTAATACATTTAAAAAAAATTAGTACTAAATGTTGTCATATTTTTCGCATAAAGTGATACTTTTGTATAATTACATATATTTTTACATACTTTCTGAATTTAAAATGTATTTAGTCTCTGTCATCGCGTCTTGTTCTAAGAAAATATCTCAATCGAGTCTAATCTTTGAATAACGCTATAACCGATATTTTTTGTGACTTGAGTATAAACAAAATATTTTTACCATATTTATTAGTCAAAAATTTAATTTTAATATTTTGTAGAAAAAAAAGTAAATATCTTTTATTTTATGTAATAATTTCTCTAAAATAAGTTTTTTCCCGACCCCAACAGTATCACCTTGCTGAGGTTTTGTTGGTTAAAAAAGGTGAATTATTTGTGGTTCTATCTGAAGGGCATTTTAACAAAAGATTTGCGCGCATGTATTTATGTGACAGTTAAATCATTTTATGTGCTACTAATTACTTTGTTGGTGACCGACCAGACTTGATTCAATTGGTTACATATTTGGATTTTCTTTGAAAAAATTAATGCATATTTATGAAAATCGTTACACCTAAAGTATTCATGTTTGAATCTAAATTACACAAATTTATGGCACCATAAAGAAATGCAGCAATATTTAAAATCTGGAATGCCATTGCCTTGGGGACCAAGAATAGATTTTAGCCCAGTGGTAGTGTGACTATGACCAGTCAGTAAAAAGGCAATATTGGAACTCGAAGACCAAAGAAAACAAAAGATTTTATTTTTGGAAGAAACAGAAAAATGGTGGGGAAAATCGCGAACTTTTGAAGAGCCCAAGGCAAACCTGCGTACAAAGGTAAAAGAGATTTGTCCTTCTCGGTTGGGGAATCCAAGCTTAGGCATCCCAAACGACGCCGTCTCCTCTAAGCAACGGTTACATTTTGGCGCTGTTTCGCTTTTTTTGCGCCTCGTCAGAAGCATCGGATGGGAAGACTGAAAGACTACAAAAGGAACTGATTTTGTGGGCCCATATCTGTTTTATGGTACGTTCGGAGGTCAAAGTTGGTTGTCTCTGGGGCCCACTGGTTTGGTTGATGTGGGCCCATCTGGGCTTCTCTTTTTCTAGCGGCATCACTCGCCTACGTGGCAGTCAATATCGATCTTTGACCTTTACCTGGGACGTGACCGGGCCAGCCTCTAGCAGTTGATGGGCCGGAGGGCCTCACAGTGGGATTTCGCTGGTTCAGTTGGTTAATTTCACCAACTGGGGGAAAAAAATAGCCAAAATAACGATCTGAATATCAAAATTTTGAATTTAATCTTAATTCGGTCCATACTAAATCTATATAATATATAAGAATCTGGATTATGTTAGACACCCTATCTCCAACAATCCTCATTATGGAAATAGAAATATATATTTTTGTTTTTGGGACAGCCAAAGGAAATTGTATCCGGCAAATTACGACTGTCTTAATTATTGGTGGTCCCGGACCTCTTACAATTATTAGTTTTTTCAATTGCGTAGGTTGGCTATGTAATCAATTTCTCGTGATGAAACCAACATGGAAATTGTAGTTCGGCACCTTCAGTTCTATGTACTCTCTATGTCGATAAAAGAAAACTTAGACGCGGGACCTAAAGAAAGACCGAGAGGTAAGAAGAGACTAGTATTATGATTTGTAATTCTTTCTGGGATATTATCCAGAAGTGAATTCTATCGCTATCAACATACTCGGTTGTTGGAATTTTAATTTTCTGGTTTACACCGCGTGTTATACCAATACTCGTTGTGTTCACAAGAATTCAAGTCCAAAATTTTTGGTTATGTAAGAACAACAACCTCGAATGTTAGGAGAGTTTTATTACCTTTTAAAAATTTTACCCGTCTTGAATCTAAATTAGTAAGTATAGTAGTGTCCACATACTAGATCGTATAGGAAAAAATATTCAATTGGTTCACTTAGCGGCACAATCTCGAAATAAAAATTTTCAATTTTGATGAGGAAAATTGGAAAGAAATTTTTTTTTGAAAGATAAATTTTTTACAGCTAGCCAAAGCTTGAATTTTGAACTTGTTTGAATTTTACAACTCTTTGTACCGCTAGGCTACAAGTCCTTTAGTAAATTGGAAAGAAATTGGGGACGAAAAACATCAAAATGAACTCGGTTAATTACCTTGACTACAAACGCACATTCTAACATATAACTGTAATCAAACTCATTCCATCATTTAGTGTTTGGGGAGAAATTGCTCTCTTCTTTCCAATCAACTAGCTCATGTAACTTCTATATGCTTCAAAAAATAAACTATTATTTTTGAGATTTCACTCAGGTGACAAAAACTCGAACAAAAATCTGAGATAATACTCAATAACCAAATTCTAACCTTAAAAAAATCAAAAGAGAAAAGAGTAGGCCCCGAAAATTAAATTGATCAGCTGTCGTGGTCAAGTGTTCGGCGATCATTATTAATCGATAAGAACATTGTCGTCAACCAATGATTCACTCGTGGATGCCTGGGCTTCCTCACTTACAAGCCTACTCTATGCAGAGCACCTATTTAATTATTATTTTGAACTAATAATTGGAATTTTCTATTTTTTTTTGGTCAAGTGGAATTTTTTAGTATGTTAACAAGGATGATTTAACAACAGTTCTTGAGAATCCTACGTCGATTAGTGCAAGTAAAATGGATATGAAAATTTTAAAAATAATAACTTTATTTATAAGATCTGACAATATTATTTGTATTCGAATAATTTGTTGCACATAAATATTGGGATGGTCATAAGCCAGGAAGGTAGTAGCTTCATAGGACTACCCAAAAAGATTAATTTATTTCCTTGCAAAAATGAAGTTATGACTTAGAGAAATTTTTTTTAAAATTTGTTGTAGTTTGTTTGACATATTATATTTTCAGATTTGTGATAGTTTTATATTTAACCAAAAGGTTCTTTCTGACCAAATTAACCTCGGATTATTTTTATCAAAAAAAAATTTTAATTTTCTGTTGTAATTTGCTGATCTTATTGAAATTTTGACAAAGCCACTCACTCTCCTCCCTCTTTCCCCTCCCACTTATACCACGGCTGCCACCTCCGGCCGCTCATGTCTTCGTCAACGAGTGGGTCCCCACTGGTAAGATGATGTCCCACATCGGCTCGCAAGACCAAGGTGGAATGCCTATTACTCCGTACCCCGCTTCCTCGTTGAACTATAGGCGAGTAGGGGAAGATGGTGGAGATCTCGTCGATGAAGAGATAGTCGGACGACGAGATGGGGGCAGCGAAGAGAGGCGGCGGCGACGGCGGTGGTAGAAAGTGAGAGGACGAGAGAGTAGCTTTGCGAAAAAGTTAATAAGGTCACTGATAAATTATAATGAAACTTTATATTTTTTTCTTCAAAAAAGTTCAGACAATTTAGGAGGAAAAGGACTTATTTGTTAAATTTGTAGATGTCAAAAATCCGAAACTACAATATACCAAATTACATAGAGCATATCCATACGACCATATCCACACAAGAAGTAACTTCGTCGTCAACAAGAAAAGTAGATTCTCTGTCCCAATCCAATTATATGGGATTATTTTGAAACTTTAGGGCTTTGCATCACCCCTAATCAAGATATTTAAGCCTAAAAGAACCGAAAATAAAAGCAAGTAAAAAGGAGGCTGTTTGCCTACCCAGCAAGAAATTCCCAGGAAACTTGCGGACAACCAAAAGGGTCCCGCGATGTCCGCTTCATGTTTACTTCTCTAAAATGAACTGCCTAGCTTGTAAAAGATATAAGGTAAATTACTCTTAGGTTTGGTAATATCGTCTCTCTCGTATCTCTCAGTTTAGAGAAATGATTTTCCCATTTTCCGTGTTTGGTTTTATTATACTCTTGAATCTGTTGCTAACATTATTAATCATTTTATTATTATTTTATTTTTGAAATAATTTTTCTATCCTTGTCTGGCCGATCAAGCCTCCTGACTCCTGTCGTCTTCTCCGGCGACTTCGACAACTCCGGTCATCTTCTCTGGCGACTCCGACAACTCTGGTCATTTTTTCCTGGTGCAGGCTCGGGAACTTCCCGGTCTCTAGCTTCCGCTTCCCAAACGAAATTGCTGAGGCCGCCCATGGCTCCCGTACATGAACCCGGATGCCTTATTCGGGTTGGAGATGGAGAACGACAGGTCGTACTCGAGGGAGGAGGACGTCCCGTTGCAGAAGACAAGCCTTTGGAGGGTGAAGCCAGGGGTATTGAGCTTGAAGATGAAGAACAAGATGATGATGGCAGAGATGACGACGACGACGAGGATAGCGGTGATGATGTAGTAGCAGAGGACCGTGGAGGAGAGGGAGTAGTATCTGGTCTTTAGGGACCTGGAGTGCGCAGGTTCTGGCCTCGGAGAACGGGAGGGCGAGGGTGGTTACCTGGTTGGAGGGTTGGAATGGCCTCCATCCTCGAGCCCTCCAAGGTCCTGGCAATGACGAAGATTCGCAGGCGGTGAAGGTCTCGGAATCGGCTTTTCCTCCGACGCCGGAGAGAGAAGGGGAGGAGAGAGAAATGTATTTTTTATTTTTTAGAAGGGTATGTAAGTAATCTTCATGAAAAAAATGATTGATGACGTCAGCGAAGTACCGATAGTATAATAAATTTAAACACTGAGAACGAAAAAATTATTTTTGCAAACTGAGAAACCTTAGAGATGATATTATCAAACACCAGAGACCTCAGAATAATTTACCTAAACATATATCTTCTCAAATTCTCCGCATTCTTGTTTTCCCAAGTATCATAACGCTGAGTTTTTTTTCTAGAAGAAATCTAATATACAGTGAGACAATTAATTCAAACTCAAATATCGTGGATCATATATTAAAAATAACATTCATCTTTCAATAAAATTTTAATACAAACTTTTATAGATAAATTTTTACACCACTATTTCAGCCGTAAGAAATTGATTCATGTATTTTCATTTATTCTTCTAGGACGTATACCATCAGGCCAAATTCCATTCGGCAAAGTTTTAAAACAATTGCGATAACGGGACTTAGAAGTAGAGACTTCAGTTAAATTGAGCCAAGGGATGATCATATCATATATTTTTCGGTGCCTTCAGGATGGCTTAACTATAACATCCACATAATTGGAGTATCGCAGATGTTTTGCTCAGCAGAAAAATCAAGTAAATGATTAACATCCATTGAATTTTTATAGTGCAAGTTCGAATTAATTCATTCGGTTTTTTCACAACACCAGTTATTTAAAAATGGTTGACTTTGAAATTATGTTTATCCTCAAGTCATTGTTGAAGATTTTTTTAACTAACATTAGGCTTAAATATTTTATATTGACATGGTTCTTTGTTAATGTTTTCTGTGATGACATGAGGAGATTATTTAGGAGTCATATGTATAGACACGCTATTGATAAATTTAGAGAAATCTATTCTAATTTATAAGTATTTTTGGATGACAATTTTATCATAAATAAATATTTATAAATTTAAAAAATTGTTGAAATTTTCAATAAGATTATAAGTATGATTATTATTAATATATTTTTTTGAGTCTTGAATGTGTTCATATTTATTTATAATTTTTTGGTGATTTGAATAGAGACAATATGATTTTTTAGTAAAAAATATAAATCTCTTTTATGTGATAATCTTTCTAAAATAATAATTTTATCAGGTCCCAACAATATCACTTTAGCGAAGTTTAACTGTACAACTTTCCAAACTATGATATGATTTGACTCCTATTGATACTCTACCATCCCTTTTTCTACGATTTTAATTTTAGTTTTGAATAACATCGTTGCTTCTATATATTAGCATGCATAAATGATGACACCCACCGCAATTATTCAGATTATCATCAAATCAAGAGCCTTTCAAATGAATAGCTAGTCCAACCTCTAATAACACACAACGATAACATTTTTTTATCAATCAAACTATAACATCCACATAATTGTCACACACCAGACTAAGAAATCGTCTTCAATATTGTCGGTAATTAGAGATTTTGATCCCACAATCAAAGTTTGTTTATATTGTCAGTCGGCGGTGTACATATTTTCTTATTTCTGACCGTCCAAAACAGCAAAAAATGTCAATTATTGTCCTTTTTTTCACTGCTTAAATATATGGAGTTATTGGTTTCACATGAAGAATTTGATATTCTTAAACAATATAAAAAAATGTCTTTAAGTTTGAAACTTGTGAACAAAGCTGACGCTCAAAGAAGTTAAGAAATTCCCTTTAGTATTTGACTTTAGATAAGTATTTTGTTGGTGAATATAGTGACGGATATTAAGAGGTCATATATAAAATGACAAATTATGTTAGGGTCTTTTGTTTTTGTCATATTTTAATTCCGGTCTCTTCTTTTTCAAAATTTTTTTACTTTTATTATAGTTTTATTATTCATTGACGTCATGGTTCAACTTATTATTGTTTTATATTGAAAATAACTATTGTGCCCTCATATCTTAAGCTCTCATCTCGGCGTGGACAGTTACTCCCATCTCCACTGTCAAGAGACCGGCCGCCACCTCCATATCATGGAGGGGGTCTAGTGGGCGCCGCTAATCCAGGCCCTGGCCACCCGCGAGGATGGCTCCTTCGCACCCCACCTTACATTACGGCCGGACGTTACACGAGGGACCCTAGCATAATTTTTTCTATAAAAAAATTTAAATCACTTAGTAACTTTTATCTATTTCCTTTTTCCTCCTACTTGAAGCTATGTATTATCCAGAATACAAGATGACTCGTATAGTCATAGGCTCAACAAAACAAACATTTACACATAATTATCAAATTTATACTCGTTGTTGCTCAATGAAGAAAATTCTTCTTTCACCTCGAGAAAGCACCAAAATTTATGCTCGTTTTTTCCCGGAGCAGAATTTTTTCTCGAAGAAAATTATCCGTGTGTCTTTTCTATAGTGTCGATGGTCAACCAATTAGTTAACAGGCAAATTATTTGTAACTATAATTGCTATTTGTCGGTACAAGAGAAGAAGAGAATCGGAGTTAGTTTAGCTCACAAGTTTAACATGCAAGGTTTCAAGGAGACGGAACCGGAGACTTACTCCGACAAACTATAGCCAACAAAACAAGCAAGAAATATGCTCGACTTGAGTTTTTTTTGTGTGTGAAGTTTGCATATATCAAACCCTATTAAATAATGATTCTCAATGATTTTTATTACCCCACTTTAAGTGAATTTAAATTTCTTGTCATTTTGATAACTCCTACTAGTGCTCGACTTGAGTATTTAGCTTTGAACGTTCAAGGGTCGTTGATCACGAATCTAATAATAATCTAGAAGATCCACGAAATTGCACGTTCAATTTTTTAGTTAGAACAAACATATACATGAGTTCTTTGATATTGTTGTCGACTCTTGAAAACACGGGGACAATTATGCCCCTGGATCTGAAATACGCTAATATACAGAGCTTTTACCAAATACAAAACAAAATATATGTTCACCGAAAAAAAATACAATACAAAATATATAGAAATAGCAAGACAAAAAAAGTGGAATTTTTTTTATCTTCTCTCCCACAGCGAGCCCTAGAAAGTGGAAATCAAACTTGACTTTTGTTAATTTGACAAATCTGACAAAACACGAACCATATTTAAGTCAAATTTGAAATTCTGAATCTGATTTTAGAATTACCAATGATCATCGAATTATTGACACAAGAGAATGTAATATATATTGGAATGTAAAACATCATTTACACGCTACTAGTCACAGAAAATTACTGATTTTCTATATAATAAATTGGAAAAATATACAATTGGGTAAATGTACTTATTATGACTTATGAGTGCACCCATTATTAAATCCTTCATTGATACTTTTGTATAGGTCTTAATTGGCGATCTTGTTTGCAATTTAAGCATCTTATATATACACAAAAATATATACACAAAGAAAGCGATAAGATTCCAATCGAGTTCCTTCCTTCATCTTGTATACTTATACAATAAGAAATTTTTTTTTGTAGTTAAATCAAAATATCCAAAATTAAAATACTTAAAAATGTAGCAATATTAATTACGTTTAAATCCCGATAAATATCTTGATACCTATCAACAAAAAAGTAACGTATCCCTTCAATTTTTTTGTTCAGAAAGAACCTGAAAGTGTGTGCTAATGCATCCATATCACTAAAATTAAAATATAAGAAAAGACTTTTAAAATAAAATGCCAAGGTGTCTGAAGGGCCTACCACTTCAATATGATCATTAGCCGTTTCCTTAAAAAAATATTTTTTTCCCATCGTATGGAAGGACACAATCTATTGTTGGCCTCGTGGTGGAGGTCTGTTTATTATAAAATTTGATGTCCCGGAAAAAAGAAGAGAAAAAGTTGGAAAAAGAAAAGCCAAAAGCATATGCTCAAAGGCGTATATGTCTACCCAGTAGAAAAGAGAGAAGATAAGGAGGAAGTCGGTGGATCCATATAATATCTAATTTCGTTTAATAAGAAGAACGTTGCTGGAGCAGAAAGTTAAATTTGTCTGCCGTAACAATTTAACTAAACAAAATCCAGAGAAAATTAGAACACCACGTATATATGCATGTGTGATGAGAGCAATTAATGGGAATATGTTAACAGTAATTTCCATATAACGAGACAAATTTGGATTATTGGCATGTCTGATGAAGAAGCAAAGTATGTATTGGTAAAATTAAGGAGCACTTAGATCTACATATAATTGTTCTAACGTTTGAAATTCGATAATTTGTTTAGAACATTTTTACTCTATTCGAATCTAAATTAGTTTTGTCGTGTTTAAAAAGTCGGCGACGGAAAAGCTTAGAAAGTAGTTAGGTAAACCATGTAAAAGGAATGAATGGCGTTACGTTCTTGGATCCTGTGGTATACTAAAACGCAGTCGCTTGTATTTAATACACGGAATTCCATCAACGTGGGGTAGGCAAATAGTTAATTGTCCAATTGTGGACGTCAAGTGCCCCTCTGATCCCGACGGAAGGACCTAAATATTCCCTGTCCCATGGCCATCATCGTCATTTCCACACTAAAAGGAACCCAGCAATGCATATTCCTTTGCTGCCCACGTGGCATTCTGTAACCAACAGCAATCCCCATCTCCCACAGTCCATTCGCTGTAACTATTATTACAGCACCATACAATAGGAAAAAAAATCCCGACGCCGACAAAATCAGTACATAAAATTCGAAAGAATCGCATGGTTCTGCTTAAAGTTAATTCGACATCCTAATTTGAGCAATTTAAACTTAAATTATTCAATTTTAGTTAATATTATTATCCGAAGTTTACTGTGTCAACTATTCGAAATTCGAGTAGAAGTGACGTCAGCAGCGACGAGGAGCGCCCAGATCTCGCAGCCAAAAGAAGCTTCCCTCTCATTTGAGCACAACAGCACACAGCCTCGCTTTATTAATTAATTCTCTCTCTCTCTCTCTCTCTCTGCCACGGGAGAGAATTTCTCTTGCGGAGAGACACAAGAAAAGGCAACCAAGTAAAGAAAAAGCAAAGTAAAGATCCCAAAAACAGAGAGAGAGAGAGAGAGAGAGAGAGAGAGAGAGATGAATTTGGTGGGAGAGAGAAAAGAAGAAGAGGAAGCCAAAAGAAGAGGAGGAGACCACCACCACCACCCAGAGAACAAGAAGAAGACGACTGGTAGTCCACAATGAGAGCTTCAATCCACAACTTCACCCTCCTCCTCCTCGCCGTTTCCTTCTTTTTATTAGCTACTTCCTCCCCTTCGACGTCGTCGTTTTCGTTGACTACCGACTTTCAATTCCCCAAAAGAAGAGTTCTCCACCAGCCGCTCTTCCCGGTCACCTCAGCTCCGCCACCGGAGACTGTTCAGCTCTCTCCGCCGCCGCCGGAGAGTGTCCCGGACGAGCCGTTCTTCCCGGAGGTTCCGCCGGCGGCTCCTACGACTACGACTACGACTACGACCAGTGCCACGCCGCCTCCGCCTGTTTCCGCGGTCAATGGGAGTGTACCGATCCCGGCGGCGACTCAGCCAGCTAAGCCAGCAAAAAAAGTGGCGATCGCGATCTCCGTGGGAATCGTCACCCTCGGGATGCTCTCGGCGCTTGCGTTCTTCTTGTACCGGCACCGGGTGAAGACCTCCGGAGAAGGTCAGAAGCTATACGAAGGAGGAGGAGGAGGAGCCGAAGTTTCTAGAAGGTTCGACGGTGAGGACTCCAGGGCGCCTCCTTCCACTTTCCTCTATATAGGAACCGTCGAGCCGAGCAGGAGCTCGGTCGTGGAACAGAACAAGAGCAACGGTTCGCCGTACCATAAGCTGAACTCGGTTAAGAGATCGGCCGATCGGTACAGGCCGAGCCCGGACCTGCAGCCGTTGCCGCCGTTTCCGAAGCCGCTTGCGCAGTTCGAGAACGTGGACAGCTCCCCGCCGGCGCCGGGGTCGTCCTCCGACGAGGAGAGCAGCGGGACCGCGTTCTACACCCCAGGGGGATCGTCGGTGAGCAATGAAGACGGTTTCTACACGCCGGCCTCGGCTGGCCGGTCTCGGAGTGGCGGCTCGGTGAAATCTACGAATGGAAGGAACGGTGTGAACGCTAGTACTAGTAGTAGTCTTCCTCATTCTAAGAGGACGTCTCCGAAATCACGGTTTTCTTCTTCGGCTGCTTCACCGGAGATGAAGCAGGCGATCATTCCGCCTATGTATAAGCCGCCTCCTCCCCCGCCACCTCCTCCGAGAAATGTGGCGCAGAAGGCGCGGGATGAGGAGTTTGAGGCCTATGTCCCTAAAAGGACCAAGTTCGCAGCGCCGCCCCCGCCGCCCAATGTTGCACTTCTGAAATCAATCAGTGCGCAGGGGTCGAGTAAAGCGGCCCCGCCTCCGCCTCCTCCACCGCGGCCTCCACCCCCGCGGGCGCTAGCTGCATTGTCAACAGGGGAGGTAGGATCTTTGCAAAGAGCTAGGACTGAGGCCGCGACACCCGTGGAGCAATTGGACAAGGGAGGTAGCAGCTCCTTGGGCAGCAGTAATGTGGATGAGAATGGAGGAAGACCTAAGTTGAAGCCCTTGCACTGGGACAAAGTGAGAGCCACCTCGGACCGAGCCACGGTGTGGGACCAGATCAAATCCAGCTCCTTCCAGTAAGCGAGAATTGATGATCGTTCATTTTTTCTCTGATGTGTTGGGCTGCTGCATTCTGCAAAATGTGATGTGTTGGATCCATTTGTTTGCCAGGTTGAATGAGGACATGATAGAGAGCCTTTTCGGATGCAATCCCGCGAATTCAGCCAACAGAGAATCGACAAGAAGATCGGTTCTGCCTCCAGTCGAGAGAGAGAACAGAGTGTTGGATCCCAAGAAGTCGCAGAACATAGCTATCCTGTTGAGAGCTCTGAATGTGACTCAAGATGAAGTAACCGAGGCCCTCCTAGATGGTAAGTGTGGTCTTGGTTTTTTATGCACACGGCTTGGAAATCGAATTCGCATCGCAGATATGGTGGTAAAATCTTTCCAGAGTCCTTTATTGGCTGAAACTTCTTTGTTCATAGAGAACTAGATCTTTCTGCAAAAAGCTGCTATCAAGCAGTAAACGTACTAGTCCTAGATAGACGATAAACTAAGCAGGCCAACAAAACTAAGCATTTGCGTCGATAAACTGACGGAAGGGGAGAAGGTTAAAGCTTGGTTAAACAAGAACTATAGATCATCGTTGTGGCCATTTTTAAGAGCAACCACAGAACTAGGTCCATATTCATTTCTGCAAATGATAAACTGCTAACATTTCCTTTAGTTTGTGCTCTAAGCAACCACCCCTTTGGAAATGATTACCGGTACTCATACTGTTGTGTAATAACCAACCATATCAACTATCTGAATGATTAAAACAGTGCTAGCTCTGAGAACCTGAAAAGAACACTGTACCAGTATTCTGCTTCTTAGGCAAGTCTTAAAGATAATGTTCTGTTGGTGAAATCGCCTTGATAATTAATCACCAAACTGGACATTTGTTTGCCGATATTATGCCCGAAGTCCTCTTCTCCTATCCTAGCATAATCATATGTTGGCTACCTATTAGAAATGCCTATCTAGATTATCAATTTCCTGGGGTTGGGGCGAGCTAGAGTAAACAAAATAGTGTCATAGATCTCACACAACTGAGTTAACTATTCGCTGAATCTCTCCGGACGTCTTGGACAATGGAACTATAAGAATGTTGAGAAGTTTAGTGCAGAAGGTCGCATGGCCACGAGCAGCTGGAAAATAGAACACAGTTCTTTTTGTTTTGGACATGAGCACACATTTTCTGGACTAGTTTGGTTTTTAATATCATCAACGGCTTACAAGAAATCAAAACAATCAGCTTTTATGACACATTTTGTCTTTTTGCATGCCACAGGCAACCCTGAAAGTTTGGGAGCGGAACTGTTGGAAACTCTTGTGAAGATGGCTCCAACAAAGGAGGAAGAGATAAAACTGAGAGATTACCACGGTGATGTCTCCAAGCTCGGCTCAGCAGAACGATTTCTTAAGGCAGTGCTTGATATTCCATTTGCCTTTAAAAGAGTGGAAGCCATGCTTTACAGAGCCAATTTTGACACAGAGGTTGGGTATTTGAGAAGATCATTTCAGACTCTAGAGGTACGAAAACTGCCTTTTGAAGCTCCTATGTTTCTATTCCATATCCTAGTTATGAGCAGCAAGTAAACAATCAATCATGGACAAATTTTCATCTTTTACAGGAAGCAAGCGAGGAACTGAGGAACAGCAGACTATTCTTCAAACTCCTTGAAGCTGTTCTCAGGACTGGGAATCGAATGAATGTTGGCACAAACCGGGGGGACGCAAAAGCTTTTAAGCTCGAAACACTCCTAAAGCTCGTAGACATTAAGGGCACAGATGGAAAGACAACACTACTCCACTTTGTGGTTCAAGAAATTATTAGATCCGAAGGGTTGAGTATTGATTCTAAGATTGAGAATCTTGAAGCCGGTGGCACTCAAACAAGGCCGAGGGAAGAAGATTTCAGGAAACAAGGATTGCAGGTTGTGTCAGGACTTGGCAGAGACCTCGGCAATGTCAAAAAGGCCGCGGGGATGGACTCCGATGTTCTCAGCAGCTATGTGTCGAAACTTGAATCTGGGCTTGAGAAAGTGAGATTGGTTTTGCAGTACGAGCAGCCAGATATGCAAGGGAATTTCTTCAAGTCGATGAAAATGTTCCTAAGGGAGGCTGATGAGGAGATCACTAGGGTGAAAACGGATGAAAGAAAGGCCCTAGCACTTGTAAAGGAGGTAACCGAGTATTTCCATGGTGACACAGCAAAGGAAGAAGCCCACCCTCTCAGAATATTCATGATTGTTAGAGATTTCCTGAACATATTAGACCATGTATGCAAAGATGTAGGGAATATGCAGGATAGAATGGTGGTGGGCGCTGCCAGATCATTTCGGATATCTTCTACTGCTTCCTTACCGGTTCTCAACCGCTATAACGCTGCACCGGAAACAAGTTCAGACGAGGAAAGTTCTTCCCCTTGAAAGCTCATCATCACCACAAGTCCCCCAAGCCTTGTAGATGAACGAGGAAACTACAATGCAACAGCAGCAGACGGGTATCTTCATTTTCGGTGATACAAGCATGCAGACAGAGAGAGTATGGTTATGGAAGGATCAAACCTGCTGTTATTCCACAATCATTGATAAGATTCAAGGTTATAGTTAGAGCCAACGATAAGTAGCTTACGGGATGAGAAGCATATATTCTTTATCAGACAGAGTAAATGCTATATGGTCCAACACAATCAATGCATCAGAGGACAAGACAAGTATAACTATACAGTCAGTAAGAAGCAAGAAGCAAATTGTTGGAACAGCTTTACTCTTAATTAAGGTCAAGAGTCCAATACAGTTAGTTGAAGGAGAAACAGCTATTTTTATTTATACGGTTCATTAAAAAGATGTTGCCCCTTCCACATATACTTGATATTTCCTAACGAAATAAACGCTCGGTAGTTCTACTCTTTGACGTCTATGACATTCTTTTGCCAGTGAAGTTGCAGGTCCTGATTATTTCTAGGACCATAAGCTTTTTTCAGAGAAGGAAAACATAGGATTATGCAACTTTGCACATATTTACAGAGAGTGTACATAGGAAGGGAAAATAAGAGAAAGCAGTGCCAAGTTTTCAAGGACTCTTACCATGCTCGACTCTGAAAAGGCCATATCTTTGAAGGACAACCATAGTTTTATTAATATCAACACAAAATTATCCGAATCCGAATCCAAAAAAAAATTCGGATATCGGATTTTTTGCTCACCCCTACTGATAAGCTCTAGGCAGGAAGCTGTGGAGGTTAGTAGGAACATTTGAGTTTCTGAGAAACTCAAACGGGAAACTGAAATGAGACAACACTTTGAAAGTGTAAGATCAATTAATTCGAAAAATGATTTAAGTCTCATGTTTACTGACGATAAAATTCTTAGGTGTGTACATTACAGTCCTATCTTAACTGCATGAAATGTTTCATCAGTAACGAACATCTAGCAAGGCAACATTCAAGATCGAGTTGAGGCGCACCTTAAAATGCCTAGGTCAAACTATGCACTCTGTATATTCACAGAAGGTCTTCCAAATGCTGCGTCGTCGTGTTCCGCTTGTTACCTTCTTAATGGCGCGAATAACATGGACGTCGTCGTGTTCGCTTGATACCTTTTAAATGCATGGAGAACATGGATTGCAAGTTCATCTAACTCTACTTCTTTGTTGACAGTTGCAGCATTAACGAAGTATAGTTAGACGGGTTTTTCAGGCCATGTTCTCCATGCCATTGCTGTCAAATACTTGCTTTAATCGTTTCTTTGCAGCTTTTGACCTGTAACACCATACCTCAAACGCCTCGGTGAGGTCTGGATAGTGGGCATGATTGCTTTCCAGCCACTCACTCAAAATCTCTGCCTGGTCTTGGGACGGTAGTGTGAGGATTATGTAAACAAAGGACGACTCCAACGACTGCCACGTCTCTCCGTCAGTTCTAACTTCTAAAGCATCCTCGCCTTCCTTTGGTATAGCATCTAACAAGATTCTAGCAGTCCGAACAAAGGGAAGCCAGAGTTTCACCATGTGAAGCCTTTTCGGGGATGGGAAAATCACAGTCCCAGCGGCGATTGCTTCTAAGACCTTTGATGCTACCTGAATGACCTTGTCCTTCGTCTTAGCCATTTCACTTGACGAACTAGTTAGTCCAACAGCCTGAATAATTTTCTCAGAAGCATTGACCCAACTGTGAGCAAGTTCTTTCATGCTTTCCAACTTGTTTAATATCTGACAAGCCCACGACACATCTGATAGATATGATTGAAATGAAAGCGTATTCTCTTCCTCGGATACTGAACTTGCATGCCCACAAAACAAGAGTTCTACTAGATTGCTAAACCTGGCAAACAATTGATCGGCGTATCGTCGAACCTCGTACTTAATCTCTTCATCAGCCACTAACAAAGGGGCATCGTCATCCTCAGTCAACATGTACTCAAGCTGCTCTTGAGCAGAAATTTTGAGATCATTCATAGACGCAGGTGGTGACGAAGTGGCAAATTGAAGAGCTGACATAAAAATCCTCCTCAAAGCCTCAGAGTTGACAGGTTGCAGTCGGGCAAGGATAGGCTCTACTTGTAAACCAAGAGCTGGAATAGTTTCCAGGATTTCTTCCTCGTCTGCCTCTTCCCAAGGCATTGCTTCCAAGTAGTTCACACAAGCAATAACAACTTTTGGACACTCAAGCTTGACAGCCACTCGTAGAATTCCAAGAGCATTCTTCACTCCAAACCAGTTGTCATGCATTGAACCATCATCCTTGGAGACGTAAAAAAGGCGCAGGAGATTGACATAGTGATCAAAGTCTGACTCCTCGCAATGAACCTCCACACAGCTCCTGGAGTCAATAATTTGACAAGTGGGCCAGCTCTCAGAAAGGCGGTCGGCAAAGTATTTGCTTTTCTCCACAAGAATGTAACTATGACAATGAATCCAGTTATCTCTGCCTTCCTGTGTTCGTATCCGAACAACAACATCACTAGTTGATCTGTCTCCAAGCCTATTCAAAGTCTTCATTCAAAGTTCCAATGGGAAAAAAAGAAGACAGAAGACCACAAGTTAGAGAGAATGTCAGTGTAAAAATCCAGAAGACTGGAAGACGAACACGAAAACCAATCACCAATCACCCAGAAGACGGCGAATTATAAACCAGAAAACCGCGATAAAACTTACAGGGGTTTCCATCAAAACAGCCAGCTCAGAAAGAACTAATCCAAAATTCAAACTTCGACATCACCATTCACCAACTCGGAAGAATATGAACTTCCAACTCTCGCATTGCGTTTCGCATCAATCACAAACACCCACCGCCCGGCCCTTTCCTTCAACAACCTGGCTGGCTCTCGAATTAAAGAAAGAAACTTGAGCACCATCAAAATTACTCGAAATGCTCAAAATTCAATAGCCATTGTGGAAAAGAACAAATCTTTTCCCTATCCTCGAAACCCATAAAACTTTAGAACAAAACCCCATATCCCAAACCCACCCCCAATCTCCCTCCTTGGTGGGGTTTCAATGCACTTCATTAAAGAAGACATCTTCCACAATTAAGAGCTCTTTTAAACCCAAACAAACAACAAGGGAAAAAAAAACAAACTTTCCATGTGTCTAATTAAAGGGCAAAGCAAGTGAAATGAAGGAAAAGCAAGAAGGGGCAATCAATAGAGAGAGAGACCTTCTTCTTCTTCTACTACATGCAATTTCTTCTTCTTGCCAGAGCCCCTCAAAGAGAGGAGTGGACCCCACAAAGATTGGATGAATTCTATTAATGTGGTGCCATGGAATTGGAATAATGGTGCAGTGTTGAGAATTGGCCATGAAGGGCTTTGATTGTGGGCTTTTAGGATATGGAATGGGCCTCTTCCTTTTGTCTACTTTTATAACCACATGTCCGTCTATCCACAAATATGACTCGTTTTAATCAATGGTCTAAATATTGATACTTGAAATGACTACTATACAATTTCTCTTTCTTTTGTAATTTTTGGCAAATGATTTACAGAAAATTTTTAATAAATTAATATTTGATAAATCAATCATTTAAAAAATATACAGTGTTGTAATATCATGACCCATTTGTAACCAAGTGGGAGCAATTTCCCCATTGAATTGTAGTTTTTTTTTTGCCGGGTCCCATTGAATTGTAGTTAATAATAAAGAGTTACTACTGGATTGATCAATCAATCTCCACCGTTAATCCGCCTTTTATGTGACTTTTCCAATTTAATTACAAGTTGTACAATTTTCTTAGCTCCACTAACCCATCTAATGCTCCAATTGATGCCCATAACCTGATTGTGTCACGCAATTTCAATCAACAAAGGACGTCGCTATATATATATATATATATCACCAAGAGCTAGAAGAGATCGTCGAAGAAAAGAATGGCGAGCCTCCAATGCTCTTTGTTCTAATTATCTTCTTCACCAACATCCTCCACTTTATCTCATCCTTCTTGCTCTGTTTCATCATCCTCTCCTTAAAGTTCCTGAACAAACACGCAATTTGGTAAGCCATTCGAGGCCCGGATCAATGTGGTTAAGACCAGGTTTAGAGGTGGCTAGCTTACTTGCACAATGGAACCCGACACTCGTCCGAATCCGCGCAGAGGCGAGAGTGAAGCTCCAGTAGCTGCCACATTCTCTTGCAATGCGTGCACCCACTGGGGACTCTCAGCTTGCAGCCTGTGAAATGGCGGACCAGCTGCTCGAGCCCCTTGCAAGCCGCGTAGTGGCAGGCCGCCTGATTGTGCTTGAAGTCCTTATCGTGCGGGCCAATCGTGCGGCAACCATCTCTGCATATGTGAACCAGAGCCTCCATCGCCTCCATCGCCTCGTGCAGCTGCACATATATCTTCCTCTCGTTCGACTTCCTCGTCCTCTCCTTCCGTCTCTGCACGCAGCTCAAACGAACAACTTAAGAAAACTCGAAACAGGATAGTAATTGAAGGATAATAGGCACTGGTAGCCACTTACATTGTCCTCTTCGATCACAGACTCGAGAAGTTCTTTCTCGAGTACCGGGTGGCTTAGCCTCATTGCCTTCCATCCTTCCGTGGTGGAGATGTCCTGGAGGTTCTTGAGGATCATGCGGTGGCATACGACGGATAGGCGAGGCGCGTCGCACAGCAACGACAGCTGAAAAATGTCGGTTACATTCTCCGATCTGAGGTGTCCTTGTTCCAACATCTGCATACAAATGCGCTTTAGCCGCGGAACCACGAACACATGCGAAAGAACCAACAAGTGCAACACATATTCCTCCATTTCTTCCGATTCATAACTGCAGAATAATCATCAAGGCCTTTCATTAGCCTCACCAGGACCGAAAGTGTAAAGATCAAGAAACTAAAATAGGAATGTTCCAAACTAGTGGGGGACTGAACTAAAATTTACCAGGTACCGGTTTGTAAATTGTCAACCTAAAAACCCTAGAGTCGTGCTTATATAAAGAGGACTGACAGAAACCCTAACCCCACTTTCTGAAATCCCGTTTTTGCCTCCTACTAGGCGAGGAGACCGATCTGGGTGAGTCAAGGGACGGGGACGACCTCAACAACGTGTCCCGAGACATTAGAGTAAGCCCCTCTCCCGAATTTAGGCTTTTCTGTTTATTCTTGGTAGGCCGACACTGATAAACCTGAAAGGACCTGTAGGAATCCGAAGGACCTATAAGAATCCGCAGGGAACGTCAGTGTTAGTGGCTACGTGAAGTAACGAAACGAGAGACGAGGTAAGTTCGAATCTCGTCTTACTATAGGACCGATCGGACATGTCCTGATTCTGGTATGCAAAACTGATTATTTGCGCGATTATGCTGACCGATTGTATAGTTCTGATTCTGTACTTGTTTAATATGATTATTTAATGAAGTTATATGTTCCGCAATCATGAATCGATTTGTATGTGTTCATGAATATTATATATTAAACTGTCAGAGAGTTTTTCCATGTTGTACGTGTACGTGTACTTGTCCATGTCCACTGCAGGATATAATTAGAATATTATAAGTGTGATAATGGGTATGAAGTTCTTCATGTTCATAGTTTCAGAAATTGAATGGGTGATCAGTATATGTAATGCATGAATATATTACATGAGATGGAGTTGGTTGAGTATCGATTCATGGGCTACGGAAATTAATTGAGTAAAAGTCAATTGGTTTGATTTCCTTGTTATAGGATTCGTTCCTGTTCTATTCGGATATGAAATCTGTTCGGTTCTATTCTGTTTTGTTCTGATCGGTGTTACACTGTTTAATTCGGTTCTGTACTGTCCTGCTCTGTTCTGTCCAAACGGACTCTGTACTGTACTGTACTGGTCGAGATTACTTCCACACTACTGTGCCCGTAGAGATCTGTACTGTATACTGTATTTATTTACTCTACGTGAGTGTGGTGGGTATCTGTGCCCCGTGGTGAGAACTCCTTTCCGCTCCTAGATTATACAGCGAAAAGAGGTGTCTACCGTGCCCCACGGGATCTCGATGTCGTAGCTCTGGAGTTGCGTCTATTAATGTCTTGAATCTAATTGTGGTGTCTGTATCTGATCGTTCTGGTTGATGCGACTGTCTTGTTGAATTCGGCTTACTCAGTTGCGTAATCTCATCAAAATACGTATTTTTATTTCAGATACTTCAGGGGCAGATCGGGTGTGAGGATTTGAGGCGAGGTCATGCATCCCTACACTTAGGGCATCATGTTTTCCATATTTAAGACAATATAATTTGTTTTCAAATTCATTAGTATGTTATCAGATTTTCTTTGGACTTATTTCGAGTTTTGAGGAATAAAAGTGCCTTACGGAGATTTTACTCCGTGGCGGTTGGCATGCCTAATTTCCGGGGCGTGACAACTAAATTGGTATCAGAGCTTTTATAAAAAAAATGGAAAATTTTAAAGATCATGCATTTTATTTTCATGCATTCGAGAGAGTAGTTGGGATAATGTGGACTAAACTATCAAGAATTAGAAAGTGTTGTATTTAATTGATATTTTTCTTTAAAAAAAAGGCGGGGTACTGATGCGTGCGCGTGAGATAGTTTTGGAAAAGAGGTGAGTGGTTTAAAGTAGTAGTAGGATTGAGTTGAAAATAAGTGCTTCTCGAGTCAAAACCACCTAATTTTTCAAGAGGCATAATTTTTGGTTCGTTTGTCCGTTTCACTATTATAATATGTTTTCGGAAAGAGAATTTCATAATCTACAAGTTTATTTCTTTCGGCCATAATTGGAAGCTACGCGCCCTAATTCTAAGCTGTTTAAAAATTATGGGCGTTTGAAGTTTTGTCAAAAATTTTATTGGTTGCATGAAAAAAATTTTTGATCTGAATTGCAGCTCTGTGTTAGCCAGCTGTTGTAAATAATGTTGAAACTGTACTGAGGGTGATTATTGTTTCTTTTATTATTCTTGAGGGAGAACTATAGTCTATAAATAGAGTAGTTAACTGTACAGAGAATGAGTACTTATGTGCTAACCTTACTATTTTTATGTGGCAATTTTATGATTGCGATTAATTTTTTTTTCTTTCTTTTTCTAAGAATTATATGTGGACAAGTGATCGAAATAGGTTTAACTGGATAACTGCATGAATGAGGATGTATATGAATGTCTGATGTACTGCGATGTGGTGCGAGTCTGATTTAAAAAAAAATTTGTGTTATGTTGTGAAACATGATTATGAACTCATTTCGTACTTTCTGTTATATGACTTGAATAGTAGACCACATAGGATCATGGCACCACAAACCCAGAGAATGGGTGAAAAAGGACAAGGTTCAGGGGAAAGTTCTGGAGAAGCACAGGAAGAAGCGCAAGTACTACTTCCTCTCCCACCGACAGCTACTAGGAATGTACCCCAAGGAAGGGGAATATCGACAGCTACTGGGAATGTGCCCCAAGGAGGGGGAATACTACCACCACCTCCGCCCATTGGGAATGGCGGTGGTGGAGAGGATGAGCCAGAGGATGAGAATGGGCCAGAAGAAGTAGAAGAGATACTACCACCAACAGCTGTGGGAGCAATTCCTTGGGGTAGTACCGCCAGCAGTACCACCTGTAGTGACTATTGATGCTGGGCTTCTGCAAGTCTTGACCAACTTTATAGCTCAGCAGCAACAGCAGCAACAACAACAACAACCAGTGCCAGTACCACGAGACGATGGGTATCGTCGATTCTAGAGGGTAAAGCCTCCCACATATGACGGTGTTCATGATCCTATTCAAGTGGAGGACTGGATATTGGAGATGGAAAAAGTTTTTCAAATTGCTCGTACGGAAGAGGATGAGAAAGTATTGTATGCTTCCTACCAGCTGGTTGGAGATGCATGAAGGTGGTGGGAGACGCATCAGCGAACTCGCCAGACAGAGGGAAGAGGAAGGGAAGTGCAGCTCTGGGAGTCGTTCCTGAGAGATTTTCGTGGCAGATTCATCCCTGCCCCAATGAAGAGGGAGAAGGCTAGAGAGTTTGCCTACCTGGTCCAGGGAGACATGACAGTCATGCAATATGATCGAGAATTCACTAGGTATGTACTGTCAAGAATAATCATGGGGTATATGCCATTGTTAAAGTGTTTGACATGATATTGCTGCGAATATAGGCTATCCGTGTTCACGTCAGCTGCAGTATTGGATGAAGATACCAAGGCACGAAAATTTGAGGATGGGCTGACCAAGGAAATCAGGGACCATATTGTGCCATTGTTCCTGCCGACGTACTCGGAAGTGCTGACCCGAGCATTGGCAGTAGAGCAAAATCTGCGTCGGGATGGAGTCGACAAGGGGAGCAACAAGAGGAAGGTGGGACAGTATACTGGAAGTCACCTCCCTGAGGCTTCAAAGAAGCCATACAACCCTGTGCGAGGTAGCAACTCGACCAACAGCCTGTCTAATAATTTTGATCAGTGCCGAAGATACAGGCGTTGGGGGCATCTAGAGGAACAATGCAGGTGAAGAAACTGTAAGGACTCATTACGGCTGACATAAGGATTTTGATGTTACAAACTGACTGACCAATGAAACATACAGATGGACAACTGGAGCATGCTTTCGTTGTGGAAAGATAGGACATGTAGTAGCAAGGTGCCCAGATGCTGACACCCGAGCGGTGATTCCTGTTGCAGCAAACTTGATACGGACAACCACAGCCATTCCTGCACGATCAGTGGTTCCCGTTCGAACTTCAACACCGACTACCAGAGTGCCAGCACGAGTTTATGCACTAAACCAGGATGATGTTCAACAAGCAGATGGTGTCGTGACAGGTAAACACCCTACGAACAACTAAATAAAAAGTACGTGATACTGTAATACTATGAGGTTACAATACTGTGATACTGTAATGCTGTGATTGCATGATACTGTGATTCTGGGTGATCACTGTCCTATATTTAGAGGTTTTGGTATTGCATCAGGTAAATTACTAGTGATTGGCCACTCAGCAAAGGCTTTGTTTGACTCTGGTGCCACACACTCTTTCTTATCTGAGAGTTTTGTGAAGAGGCATAAACTAGCAAAGAAGGAGAGTTCAGATCCCTTGGCAGTTAGCACTCCCTTGGGAAATATCATTACAGTCACCCAACACTACAGTGACTGTGAAGTTACGGTCTGTGGACGCCAACTGAAAGGAGATCTGAGAGTTATGAGTATGATGGGGTTCGATGTGATCCTAGGAATGGATTGGCTGGCCAAGCGCTATGCAGTGATTGATTGCAGGAGAAAAGTAGTAGTTTTTCAAATCCCGGGAGAAGCAGAGTTTTGCTACGAAAGTGAGTTAGGGCAAGCCACCCCATGGGTGGTATCAGCTCTTGAAGCAAGAAAATTAGTACGAAGGGGAGCCACAGCATACCTAGCCTCGGTCCGGGATACAAGAATAGAGGAGGCACTAGAGGATATACCCATTGTACAGCAATTTCCAGATGTTTTTTCAGACGAGGTGCAAGGACTACCACCAGACCGAGAGGTCGAGTTTCAAATAGAGCTAATACCTGGAGCAAATCCAGTTTCTAAGGCACCATACCGTATGGCCCCGGCAGAGTTGAAAGAATTAAAGGTGCAATTGGAAGAACTCCTAGATAAGGGTTTCATCCGCCCAAGTGTATCCCCATGGGGAGCACCGGTGCTCTTTGTCAAGAAGAAAGATGGATCAATGAGGATGTGTGTGGACTACCGAGAGCTTAACAAACTAACTATCAAGAATCGTTATCCTCTACCACGCATCGAAGATTTGTTTGATCAGCTCAGAGGGGCACAGGTATTTTCTAAGATTGACCTGCGATCCGGATACCATCAGTTGAGAGTCAGGGAAGAGGATGTACCACTGACTGCTTTTCGTACACGCTATGGCCATTATGAGTTTGTAGTTATGCCATTCGGCCTGACCAATGCCCCTGCCAAATTTATGGACCTCATGAATCGAATTTTTCGACCTTATCTAGATAAATTCGTGGTGGTGTTCATCGATGACATCCTGGTATACTCGCCTAGTAAAGAAAGCCATGAAGAGCATTTAAGGACCGTGTTACAAACTCTAAGGATGAGGCAATTATACGCAAAATTCAAGAAGTGTGAATTTTGGCTTGAAAAGGTGGCCTTTCTCGGGCATGTGATATTCAAGGAGGGAGTGTCTGTGGACCTGGGCAAGATTGAAGCAGTCATGGACTGGAAACAACCTAGCAATGTATCTGAAGTACGAAGCTTCCTCGGATTGGCAGATTACTATCGAAAGTTTGTGGAAGGATTTTCAAAGATAGCACAACCTCTAACCCAGTTGACCCAGAAAGGAATTAAGTTTACCTGGGATAAGGAATGCGAGGAAAGTTTTCAAGAGCTAAAACAACGACTCATATCTGCTCCAATTCTGACTCTACCAAGCGAGGGGATAGATTTTGTGGTCTATAGTGATGCTTCAAAGAGGGGTCTGGGATGTGTGCTTATGCAAGACGACAAAGTTATTGCTTATACCTCTAGGCAGCTGAAACCCTACGAGAAGAATTACCCCACTCATGACCTGGAATTAGCTGCAGTGGTACATGCTTTAAAGGTATGGCGGCATTACTTGTATGGGGTACGGTGTGAAATATACACTGACCATAAGAGCCTCAAGTACATATTTACGAAGAAAGAGTTGAACATGAGGCAAAGACGATGGCTAGAACTGATCAAGGATTACGACGTGGGAATTCACTACCACCCGGGTAAAGCTAATGTAGTAGCAGATGCCTTGAGTAGGAAGGGCTTCTATACTACAGCCTACGAAGCAACTGAACAGGAAGAGCTAGTCGAGGAACTAAAGAGACTAGGAATAGAGGACAGTGGACCAGCTGTAGGGTTGTTGGCAAGCCTAGTGGTGGAGCCCACCCTGCGAACTATATTGGGAGAGGGACAACTAAGGGATGCCACCCTCTCTGCCATACGGCGCCAAGTCGAACAGAGAGAATTAAGCGAAGACTTTCATATCGGGGCTGATTCATATCTCTACTTTCGAAACAGGCTCTGTGTCCCAGCCGCGAAGCAACTAAAGATTATGGTACTTGAAGAAGCTCATACTGCCTGCTACGCTTGCCACCCTGGGGGGACCAAAATGTATCAAGATCTTAAGCAGGAATTCTGGTGGTCGGGGATGAAGAAAGAAATAGCGGATTACGTGGCTAGCTGTATGGTATGCCAACTGGTCAAAGCTGAACACCAACGACCGGCCGGACCTCTACAACCACTAGATATTCCAGAGTGGAAATGGGAGAAAATCACCATGGATTTTGTGACCGGACTCCCGAGGAGTTTGCATGGGAAGGATGCGGTATGGGTAGTAGTAGATCGCCTGACAAAGGGAGCCCACTTTTTGGCTTATAAGATGGGTATGTCCATGGAGCAGATGGCGACACTCTATTTAAGAGAGGTAGTACGATTGCATGGGATTTCGGTAAGCATCACCTCTGATCGAGACACAAGATTCCTGTCAAAGTTTTGGAAGAGTCTTCAGGAGTCAATGGGAATGAAGTTACAGTTCAGCACAGCCTTCCATCCACAGTCAGATGGACAGTCTGAACGGACTATACAGACATTAGAAGACATGCTCCGGGCCTGTGTGTTGGACTTTGGAGGGAATTGGGAAAGTCACCTACCCTTGATAGAGTTTGCATACAACAACAGCTTTCAGGCAAGTATAGGGATGCCCTTTATGAAGCTTTATATGGAAGAAAATGTCGGTCTCCTATTAGCTGGAATGAAGTGGGCGAGAAAAGGATACTTGGACCGGCGATGTTCCAAGAATTGACTGAAAAGGTGCCAATAATCCGAGGGAGGATCCAGGCAGCACAGGACCGACAGAAGAAGTTCGCAGACCGCCACAGAAGAGAGCTAGAATTTGGAGTCGGGGATCACGTGTTCCTAAAAGTTTCACCCACCCGGGGCGTAAAACAATTTGGTGTGAAAGGAAAGCTCAGTCCACGGTATATTGGGCCATATGATATCATAGAACGGGTTGGAAATTTGGCATATCGTCTGGCTCTACCGCCCAGTCTAGCCGGAATCCATAATGTGTTTCACGTGTCAATGCTGCGGAAATACGTCCCAAGAGAGGGTCAATTGGTGCAGGAAATTCCAACAGTACTACGACCTGATGCTAGCTATGAGGAAGTTCCATTGAGGATAGTTGATGTAAAACTTCAGAAGCTACGCCGAAGGACAATTCGATATTTCAAAGTACAATGGAGCAACCATACTGAAAGAGAAGCAACTTGGGAACTGGAGACAGAAATTCAAAGCAAATATCCGTTCCTGTTCGAACAAACTAGTAAGTTATTTTATTTAAGTTTGAGGACAAACTTTATTTAAGGGGGAGAGAATGTAAAGATCAAGAAACTAAAATAGGAATGTTCCAAACTAGTGGGGGACTGAACTAAAATTTACCAGGTACCGGTTTGTAAATTGTCAACCTAAAAACCCTAGAGTCGTGCTTATATAAAGAGGACTGACAGAAACCCTAACCCCACTTTCTGAAATCCCGTTTTTGCCTCCTACTAGGCGAGGAGACCGATCTGGGTGAGTCAAGGGACGGGGACGACCTCAACAACGTGTCCCGAGACATTAGAGTAAGCCCCTCTCCCGAATTTAGGCTTTTCTATTTATTCTTGGTAGGCCGACACTGATAAACCTGAAAGGACCTGTAGGAATCCGAAGGACCTATAAGAATCCGCAGGGAACATCAGTGTTAGTGGCTACGTGAAGTAACGAAACGAGAGACGAGGTAAGTTCGAATCTCGTCTTACTATAGGACCGATCGGACATGTCCTGATTCTGGTATGCAAAACTGATTATTTGCGCGATTATGCTGACCGATTGTATAGTTCTGATTCTGTACTTGTTTAATATGATTATTTAATGAAGTTATATGTTCCGCAATCATGAATCGATTTGTATGTGTTCATGAATATTATATATTAAACTGTCAGAGAGTTTTTCCATGTTGTACGTGTACGTGTACTTGTCCATGTCCACTGCAGGATATAATTAGAATATTATAAGTGTGATAATGGGTATGAAGTTCTTCATGTTCATAGTTTCAGAAATTGAATGGGTGATCAGTATATGTAATGCATGAATATATTACATGAGATGGAGTTGGTTGAGTATCGATTCATGGGCTACGAAAATTAATTGAGTAAAAGTCAATTGGTTTGATTTCCTTGTTATAGGATTCGTTCCTGTTCTATTCGGATATGAAATCTGTTCAGTTCTATTCTGTTTTGTTCTGATCGGTGTTACACTGTTTAATTCGGTTCTGTACTGTCCTGCTCTGTTCTGTCCAAACGGACTCTGTACTGTACTGTACTGGTCGAGATTACTTCCACACTACTGTGCCCGTAGAGATCTGTACTGTATACTGTATTTATTTACTCTACGTGAGTGTGGTGGGTATCTGTGCCCCGTGGTGAGAACTCCTTTCCGCTCCTGGATTATACAGCGAAAAGAGGTGTCTACCGTGCCCCACGGGATCTCGATGTCGTAGCTCTGGAGTTGCGTCTATTAATGTCTTGAATCTAATTGTGGTGTCTGTATCTGATCGTTCTGGTTGATGCGACTGTCTTGTTGAATTCGGCTTACTGAGTTGCGTAATCTCATCAAAATACGTATTTTTGTTTCAGATACTTCAGGGGCAGATCGGGTGTGAGGATTTGAGGCGAGGTCATGCATCCCTACACTTAGGGCATCATGTTTTCCATATTTAAGACAATATAATTTGTTTTCGAATTCATTAGTATGTTATCAGATTTTCTTTGGACTTATTTCGAGTTTTGAGGAATAAAAGTGCCTTACGGAGATTTTACTCCGTGGCGGTTGGCATGCCTAATTTTCGGGGCGTGACAGAAAGTCTGTTGCGAATTGAGACTGGCTCAACCGATTCGAAATGTGCAAGTCTTGCAGCTAGAGTAGGGGGAATTAGTACCAGGAAGAATATAGGAATCTGATCAAAACCCGAACAGCATCATGAGGAACTCCGCGAATCGAGATCGATCGCCTCCTCGCCTTGCCTTTGGGCTTCTTCAACATGCCTTTCATCACCGGAGAAGCCGTCCCCTGTAGTCCAAAACACCGATTACTCATCGATCATCAAGCCACAACACTGATGATCAAAATGTCTTACAAGAACACTAGCGTGCGCATAAAGGCAACCACCCATATCGGTATGGATCACGACATCCGCTCTATATCCTTCATCAAACAGGCGATCCCACGTGTCCCGGGCCGCGGGAGAATCGTCTGAGGTTCCCGCCATTCGTTGGACGACCCTTTTGGCGTCGACTGGTCAATGATCGGACGGGCATCGGTGGCGGCTCCGGACACACTTGCTTGGAAACCACACGTGATTTCTCGGATTCATTGTCGGATTTCTCCATTTACACTCTGAAGGATCCTTTCTGCAGAAAATTGCAGAGATGTTATCCCAAAATTTAACTCAATTACATGATTACTTTAAGATAAATATGTTCATAAACCGTAACAGAGATCCAACAAATGTACGTGAATATCTGTATTATTATTTTCGCAGATTACAACATTTGGTGCTCCAGAGACAAAAGGGTTGCAAGAGATTCCTCGGATTCTGTCTTGAACTATTCGATCTAACGACCATTAATTCTGATTCCGGAATATTATTATTACACGATCATTAAAATTCAGATGATCCGAAAAAAAAATACAAAAGGGTAAAAACAAATGATCATTATCTACGTGCCTTACTACAATTCTCTCTTCCGATGAACAGCAAGAAGGAATGAGCAGGAACACAGGATGGCTATGGATTAGAAGATCGAAGAGCGACGACCCAGAAAAGAGAAGTAAGAAAGGAGGAGATAATAGAGAGAAGTTAGAAAAAAAAGATGGTTTTTTTGGGAGGCAGGGAAATTAAATTCTTGTTGCACTACCACCTCGCCCCTATATATTAAAGGAAACACGGGAAAATGAGAAACAACGATGTCGATACGAAGATTTTAAATAAAGTTTGACAATATTCGGTTTAAAAGAAAACAAGAAAATAAGAGAAGAGAAGAGCTGTTCCATTTTCTTGGCTTATATGTATGTCAAATCTAATACGACTTGTTCAGGTACTGTCACCGACATAATGCCTTACTTTTTTTTGAAAGGGTGTAATGCCTTACTGAGAGGCTGCTACTTGACTACCAATAACGGGGAATTGTGCATACAAAAAATGTCCGTTTCAATTTTCTGTAAAATTATAGTAAAAATTATATATTGTAATATCACGATTCATGTATACAACTTTTATCCCCCCTTTCAGAAAAATAAAAGTAATGTCTGAAAATCTTAAGTTAACAGTAATTGAGATCATCTTAAAAATATAGTAATGACCGGTTCAAACTCTCTTTGTATCTTCGTGGTGAAAAGTATATACATGTATGATTATTGGATGAATATTCTTCCCTTTCTAATATATTGTTGAATTGCAAAAAAATACTTCAACGTCGGCTAGGTAAAGTCAGATCATATTTTAGTCGACCACTCTAGATAATCTGCTAGTTTCAAGGAGTCAACCATTCGCTTGGATACGAGAGGTCGACTTAATGGAGCTACCTCGACCTGCTGAAGGTGGCGACCTGATGGAGGTAGTGACTTTCTGAAGGTGGCGACTTGATGGAGGTCGCGGCTTGATGAAGGTGGCTGTAGATTTGTCGCTTGGGGTTGACTAAGACAATTATCGAGGTACCTGGACTTGAACGTGTTGACGGGCAAAATAATTTACGATGTTGGAGCTTCAAGTATGAGGAGTTGGGAGTATAATTGACTTCACAAGTTCGAGAAGGTAAGGCCAAATAGAGTGTCCATCCTCTTGAAGCTAGAGAGGTGCCAACTCTAAACTTGAAGGCGAGCCACGCCAACCGAGCGAAGGCGAGTCCGGCGCTAACTGAGGGAAAGCAAACTTGGTGCCAACTGATGGAAGGCAGACCCGGTGCCAATTGATGGAAGGCAAACCCGGTGCCATCTGATTTGAAGGTAAGCCCGGCACCAATTGAAGGCGGTTGAAGGGTATCGGCAGTCTGCGGTAAAATGGTCATAACGTTCTCGGATCTAGGTGATTCTTGAGTCTATGAAAAGGTAATAGATAGGCCTACAACTTTGTAGTTCATCACTTTTGTCAATTCATAGTGGAAGGATGTCTAACACGGCGCCAAGTAAACTCGGCGCCAAGTGGAGGAAGCAAATCCGGCGCCAAGTGAAGGCGGTGGAAGGGGTTGCCAGCTTGGTGCAGTAAAATGGTCATATCTTTTGATTGGAATCTCAGATTGAAGTAATTCAAGTTGCTATGCGTAGCTAAGGCACATAACTATAATTTTTTTAGTTTATAACTTTGTCAAATGCAAAGTAGAGGGATGTCAAAAATTCGTTTGAAGCAAATATGGCGCTGAGCAAAGCACCGTATGAGGCACCTATTGAAGTCCCCCAAACCCGGTGCCTATTGAGGGCACTAAATGGGGCACCGACTGCCCTTAGCTCGAATAAGGAGCTAGTTTCCTTTCGTTTCAAGGAGGGCGCCGGTCTCTTAAGGTCAAATACGGCGCCTAACGTACGTGAAGTTATGTGGTGCAAGGTTGTTTCGAGAAGGCCGAGCTAGGGCAGACTCAAAAAGAGTTTGATAGACCCAAGGAGACCGGATGTACTTGGATCCCAGGAAATAGAGATGGACTCCGAGAAGGATGGGAGTGCGAGGAAATCAGATAAGTTCTTGGAGATCGAAGAGTCTGGATCCGATAAGGATAAGGCTTGAGAGAGTTCTGGGTCAGATAAAGATAAGTGTTGGAAGAAGATGAGCTCGGCTTTGAGTCCGACTACAACTCAATCTAAGAGGAGGCTCAATCGTTCTACCTCGTCTATATAAAGAAAGCTCGGGGTCAAGGGGGAGGAGATCCACAAATCAACACAAAATACGTTACAAGCTCTGACTTTTTTATCTTAGTTTAGTCAGTAGGTAGGTAATAGTCGCGGCTTCGGCCACCATTTGTTACCCTTAGCTTTAGACCGATCTTGGGACAAGTACTCCGAACCGTCACGAGATTGATCGACGTTCTCCCATATTTTTTCACGCAACATAAATGATACAAACTCTATGAAATATTTACAATATTCGAATAAAACTTATTTGAATAATTAGGACTAATTGTTTAATTTATGATAGGATTTGACTGCTCTCTTTTTCTTCTACAATCCCCAAGTCGAGTTTGTGAAGAACAACTAATTCTAGGTTCAATAATTATTGGATTTTATAAATGATCAACTCTTTCAACATAATCAAAATGATCAACTCTTTCAACATAATCAACATAATCAACATGATCAAGCTCGTACTGACGTACCAATTTGTGAATTTTCCACCTGGTACACCAACCAAGCTTCCTATTTGCTGGTTTTGGTGCCTGCCTTGCCCTGTCGACGCTGCTGACTCACGCACACGAATGAACCGTGCATCTCTCAATCTATTCCAAGTCACAACCCACGCGCTTCGCCTCCCCGCTATTTCTTCCGAAAATGACGTTTTTTTTATATTCTTCCTACTTAAACTGAGATTTCTTTAACTGAATTTAAATTTCATACTACTTATACCTATTTTAATTGTTTTTTCTTCAAATTTCACTACATGCTACCCCCTCCCCTTTGATTGAAAAAATAAATTAGAATAGGGGTATATTGGATCCTCGAGATCGAACGGTCCCCAGCGGTGGTTCGGATTTTTTAAGTGCTGTCCCTCTAAAGCGCCGTCCGTACCAGAGCACTATAGTAGCGGTGGAAAACTTATCTCAGGTATAAGTTTCACGTTTCTTCCTATATTTATATATGATGAAAAAAAAATTAACTCTTTTTACATCATCCAAATACACCTCTATGTAGACAATATCAGATTATCAGACAGGGCATACCCATAATTAATCATCAAAGCGTAGATACATAAAACACCAGGGACACGATTACTGTGAGGACCAGGAAACCAGAATAATTAAAAGTTAGGGGGGAGCAAACTATAATTTGTCCAGGGACTAAACTGAACTTTTGCCAAACCTTACCCTATAAAAGAAGGCTGGGCGAAACCCTAAAGCTCACCCTTCTGAAATTTCCATTTTTCTTCTCTTTCAAGGTAGAGGAGATCTTCCGGGTGAGTCTAGGGACGAGGGAGAACACGACGAGTCCAGATCAATCACGCTAGGGTAAGCTGTCTTGCCCGTTGTCTTGGTCCTCTCTGTTGTGAATCGTTGAAGTTTGGAGATTAATCGTAGTGCGTGATTGATCACAAATCGTAGGGACTTGAGGAGGACGCCGAAAATTAGGAGAGACGCAGATTGACGTGGTTAGGTTAGAAGAAAACGAGGTAAGTCGAACCTCTTTTTCATCTGCAAAGTATGAACGTATTTGGGACGTAATCCGTCCGTATTTGACTGTCTGGGGTATATTCTGTCCGTATCTGACTATTGTGAGTATGTGCCGTATTTGTTTCGCACTCTGCCTGTGATCTGAGTTCGTTTTAAGTTTGCCATGCGAGCTGAATTCGTTTTAAGTCTGCCATGTGATCTGAATCTGTCTGTTCTAGTCGGGATTATCCCGGTGCTTCTGTGCCCGTAGAGTACTCTAGATTTTCGTACTCTATGTGAGCATCGGTGATATCTGTGCCCTGTGGTGAGACTGTCCTTTTCGTTTCTGTGCTTCTAGCGTTAAGGATTTGTCTTCTGTGCCCCACAGGTTCCCGATAGTCGTACTCCGGAGTCCGTCGTTGGTGTTAGAGTTGCTGATTTTGTTTCGGTTTGGTGCAATCTGTGTATGCATGTGTATGTATGTTAATTGTGAGTTCGGCTTACTGAGTTGCGTAAACTCAGCAAAATACGTATTTTGTTTCAGATGCGACGGGGACGGATCGAGTGTGAGAGCTAGAGGCGAGGACATGCATTCATTCATTCGACTTTTCATTTTAAGACTTTTCGCTGTATTTATTTCTTTATGGATTTTAAGACTTGAGGATGGATTTTATGAGTTGAGAAATAAAGATGCCTTGCGGGGATATTTACCCCGCGGCGGTTGACATGCCTTGTTTATCGGGGCGTGACAACTTTATTGGTATCAGAGCTTTTTCTAAATAACCAAACGAAAAAAAAACTGCATGCATACATACCTGGCATTACATCGAGAGAGAAATGGGTTGAATAGATGGAGGGGTGCATGCTACTGTTCCGTGCTACTGTTTAAAAAAAAAAACCGGAAACAGCTAGTGGTAAGAGGGGGGGGGGGGGGGGGTGTGCAAATCATTTTGAAACCATGGTTTGGTATCAAAATTTTTGTGATTTTCGTGGCCAAAACTACCTAAAATTTTGAAAGGCCATAACTTTTGACTCGCTTAACCGATTTGCTATTATAACCACTTTTCGGAAAGAGAATTTCAAGATCTACAAACTCTTTGCTTCGCCAAAGCGATCGATTTTTGGGGGCTAAATCGCAGCCGTTTGAAAGTTACAGCCATTTGAAATTTTAGCAAAAATTTTAAGTGGTTTTCGTCAAAAATTCTGGTTTCCTCGGCATGTTTTCGCGTTCCTAGGCAAGTAATAAGTTGTGAGGAATCTCAGGGGAGTCATTCGTAGTGAATTAAGGGTACGGGTTGTGGGTTGTGATTATGTGAGCTTAAGATTCTGTGATTCTAACATTTGTGATGTGGTGATTTCGTGAAGTTGGGAGTGGGAATCTGTGAATGAGATCTTGATGGTTATGATTTGGCGATGTCTTGTTTTCCTGTGTGTGGAGTATGTACTAATTGTGACATTAACAAACATAATTAGTAGATTACTTAAGAGCCATGGCACCACAAACTCGGAGGATGACTAGAGGGCAAAGTTCAGGGACCAGCTCAGGAGAGGTACCCGCGTTACTACCACTCACCGAACCGGCACCTGCTCAGAATGCCGCACAAGGGAGCGGAACCCTACCGCCACCGCCACCACCACCACCACCACCACCACCACCACCACCATCCACTGCTATAGGGGGTAATGTGCCACCGCCTGAGGATAATGATCCACCACACGCGGAGGAGGAACCGTCAGAAGAGGAAGAAGAGGAAGAGGTTCCCCCACTAGTACCCCATGTGGTACCAGCCACCGGAATCACTCTTGATGCTGGACTAGTGACTAACTTGTTGACTCATCTACTGGCTCAGCAGCAACATCCTGCACCGGTTATGACAGCACCGGTGGCAATAGCTCAACCAGAGGATGGTTATCGAAGGTTTCAGAGAGCTAAGCCCCCTGCCTTTGAAGGTACTCAGGATCCCATCCAGGTGGAGGATTGGATAATGGAGATACAGAAGGCATTTCAGATTGCTCGTACTGAAACACGGGATAAGGCATCGTATGCCTTCTACATGCTGACTGGAGATGCACGGAGATGGTGGGAGACGCATCAGCGGACCCGACAGCCCGGAGCAGCAGAGATTGACTGGGAGACATTTCTGAGAGACTTCTGTGCTAGGTACGAACCCGCCCCACTGAGGAGGGAGAAGGCTAGACAGTTTGACCAGCTGGTCCAAGGAGGCAAAACTGTTATGCAGTATGAACAAGAGTTCACTAGGTACGTTACTACCGGGTATATCTGTTAAGTATACACATTACTACAGTGTTGATTTTGAAATAAATTGTTGCATATCCAGGCTCTCTGTGTTCAAGTCAGCTGCAGCCTTGGATGAGGATACCAGAGCTCGAAAATTTGAGGAGGGGTTAGCCAAGGAGATTCGGGACCACATTGTTCCACTATTCCTCCCAACGTACTCTGAAGTACTGACACGAGCGTTAGCAGTAGAACAGAACCTGCGACGCGATGAGGCTGATAAGTAGACTGGAAAGAGGAAGGTGGGACAATATACTGGAGGGCAAAGCTCAGCTGCTGAGGTTACAAAGAAGCCTTATAATCCTCCGCGAGGAGGTAATGCTGCCACTAACTCGCCCAACAGTACAGATCAGTGTCGAAGATGTAGACGCTGGGGACATCGTGAGGAGCAATGCCGGTGGGCAAACGGGGCGTGCTTCCGTTGTGGAAAGGTAGGACATATGGTGGCAAGGTGCCCAGATGTGACAATGAACCCGACATGGACAGTCACAGCTACTCCAACTCGAGCAGGGGCAGCTCAAACTGCAACAACACCGGCACGAGTTTATGTATTGAACCAAGAGGATGCTCAGCAATGGGGAGGGGACGTCGTGACAGGTACGATCCTATTTAACAGCCGGAGGAAACTATCAATCTTTGTGTTTGATTATTTACTAAATGTGGATTGGTTGGTTGTTTGTACTGTTAAGTATTTAGAGATTGGATATTGTGTCAGGTAAGCTGCTAGTAGTCGGTCATTCGGCGAAGGCTTTATTTGATTCTGGTGCCACACATTTATTTTTATCTGAGAGTTTCGTGAAGAGATATAAACTCTCCAAGCAAGAGAGTGAAGATCCATTGGCAGTCAGCACTCCTTTGGGGAAGACCATTGCAGTCACCCAATTATGCAAGGATTGTGACATCACCATATGTGGGCACAAACAAAAAGGGGACTTCGGAGTCGTGAGAATGATGGGATTCGATGTGATTCTAGGAATGGATTGGCTGACTAAACACCATGCAGTGATCGATTGCAGGGGGAAGGTAGTAACCTTCCAGATTCCAAGGGAACCGGTAATTCGATACGAAAGCGAGTTGGGGCAGGGAGATTATCGGATAGTCTCGATGCTGGAGGCAAGAAAATTAGTACGGAGCGGTGCAACAGCATTTTTAGCCACTGTTCGGGACACAAGGCTTGAGCAGGCACTGGAGGATATACCAATTGTACAACAATTCCCAGACATCTTTCCGGAGGAAGTACAGGAGCTGCCGCCAGATCGAGAAGTCAAATTTCAGATAGAACTGATACCCGGAGCCGGTCCAGTATCAAAGGCACTGTACCGCATGGCTCCGGCAGAACTGAAGGAGTTGAAGGTACAGTTGGAAGAGCTGTTAGACAAAGGATTTATCCGTCCCAGTGTATCTCCATGGGGGGCCCCAGTGTCGATTACTGCGAGCTGAACAAACTCACCATCAAGAATCGGTACCCGTTGCCACAAATAGAAGACTTATTCGACCAGCTAAGAGGGGCGCAGGTATTCTCCAAGATTGATTTGCGGTCAGGTTATCACCAATTGAGGATTAAGGAGGAGGATGTACACCTTACTGCATTTCGCACTCGGTATGGACACTATGAATTCGTGGTCATGCCCTTCGGACTAACTAACGCTCCCGCCAAGTTTATGGGCCTCATGAATAGGACATTCCGACCATACCTTGATAAGTTTGTTGTGGTGTTCATCGATGATATCCTGGTATACTCCGCTAGTAAGAAAAGCCACAAAGAACATCTGAGGGCCGTATTGCAGACGCTCAGAGCAGAACGATTATATGCCAAATTTAAAAAGTGCGAGTTCTGGCTTGAAAAGGTGGCCTTTCTGGGTCATGTGATATCCAAGGAGGGAGTTTCGGTAGACCCTGGCAAGATTGAAGCAGTGGTGAACTGGGAGCAACCTGTCAATGTGTCCGAAGTGCGAAGCTTCCTCGGATTGGCAGGATACTATCGAAAGTTTGTTGAGGGATTCTCGAAGATAGCAATGCCCTTGACCCAATTGACCCAAAAGGGAGTGAGGTTTGTGTGGGATAAGGAGTGTGAAGGAAGCTTTCAAGAGCTAAAGAAAAGACTAGTATCTGCCCCAATTTTGGCATTACCAACTGAAGGGGTCAACTTTGTGGTTTACAGCGATGCCTCAAAGAGAGGCCTTGGTTGTGTGCTTATGCAGGGTGATAAGGTCATCGCATATACCTCCAGGCAGCTTAAATCCTATGAGAGGAACTATCCCACTCATGACCTAGAACTGGCTGCAGTGGTCCACGCTTTAAAGGTTTGGCGACATTATCTGTACGGAGTACGGTGTGAAATATATACTGATCACCAGAGCCTCAAGTACATATTCACTCAGAAGGAGCTAAATATGAGGCAAAGACGATGGTTGGAACTTATCAAAGATTATGATATTGGAATCCACTACCATCCGGGAAAGGCAAATGTGGTAGCAGACGCTTTAAGTAGAAAAGACTCTTACATGACAGCTTACGAAGCCACGGAACAGGAAGAGTTAGTGGAAGAGCTAAGAAGATTAGGGATAGAAGACAGTGGGCCAGTAATAGGGATGTTAGCAAGTCTTGTGGTAGAGCCCTCCCTACGAACATTACTCGGGGAAAGACAGCTAAGAGATGCCACCCTGAGAACCACCCGTTGCCAGGTTGAACAATGAGAGGTGACTGAGGACTTCCATATTAAAGCAGATACATATTTGTACTTTCGAAATAGACTTTGCGTGCCGGCCGCGAAAGAATTAAAGAACTTGGTGCTGGGGGAGGCCCATAATGCTCGTTACACTTGCCACCCGGGAGGAACCAAAATGCACCAAGATCTCAAGCAAGAATTCTGGTGGTCAGGAATGAAGAAGGAAATAGCAGACTACGTAGCTAGTTGCATGGTGTGCCAACTGGTCAAAGCAGAACATCAACGACCGGCCGGGCCTCTACAACCACTAGATATTCCAGAGTGGAAATGGGAGAAAATCACAATGGACTTTGTGACTGGACTACCGAGAAGCTTACATGGAAAAGACGCTGTATGGGTAGTAGTGGACCGATTGACCAAGGGAGCCCACTTCCTGGCTTACAAAACAGGTATGTCCATGGAGCAGATGGCAGAACTCTATATAAGAGAAGTAGTGCGCTTACATGGGGTTCCGGTTAGTATCACCTCTGATAGGGACACAAGGTTCATGTCTAAGTTCTGGAAGAGTCTGCAGGGATCAATGGGGACCAAGTTACAATTCAGTACCGCCTTCCACCCACAGTCAGACGGGCAGTCTGAGCGAACTATACAGACTCTTGAAAATATGTTACGGGCATGTGTACTAGACTTTGGGGGAAACTGGGAGAGTCATCTTCCCTTGGTGGAATTTGCATATAATAACAGTTTCCAGGCAAGTATAGGGATGGCCCCTTACGAAGCATTATACGGAAGAAAATGCCGATCACCGATTAGTTGGAACGAAGTGGGCGAGAAAAGAATACTAGGACCAGAAATGTTTGAAGAATTGACCAACAAGGTACCAGTCATACGTGGGAGAATTCAGGCAGCGCAAGATCGACAGAAGAAGTTCGCAGATCGTCGCAGAAGGGAATTAGAATTTAAGGTGGGGGATCACGTATTCCTGAAAGTATCACCTACCAAGGGAGTCGGGAGATTTGGGGTGAGAGGAAAACTCAGTCCACGATATATTGGACCTTATGACATAATAGAACGTATCGAAAAACTTGCATACCGTTTAGTTTTACCTCCCAGCTTGGCCGGGATCCATAATGTATTCCACGTGTCCATGTTGCGCAAATACATTCCAAGGGAGGGACAAGTGGTTCATAAAATTCCGACGGTGCTATGGCCTGACGTAAGTTACGAGGAAATTCCGCTGAGAATTGTGGACCTGAAAACTCAACAGTTGCGAAAGAGGACCATCCCATATGTTAAGGTATAATGGAGCAACCATACAGAAAGAGAAGCAACCTGGGAGTTAGAGACAGAAATGAAGAACAAGTATCCTTTCCTGTTCGAACAACCAAGTAAGTCCCTTTAATTAAGTTTGTGGACAAACTTCAATTTAAGGAGGGAAGGATGTGAGGACCAGGAAACCATAATGAATAATTAAAAGTTAGGGGGGAGCAAACTATAATTTGTCCAGGGACTAAACTGAACTTTTGCCAAACCTTACCCTATAAAAGAAGGCTGGGCGAAACCCTAAAGCTCACCCTTCTGAAATTTCCATTTTTCTTCTCTTTCAAGGTAGAGGAGATCTTCCGGGTGAGTCCAGGGACGAGGGAGAACACGACGAGTCCAGATCAATCACGCTAGGGTAAGCTGTCTTGCCCATTGTCTTGGTCCTCTCTGTTGTGAATCGTTGAAGTTTGGAGATTAATCGTAGTGCGTGATTGATCACAAATCGTAGGGACTTGAGGAGGACGCCAGAAATTAGGAGAGACGCGGATTGACATGGTTAGGTTAGAAGGAAATGAGGTAAGTCGAACCTCTTTTCCATCTGCAAAGTATGAACGTATTTGGGACGTAATTCGTCCGTATTTGACTGTCTGGGGTATATTCTGTCCGTATCTAACTATTGTGAGTATGTGCCGTATTTGTTTCGCACTCTGCCTGTGATCTGAGTTCGTTTTAAGTTTGTCATGCGAGCTGAATTCGTTTTAAGTCTGCCATCTGATCTGAATCTGTCTGTTCTGGTCGGGATTATCCCGGTGCTTCTGTGCCCGTAGAGTACTCTGGATTTTCGTACTCTATGTGAGCATCGGTGATATCTGTGCCCTGTGGTGAGACTGTCCTTTTCGTTTCTGTGCTTCTAGCGTTAAGGATTTGTCTTCTGTGCCCCACAGGTTCCCGATAGTCGTACTCCGGAGTCCGTCGTTGGTGTTAGAGTCGTTGATTTTGTTTCGGTTTGGTGCAATTTGTGTATGCATGTGTATGTATGTTAATTGTGAGTTCGGCTTACTGAGTTACGTAAACTCAGCAAAATACGTATTTTGTTTCAGATGCGACGGGGATGGATCGAGTGTGAGAGCTAGAGGCGAGGACATGCATTCATTCATTCGACTTTTCGTTTTAAGACTTTTCGCTGTATTTATTTCTTTATGGATTTTAAGACTTGAGGATGGATTTTATGAGTTGAGAAATAAAGATGCCTTGCGGGGATATTTACCCCGCGGCGGTTGACATGCCTTGTTTATCGGGGCGTGACAATTACCCTTCGGAATTATATAACGCTTTAATATTTTAATAAACTTCTAGGAGAACTTTCCTCCCTGAAAAAAATTCCACTAAGCGTCGATGCTGTTTTCATTTGTTTGATTCGTGCAAGGTTTTTTTCTCTAAAAAGTCATGAAATTTTTCGACAAAGAATTAGAAAGAAATAAAATAGTTTAACCTTAAAACTCTAAAGAAACTCCAAACATTTCTACTCGATCATTAAAAAAATTTACCTGTTACTCGTGGCGAAAAGTTATTCCCAGCACGTAATTAAAAAAAATCCCCGACAAAATTCTAATAGCCATAATCCATGGTCGGCGAGGATTTTCCTCTTTCAGTATATTATAGGACTATTCTTTGACGAAGGTTCAATGAATCTACAATTCTTTGAATAGTCGGTGGAAGACGTGCACGTGTCGCATCCGCCAATATTAATGTAATATATCTACGGGAGTCCATAAGATTTGATTTATTTAAAAAAATTTAGAATTTAAAATTGATGAATATAAAAAAATATCATTAAGAAAAACTAACATCTAAATAAGAATTGACAGATTGCTAAAAATAAATAGTACTAGTATGCCTAGCGACGCATACTTGCCCTCTCCGGATAAATTATTACATCGTTACAACTGTGCCAGCGTTCATTATCTAAAGGGTTAAATACATAGTTTTAAAATATGAATTTGGTTACGATCCAGATTTGGTTCGATTTGTCTTGTCTGACTGGTTGAACTGTCAGTCAAACTAGATACTATTTATTTTTTTACTACTATTCAAATAATATGTAAACTATAATCGAAATATAGGATTTAAAATTCATATTTTATAAATATAAACTAATCTATAACATATAAAGTTCATTTTTTTTGTTCATTTAGAGAAATCGAGCATATGATTCAAATTTTTTATTTTTATTTTTGTTAATTTGGATAAAATCTGGTCAGACCGGACAGTTCGAGTCAAAAACCTGTGTGAACTACTTGGTCCGAATGGATTTTGGGTAGTTCGACTGGAGGACGTATAAACACTGAAAAACGACCCACTTTCTAGAGTGATTCGTGATCTGACCGGTCAGACTGCCGGTCAGATTACGTTTTTAAAAATTATGGTTAAATACACTTAAATCCTCTTTGTTATTAAGAATAGATATTTTCTATCTCGTATTTTAAAAATATCCAAAAGAGTGACTGTATTTATCTCTGGCAAACATTTAACAAACCACTCCAACTTTCCGGAAATGACGTGGATATTACACGTTCCACATCATTTTTAAGTTGCTGACTAGGATTCACGAAGTCAAAGAAAAAAAATGTCGGGTCCCATCCCCATTTTTTGTTTTTGAAAAAATGACAAAATCTGACCATAATTTCTTCTTGTAGCCTCGAATTCCGTTCGATAACATCTATTTCAAATCCGTTGAAACTCGCAATTCCCGTCCTGATCCTCCTTCCTCTTGCTCTTCAACCCTATCTTTGCAAAAGTTAAATATAGAACTAGGATCCTCAAGAGCATCCTCACAACGAGCTTGTCTTGAGTTGGAATCTTTCGAATTGCTCATCAGAGGACGACAAATTTGATGCGTTTGGTGTTGATGTCCCTCCTAAAGCAGACATGTTTGGTGGATGCTTGCAATTCTGGAGGTTTAGATTAGAGAAAGGCTTGGGGTTAATCTCGTTTGGATTATTTGGAGGAAATTTTGCACTTCGACGTCGCTCTCTTCTGATTCTCGGTCTTGGGCATTTTGTTTTTCTTTGACAAGGATAAATTTTTTAAGGGGATTTCTCTTTCCTCCTCCGTTTGGAATGATAAAATTGGGAAATTTATTTCCGAGAGGGCATCAACTTATCCACGTCGGATTCAACATTGCCATGTTGATGCGATGTCACTTCCGGTTAACTTAAGTTGGGATGATTTATTAAATAGTTGGCGGGGATAAACACGAAGATTTTTTTTTGAGTGTTTTTAAAACAAAAATATCTATTTCAAATAATACAGACCGCGCTACGAAGCAAGCCCAGTTATATTGGACTGGACCAAGGCCTACAATAACCCCCCCAAACCAGTTAGTTCCTCAATCCCTCCAAAAATTTCAAATCTCCCAATTTTCCCTCCCTATTGCCCCCATCCACCCCATGGAGAAGCGGCTCCGCTCCTCCCTCCAGTCCTCCGCCGCGGACTTCCTCGCCGCCGCGTTGAACAACCCGCTACGGTGCTCGAGGTCCTCGCTTAAATCCCTAATCCACTCGATCACCCCATCGTCGAGCCTCGCCTCTGAAATCCCTCACTCCCTCCACTCCGCCATCTCCCACTCCCTCACCTCCTTTCGCTCCCCCGACCACTCCCACCCCTCTCCCTCCGCTGACTCCCCCGTAACCCCTCCCTCGAAACGCGCCCGCACTCGAACCCGAGCCCGAGCTTCTCCCTCCAAGTCCCCCAAGAAAACCACCGAGGCCACACTGCTGGAGAAGTCCGACAAGCTACAAGTCCTCGCTCACATCACCTCCCTATGCCTCTCCCATCCGAAAGGCGTCTTCGCGGCCGACGACCTTTTCCCCGCGGTCCAGTCCCTCCACGACAGCCTTGTCCTGTTCGAATCCCATCCGAGCCTCTCCACGGAGATCGCCGCCCTATGCGAGTCCTTCTGGAAGGAGAATTTGCCCGGGCGGGAAACCCTAATTTCCCAATCCCTCCCGTTCCTGATCTCCCGATCCCTAACCCTAAAACGGAAATCCGACGTGCACAGGGTGTATTCCCTCCGGGAGGCGTTCAACCTTTTCGACTTCGAGGACGAGAGCATCGAGGACTTGAAGATGCTGCTCATTAGGTGTGTGATCTCTCCGGTTTTTTTAAAGAGCGAGGAAGGGAAGAAGTTCCTAGGGTTTATGTTAGGGTTGAGCAGGCAGCTGCTAAAGGAAGGGTTGGAGATGGTGAAGTCGCAAATTCCCTTCGGGAGGAAGTCGAGCTTGGAGGCGTACGGGGAGGTTCTGTTCAGGGCTTGGAAGGGGGTTGATGGGGAGCTCAAGTTGGAGATGGAAGACGGGTTACTGATGGCGTTGATGGAAGGCGCGATCCACGCTGGGTCCAGGGCGTTTGCGGGTTCCATTAGGCGGGTTTTAGGTGGTTTTGTGGTACAGCGTGTTACTGATGGGGTTGAGAAGCTACTGTTCCGGCTTGCGGAGCCCATTATTTTCCGCTCCCTTCAAGTGAGTGAGTCTTGCCCCGAGTTTCTGGTTATTTATATTGCTTTTTTCTGTTAGGATTTGAACAAGTTACATTGATCATGAAGTCAGAGAAATAGTTGATGAAAAGTGAAAATTTTAGGAACATGAGGATTTAGTTGCTTGCCTGCACCAGTTTTACATTCTCTGACCCATTTAGTTGTTAATAGACCCCTCGGATTGCAAAATGTAAGACAACTCCTAAGTTATTGTCGGTGGTTCCTCATTATCAGCATCTTCCATTGTTTTCTCAGAGTACATGGAGCTAAGCTCCACTGGTCGTTGACCGGTTATTATATTGACCGCACTTCTCGTCATGGCAGGTTGCAAATTCAAATGTTAGGCTTAATGCGTTACACTTGCTTCTTGACTTGTTCCCACTTGAAGATCCTGATTCCACGAAAGAGGTGAAAGATACGTTGCTTGAGAAGCAGTTCTTTCTGATGGAGAGGTTACTCATGGATGACTGCCCAGATATAAGAGTCGCAGCGGTGGAAGGTTGCTGTCGTGTGCTCCATCTGTTCTGGGAAGTTCTACCTACAGCAACTATTACCAAGACTCTAACTAAGATCTTTGCCGACATGTCACATGATATAAGCAATGTGGTTAGACTTTCGACCATAAATGGAATTGCTTATCTTCTTGGTAACCCTCAGTCTCATGAGATTCTTAAAGTGCTTCTGCCAAGATTAGGACATCTGATTGCAGATAATTCTCTTTCCAACCGTGTTGCTCTTGTGGATCTCTTACTCGAATTAAGAGATCTTAGAAACTTCCAGTTTAATAAGGTACTAATGCTTAATTTCAGAAAGCCCTTACGGTTGTTTCTGACTGGTTCACTTCATAGCTGATGTTTTTATTCTTATTTCTACAGGTGGTTGCTTTAGATGAGTTGTTGACAGCTCTAGCAAATGATGAATCTCAAGTTGCTCAGAGGATTACAAGATTGCTGATGCCATCTTACTTCCCTACAAAAGTGAGCATTGAAGAGGCATGCAATCGTTGTCTAACTCTCGTAAGAAGGTCGCCATTAGCAGGTGCAAGGTTTTGTGAATTTGCTGCATCGGAAGGGGCTTCTCGTAACTCTCTTCTGGAACTTGTCAAGGTGCTCATCAAATCTATATATGCTCATGATAAACTGGAAGCTGAGCAGATTGAGGGATTTGTTCATGCATCTGCACACTTGTGTAAAAATTTGGTGGACGAACAATCCCATAGAAATGCCCTGCAAAAGTTGTTTTCTGAAGGAAATGTAAAATCTCTCTTTGCTGCTGCTAGCACTCGTCATGCTAGATCATCTGTGCTCAACATTCTATCCACAGTATCTCCAGTGGATATGGGGGACATTGTTGAAAAATGTTTGCATCTGGTTGTCAATTGTAGTGGACTGCCTCATAATTTGGAATTGCAGAATGAAGTGAGGGCTGCACATAAATTATTGATTTCATGTGATCACTTCGACGACATGTTTGAGGCTTTAACTCAGTTTCTTCAGAAAGCTGCCTTCCGTTGCCATATCAAATTTGGGATAGAGCTAGTGAAGCCAAGAGTTTCGCCTGGTAAAAAGAGGAAAACAAAATCCTCAGTCAAGGATTCCGGAAAATGGAGACATGATCGAGGGAAAAAGTCCAACAACTTTGATGAAGACTACTCAACTGCCATAGGAATATCCTGGCAAATAAAAGATCTTCTTGCTTCAGATGATACTCGTGAAGCAGTATTAAGATCTCAAGCTCTTGAACTGCCATTACTTGCTTTAAATGTCATTTCAGAAGTGGCCATCTTGCACTGCGTTGATACCAAATACATGGACACAAGTCCTGTCTCTGCATTATCAGCTCTTGCCTTGCATATAACCCTCGAGGACATTAATGTGAGTGGTTTGAGTGACTTTGGTAGCAGAAAAGCTGGGAGCACTGAGCCGTCGACTTCGAATTCAGAGGTAATGTTTGACAGTATCTAAACCAAGCACTTGGAAAACTTTATGTTCTGATGGAAGTACCACTGCTGAATGCTGCACTACAAGCATCTATTTTGACATGGCTAATGTGGATAATGTTTTACATTAATATGAACTAGTTATGAATGACATGCCCCTGCATTGACTTGTGAGCTATGGATGTTGGGTTGAATATTTTCCAACTAGTAACTGCTGGTTCTTAACTCTTCCTGTTTTCTTATTCCTCCAGACGGTGCTGGACCACACAACAGCTCACCTGCTGAACTGTATGGAGAAGCTGCTTGATGATAACAATAGCTTCTATGGCTGTGGAGCATCCGATTCGGTTCAGGATGATGACGCGGCTCAGAAGCAACCACTGGACGGTAAGCATGAACAAAAAAAATCAATTCGGATATACAAGCAATAACTACGAGCTGGTGGTTCATTCTAAACTTTGAAATAATTGAATGGTATATCATGTTTTATTTATCTGGTTTGACTAGATCAATAATCCACTGCGCTTTATTCCCATGGAGAATTTATGTGGCCCCCATTTCTCAAGGTACTAACATTTAATCATTCGTGTAGGATTTCTGCACAATAAACAAAAGAACTTGCCAAACCAAACTAAGATGCTTACTTCAATTCTCAAGTTCATCGTTGACTCCACTGCAATGGGCCATCTTTCCTGCAATACTGGAAGGTGCTTGAAGTTAACAACAACGTACTTTAAGCATATAAGCTTGACGTTAAGGCGGATGTATAGAGACAACCTGCACTTTAACGAGGATGTGCTGAAAGAAATCTTTGTGTGCCTCAAGAGCTCCTATGGCTATGGGGCTAAGTTGCTCAATCTTGTCCTTAGAGAAGCCAATGAGAGTTCACCACCTCCAGATGAGGCTTTCGGCCTGGTCAATGAGATGATTTGCTTTATAAGCTCCATGGAGTTATACTTAGGTTCTGGCCCAGCAGCACGTCTTGTTGCTGCAATCAAGTCTTGGCTGCCTGATCTGGTTCTGGCATTAGGGTCTCAGTTCTTACTTCAACCAAATCAAGTAGGAAGTGCGCATTTGATTGCTTCACAACATTTGAAACTCCACTTTCCATCATGGATTTCAGTTTTGGTCACAACCAGGCTATGTAAAACACAAGAAGAGAATCCAGAGGGGGATGCTAGGGACTCTGAACCTGCGGAATTTCCTGTCTTCGGCAAACTTGTAGAAATGATGGTTTCCCTGCTGAAAGGGACTCCGCAAATTCAAGATGCAATAGGGATGATATTACTGGCTAGCTCAGCCATTGCCTTGGAGAGGCAGGATTACGAAATGCTCCTGGGACTCTTGCGCTTCATTTGTGTGACATTAGTTGGACCAGAAAACAGCGAATGGAGCGAATTCAACATGATGTTGAGTTCGCTGTCGGAGATCTATCCTCATATTGAGAAAGAGGCAGAGGAGCAAGATAACGCTGATGCACAGCAGAAATTAAGTGAGGCAAGGAGTCTGCTTGAACCTGTTTGGCTGTATCACGTGTATGAGACTGGGAGGTTCTCAATGAAGGAAGAAGAGTAAATACCAATCCCTATGAACTGGGAGTCGCAATCGCCTAAGGATATCTACTCTTAGGAGGACTTTAATGCTTGTTTATGTAATTGTTAAGACTCTTAGGAGTTGACATGCTGGATAATGACCACATTAACTCCAGAAACGGATATTGATTATTTAGGAGTGGAAAGAAAACAGTCTTTTCCAGAACTTCAACCAAAATGTTATGCCATCTGCAGGCTCTATCTATGTCAAAGTTAAGGGTTTAAGTTTCATTATCTTACACACCTGCATTTGATTGAAGTGTACTTCGTTTCAATTTCTTTTTGAGGTCCTGATTGCTGATCTCCGTATTGGTAAGAGAGTTCGACAGTTGCTGAATCCTCCATATTCTTTCAGGCTCTCTCTTTCAAACTAGAAGCCTGCTATGCACAGAAGTAGCACACCAGAGACGAGACAAACACGTAGAAAGAAGGTAATGAACAAGGTTAACTGCAGTATAGGTACTATGCAAGAGAAACTTGTCACAGTACCTTTGTTTCTGCAGAACCATGAACTGGTCCAGAAACTTGGTTAAAACTTGAAAGAAGTAGCATGTCTAGAAAGCATGAGAATTCAGTTCACACCTTGAAGTTCATTTACATTGGCTTGGTCTACAAATAACAGTAATGGGCTGAACAGACAAATTTGAAATCTTACAAGATGCATAAGAAATTGTCTGCATCTTTTGGAAGGACTTTGTACTAATGAAAAGAAAATTAGGATGCCAGGGATTGGGGATCCAATTTACAAGTCCCTACAGATGGATGGGGAAGAAGTTTTTTCCTGCCTAGAAGTAACTATTCCTACCCCATGAATCTTTCATCACTGGAAAGTTGTCCTAAGAGGTTCAAGTTAAATCTAGGGCCTACCATGTTTTCCAATAAAATGGCATCTCACAAGGCCAATTTACACAGGGATCATCTTGAGACCAGCAGCAATTGGCATTCCTAGAAATCCGATGAATATACTTAGGAACCACTGCGACAATGTTAGCGGTGCTGTGCTTGCAAAGGTGCCCAGAAATTCCACAATGATGATCTGGAAGACGACGGTGCTACCAAGTACTGCAACGAAAACATAGTTGTTGAGGATGCCTTTGAAAACATTAATTTCCTCCATCTCGCGAGAGCTTATCTCATTGAAAGCCTGCAGAACACAAACCGCCTTATCAGATTCGATGTTCGAGAATATCAGTGCATTGTTTCAGAGAATCTTACTTGACAGAAGACGAATGAATTGAATATCAATGTATTCAGGATTAGATCAGCGTCTGGACCATCGAGATTGAACATTGCTTTCCCTCTAGCTTGAAGTTTCCAGATCACCAGGAATTGATAGAAAGCCTGGCCTAATATATTCCTCCACATCACATTACTGATAAAGTTTCCTTTCCTTCCAACCGGTGTGCGCTTCATTAAGTCATCGGTTGGAGGCTCAGTGGCGAGAGCGAGTGCTCCTAATGTATCCATGATCATATTCACCCAAAGGAGCTGAACAGCTGTAAGGGGAGCAGACCCTGAAGATGATTTTAAGAAAGCGGATTAGACGCAATCGATCCGTTAAAGACTCAGTTGAACTCACAAGAAGCTGAAAGTTTATCTGCAGAAGCAAGTGAAGCACTTGACGTTGTTACCTGTCATACAGGCCGAAGAGAAGTTAACCACTAAAGCCACCACATTAACAGTTAACTGGAATTGGACAAATTTCTGGATGTTGATGTAAACTGAGCGACCCCATTTAGCCACTGTGACAATAGTGGAGAAATTATCATCCAGAATTATGACATCCGCGCTCTCTTTGGCGACCTGAAATTACGAATGAAGTGACCATTTTCAGAAAAATAAGAGGTGCAAGTCATTTTTCTAGTTCAATGATTCTGCAGATTTCTCAAAGCATCACAGATACTCACCTCAGTTCCAGCTATGCCCATTGCTAGACCAATGTCAGCTTCATGAAGTGCTGGAGCGTCGTTTGTTCCATCACCGGTCACTGCAACAACTTCATCGAACGTAGTCCGCAACTGTTTCACCAACATATGCTTGTCTAGAGGTGAAGATCTAGCCATCACCTGCCAAAAAGTTCAGCACGGTAAGGTTAATCCAATCCTTCTGCTGGACATATCATTCAATGCAATGTTTTCCTTGAACTGGAAACTGGAAAGACAAGAGTACCTGAATTTTGGGAATTAGCTTCATCAACTCTTCCTGACTCTTTTCCCTGAAGTCCGGACCCTCAATAGCTATTCCATCATCGGTCAGAATCCCGCATTCCCTGGCTATGGCCTTTGCAGTGTTGATGTTGTCTCCAGTGACCATACGCACAACGATACCGGCTGAACGACAAATTGCAACCGACTCCTTTACGCCAGGACGAACAGGATCCTTAATTCCTATAATTCCTATACAAGTCAATCCAGTCATCGGAATAGAATCATTAGGAGAGAATCCGCTGTCTAGATCCGCATAGGCTAGGCAGAGAGTCCTTAAAGCCTCGCCAGCAAACTGATCAATGGTGACCTTAAGATGCTTGAGAGATGCATCATCAAGAGGAACAACTTCGCCAGCCGAGTTGACGACCTTGTCACAGGAAGCCAAAACTATTTCTGAAGCTCCTTTCGAATGAGCTCGCAGACCTCCATCGGGAAGCTCCACCACTACTCCCATCCGCTTCTTCGTGGAGTTGAAAGGCTCAACTTTAACCAACTTCACTGCTTGTCGCGCCGCCTGGAAGTCTCCACCTAGAGACAAGCCAAACTCCAAAATGGCAGTCTCAGTTGGAGTTCCGAGGATTTCGAGCTTACCTTCTTTGTTGGTAATGACTTCACCGCCCGTGTTATTGAATATCGACTGCAGAAGAAGTTTGACAGAGGAATCAGGAATCCCGGAGCACAAGCTAGAAGCGTTCAGGGAGTGGCCAACTTCCTTAACATTCATGCAAATACATGATTTCACTACAGTCATATGATTGGTAGTTAAAGTTCCTGTCTTGTCACTGCAGATTGTTGTGGCTGACCCCATAGTTTCACAAGCTGCGAGATGTCGGACCAGCGCTTTGTCATTCATCATCTTCTTCATTGCAAATGCAAGGCTCAGCGTCACAGCCAGAGGCAGCCCCTCCGGGACCGCGACAACTACAATTGTGACTGCAATAGCGAAGTATTCCAACATCTCCATTGCATCATCTGCATGCCAACTAAAATGTGATCCTTCGCGCCACTTGCGGGTAAACAATCCTTGCACCAACACTGCGAAAGTCACAACAGCAAAGACGAGGCCGATCTTCCCGATGATGGTTGCCACTCCATTTAACTTCACCTGCAACGGTGTCTCGTCATCTCCTCCTTCACTAAGAGTAGCCATGAGCTTCCCCCATTGCGTCCTCATTCCGACGGTGGTGACCAACATCTTGCACGATCCATCTTGCACCTTGGTTCCAGAGAGCAAATAAGGATTCTCAGAAGTTACCACCACTGGCTCACTTTCCCCTGTCAAGCTCGATTCATCAATCAACAGAGAAAATCCTGACAAAAAGAGTCCATCTGCAGGGACTTGATCTCCAATTGAAAGGTGCACAATGTCACCAGGAAGCAGATCATATATAGACAGTTTCTGCCTAAATCCATTCCTTGTGACCTGAATGCTGATCTTCTTCTTCTCCTTGTCAAGATCCCTGAACTGCAACGACTGGCGGTAATCACTCGAGGCCGTGACAAACACCACCAACAAGATGCTGGCAACAATCCCAAGTCCATCATGAGCACCCTTCGGCCATCCTTCCGTTGCTACCCCTACGATCAACGACACGAAAGCGCAGACCCCGAGGATCATAAGGGTCATATCCTGAAGAGCTTCCCAAACGAATATCCAGAAACTGCGAGCTTCTTTCTCAGCAAACTTGTTGATCCCGAAAATCTCCTGCCTTCGGTTAAGCAGATCAGCCTCCGTCTTGAGTCCACTGGTTGTCGAAGTCCCGAGCTTCGCAGCCACGCCTTCCACGCCTCCATGGATCTTCAGCTTCTTCACGTCGCGCCCTTCAACAATGGATCCCAACTCATCACCACAAACTTCAAAGCCAGCAGCCTTGACCTCGGGAGGTACAGTGTAGTCACTCGGAGGCACACCTGGTATAATGTCAATGATCCTTCATCAATCAACGGTACTAAAAGATCCCGGCTCCTCGAAAATTTGATTTCGTCTCAATTAGATTTACCTTGAATAAACTGAAAGGCTGCCTTGGAAACAAGAACTGCAACCCTCAACTTCTCCTGCATAATCCATAACAGGAAACCGGTCAGCGTGCATAGATTTGTCTTGCATGTGAACGATCATAATTTACGAACATATTATTTATTTATGACGCCCCGTGATCTGAAAGTGCACACCTTGATGATATGAAAAGTACAAATCAAATCACTATACATCTGTGTTGCATGTGAACGATCATAAATTTACGAACATATTATTCGTACATAAGCAATTGGAGATTTATACTCCAACAATTACAACCACTAATACATAGGTAGATACATACCAAGTATAAAAATTTCCATATCCTACCCAAAACTCATGCTTATAAACGGGTCTAACGCACCTGCCACTTCCGATGTGCGATTATTCTCTCCGATACGAGCTGGAAACTTATCAATGCTTCGTAAGGATCATATGTATAAGAGACAAACCTGATTGGTGCGGCGCATGGCGGCGGCCTCGGACCGCTTGGAGAGGTTGGCGGTGAAGCGGAAGCGGCGCTTGGGGTTCTTCACCAACCCACAAACTTTCCTCCATTTCTGCAACGCCTCCTCCGTCATGTGCTTCGCGTCTACGTTGAACTCGTCGTTTATCAAACTCTCCATTGGTTAGTAACTAACTAAATCAGGTTCGGACCAGCAACTAACTTTAAATATCAAATTTAGACAACGACTCTTCTCCCTCTCGTCGCTTTAGTCCTCTTTAAATATGAATCACCAAACTTGGAGAAACGCGTAGTACTTAACAATGGAAGATTTGTCAGTTGCAGTTTCTGTCGTTATTTCTTCTTCATCGTCGTAATTTCCTGGGCCGTGGCTTTTTAAAAAATATTACAGAGCAAGGAAACTTCGGCGTAGTTGCTCTTATTACAAGACGAATTAATATGTTAGGTAGGAAATTACCAAAGGAGAAAAAGGCAAAAAAAAAAGTGTTGGGTTTTCTACTTTTCTTTGTTAATGAGGAATTAGTAAATCGCTGGGGAAAATGAGTGTTGTTGAAGGCGCGAGGGAATAGAGGAGCTAGTGATTGATTTCGTCAATTTAACTAATCTCTCACTTGGCCGTTAATTTATTGCGTCATTTAAGTAACGATTCCTAGTTCTTTGGAACCGGATTAGCCCGAGTCAAACCAAACAAAAGCCGATTAAGTTACAGTTACCGGTTATTGTGGGTGACTCACGTATTTTATAAACATTTCTCCATGTGTTTTTTTTTAATATGGCGTTGTGTATTTAGACAACAGTAATAATTAATTTAGGTTCAATTCGAATAGATCTTTTAAAAGTTGATAAAATTATTCAAATTAATATTTATTCTCATGTGATATTAATGATTCGAATTCAAGATTTCTCAGATAAAGTAGAATAATTCTATTATTAATTAATTCAAATTTAAATGGTTGTTGGTAAGTTTCTCTGGATGTTACAATTACAGACATTTAAGATTTTGGGGTTGCTCTCCGTTTATAAGAAAGCTAGTTGATTGATCTTGAAAACAAAAAAGTCGTTGGTCATTTGATTTGATTGGATAGAGAATATAGACCTCGTTAATTTTTTTTTGATAAAGAATAGACATGTTGATCTTTACGCGTTTGTCACACGGAGAAGCAAACTAACAATTATTCTCACCGCGTCGATACTTAAACGTGGTTGATACTAAAAGGTGTACGATTGGTTTTTGGTACATTTTTTTCAATTACCCAACTAATTTTTGTACGATTGGCAATAAAATTCTACTTCTTTAAAAAAAATTTAATGGGGCAGACTGATCACCTGAAAATCATCCGATTACATATCTAGGTAACTACACATCCGCGTATCTAATATAATAAAATCAAAAGATAGAGTTGTGCCAATGGTTATTTTCGGACTCAAGGCGAAACAGGAGGGGCTCTACAAATCGGAGGTTGAGATTATAGTAGAGAAATTATTTTCCTTATGAGAAGGAGATGCTTCGGAATTTTTAAAAGTCGATTGGGGCAAAATAATTGAAGAATGTAATGCCGAGGCCGAGATTTAGGAGATTTGTGCCAATAATTTTTCTATCTAGTAACTTATGTTATCTAGATAAGTAAATTTTTTTTGCCTTTTTAGGAGTATTATCGTGCTTGACGGCACGTTAGGTGTAGTGCACTTGTGCACATTGGCATAGCCTTTTGATGGGTAATAAATATTTTACGTATCAAAAAAATTAAAAGATAAAGTTAGGACATGCTTGGACAAGAAATCAACTACACGATTTTTCTCCTTCCACGTGTGCTGAACTAAGAAGCTCCCACTCACGCCCCAGAAGCTCTTGTGTGTAGCAAAGTAGATAGGACATAGGATGGTCACGTGCAACCTCCCGACCAACCCAAAGTAGAGCTAGAGAGAAATCAACCTCAACAACAAGCGTTGATAGACACACTTCCATGCCACCTCAAGTCTTAGAATTAGTGTCCAAAGCTCGGCTACAAGAACAGTAGAAAGCTCAATGCCCTTAACAAATCCACGAAGCCAAAATTCAGCTGCATCGTTTAAAAGTCCAACGCCCTTTTAATCTTTATTAAAAGATGTACGATAGTATTGGCCATTACCTTTCTCTTATGTTTGTATATTGTTTAGTTCTCTCTTTTTTGTGTCGTTTCTCTCTTTAACTTGCCATTGAATTTGAGCAATCGGTGAAAAGGAAGTCTGTAGTCCGTCTCGATTATAACATGCTGTAAGGGATATTTAGAATTCTGGTCATTTCCACGGCGAGGTTGATCGCTTGTAATTCTGCTTCTAAGTGGACAAGTAGCAGAAGAAGTCTCAGCAATTTTGCCGTTAGTGAATTGGCCATTGGGATTTCTTGCAGCTGAAACGATCACGGCTATGGATGATTCGTCAAAGCCAAAAAGCTATTTCAGAAATATAACAATATAATATTCTCAAAAAATATATAATAAAATATATAAAGCTATTTTCCGGGCCGAGGCTCACTTTATCAGGCCAAGAACCAGGCCCAAAGGGCTCACTCGGTAACGGTCATAATAACCACCATCTGGTTTCGCGGGATTTAAAATCTTCACGGGCCGTACTCCTTTCCGATGGTACTGTTCGGGTAAGATATTTGAAATGCGATAAAAAAAAAAAATATTTATTTAACATTTTTGTATTATTAAAAATTTAAAATTGAAATTATTAGTTAAGTTATAATTAGTGTTTGTTTATTGAAGAAGTACATAGGTTAGGAAGCCAATTTCTTGACCAACCAAATAAGGTCGTAGTCGATCCAACGAAAGACACGTGTCTTCAACTTCGGCCCCGCACGCCTCCAGCCCAACCCAACCAACCATTTCTCCACTCGTGGGCACCACTCAACCGAATTCTCAAAACAATTAAATTAAAAAAAAACAAATAGAGAAGTCATAATTTTAATTTGCTCGTTTTCACCTCTCCTCCTCTTCGTATCGATCTCTTAACGGTTTAGGGAGCAACGATGAGCGGTAAAGGACCGGGACTTTTCGCCGATATCGGCAAGAAACCTAAAGGTAACCTCTCGGCTTTTCTTTTCCTTTTTTATTCCAAATTATTGGAAGTGGTTTTTGATTTTTGTAAAATTTGTTTATGTTGGAAGATCTGCTTACGAGGGATTACATATCGGATCAGAAGTTCAGCATCTCCACCATCAGCGCCACCGGCGTGGTGCGGTCTACTCCCTCCGCTTCTATTCATTCATTCTTTTAATTATATATTTTTGGATCGTTTTTGACAAATTTGAGACGATGAATCGAGGTGTTTAGGGAATAAAAGATTATGCATTTTCCTGGTGATTGCATCATCTAATTCAGTTGTATAAGCGTTTGCGCGATTCTCCGGAGATAGGAAATATGCGCGTGTTGCGATCTCCATTGGTGGATTGAGTTTTGTAATCTTTGGTTTAATGTTTGAGGTAGATTTTTGATTTTGATTCATCAGGTATGGATAGTTTCTGCGATGATTCTCGCTGTGTTGTGTATCGCGGGGTTTGAGTTTCGGAAGCGTGGTGCGGTCCATTGATTACTCTTGATCTGATGGTTTTCTGAATCCCATCCATCCCCTGGTCGTGTTGATGCGTTGTTACGTATTACCTATGATGCTTGAGAAGATTATTTACTCAATCTGTATTTCATTGGTTCTTGAACGTAGCTCGGATGCTCAAGCTTGCTTCTCCATTTCTTTTGTAATGGTTTTTCTAGCTTTCTTCTTGCTCTGTCCGTGATTTCAATTAGCCTGCCTTTTTGTTTTTCCTTAGCGGGAAAGCTATGGATTTGTTTTTCCCCTGTTGTGTGAAAATTCGGTGGCAGCTTGTACTTCTCTCAAGTAAGTAGTAGAACAATGGAAAGGCTTCTAGCATCCATATCGACATTTTCTTCGCAACCTAACCATCAATCTAGACATTCTCTTGCTGCTTGCTCCCTCTCTCTCCTGTGATATCATCTTAAGCTTCTGCTTGTGCTGTCTGCGGACTCTCTTCAAACCTAGTAAATGCTGTATTCACTCCAAACATGTTGATTTTTTGACAAGGCTGAGATTTCTGGCCTGTCTGAAGTGTCTAGTCCAATTGCAAATGTGTTGCTGTCTGTTTGATTTTTCTTATATAATGGACTAGCTCTTCGTTTTCACTTATATGGTTATATTTACTTCTTCAGGCCCTGACATCTACAGCTGCTAAAAAGGGAGGGTTGTCAACTGGGGATGTTGGAGCAGTGTACAAGTACAAGAACACACTATTTGATGTTAAACTGGATACTGAATCCAATGTAAGATGGTATACCAATATTCCGTTTGTTTCACATTTCGAATTATAGTTCAGCTGAGAACTTTACAATCTTTCACTCTTTCAGATCTTAACAACCCTGACATTCACTGAAGTCTTTCCGTCGACTAAGACTATTGCTTCTTTAAAATTTCCTGACTACAACTCTGGCAAGGTAGGAACCGACCTCTCTTAGTCATTTGGTTATATAAATTTGATTTGCATTGAAGGAAAGTTGTATTTGAACCTTTTCCTGATTGACTGAAGGTAGAAGTGAGGCCAAGCTTGATCCTTCTGTTGATCCGACATCTGTTTTAGTTATGTCACGACTGTATACTAGTTATAGTCCTAATCTCCTTAGATCCCCGGTTTGTCCCTGTTAATAATTGCAGTTGGAGGTTCAATATTTTCATGATCATGCAACCTTCACTACAGCCGTTGCTACGCCCCAATCCCCTTCAGTTGATTTTTCGGCTACCATTGGCACCCCAACAATTGCTTTTGGTGCTGAGGCAGGCTACGACACAACTTCGGGTAGCTTTACCAAATACACCGCAGGCATTAGTGTGACAAAACCAGATGCTTACGCTTCAATAATCCTGTGAGTCATTACTACCATTAAAATGATGTCCAATCATTGTAATCAAACGGTCTTTGGAATAATTAATGCTTGCTTCTTTTCCAGAGGCGATAAAGGAGACTCGATCAAAGCTTCGTATGTGCATCATCTGGACGAGTTCAAGAGGAGTGCCGCTGTCGCAGAAATCAGTAGAAAGTTTTCCACAAATGAAAACACAGTTACAGTTGGAGGATCGTATGCTATCGATCATCTGACATCGGCGAAAGCAAGGCTCAACAATTATGGGAAGCTTGGAGTGGTCCTACAGCATGAGGTGATACCAAAATCACTCCTGACCATCGCCGGTGAACTCGACACCAAGGCCTTGGACAAGACCCCAAGATTCGGGATGGCGATTGCTCTCAAGCCCTAAACCGATTTTCCATCTTTTTGAAGCAGTATTCAGATTCGATGTTCATTTGATTCCGCCCACCCCCTTTGTGGCACATCTAAGGGGTTCCCAATAAGCAGTTCGACATTTGCAAAATTCTAGAAGATGATCGGATTCTTCTGTTTGGCTCAAACTTGCCCAATGAGCTAGATTTTTTTAGTTCGGAAGATGCCGGTGCCTACCTAGCCATTTTCCATTTCCGGTGCGCCAACTTCATGTAGTATGTTCACCCGATTTTCTAATTCCACAATGGTTTTGTATTTGCAAACAACAGCAACAATCACCGTTCCCCCCATAGTTCCTGAATATTCAGCGAAATATGGAGGTACTTATGGCCGAACGGGCCAATTTGGCCTTTCACATAACGTGATAGATGGAACTGCCATTAAACAAATTATTAGCAGATTAATAGATCACTTCGGAATGACATATACATCACACATCCTGAATCCAGCAAGCCACTGCTATATCCATTTCATTAGGAATTGATGATCTTTTAACACTACCTTCTAAGGGGTGGTTAGTCCAAGATATTGAACAACAAAATTTGATTTTTGAAAACTACTATAATAAAAAAAGATAGACAAAAAATCAAAGAAAATAAGAGAAAACTGTATTATAGGAATCAATATTAAATTCATTCAATACTTCATTTAGATTATAAATGAACAAAATAAAGAATGGTATAATTCTAATGAATAATTAGAAAAAAATTGAATCTAAACTAAATAATTCTATACTACACTGTCGGAGCAAAGTCAGATCTAGTCGCTTCCACTCGAACCATAGTTCCTAAATTTCTATACGAATTCAAATCACGTTAAATATCAACATTTAAATATCCAAATACCAATTGAATATTCAAAAACCAAAGCCGATCCTCCCCCCAAATCAGCCCCTGGCAGCTTATGCCATCCTCGAGTTGGAATGATGGTGAAGAATCTATGTTATCCATAGTCCATTCGCAATTTGATTTCAAACATACAGTCTCTTAGCATAATGACTGCTATACAATCAACAATTGCTGCAACAGAACTCAACCTATACATGTCATTCGTCCAAGATCGCAGTCAAGGCGAGGCACTACGAAATCGGTAGGCACCCGAAGAAAAATGAATACTTGGCATCATCTTTTCTTTTCAATGTGAAAGATTTGGCCATAGACTCGATGCCTGAATGATTTACTCATCCAATCGAAAACTTGTTACAGGAAAACACACCTATAAAACGGTCGCAAACAGGGAAATTAAACACTACGATTCCATATAACTGGCTTCCCATCAATACCAACCACACCTAAGGATGTTTCATGATCCAACAATGAACTCGACCAACCTTAACTTTGAAACCCACTCGCATGGTGTCACCAAGACTCCAACCAGCACAAATAGCAGGTTATATCAGCAAGTACAGTACCACACTAAGCAAGACAATTTCCAGTCATATATTCTACAGCCACCAGCAGATTCTTCCACCCAGACTAAAACCAAATGACTGAAATAGCAATCCTTGAAATTCAATTTCGCTATAAAAGTGTAAACAGACATTAACAACCACGTCCAATGAAACATCCAGACACTTCGGAGAAGGAAGATGACCAAAACCAAACAATTTTAGGAATCTGCATTACAAAGAGAACCACAATATACAAAAAACAAACAAAGCGGAGCACAGCCAATCACAAACTAAACCAAATACTGAATAGGAATCCTTGAAATTCAATTTTTCTGTAGAAGTAATCAGACATTCCCAACAACCCACATGCAATGAAACATCCAGACATTTTGGACAGTAACTGAAGGAAAGATGACCAAAACTAAACAATCTTAGGAATCTGCATTACAAAGGTAACCACAATATACAAACACATACAAATCAGAGCACACCAATCACCAAGCACAGATATACCGAGCACCAGTGCCAGATTCATGATCACGAGAGCAAGTACGAACACTGCAGAGAGTTTTCCCCAACACAACCACATGAGATAATCGGAAACCAAATCCGTTCCATTGCATAACAAAATTGTCAAAACTCAGTAGAACCAAGTACTGATAATCCTACGTATAACCATTCCCTGACGCAAACAATTCTACTCGAACAAAACAATTCAAACACTTCAGAGACTCAGTCCCCAACACGAACACACAAGATAAACCACGATTAAGATAATCGGAAACCAAATCCGTTCCATTGCATAACAAATTGTCAAAACCAGGCAGAACCAAGTACTGATAATGGCTACACCAACATCCATCCATAAAACAGGTCCTCTATTAATTAACGCAGCAAAAAGAGAGGACCAACAAACAAGCCTTAGTCGATGTTCTGCATGATATCCTCGGCGGTGAACTTGGTGCCCTTGTCCTTATCGGCCGAGGCACGGCCAGCGGCCTTGCGGTCCAGGAGGCTCTTCCTGTCCTTGTCGAGGCGGAGCTTGGTGATGACGACCTTTGACGGGTTGATCCCGACGTTGACCGTGGATCCGTTGACCTTCTCGCGGGTGATGCGCTCGATGTGGATGACCCACTTCCGGCGGTACACCTGGACGATCTTGCCCTCGCGGCCCTTGAAGGTCCCGCGGACGATCTGCACCTCGTCGTCCTTGCGAACCGGCATCGACCGCACGTTGTACTTCTGCCTGAGGTCGGTGGACAGCGGCGCCGACATCAGCACGCGCCGGACGGAGGACGGCGCCGTGAAGTGCGCCTTCCTGCACTTGCGGCGTGACGACGACACCCGCGGGTTGTACTTCATTGTCGCTGCGGGGGTTTTAGGGTTCTCTCTCTCTCTCTCTTGGGAGGGTGGGAAATGGGAGGAGAGCTAGGGCTTTGGGTTTTATATTGGAGGCGTATTGGTGCTAGGGTTTCTTTGTGGGGGGAGGGTGGGCCGGATATTGGGCTAGGCTGGGCTTTGACATGAAGTGTTTTTCTATTTTATTTATTTTTGGATAGGATTTGTCGGTCGGGGCAGAATATTTTTTGCAAGGAAATGTTGAGCACTGAGGTCGGAATCTGAAAAGAATAAACTTCGGATATGTCCCTCTATATGTCATACAAGTATAATTAACAATTTTTTACTAAAATTTGGACCATTTTGTATGTTGCACTTTACAAAACAGCACAAATTATTTCATTCCAACATTTTTCCGGATGATCGAAAACACTTCGTCGCCAATAATATGGCGTTCAAGTTAGCACATAGATTAAAAATAAATCACTTAACCAACTTTTCTCTCCATCTGGTCAAATTCTCAAAATTTTGGGTATATCTTGGAGAGAGCACAGTCAAAGTTAGCGGGGTGGAAAGCAAGGCAATTGAAGCGCGCTGATCGGTTGACATTGGTCCAGTTGGTGTTGATCTTCCCGATTATATTATGCAGGTGATACACTTACCCCGAAACTTATGTGATAGTATGGATCGATTGTGCAGGAATTTTCTTTGGGGGAACACTGAGGACTAGAGAGGGATGCATCTGGTTAATTGGGATGAGGTATGTCTCCCACGACAGTTAGGTGGCCTTAGTATCAGGAGAATACAGGAAGCCAATGAAGCATTACTTTCTAAAATGGCTTGGCATTTTTTGAAAGAACCAACGACGACCTGGGCAAAGATTTTGGAACACAAGTATTGCCGTGGTCAGTCCCGTGTATCACTACCCCAGCCCGCGGGCTCCCATTTGGTGATATGATCAAGACTATTGAAGGTGGCCAATTTTATGAAATTTAGGCTACCTTGGACCATAGGGGATGGCAGCCAGGTTTCATTTTGGGAGGATCGCTAGTTCGATTCTAATACTCCAATCTCACATAGTGTTCTGGATGTTCCCCACACTGAGCGGGGCCGATTAGTTATGGACTACTGGATCCCAGGCCACAGTTGGGACTGGGATTGCTTGAAGCAGTGGTTGCTAGGGGATTGGGAACCGCAGTTACACGCGATATTGGTGGATGAATCATGGACCTCGCACGACTGCCTAGCTTGGTGGTACTCACCATCGGGCTCCTTCTCCACAAAAACTACATACAATGAGACTTTCACCTACATTCGAGATACCATTTCTGACAAAGACACAAGCAACCGTGGATGGGAAAGAAAGGTCTATCTCTCTCACGTTTGGTTGCATTAAAGAGAATATTGAAGCTATCACAATTGAGTATGGACAAGGCAGAATGAACGAACCCAGGAACCTCTTTGGTTCACAAGCTAGGAGCTTTCAAAAAAGAGTGCACATCTTCTCTTCTAAGGGAGACCTTGAAGTGTTCGATCAAGAGCTTGTCAAGATATTCACCGGATTGGCCCAATGAAGATTTGAAGTACGCCACGAAAGCGTAAGAGAGGCCGAAGGAGATAAGGAAGAGACTGACCCAAGTGAAGAAAAGATGGACTCTAATGAGAGCATTGACAAAGAAGAACGACCGTGGAAAATCCACATCATCAACTGAGTCAAGAAGAATCAAGTCAAGCTAAAGACTATAAATTAGCAAAATTTGTAATATAAACTTTAACTCAAACTATTATGATTTCATGTAGGATGGTATGTAGCAATTTTGTGTCATCTCAAGTACTCTGATGATGGCAATGGTGGACGTGAGGCCGAGCGTCTTAGCGAAAAGACAAAACTGAAACCACCGGTCGGCAGAAATCAGCACTCAGGGGCAGCCAGCTTATAGATGCCCTTCGTCACTCCTCAAGGATTAATTGCTCGTCCCAATCCACTTGAACAGGGATGTCTTCTTAACTCTCCTCCCACTTTAATGTCTTGTAGCTTCTCTTGTTTATGTTTTCAATCTTTGCTTATATTGTGGCCACAGAGGCCTTGATGTGTACTTTTGATTGAAGTGTCTTTTCACTTCTTTGACCATGAAGGTCATTGAGGCACTTCTTTTCTTTCGATTTGGTTGCAAAAATCCTCTCACATTGAGAAAAATGTGTCATTCAAGTGTGGAGGGGAGTTTCATGTAGGAACTTGCATGTTTATGTCTAGATCATTGTTAAATAGGTCAAGTTATGGCACATTTTTGGCAATTTGTACCCCTCTTAAATTTTTATTTTTGATAAAAAGTCAAACCCCATACCTTTTAGGGAATATACCCCTGGTGTAAAGCATAGGAATATAGATTTGTTATACCCTTGATTATTTAGACTCGTAATTTCTATTAGTAGGTGAACTTGTGGGGTTGATGTGGTATCTTTTGAAAGGAACTTGAGCCTAACGAGGAGATTATTATCTTTAATTCTTGTTCATTAGGTGCCTGTATATTTTGGATGAGTGGGGTATCCTACTAACACTCGTGTCTTCTCTTTTGTGTGAGTGTATGTGGGAGGACGGGGGCCATTTTTTAGTTTGAGCCTAGAGCCTTAGAGCCTTACCCTAAATTTTCTATTGATTAACCCCCTTGAGCTTAGCCATTCTTTGTATACACACTTGCCATGTTAAACCCTTACCCAATATCTCCACCTTTGACACTTGGTCCAAGGTTGTGCATAGGATTCATCTTATGGGGATTTTTTGTAAGGGGAACATGGTCTTGCGAACTCATGGTGTTTGGTTTTGATTTTTGGCAAGATGGGGTACAATATCGGCCAAACCAAAAAGATGCCAAGCTTGCCTAAACCCAAAAAGTTACCAAGGAAGGAATAAAAAGAAAGCGAGGAAAGAAAAGAAAGGAAAAATAAAATAAAAAGTGAAAAAAATAACAAAAACAAAAGAAAAGAAGAAAAGTAACAAAAAAGAGCAAGTTGAATAAAGCAACCAAATAAGAGGCAAGCTTGTGCTTTGTGGCCTTAAGTCTTGGGTACAATGGGTGGAGTGAATTAGACTTAGGGTGAGCGTGAAGAATAGACGAAGGTTAGTTTACTCTTGTAACTTGCACCCCGGATTGGGTAGTTTAACGACCTTATATACCATTTATCCTCACCCTAACTTTAGCCCCATTACAACCCATGACAAAGTCCCCTTAATCGCAAGCCTCGCTTTATGTGAGATGATTTCGAGTGGGAGTAGGATAACCCATGACACCGAATATATTCGCGAGCGATAGGAAGTTTGCTACTAAATAGTGAGCTTAAATAATTTCCTATCCTCTGAGAGGTCAATCCCCAAGTCTCACTCTCTTCAAGTTAAGGCTTGTCTAAACTCTCGAGGGTGTAGTCCTTGCGTATTCTTATTTTTACACATGTGGGAGTAAACTTCTTGGTCGTGGGGTAGTCTTGTGACTTTTGAGATTTTTTTGTTAAGGGTGTGTCAACTCTTGCTCTGTTTATTTATGTGTTAGAGCCTCGTTTGAGTCTTTTGCTTAAGGACAAGAAAAGATTCAAGTGTGGGGTGTGATGAGCGTGAAAAATGATCATTTTATCGCCTTCTTTTATGGTCACTTAGACCCAATTTTGAGTCTTTTTAGATCGAGTTTTGAGTTCTTTTATACCATTTCTTGGTCTGTTGCCTCGAATAGTTTTACCTGTGTTTGTTGTTTGTGGAGGTAGGTTAATGAGAGAGGAGCAGCCAAAGATGCGGAGCTCGGAAGGAGTCCAATCAAGAAGAGGCAAGCCGTGAAGAAGCTGCAACTGCCGAACGGTAAAATACGGTAGCTAATGGAAAAAATCTGCAAACATCGTCGATCGGCGAAAGAGCCCGCCCCTCGGCGAATGCTCTATTTATTAAAGGCCTCCAGACTCCTTTGAGAGAAAATCTCGATGACTTTTGGCTCGGCGCTAGAAACACCGATCAGCAAGGAATCCCATTCTTGAGACATCTGCCGCTCGGCAAAATCCATTGGCGAACGGTGAGATCAGCACCAAGCACTACGCCCTGTTGCCGAATTGCAAGATCTTTAAGCCACCGATCGGCGCCATCGTCCACCGAATAGCATTCTCGCTCAATTTTACCCTCGAAAACTATATATTTTAAGGGCATTTTCGGTCATTTTGTAGGCAGCTAGGGTTTGGGGTAGACTCTCTATAAATATCCCCCTCAATCCTCTCATTTGGTAAGCTTGAATGTAAAGACCAAAGCTAAGACTTTTAGAGAGACAAAGCTCACCGGAGGGAAGGAGCAGATGCGAGGAGCGGGTCGAGTGGCTCTACGATCTTGAGCATTCTCTTCCCTTCTCTTTACATTTATTCCTGTGACATTACTTCCATATTTATGCATGATTGTTATTAAATGATTATGTGTGAGTAGTTAGCTTTTGGGTTAGGTGCCCTAAAGGCACCCCGAATAATTTGGTTTTGAATGGGCTAAAATGATTAGGCATGTAGCGGGTAGGGATACATAATGCATTAGTTCAATGATGACCTTGCGGTAGGTCTGAGTGTGGATAACACCTTTCCAGCCTATAGATTCTTACCAATTATTCGTAGTGTAACCCGAAGACTTGATTGAGAAGGAGGACGTGGAGATACCTACCCGAGTGGGCTAGAGGAGATCTAACGTAGTGAGCCCGGAGGGTTGAATCTAGCCAGCTATTAGGTGGTGCATTAATGAGTTGGGAGCTAGGAGGATTGTAGGTGATGCGTGCACTCTCGTGTGATTGACAACCCATGGTGAGAGGGAAGTGTCCATGGGTTCCACTTGATACCTAGATCATATTTTTGTGGCGTGAAGGACTTGATTGAGAAGCACCATACATGAGACTCACCTAGGCCCACCACAGACTTAATATGCCCAGTAGAGACCAAACTGTGAGGGGTTACTTGATGAGTACCTGGCCAATTTTTCTCTTATTATTAAACTCTCTAGTTGTCTTATGTTTGCTTCACCATTTTCCAAAAATAACAAAAATAATAACCAACCTAATCTATTTGCACGTCTTCGGGATGTCTTGAACCCGCTCCTCGTGGTTCGATATTTTTATACCCGTTACTCCCTTTATTACATCGGGACGTAAAAAACCCCTTGTCAATAAACTTTGGGAACGAAGAACCAAAAGCAACCAGAACTCCGATAAGGCAGAAATCAAAATGAAAAGCTTAACCAAAAATGACGATGGTGATGCAGAAATCAAAACCAAAAGCAATGAGTTCGAACCCCAATCAAAACCACAACTAGATCGAAAGACATAACAAAAAAGGGGAAGAATATCTCCCTACTGTTCATCATCTCCAGTAATGTAGTAGGCAATTTTTTTCCAATCCAGAAAAATTAAAATCACAAAAAAAATCTCGCCTTCAAAGGTGGAGCCTTCTCTTCTAGCTTTACCCTTTCTCTTTGAAGATGGTATCTTCTCCACCTCGTCTCTGAGCCAACCGAGGCACTATCGCTCCGGTGACCAGTTCCTCTCCACCTTCCGCGACTATCTTTATCTCCGTCTAGCCAAGGGAGTTTGCGGGTGCTCCCCCCGCTGACCTCCCCCTTCTCGGTCATTTTTTTTTTCTATTTTGGTCTTATTGCTACGTCTTATGTTTATTTCCAATTATGTTGGTAGGCTATTTTTCTTCTTTTTTGTCGTTGTTATGCCCAGCCCCCATCTATTTAGGGGTTTTATTGGGTTTATGCTTATCTATTTATGTTTTTGCTTAGATAAGCTTTTGATGGATTTGAGATTCGTACGGATCTTGAAATTTTTTCTGTTATTGTAGGTAAAGAATCTTATTTCGGTTAAACTCATTCGACCTTGGCTCTAATTTATGTGCATTTCGTATGCATTCAAATACCCACGAATTTACGTCTATGATGTTATCTCGTGTTTATTGGCCGTTACCTCGTAGATCTGAGGTTCCTGGTCTGACGTAGATGACACGACCGCAAGCGTTATTTTTTACTTCGTCCTCGATGAGCTTCTAGGCCGAGTCGAATCTCGCAAAATTGACCAGAAACGGGCCAGAGGTTGAAGACGATGAAATTGTGATGGATTTACGTCAATTGTTAAGGGATTTTGATGGGTTTAAGCCGATTGTTAAGGGATTGTGATGGGTTTCAATTGATGGTGACGACGGCGGAAGTTTAGAGATGAAAGGTGAAGGTTTAGACGATGGCGACAGAGGTTGAAGACGATTGGTGAAGCTTGAAGACGAAGGGAGGGATATAACAGTCTTTTCAAAAATAAAATAATAGTAAACTAATTTTTGACATCAGCAAGGGACCCGAGTCTGACATTTTTACAAAAAATAAGAACGAAAAAATAATATTTTAAATAGCAAGGATCCTAATCTTAATTATGACATAAGCCAAGAAGGTGAGGGCAATTTGCCCATAAATCTAACAAGAGTGTAGTTAATCCCTCTTGCATGATTTGACAATTGATGTACAGTTTTTTATAAGTAAAAAAAAGCAATTGATGCACATTCAGGAATGAAGGAGAGCCATGCAAAACCCAAATGAGTTGAGCATAAGCTTGTACAACACCAAGCTTTCATCAATGAACCCAAATGAACGGAAAAGACAATGAAAAAATAGTCATATCTTCTTCCACTGCAAGGGACAATAAATCATAAGGTGTCAAAACATCATATGCGAAACTCGAGATTTTTTATTTAAACTTGAATAATTTTTTTACCAATTGATTTAAGTATTTATTAGTAGATAAATATAAAGAATGTTGTCAACATATGTTTAATTGATTAATGGGGCACATTATTTTACAGAAAATATAGAAGAATGGTGTAAAATGTTTGCGATGATTTTTTATGGATAAATTACCCTCAGGTCTCTGGATTATAGTTTTATCACTCGTAGGTCCCTGTGTTTTGAAAATAGTGTGTGAGGTCCCAGTGTTTAACAAAAATATTGGTCTCAGGTCCCTGGCTGACGTTAGCACTCGATTTTTTTTTTGTCATGTGAAATGACCTTTTTGACCTCGGTTTTTCATTTTAATTTTTTTTATCGAGGATATTTTGGTAATTTTTATGATAAAAAATGAAAAATATAATGCTGACGTCAGCCAAGGACCCGAGACCAATATTTTTGTTAAACACAGGAACCTCACACTATTTTCAAAATACAGGGACCTGCGAGTGATAAAACTATAATCCAGGGACCTGAGAGTAATTTATTTTTTTTTATTCTTATTAGATACATGAGGATAAAAGTAGCGTTAAAATTTTAAGGGGTATTTAGTCTAACAGCATAGACGTAACATGACTTGACGGATGTCCAGATTTCAATTCGTGACAAGTGTAGTTCGGTATAATATTTATTTTTTTAATAAAGTAACTTTAAAGAAATAATTGTTATTCCAAAAGGCTTATAGTCCAACGTCACAACGCATTGTAAATATCTAAGAGGTCCACGTTTCAAACTTTTGCATGATGTAAAAATTTACCTTAAAAAAATTGCTGACATAAAACTTTTGGATAGACATGGTCCGCAAAGTAAGATGTCAACTTCTTAAGAAGTAGGGAAAAGTCTACATAAGTACCCTGTGGTATTTTCGATTATCACTTGAGTACCATGTGGTTTAAAAATGATAGAACCGGTCTAATTTTTTCTAATTTTTCTCATTTAAGTCTACCTAGTCCGGTTCACCCATTTTTGGGCAAACGATGTCGTTTTGATGCCTACGTGAAATGCCACATGGTAGTGACACGAATTAAGTTGTTGCTGACGTATCAATTGATAAATTACATATTAGTCCTAAATTATAAAAATGTGAAAATAAGTCCTTCCCTACTGTCAAAAAATAAATAATTGCGTTGCTGGGATTTGATCCCAAGTGAGAAAATGACACCTTGACCAACTAGGCTACCACGAATGTATTGTTAAGCGCAGCATTAAATTTATATTATAATGATATTAGGCGTGCTTGAACATTTATCTCCTTCCCTACCGTCAAGTACACCCAGTAAACTCAAAGTAAAAAGACTGAAATTAGGAGAATCAGATCCATTATCCATTATCCTCCGTAAACCAATCAGATCCAAATAACAGCAAACCCAAGTAAAAAGACACCAAAAATCCAGAAATAATCAATCAAACACCCAGAGGATTAATAAAATTGGGGGAGAGAGAGAGACCTGGTCGTCGACGCTGGGGGAGAGAGAGACATGGTTGTCGACACCAAAAATTCAAAAAGACACCAAAAATCCAGAAGAAAGCAATATGCTCGTGGTCGTCGACGCCAGGCTCGAGCCAGTGCTCGAAGAGATGCCGCTGTCCCATCTCCACCAACGTCCGCGCCATTATGGTTTTCTTGGGGATAGAGGAGATGGAGCTTATCGGGAGCGGCTGCTCCAGGAGAATCAGATCGGAGCTTCGAGAGAGACTCCGATGCGGCATGGTCTATTGATCACAACAGGGAAGAGAAAGTGAGCGAGGAAGGAGAGCGGGTTTCTTTTCTTTTCGTTGACATTGTCATTCTGTTGGGGATTGGGTCCAATTAGGGTTTTCGAGGATTGGTGGGTTATTGGTTGAGATGGAGAATTGAATTTTTTGGGTTTTTGGTGTCTAATTTTGGTGGTTGTGGTTGCTTCGTGGAGGTTGAAGATGGTGGAGATTGAAGATGAATGGAAGAAGAGAGAGGGGATAAGGATTTTTTGAAGAGTAAAAAATAAATCTCGTACTAATTTAGTAATTTATCTACCACCACGTCAACATCGAGTAATCCGGTCACTATGATGTGGCAGTCCATGTAAGCGTCCAGACGACGCCATTTTGACAAAAAAATGGGTGAACCGGACTAGGTAGACTTAAGTGAGAAAAATTAGAAAAGGTTGAACCAGTTCTATCATTTTTAAACCACAGGGTACTCAAGTGATAATCAAAAATACTACAGGGTACTTATGTAAACTTTTCCCGAAGAAGTATTGATCAATCAAGATTGTGAGACAGAACTATAACAATAGTGGGTCTTCAAGAAACAAGTACAAGCGCAAGGACTAAACTATAACTCGTGTATGCAAAACTCATTTGCATAATAATGGGTTATGCCTCATTTTCCAGGGTCGGAGAATTAATTTTTATCCTTTGCAAAAATGGCAAAATTTTACTTGGGAAAAAAATATAATCCAATATCATGTTGAGCTCCGAGCCCCGAGATTTAGGCCAACCCGCCTAAATTTTTTAAAACGCTTGAAAAAAAATTATTTGCCCGTATGGAAACTTTCGAAATGAGACGTAGGTTCTGGATAATGAACTATCTAGACTATTGAGTTGTCCACTTGTTGAAGTACAAAAAATAACGTGTTGGGAGCTCGGGGTCGACTAGGGCCATCATTGAAGTGCCTGGACGTGGACGGCAACTTACCTTAGTTAGGTATGCTCAAGTCGGCTTGGGTGCCCTCAGCCTTGAATCAGCTTGGGTACTCTCAGCCTTGAATCACCTTAGGTACCCTCACAGTAAGGTGACCTAGGTACCCATGACCTCAAGTCGGTTTAGATACCCTCAGCCTCAAGTGAAGTGGAGCTCCCTCAGGTCATGTCAGACACTTGTTAAGGATAGAAGACCTTTCTCAAGTAGGGTCATTCACTGAGAATGTGCAAGATAGTTGGCTTCTTGACATAAGGGACGCTTTGATCGAAAATCATCAATTCATAAGGAGACATGCAAAATCATCGAGGTAACCATCTCAAGCTCAAATCGTCGAATTAAGATGGTAAGCCAGAAGTCATCGAATTAGGCAGGTCGAACTTAAAGTCGTCGAATTAATATGGAGATGCCGCTACCTACAAAATCGTCAAATTAAGAGGCCAGGAGCGGACCCCGGAATCTTCGAATTAAAGGGAAAGGGGACATACCCGAAGCCGTTGAGATAAGGATTTGACCCTGAATGGTCGAATTAAGCGTTCTAACCTCAAATGGTCAAAACGGGCCTTCCGGCCTCAAATGGTCGAATTAGGCATCCCGACTTCGAATGGTCTGGATGGAGAGGTTCAACCTCGAATGATCAAAGTAAGAAATCTTACCTTGGATCATCGAGATTGAGGTCCTATGCTCAGGCGCCGGGTTTGGTGTTGGCAGAGTTAAGAGCCAATATAGGAGGACTCTGGGAAAAGTCATGTAGGGAGGAGAGGCGAAGAGACCAAACTCAAAACAGACTCTTGAAGAAGTTGAAGGGCTTAAGGAGACTGGGGGGCATTCGGACTCCTAGAGTTGGAAGAGTAGCAAGCAGACATAGACTCTGAGTGGCGTAAAGATGTCAAAGGTGGAAGAGTTCCGAGAGCTGAAGGACTCCTGTTAGATAAAGATAAATGTTACTTCGAGTTTGAGATAATGATAAGCATTGGGAGTTCGGGTCGGGTGTTGGATGAAGATGAGAATCAGTAGAGATAAGTCTTGAGGTCTTCGAGTTTGACTAGGAGTCAATAAGAGGCTAAGGCGGTCGACTTCTCTATATAAGTAGGGCGTCGGGGAAGGCAGATCATCACACATAAATCATACACAAAATGCTTCTTCAAGCTTTGACTTTTATCTTAGTTTAGGTTAGTTAGTCTCGGCTTTGGCCAACCTTGTTACCTTCGGTGCTAGACCGACCTTGGGATGAGCACTCCGAGCCGTCACGAGATTATTCTTAGCGTTCTCTCATTTTTATCCCAACACCACTTAATAGTAAAAGTAGTTTTATTTGAGTAAATAGATGAAAATATTGTTTTAAATTAATTAAGAAATTTAGAATCATATTCATTAAAAATAAGGAAAAATTTACTAAAGTACCATGTAGTTTCATGCTTTTTTACCTTAGTACCTTGTGGTTTGATTTTTTTTTTAGGTAACAGAGGTTTCGAAAAGTGACACTTTTGGTGACAAATTATTAATCAGAGTTGATTTTTCCAACCAAACCATACACATAGATGCCACGTCATCGTCACATCATATTTTTTATATCCTAAGTGGCGATGACGTGACAAAATTATAAAATCTCAATCCCTTTATTTTTCTAACCCTAATTATAAAAATTTTGGCGATGTGGCGATTTTGTAATTTTGACATTTGAGATTTTGTACTTTTGTCACATCATCGCCACTTAGGATATAAAAATACGATGTGGCGATGACGTGGCATTGATATGTATGGTCAGGCTAGAAAAATTAACCCTGGTTAAAAATCTGTCAACAAAAGTGTCACTTTTCGAAACCTCTGTTACCTCTGTCACGCTAGGTGTTCGGGATGGTCTCTCTCTCTCCTCGAGTGGTAGGGTGGGTGGAACCCTTGCAGGGGTTAACTCGAGGCTAGGTTCTTTTCAGGATTTCGGCCTCTCGACTATTGTCGGGACGCCGAACCCCCAGACGGCCGGTTTGTGGATTCCGCTGGGATAGTTTGGCAGGGGACGTCACTCCGACTGCCCGGCCTGTGGGTTTCTGCGGACTAGGATTTAGAGTCTCGGGTTCTCTCAGGATCTTTTGATCTTGGGAACCCACCCCTTTGACTGCCCAGTTTGTGGGATCAGCAGGGGTAGGTCTTAGGTTTCTTTTATTTCTGTCTCCGTCTTGTACGTTTTCATTTTCTTAATATATCTCGGGTTCTTTTTCACAAAAAAAGAAGTCAAATCATATGGTACTATAGTAACAAAGCATAAAATCACAAGGTACTTTAGTAAATTTTTCCCTTAAAAATGTTACGCTATTATAATAAATAATAAACTTTGATTTCTTGTTTTATAGTTGGTCAAAGTGACGGTAAATTTTTATTCATTCAAATAAAGTCTGTAATCGCCTATACAATGGATTAGTCATTACTTGTAGTTTGACAACATAGATTATAAAAATGTTATACTTTTCCACTACTGTTAGAGAATTTGAATCGATCGCGATAACTATATTTTATGCCCGCGTGTTATTTATTAGAACCAGTTATTCTCTATATCCGTCGTCGATGTTTGGAATGAATCTCCTAGTCGAGAATTCGTTACGAGTACGAGATTTTTTTGGTCTTTTTTAATTGAAAAACATATCATCCAGAGTTGCTAACTCTTTCTTATCGTATGCTCATCCGACGAAGTGTTATAGAGGAAGAAAAAGGAAAACTTCACACACAAAAAAAAAGCAAAAACACATGTAGAAGGATAGAAGCAAGCTCTTGTAAGGAGGAAGTGACACATTATTTAGATCATTTTACTAATAAATTATTATAATTTAATTAAGAATTTCGAATTTGAATAGTGAGAAACAAAAAAAATTAAATATATGTACTGATAGTCTTATCACCATTTTAAAAAATTTTACCCATTCGAATCTCGGTTAGTAGATACATCTAATTTCTAGAGATCACGGTCCCAGACAAAAAAAACTAAAATGAAGTGACGTTCGTCACTTCAAAAAAAGCAGAAAATCCCGCCAAATTTGCTTGAAATGCCAAAAAATGGAATGTCCAAATCCAACCAGTCGCCCCTTCCTCATAAAAAAAAAATTCCAACCAGTCAAAGCAGAGAAATTTGCTTACCATACCAGAACCAAAGACGGTTATTAAATGGAGAGATACCAAGGCCCAGCATTTATGACCCATCACATGCACATTAAAAGCCCATCCCCACCACCTCTCCCTCCCTTCCTTTTACCCCTCAAAAAAATTCCTCTCCCCCCCACAAAAGAACCATACGTACCTTAACGTCATAATACCAATCACAGACGCATCACCACGAAGATCCCCACACATTATTAAACCCCATCTCTCTCTCTCGTCGATGGAGAAACCGAAGGAAATCCCGATGTTGAAGAGCTGGGAGGAGCATTTGGGAGTAGTGGAGACCATACACGAGGAAGAATACGAGTGTTCTTCTGAATCATCATCGCCTTCCTTGTCTCAATCTCTCTCTTCGCCTCCGACCCCGCTCCACTCCAGAGTCCGCTCATGGTATTGTTACACATCATTATGTTACTTCTAAAGTTTTGAGGTAATAAATCTGTTTAAGAGTGTCTGTGTTTGGTAATAAAACTGCAGGACGTTGGCGACCGGCGAAGCAACAGATGTTTCGATTTATGTCATGGGAACGTGCTTCCGCCTTCACAAGGTCAGCTGTTTTTTATTTGATCAACTTCTAGTATTCAGAATCGAAAATTTGTCGTATGTTATTTAAGGAATACGGATATCGTTTATAGCTAACTCTTTTTGATTAACGTAATAGTCGTATCCTCTTAAACAATTCCCTTTTCTTTGGATTCCATTTCTTGCATTCCTATTTTGGCCGCATGAGAATTCCGCAGCCGAAGGAGCGATTTAGGCATGTATTGAGGAGATTATTTGTATTGCCGTATCAGCTAGTTCTTTTTATTTTGAAATTTCATTTTGTCAACCAGAGGGAAAGCTAAACGACCCCGATTAAACTAGCTAGTTAGTATTAAATTACCACATTACTATTGTCTATTGAGAGAAATTACACCACCGTAACTGATTTTGGTATCCGTTCCTTGCCGCTGTAATATTTATACCTCGTACGCCTAATTAATTTCTCCGTTACTGCCCAACCTTTTATTTTGCTATTTTTTGATTTATTAATCGAATAATTAAAACAGAAACACTCAGATTAATAAAAAAAGTGTTACTACAGTAAAACTTCTGGAAAGTGATCCCTCTAAATTGATAATCTTTCTAAACTGACAAAAAAATTCTGCTCCCGAGTCGGGACTAGTGTTAAAATTTAATAACCTCTCTATCGTAATAACTAATACATTTTCAGAAAATTTTAGTGTTAAATCTCGGTATCAATTTTTGCATAAAGGTATAGTTTGGAATAAATACATATATTTTTACATATTTTACGAATTCGAACAATATTGTAAGACATTAGTTTGTACTAAAGATGAATGATGATGTAAAATTTATTTATTTGATAAATTTTACATCATCATTCATCTTCTCAGTCGTCTTCGAATGGTCCTTGTAATTATTGTCTTGTTATAAGAAAATATCTTAATCGAGTATATCATTTGATTAATACTATAAGTCAAAATTTTAGGTAATTTGTATATTAAAAAATAATTTCTTGGTATTTACGTGTTAATTGTTCAAAAACTCAATTTTAATATTTTTGGAGAAAAAAACGTAAACCTCTCTTATCTAATAACCTCTCTAAAGTGATTTTTTTTCTGGTCCCAACAATATCACTTTAGAAAGATTTTACTGTAATTACTAATTAAAAATACTTATTTGTTGGAGAATTTTTTTCATCATTTTAAAATAATACTTGTATCATATGGTTTCAAAAAAAATCAATTGAAACCAAGAAAGTGGAGAGTATCCAGTAAAATTCTATATATTGTCCATCTTTTCGGCCTGGATTGGCCCCTAGCTAGATATTAATTCGGATATACACAAATTAGATCCATACAGTAATTCGGAATAGTATTGATTTTTTTTTTAAATATCTGATGTTGACTTTATTTTCTATTCCACTTAGCATTCATTCATGCATTCAGAGAGATGGATTAATTTTTTATTTATCGAAAAGACTAATTAATGAAGGTAACTGGTGTTTTGTTGTATTATTTGTTGACCGGTTCGATGTTTTTCTTAAGCTGGTCCTACGGAATTTAGATTTTAGTCCTTCCAGTCAACCCAATCAACGTTTCTTGATTTTTCTGTTGCCAACCATTGTGTGATTATTTTTTTGGGGGAAATTATATTTATTATATATATAAAGTGGGTAAATTTTTCAAGGGATGTATGGTTCGTAACAGCAACAACAAATATTGTACTATGATATATATATATATATATATAATATTATTTGTATTGTCACTCTCATACTTTTCATATGAAATTTCTGAATCGACATTAAGAAGCATTTAAACTGTGGTCACACCAATTTTGAACAGAATGGTACTTTTCGGGCAAGTTTCATTTACTATCGTCTCCCATCATGTATTAAATTTTTTCAGGCCCCACTTGTATCAAAGAGCGGATACCTGAGGCGCCAACTGACAGAGCTCTCAGAAATCACCCTCCCCTTGAATATAACAACGGACACATTTACTCTGGTGACAGAATTCTGCTATAGTACCCAGGTGGTCCTAACGCCGTTCAATGTGGCGGCCCTCCGGACAGCCGCGGAGCTCCTGGACATGGCAGTCGGTGACAACCTGAAGCAGATAACCGAGGCCTATTTCCGGAGGGTGGTCAGCACAAACAGCGAACTTGCGCTGACCGTTTTCCGGTCTTGCCTGAAGCTGCTCCCTGAGGCAGAGACTGCAGCCTCGTTGTTGAGCCGGTGCGTCGGATCGTTGGACTTGGCGGGTGGCGATCAGGAGGTTGATGATTGTATCGGGCAGATTGTGAGTCTGCCACCCCAGGGGTTCTTGGTTGTTGCCGAGGTTTTCCAGAGTTCGTTTGGTAACCACGACTTGTTGTACACCATTGTTGACCTCTACATCAAGGTACGTAAGATTTGTCATTAAATAGTAATTTCCTTATTGATAAAATTTTTTATTATTTCCTTTGTGTTTCTTTACGAGAGTATCTGTATATTCGTCATTAATTGCTTCGCTTCTTGCTAAATATGCGAGTGTAATTTAGTTATTGTTTTTAATTCGATTGCCGCATGTTTTACATAATTGAGGTCAATTTAGTTATTAAATCATTGTTAAACATTGTATCTGCTGTTGATTCTATTATTTTCATCGGCCAAAAGTTGTGTACGTGTTGTGTGAATATTAATGTATTAGGTGGATTGATGCATAGCTAGGTTTCTAGATCGGTAACTTTTGAGATAAAATTTTATGTTAATATCGATTCTTTAGACTAAATGCTTTTTTAATTAAAAAAATGCAATCTTGCAAATCTGATTTAATTCATTAAGATGGAACTTACATAATCACTACGAGATTATTATTTTTTGGGTGGTAAAGAAATTATTTTATACATGTAATCTGCATTAACATCCGCATTATTACATGTATATATAAACATTTCTCTTTCGGAGATTCTCAGGAACACAGTTCCCAAATAAGCGAGGACCAGAAATCGGACATATGCAACCTCGTAGACTGCGACAAGCTCTCACCGGAGTTCCTAATCCACGCAGTTCAAAACCCTCGACTCCCCTTGAGATTCATCGTCCGAGCCATGCTGATCGAGCAGCTAAACACCCGCCGCGCCATCTTCACGGCGAGCACCACCGCCAAGACTGCCACCACCACCACAACGGGAGGCACCGCCACGCTGGGCTCGATCCTGAGGCGGGACGCAGCGGCCCGAGAGGCGGCCCTGATGAAGGCGGAAATGGACGCCACGAGCTCGCGGATACAGAGCCTGGAGAGGGAGCTGGCCGGGATGAAGAAGCTCCTGCAGAAGTCGGAGAAGCAGATTCAGGAGCTGGCAGCCGATAACAACAACAAGAACGCGGTTATGGAGATGGGACAAAGCAGACATAGAAACTCCATGGAAGCTATACCCGAGGAGGTAATGGGAGATCGTGGGGAGGCCGGAACTGGGAGGAGGGTAGTGGGTTCTTCTTCGAGGTCTTCGAGCTTCCATTACGGGATTCGGGAGGCCGAAGTAACGAGAGGGGAAAGAGGGTCGGTTTCTTTTGCAGGTGGTAGAAGTAGTGGAATTGGGAGAGAAGAGATCATCAGCCCTTCCTCCTGTATTGAGATTATTCCGGAGGATAAGAACAAGAGTGGAAATGTTGGTGGAAAGGGGTTGATCAGTAGACTGAAGAAGAAGTTTTGGGTGTCCAAATCTGCCGGTAAAGTTTCTGGCGAAGGAGTTAGCCGTTGAAGATGGGGGCGACATTCCGGCGACGACTTTTAGTCAGTTATCTTACCATCTTTAGGGTGATGTTTTCAGAGGTTGACTATTTTTTGGGTTTTGACTTTGGTGAGAATCATGGCTAAAGGTTGGTTTAGGTAGGCTAATTAAATCTTGCTTAGGAGAGTTACCATCCATAAAGTACTCAAATTTGGATTGGTGTACTTATATAAAAAAATTAATTCAACTGTGTGAGTATTTTTTTTGGTCTAATTTTCAGGGGATTGGATTCAGTTCTGTATGTACAATTTCTCCCAGGTCCATCCTTGAGTTATTTTCAACTATTGATTGAGTAAAAAAAAAAAGAGTAGATCTGATGGATAAGAATGAAGTGGACATTATTATCTTTTAAATCTCTTTCTCACGCTCTTTCAACCCTAAAAAAATACTCTCTCTCAATCCAAAACCCACACAGCCGCCCCTCCTCCCTTTTTACTTCCTCCTTATCTCCCTCCCAATCTCCTCCTTCTCCCTCTCCTTCCTCTTCCTCAGGGCCCACCGCTTCTCCCTTCTCCACCAAGCCCTCCTCCTCCTCGCCATCCTCGTCCTCCTCCGCGACTCCGTTGACCCCGCCCTCCTCTTTGCCTTCGTTGGCGCGGCCTTCCTCGTAGAGTACTGGCTCACCGGGGAGGGTGTCTTCGGGATCGTGGCCGTGGCGGTCCATGGGCTGTCCGGTGATCTGGCGCTGCTTTATGGGGTGTGTTGTTTATCGGAGGTAATGTACTTGATTAGGATCTTGTAAGTCGAGGCAAGAGTTAGACTCTTTCTCCATAAGACGAGATTGCCCCGTATTCAGTGCTTACGGGCTGCGGCAATCGCCCTTAAGATACAACGACTAGGCTGCTTCTGAGTTCGTAGCACAACGACCATCGAAGCTTCAGGCGAACCTTGGATATTCAGAACTTTCTGAGAAATGGAGAGAGAGCCTACAATTACTAATGAATGCTTATGCAAGTTGTAGTGGGGTAAGATGCAAATGAGGGGGAGAGGCCTATTTATAGGCTGCTGGATGGGAGGGAGGCAAGCAGTCCGAAGAGTCACGTCTGTTCAGATAGCAGGTAGGCTGCCCATTCAGGCCCCTTCGCCAGCCAGATCGTGCCTCTTCGGTGGGCATTCTGGATAGGCCTTATCACCAGGCAACTTGCATCCCTTTGCTTACCAGATTATTCTAGCCTCTTCGCGGATATCCTAGAAGGTGCTCGCATTCTATCGTCACTTCGGTAGCTACGCAGCTCTCTCCAGACTCAGATAAAAGACTTAAGGCTCCTCGCGATGATGCACACGTGCGAAGTGCCAAGTGCGCCACAAAGCGCCCAATGCGACCTGCGTCTAATGCGCCATACGCACACGCATGTGCACGTGCGCGAGCGTGTACTCGTACTCGTACTCGTGCTCGTACTCGGATGGTACTACACACATCCTCGCAGACAGCCTCGGTCAGCTCTTCAGGTGGAATATTTAATGTTACACCAGCTTGGAGCTTCTCCTTATAAACAGAGAAAAATCTCTTGAAATTTCTGATGTGGTAACGGTTCTCCCATCCTCAGCTTGGGCTTTTCAGCTTAGGCTTTTCAGCTTGGTCCTTCCAGCTTGGGCCAAATGTATTAAATATGTATTTATTCTAACTATCTCCCATATGAATGATGATTAATGCATGCTGACACTTTTAAGAAAGATTCTGACGAAATATCATTGCATCGAGATAGGTAGCTTACGGCTTTGAACCTTCTCTAGTAAGATATTATTTGATTTACTTGCTGCTCAGTGAACGCGATGTCTTGAACTGGTCAGCTTTTTTATGTAAACCAAAACAATAACATTTATATAATGATATCTCTAATATCCTTTGGTTGTCACGTTGTGTTCATTTCGGCCATGGATCTTATCTTGGATTCATAAATGTTTGTTCTATTTGAAGCGACCTCACTTCACACTTGTATAAGTGATTTTCTATCAGGAGTATCCTGCCATACTCCCCATTTTCCTAGTATAGGATTCATTAAAAGCGTAGACGCTTAACCTTACCACACCTCTACAGGTTTGCACTAGGACAGCTTCTAAGAATGGAATAGGTTCCAAGTGATCATCTGAACCATCCATAACTTAGTTGTCTCATTGAACCAAGTTTGTGGGATCTCCACTCATCATGGTTGAGTTACCGCTATGAACGTTCTTTAATGCGTGAGTTTTAACCTCATTCCCCTTATTGCATTATACATTTGATCTCTGTTGATTCCTTTCGTCAAAGGATCAGCTATGTTGTCCCTGGACTTCACATAATCAATGGTAATTATACCACCAGAGATCAATTGCCAAACGGTGTTATGTCTCCTATGGATGTGTCAAGACTTACCATTGTACATTGTACTTTGTGCTCTCCAGATTGCAGACCTGCTATCACATGTATCAAAACAGGGGGCACAGGCTTGTTCCAATATGGAATATCCTCTAGGAAGTTTCTGAGCCATTCAGCTTCTTTCCCAGCTTTATTTAGTGCTATAAACTCTGACTCCATGGTGGATTGAGCAATGCACGTTTGTTTAGAGGATTTCCAAGACACAGCTCTTCCACCTATGGTGAACACATAACCACTAGTAGATTTGGAGTCTATAGTGTCTGATCTCTAATTTGCATCACTGTATTCTTCTAATACAGCTAGATACCTAGTATAAAATATGACATAGTTCATGGTATATTTTAGATACCTTGGAACTCTTTCCAGAGTTAACCAGTAGTCTGATCCTGGATTGCTCCTGAATCTACTAAGCTTGCTAACTGAGTATGCAATATCAGAGCATGTACAATTTGTCAAGTACATCAGGCTCCCAATGATTCTTGCATACTTTAGTTGAGATACTGGGTCCCATCTATTTTTAGCTAAGTATAGACTCAAGTAGACCTGAGTCTTAGCCAGAAGTTTGTCAAAAGCATCAAATTTCTTGAGTACATTCTCAATGTAGTGAGATTGTGACAAGACAATTTCTTCAGTTGTCCTAGAGATTTTAATCCCTAGTAGGACGTGAGCTAGACCCATATCTTTCATGTCAAAGTTGTTCTTTAACATGTTCTTAGTTTTTACGATAAGATCATTATTGCTTCCCGTGATTAGCATGTCGTCTACATACAGACATACGATTACGTAAGCATCAAGTGTGCCTTTAATGTATACACATTTATCATACTCATTGATCTTAAAGCCATTTGACATCATTGTTCTGTCAAATTTTTCATGCCACTGTTTCGATGCCTGTTTCAGCCCGTACAGTGACTTGACCAGCTTACATACCTGATGTTCTTGTCTGGGGGCAACAAACCCTTCAGGTTATTCCATATATATCTCCTCTTTCAGTTCTCTATTTAGAAAAGTTATTTTTACATCCATCTCATGTATCTCGAGGTTATAGAGTACTGCGACAGCTATGAGCACTCTAATAGATGTGATTCTTGTGACCGGCGAATACGTGTCAAAGAAATCATATCCTTCCTTCTGTTTGAACCTTTTAGCTAACAACCGAGCTTTGTACTTATCGATTGATCCATTAGCTTTTTATTTCTTTTTAAGGATCCACTTGTAACCTAGAGGTTTGTAACTTGGTGGGAGATCCATGATTTCCTACGTGTGATTTTGCATGATAGATTCTATCTCACTATTTATAGCTTCTTTTCAGAGAGGAGCATCTGGACTAGATAATGCCTCTTGGATTGTCCCAAGTTCATTTTCTAACACGTACGTCAGAAAATTTATACCAAATGACTTGGCCGTTCTGGCCCTTTTGCCGCGTCTAAGTTCCTCAGCAACTTGATGAGAACCTTGAATAGCTTCATGACTCTTTTATTAGAGCTTGGGTCTTTCCTCTCCTTGTTTGGAAAGATATTCTCAAAGAATGTTGCATTCCTAGATTCCATGACCATTCCCTCGTTGATTTCAGGGTTTTCAGACTTGTGCACTAGAAATCGGTATGCGCTACTGTTGTAGGCATATCCGATAAAGATTCAGTCAATGGTCTTGGGTCCTATTCTCACCTTTTTAGGTGGAGGTATTTCTACCTTAGCTAGGCACCCCTACACTTTAAGGTAACCGTAAGAAGGCTTTCTCCCTTTTCATAGTTCGTATGGGATTTTGTCCCTTTTCTTGTGTGGTAATTTATTTAGAATGTGATTAGCTGAGAGCACAGCTTCCCCCCACAAGTTTTGGGGTAAGTCCGAGCTAATCAACATAGCATGCATCATCTCCTTAAGAGTTCGATTCTTGCGTTCAGCTATGCCATTTGATTGAGGTGAGTATGGAGTTGTTGTCTAATGAATAATGCCATTTTGTTGGCAGAATTCCTCAAACAGAGCTACATATTCTCCCCCTCTATCACTTCGAATCATCTTGATCTTAGTGCTAAGTTAATTTTCAACCTCATTCTTATAACTCTTAAAAGATTCTAGAGCTTCGTCTTTTTCTTTCAAGAGATGTACATAGCAGTACCTCGTGCAATCATCAATAAATATGATGAAATATTTTTTTCCACCTCTAGTTTGCAAGTGTTTCATATCGCAGATATCAGTATGAATTAACTCTAAAAGTGTTGTACTTCTTTCCACTGAATAAAAATGTGCTTTAGTCATTTTTGCCTCTACACATACTTCACATTTATTGTTTGGGTCAAACTCCATTTTAGGCAATAAATTTAAACTTATTAACTTTTTTAGTGAGCTCAAAGTAAGAAGAATTGATAACTTTATTAGGCCCTTCAAAGGCGCGTTTAACAGTTATTACATTTATCTTGAAGAGCCTCCTCTCGAGGTAACCATTTCCTACAAAGGTACCAGCCTTAGTTAATACAAACCTATCGATCTCGAATACTAGCTTCATCCCAGCTTTGCTTAACAGTGAGCCGAATACTAAATTCTTATGAATGTATGGGACATGCAGCACATCCTTGAGGGTCAGCTCTTTTCCGGAGGTCAGCTTCAGCACTGCCTAGCCTAGCCCGACTACGGGGGAAGTTACTGAGTTATCCACAAATAACTTTCGTCCGTTGATCGGGATATAGGTCGAGAACATCTCCTTGTCTGAGCAGATGTGTCGGGTTATTTCTGTGTCGATGAACCACTCTCTTGGATTATCCACCAGATTGGCTTCAAATACTACGGCGGATAAGTCTAGCTCAGACAGGTCTTCCGCCAAATTAGCCTTCTCACAATCGTCCCTCTTAGGCAGGCGACAATCTTTTGCCATATGACCGGGCTTGTCGCAGTTGTAGCAATTGCCCTTGATCTTCTTAGCCTTTTTTTCCTTTGGCTCTTGCTTCTCCTGCTTATTTTTGGGTTTCTTCCTCTTCTTGCCGGTATCTCCCTCAGCGAGGTGTACCTTAGCCTCAGAGTTGGTTCTGCTAGTCTTGACTTTGGACTTTCGGTTGTCTTCCTCAATCCTTAGTCTCACAATTAGGTCTTCTAGTCCCATGTCCTTCCTCTTATACTTGAGGTAGTTCTTGAAATCCTTCCGGGGGGTAGCTTCTCAATTAGAGCAGCCACCTGGAAAGACTCGCTGAGTTGCATGCCTTCGGCGTGAATCTCATGTAGAATCAACTGCAGCTCTTGAACTTGGCCTATGACCTTCTTAAGAGTCCACCATCTGGAAGTCGAAGAACCTTCCGACGATAAATGTCTTCATCCCGGCATCCTTCATTTTGTACTTCTTCTCCAGGGAGTCCCACAATTCTTTCGCAGTCTTAGTACCTGCATAGACATTAAATGGCATCGTCTAAGCCATTTAGGACATAGTTATGACATAGGAAGTCGTTGTGACTCTATGCATCGAGGGCGTTGATCTTCTGTGGATCAGCCTCATTTTTTGCCACCTTTGGAGCCTCTTCCTTCAAGAATCAGACCAAGTTAAGCGTAATCAGGTAGAACAGCATCTTCTGTTGCCACCTTTTAAACTCGGTACCGTTGAACTTGGCCGGCCTTTTAGCGTGGACAGTTCTCGGGACTGCCTGCACTGGTGTTGGTACGGATCTTGACGATGCCATCTTCAAGTACACTGATCTCATCTTATGATTGTTGTTTGTCGGAGGTGGTGTCGGAGAGGCCTATTTATAAGCTGCTGGATGGGAGGGAGGCAGGCAGCTCGAAGAGTCGCATCTGTTCGGATAGCAGGTAGGCTGTCCATTCAGGCCCCTTCGCCAGCCAGATTGTTCCTCTTCGGTGGGCATTCTGGATAGGCCTTATCACCAGGCAACTCGCATCCCTTCGCTTACCAGATTATTCTAGCCTCTTCCCGTCCCTTCATGGATATCCTGGAAGGTGCTCGCAACCCATCGTCACTTTGATAGTTACGCAGCTCTCTCAAGACTCTGGCAAAAGACGTAAGGCTCCTCGCGACGATGCGCACGTGCAAAATGCCAAGTGTACCACAAAATACCTATTGCGACCTGCGTCTAATGCGCCATGCGCACACGCACATACGCGTGCTCGGATGGTGCGTACCATCCTCGCAGGCAGACTCGGTCAGCTCTTCAGGTGGAACATTTAATATTATACCAGCTTGGAGTTTCTCTTTATAAACAGGAAAAAATCCCTTGTAATTTTCGATGTGGTAATTTCTCAGCTTGGGGTTTTCAACTTGGGCCATCCAGTTTGGGCCAAATGTATTAAATATGCATTTATTCCAAGAGGGTGCGTTGCATGTTCCGTGTTTCAATTCCCAAACGAAAATGGCTTGAATTCCCGATTTGTTTCCATGGAGATTGCTCACGAAGAACAATAGGAAATTTGGTTTCTGTAACGTACCGGATAAATTAACCAAGCATTGTAATTCAAGAGAAGAAGAAGTAGGGACATACGAGGATAATAGAAGGAAAAGAGAGAATAAGAAGTAGAGAAAGGAGAGTTAGAAGAGAGTCAGAGAATAATTAGAAAAGGGATAGAAACTAAGGCTCGTGACATTTTCCATGGTTTCCTTCGAGAAGTTGTTTTCCATGGAGATTGCTCCTCGGCCTATCACGCCAGAGAGCTTTCCACATGGTCCCCAAGTTTTTTCCGGCGGAACTGAACAAGGATGGACCTGACGTATATCCTAATATATGCTCGATTATATTGAACGGTATATCCGATTATATTAAATGGTACGACCGATTATATTAAATGGTATATCCGTTTAAATTAAATGGTACAACCGAATATATTAAATAGTATGTCCGGTTATATTAAATAGTACGACCTGTTATATTAAATGGTATGACCAATTAAATTAAATAGTATATTCGATTATTTTAAATAATTTATCCGGTTAAATTAAATAGTATGCTCGGTTATATAAAATGGTATAAGAAAATTATATCGACTGGTACATCTGATTATATTAAATAGTGTAACCGGTTATATTAAATAGTATATTTGGTTATATCAAATGGTATTCGCAAATATAATAGTGGTATGTCCAATTATAATAAGAAAATTAATTAATTAATTAAATTATACACTGGTATTTCCTGTTATATTAAATGGTATACCCGATTATTATTAAATAGTATGTCTGGTTATATCAAATGGTATTCTTAATTATATCGAATACTATATCCAGTTATTGTTATCGATTATCTATTTAAAAAAATAAAGTCAAAAGAAAAAAATTAAATTGAATAGACGGACCCATCCTTATTCACTTACCAAGAAAAAAAAATTAAAAGACCCTTATTCCCCTCCCACCACGCGCATCCCACTTTTTATTTTTATTTTTCCATTCTAACCTTATCGGTACCGAACTGGAAAGGCCTGAATCTGGTCTAAATTTTCTGGACTACGTAAAGGAAGTTTCTGGCTAATTATACTACCAAACCAAGTGATATAATGGGTATGGATTGGGTACGCCACTATTCCGAACCGTTTGGAATGAAGACACGTAGGAATTTTTTTGCAAACGCACTAAAATACAGGGACCAAAATGAAAAAAGCCATGCACAAACACAGGCCGGATACAAATGCCATTATCACATAACTGCGCATGCCAGTATCACATAACTGGGCATGCCAGTATCACATAACAGTGCGTGCTAGTGTGACCTTTTTGCAAAAATGCTAAAACATGGGGGACCAAAATAAAAAAAACTACGTGTGCCATTATCATCAATGGGGACTTGCCGTTTTCACAAAAACAAATGCCATTATCACATAAATGCACTTGCCATTATCACATAACTGTGTTTGCCATTGTCACATACCTGCGCTTGCCGCTGCGGTCCCCCTTCAGTCCAAACCGTTCGGAATCAATTCCTTCACTCCGTACCCAATCCAAACCCGTGATATAATAGTCAAAAGTGTTCAACCAGGAGAGCAATTGATAGCCAAATAAGAGTTAATATCATCATAGAGTGATAAGAGGTAACCTAATTATTTGGTTTCTAATTTGGGTTGCTCGTGCTAATCTCTAATTTGTGAATAACCATAATATTTTGGGATAATTACTAACAGATCTCTGGTATTTTGGGATAATCTCACTCCCTATCTTTCGACAATCGATTAAAAACTCCGACTTCGATTTTATTATACTCTCAGGTCCTTCACTGACGTCAGCGATCTTTTTTTTATTTTTTTGTCATGGGAATGACATTTCTACCCTTAGAAGTTCTTCCTTTCGTCCCCTTCCTTGCTTGCTTCCTTCGTCCTCTCAATTTTTTTTAATGATGAACCCCAACCACCACCACCATCGTCGCCTACTCCCTCCGTCTCACTCAAATTACAAACAACCAAATCACTCAAACAAAAACCACAAATCATAAACCCTAATCCCTCACCAAAGATACCCAAATCTTCCACTTCTCTCCTCCTTCTCGGTGCGATACTTTGATTTCGACGATCTACCGGCATCGAGAAACTCCCTATCTGGCTTCGGAATTGATTTAATCCCGCTATGACCCGCAGGAGCCAGAGAGAACGAGATCGAGAACAGGCCTAAGCGAGGGTTGGTCACAAGACCAGAAACCCCAAGGACGACGGCTTAACCCCCGAGCAACACCGCGAAAGGAAGGCGCTTCAGGAGAAGACGACCCAAGCGACGGCCGGAGGGATCAACGCCGCCGGTGGCAAGATAAAGAAATAACTAGAGTTCTGGGGTTAGGGAAGAGGAGTAATTATGGGGGGCTAATTAGGTTGGTTACTTTTCTAATTGTGTTCATGGTTGTTTCTGGTGGGGACAGGTGGAAGAAGGATGGTTCGCGAAAGAGATGCGAATGAGGCTGTTCGTCGCGCAAGGACCCTGTGGTGAATTTTTAATTTTAGTGTGTGTTGGTTGTGTTCAATTAATTGGGTGTTGGTTGTGTTTAATTTGGTGTTCATGTAGTGTTCTTGGTTGGAGATTGAAAATGAAGTTCTTTTTTTAAGGATAGAAATGTCATTCCCATGTTAAAAAGTTAAAAAAAAATTGTTAATGTCAGCGATGGGTCTGAGAGTATAATAAAAGCAAGGGCAAATTACTCTCACGTCCCTGACCTTTGGTCACCTTCCCCCTAGGGTCTCTGGCTTTTGGAAAATAATTGTCATGTACCTAAATTTTGATGATAATAAACTTTCGGATCCCTGGCTAACGTCAGCACCCATTTTTTTATTTTTTTGTCATGGAAATGATCAAAATATTTTTAAACAAAAAATAAAAAATTGAACTTTTTTAGCCTTTGACCAAGAACACCAGAAATAAAATCAAACTAACCAAAATCAAGAACACAACCAAAAATACCAATCCAATCAAACATTCGATGGAGCAACCAAGAAAAAATGGGGAGAACAAACAACGAGCTAATTCTTGCGATTGACCATATCAGGGATTTACCCGACGGCGTCCTAATCCACGTCCTTTCTCTACTCGACACGGGAGACGCCGTCAAGACTGGCGTCTTATCGCGGTGGTGGCATCACATGTGGGCCCACGTGCCCGAGCTCAAGCTCCACCTCATCGGCATGAATAACCCCAAGATGTTATCTCGGAGTCGCGAGCGGCTATTGTTGGGCGGCAGCGGGAGCTCAGGCACTGCTTCCCCGGACTCCACCACTCCGGCGTCCTCCTCGATCACTCTGACTACGGTCAGCTCGGCCCTCGAACGAGATCTTCCTCCTGCCCCTCCCCGACAACGCCGTGCCGATGAGGTCGGACCTGACTTCTGGCTCGTGGAGATTGAGCCGGGAGGCCGCTCTTCGTACCAATGCTAGGTACGTACCTTGAGAAATTCCAGGGCATCGCCGTTGTCGGTGGGAGGGTCAGAGGAGGAGAAGGCGTCGAACTCATCGTCGGAGCTGTCGTTACGGTTAGGGTTGAAGCAATTGCAGCGGCGGTGGCGGCCTTTAAACGGTTTGTCGTTTGTCTCCTCCATGTAGCTCTTCCATGTAAGCTTCAGGTCTCCTCTCCCTATGTCTCTTCTCTGTGCTCCTCTGTTGGTTACTATTTTTATGGGCTAGTGGAGGTATCTTAGTGCGAGAGTTTTGTAGCTGTTTGATTCGTACTTTTAGGGGTTGTGAAGGTTCGCTTGGGGATCGGGTGATGGTGGGAAGCGGATTGGTTTCGATTCGAGGGACTCGGGGATGGTTGATTTTGTTGGTTAATGTTGTCTCGCAGATATTGATTCTTGAGAAAATTATTCTCAAGTCCGTCGAATTTGCTTAAATATACTCAAAAGTCTTTCTATTTGTAAAATACATGCCAACGTTGTTCGTATTTAATTTTATTATACTTTCGGGTCCTGGCGTACGTTAACAGTTATTTTTTTATTTTTTTTCTCAATAAAATGACCAAAATACTCTTAGAACAAAAAATAAAAAAAATCGCGAACGTCATCTCGATAATTTCATTGGCAAAAAATCATCTTCCAAACCTTCTCTCTCTCTTTCCACTTTCCAGAAATCAAATCAAAACCTTACAACATATGAAACCAATAGTTCTAATTAATGGAAATAAGCCCAATCGATTAATCTCAGATCTTGGGTATGGCCACTGCTACAAGTTCAGAGACAGCGAGACCCATCTATGGTGTTAGGAACTTTATGGATTATTAGGTTTTCAAAGATTGAGAGGGATTGAAAACGGCACCGGTGAAAAAACCCAACCCTGACCACGACGACGACGACCCACTTCAACCATCGTCGACGGTGATCGTGAAGAGCGAGTTCACTTTTACCAGGTCGGGCGATGACGTAGACCCCACCGAAGGGTGACGATGGTGAAAGGGCAAGGGCGGCCACCGGCGACAAGTTCCCTCTTCTTGTACTCCTTTAGAAAATCGGGGTCGCCCTTGCTGATTAAAGGGTGACGATGGTGAAATCTTCAACCACCTCGCCCAAATGCCTCGACGACGGTGAAATCTTCAGGCCACCCTTGCCGATTAAAGTGATGACGATGACGTTGAACAAAACTGGCTTTCGATTCCACCAAATGTCGACGACGGCCATTAGAAAATAAATGAGTACAACGGGTTGGAGTTCGGGTTGACCACGGCATTGACGATGGCATTAATGTTGGAGTTCGGTTTGACGATGGCGTTAATGATGGAGTTCGGGTTGATGTTGGAGTTCGGTTAATCCCAACGATGCCTTGCACAAGAGGGACGACGAGTGGGAGAGGGTCAGATTTGGACCCCATTCTCGATTCTGACGAGGAGGACGAGGGGTGGGAGTGGGTCGGATGCTAGGAAGGCTTGAATTGGGAATTGGGGAAGAACTATACAATTAGGGTTGTTACAGAATTGAGAATTTTGTTTGTTATTAATTAGGTAGAAGAAGAGATGACATCAGCCATTTTTTATTTTTTTGTTCTAATGGTATTTTCGTCATTTCAATGTCAAAAAAAAATTCATCGAGGGACCTAAAAATATAATAAAATCAAATACGAGGGACGTCGGCGTGTATTTTGCAAACAGGGGAGACTTTTGAGTATATTTAACCAAACCTGAGGAACTTGAGAGTAATTTTCTCTTCATTCTTTGTTGGAGATATTGGTTCGTACTTTTAGGATTTTTTTTCTTGATGTTCTTGGTTGTGTTCTTGATTTTGGTTAGTTTGATCTTATTTTTGGGTTGGTTGTTGGTGTTCTTGGTCAAAGGTTGGTAAATTTTTTATTTTTTATTTAAGGATATTTTGGTCATTTTCATGACAAAAAAAATAACAAAATGGGTGCTGACGTCAGATAGGGACCCGAGAATCTATTATCATCAAAACTTAGGGACGGGACAATCATTTTCTAAAAGTTAGGGACCTTAGGGGGAGGGTGACCAAAGGTCAGGGACTTGAGAGTAATTTGCCCTTAAACCAAACCTCGGGGAGTTTTTAATTGATTGTCGAAAGACGAGAGTGAGAGGCGAATATGCCAAACACTAGGGGCCTCACAGTAATTATTCCTTTTTTTTTGTCATGTATATGAATTCTTTAATGCTAATCTCTGTTCATAATTTTATAAAATTCGTTCTTGCCTTCTGATCTTTTTAATCCAAAAATAGCTATATCTTACATTTGTAAGAATTGTTTATTAATTCTTATTTAAGGTAGCTATATGAGCTATCATATAATTGGACTATGTTTTTAGGGGTGTTTTTTGGACTATGTTATTGTTTAATACTAAGAAGTAAGATTATATTATCCACACACAAAAATTCCACCAAAATGTTACACCATATGTGCATAAATGCACTATTCACCTACTCCGACTGTAATAAAAAAGATAAATATCTATAAATTAACAGTTGCTAAGAGATCAACGTTTATCTTATGACTGTGATGACTCTTTCGCTTTCTTCGATGATAACCTAATACGTGAAGATGTTCTCGATTTTTTCCTTGGACCAGTATCTCATTCAACCCGCTTGCCTCCTCCTTCATTCTTCAAAATTTTAGCCAGCCCACTTGTAGTTCTAGTATTAACATTTTGTGGATCTCTTGATCACGAGTCGCCTGAGGTGGACTCAAGAGTCCACTGGAAATTGACTTAACTACTTGTCATTTATCCTTGTCTTAACGTTCGCTATGTGGAGGGGAGACCTTTAGAGAGAGAGAGATTTTAGAGAATGCAGTATTAGTTGATCTCAGCTATCAAGTAGGAGCTTGATCAACATTGTCAATTAATTCTAGGTATATGATTTGGTTCACTCTGTCAAATTTTTTTTTTGATCTTCTTTTATATAGAATCAAACAATTTCGGATCCTAAGATCCTTTGTTTTTTTTATGGTCTAAGATCCTTTGTTTATAAGTTATTATCTAACTCTATTCATGATATAACTCTGGCTATAAGTATTTTGGGATTTTTTTCCGAGGTATATACACTTTTACTTATAAAAAAAATCCTTTGTTGGGATCCTCATGGTTGGTGTGTTTTAACTGTTGGGAAAGGCCTTAACGTGTTCATGGACCATAGTGTTCATCGGGCTCACTTTCTTCAAAGGTTGCTATTATTATAATATATGTGGCCTTTTCTCGGTTCATCATGGGCTATCCTGAGTATATGGGCTCTGGGATTTCTTTTGAACACGTTGGCCTCGGGATAATATGTCGATCATTATTATGGGGTCTCACATATCATTTGACATTCTAGGTATAATAACATAATTGAATCGAGTACCGTAAAGTCCTAACCTAAAAACCTAAAGAGGAAATCGGGTTATACTTGTCAACGTTTTTTTAATTAACTGATAAAGTTTTACTTATAATTTTTTTTTTGAAGTGTTATGACTATAGAGATCGATTACATAGTAATAAATAGTAGTGCACAAGAAATTAAAAATTATTTCTAAAACAAATTTCCTTGGAAGTAGGTATAATCCCCGATTGATGGTAGTTGTTAATTAGTTTTTTTTTACTATTAATCATGGTTGAGTTGTTGAAATAATTGCCTTCTCTGTCCATAATCTCCTTTTGTCTGGATAAATATTAATCTCTTAGGTTGTAGGACAATCTAAACAATTAAAATGTTAATCATGTTTTCACCCAGTTCATGTTATGGTGAGACAGAAAATGGGCCTCGAAGGTTTTTTTTAATCCAACTTAACTTGCACGTCTCCACGGAAGAATTTACATGCCATCTGTTTTTGGCAACTTCAAACGCCCAATTTTGGATGTTTTCTGATCGAACCTGAGTTAAATATTCCCTGAAAACTTCATTCCGAAAATTGCCAGTGGAAAGGATCCCTCGGCAGAAAAAGACCCATATCAATAGCCATGCCCATAAATTGGACGTGACCCCAAACATTAAATCTTGATAGCTACCTAGTTTTGTTTTTTGGGTGGAATGATAGCTACCTAGTGGTAAAAGGACGTGAGGAGAATAATGATTAAAGGGCAAATTATTGTAGTATTTTTGTTTGACTTAATTGACGATTTAGTTTTCCGTGTTTCAAAAATTATTTTTCTGTCCTCCATGTTTGATTTTATTATATTTTTTGGTCCCTGTCTGATGTCAGTCGCTCTTTTTTTTCATTTTTGTCAGTGAAATGACCAAAATATCCTCAAAAAATCAAAAAAAAGTTTATCCCTTCCTCCTGATCGTCCTTCTCGCCTCCGGCGACACAACAACAGAAAATAGACCCCTTCCTCCCACTCCTCCGCCCCTCACCATTCTTCTCTCCTCATCGTTCTACTCCTCTTTCGACCAAAAAATGTACTACCAAGAGAAAAGATTGAACAACGACAATGACGACGACGACGAGGACGGGTGCCAATCGACGAGGATGGGCTCTAATCGACGATGATGAGGACAGGCTCCAATCAATGATGATGAGGACGGGCTCCAATCAAAGATGATGAGGACGAGCTCCAATAAAAGATGACGAGGACGGGCTCCAAGCGACGATGATGAGGACATGCTCACATCGACGACGACGAGGACGGGCTCCAATTGACGATGACGAGAACGGGCTCCAATCGACGACGATGAGGACATGCTCCAATCAACGACAACGACGAGGACGGGCTCCAATCGACGATGATGAGGACAAGCTCCAATCGATGACGACGAGGACGGGCTCACATCGACAACGACGAGGACGGGCTCCAATTGACGAGGACGAGGGCGGGCTCCATATTCAAACAAGATCTCGCCGTCGCCATTGGACGGTTGATGAATTCATCTCCTTCTTCTTCATCGGGAGCACGTGGAGTCCAAACCTCCCCGCCTAGATACCTGCTCAAGACGACGACCCCGGGCATCGTTCTATCTGAGACGGACGGACAGAGTCTGGAGGATTGCAGGAGCTTCGAGGCGGCGGCCTCTGGACGGAGCTCGATTGATGCCGCTGGTTAGGGAGAGGCGAGGAAGATGAAGAGGAGTGAGAGTGGGAAGAGGAGGAAGAAGAGAGGCGTGTCTAATTTTTGGGCGGTGGTTGGTGTTGTGCGAGGAAGAGGTCGGTGGATGTGTAGGAAATGGGATCGCCGGTGAACAAAAGTTTTGTTGGAGCCGGCCGGGAAACAAAAGATCGAGAGGAAGGGGACGAACTTGTGCTTTGAAGGATATTTTTGTCATTTCAATGTCAAAAAAAAAAATTTTTGACTGCTGACGTCAACTAGGGACCCGAGAATATAATACAATCAAACTCGGAGATGTCATAATATTTTTTGAAACAAAAAAACTAAATCGTTGATTAATTCAAACAAGAAAGTGCTACAGTAACTTGCCATGATTAAATCAGCATATCAGATTTCAATTTCCTTGCAAGTGGCTTTTTAAAAGACGATAAAACAGTGTTTTCCTTTTCTGAGCGACGTCGACGGAGAATACGTGGAACATGTTTTTTTCCTGGTGGGATGGAAAATGTGATGATGGGTGACAAGTTTGGGAAGTTTCACGCAATTACGATTAATAAATTGGGATCCCAATTATAAAAATGTATTTTCAACAAGGCCCAACCCTTTAGAATAAGTTGATATTTCCTTAGTATGAAGAGCGAGTCCAGGTCAAACAAAAATCAGCTAATACCTCGATAAGACTGAGTTTATCAGTGAACGGCCGCAATCGCTCACCGCTCCACGACAAGCAAATAATTATAAAAAAATAGAAAAGTAAAAGAAAAGGGTCAAGCATCTCGGCCAGCCGAGCAGAGATTAGAGCTTTTTTTTTTTCCTTTTTCATCTTAATCTAATCATAATGATACATGACATAATTTTATTCGTTAAAATAGATACTAGTGGATATTATTTGTGTGATTATAAAAATTAAAATTATCTTTTAATAAAAATTAAAATATGATATTAAAATTAAAAAATTTTAATTCTATATAAATAGAGCTCAATATTGACATATTTTGATACATAATCTAAACTTTTCTTCTTTGTCACTACATAATCTCTTTATATTGCTTATAGTTATATTATTTTTATTATGGATCCGAATAATTCGAACTCCCCAAATTATCTACCATTTCAATCTTATTTTAGTTCTCAAATTTTTTCCAATTCTCAGTATTATCAAAACCATTATTTTTAAACCCGCGGTCGGACCGGTGGCCAGACCTGTTCGACTGCCACCCGGGAGAAATCCCGAGTCATTTTTACCATAAAACCCAGAGAGTGGTTGAACCTGTCAAAATCTGAGTCGACCGGACGGTTTGAAGTCATGGTTGACCCAGATTTGACCGGTTCAACCAGAAATTTAAAAAACTGAACAGAGAGTGCTCCACTGCTCCTTCCAGCCCACAACCCATGAAAATTATCCTATCCTACTTTGTCCCAAAATCAAAAACTATTGACATCCTTCAGAAAAAGACCACATACCACAAAATTACTCTTTAAATCTAAAAAATTCTCAGAACAGTAGTCTTCCTCTAGTTGTTTCTCCCCTGTCGCAGGATGAAGGAAAAATGTAGTTCTAAAAAAAGGAAGAAAAAATAATTACCTAAATAAATTAGTCAAGAAAACAAATAATGGAAGAAGAAGCCCGTTTCATGCTCTCAAATAAACGGAGGGTCCAATTTGGGTGTGAAGCTTTGGGAAGAGGCAGGAACTTAAAGAAAGATGGGAAAAGAAAAAAAGAAGAAAAGGAAGCGGAGGAAGAGAGGAATAAAGAACAGAGAGAGAAACGTATGAAAGATGGGAAAAATGTAGGGATGGCAGAAATATCCATACCCTGAGGGTCGGACCCTATCTTTACCCTACGGGTCTAGGGTATGTTGACTTTGACTGGGTCTAAGGTAGGGTATGTGTATGGGTCCATGTTTAGAGGTAGGGTCTAGGGTAGGGTATGAATTCATAGCTAGACCATGTGGGTCGGACCATACCCTTACATTTTTATCTTATTTTTAGACTTTACCATAATTAGACTCTAGTTAGATCCTTATTAGACCGTATTGATAATATATATAATATACTTTACGGTTAACTTTAACATATTTATTATGTTATTCCGCAACTAGTTTAGAAGATGTCGTGAATGATAGATCACTAGAAGCTGACATACTATATTTTTCTTTTGTTGAATTGTTTATGTACTTCAAACTCTCAAAGAAAAACTTTGGACTATTGAAATTAAATTGTAAAATTTGATGTTTCATCAATTTTTTATTGAATGTTGATGTGTAACGTAGTAGATGTCTTGAATTTATTTAAATTTTATATAAAAATTAAGTTTTGATTAAAAATTATCAAAATGCAGAACGTTAAAGGGTCGGACCCTACAGACCCTGGAGGGTAGGGTATGAATCTAACAATAAAAAATTTGTAGGGTCGAGGGTAGGGTATGGATCCATCCAAAAAACTATGGTATAAATATTGTTCTATCAATACCCTACCCTACCATACCCATTGTCATCCCTAGAAAAATGGAAGAGGAAAGGACAATAATGTTCTAACAGGTGGGACCCACAAGGAGATATTAAATAAATGGAAATGGGTGTCTTGGAGTTGGAAATGAAAATGACGTGTCCAGTGGTTTCCTTAAAAAACGTAAACTAATAGAAGCCTTGTTACTCCTGTGATATAGATAACGATAATAAAAGTTCCAATCTGACCGGCGATCGGACCGATTGTATTGGTCAAACCATGAATCAGAGAGTAGAGCGGGTCGCACTCCAGGTCGATTTTAAAAATATTGATGAAAACTCCTAATTTTTGCTGAATCTCGCTCAAATTCTGATCTATAAACATCAAACCTCACAAAATATCTTTCGAAATTTGTTCGAAGATGTTCAGCCAACCCCACAAATTCCAAAAAGGGGGCAAAAAATGTTAGCTGGTCTGTGAAAGAAGATATGGCCCTAATATCATCCCCGTGTTTCGTTAGTGAAGATAACATACTTAGCAAAAATCAAAATGTTGCCTTGTTATGGGAACGAGTAAAAAATCTGTTTAATAAAACTCGAGCACAGAATCCGGAAGAGATCGGCGAAAGAAATGTCCCTGCAATCAAAGGTCGTTGGAAATGACTTAGTGAAAATGCAAGCAAGTGGGTTGCTGCTTACCGGGAAGCATATGGTTGGAAAAGGAGTGGAATGAGCATGAAAGATGTTGATGAAGAAGCTCACACAATTTATGAAGCTGGTGGCAATAAGTTTAATGACTTGTATGTATTTAACAAAATTATGAGTAAACAACCTAAATGAGAGTTAAAGATTGGGTTGGACTGAACTGTAGTTTGATGAGAGAGAAATTAATTGTTTATTTAGTGAGCGGATTGGTTTCGCTCACCAATAAATATAGTCTAAGTTAAAAAAGTTTATACGTTAAGAAAATCTTAGTGATTTGGTTGTACTATCTATATAAACAAGACATACCTCTTTTTTTTATAAACATTGTGAAAAAATTTCAAGGTTAAGCGATCTTGACCTGAAAATTTTCAGGATAAATGACCTCTTAGAAAAAATTTCAAAGTAAGTGTGAATGAGGATAAAATACGCTGTAAAAGACTCATCTTGGTATGTGAAAAAATATGGTCAATCCTGGCTCAGGATGAACGCTGGCAACATGCTTAACACATGCAAGTCAGATGGGAATTGGTGTTTTGGGTGACGGACGAGTGAGTAATACATAAGAATGTGCCTTTGGAAAGGGAACAACAACCGAAAAATGGCTGCTAATACTAATACTCCATAGGTTGAGGAGCAAGGAAGAATTTGCATGAGAAAGAACTTACGTCTGATTATTTAGTTGGTGAAACAATACTCAATTTTGATATCAGAAATATAAAAAAATCAATAGATAGTTTCATAAGATATAATATAACTAGGTAGGCCAGTTGGCCACGAGAATTTATATTGACTAAGGACCCACTAGCTTCCAGCTGGAAATTGTTGAACTTATAATCCTGCCGAATAAAAGATTCCACATCTGTCTCACGATGATGATCGATGATGCTTTTATGATGTACGAAATTTATTTAGAAACTTTTCATACGTAAGACTTGACCGAAACATTTTAAAAAAAATTGACAAAAACATATTTAAGAAAATTCACATCATTTTTTGAAGTTGGATATATTCTAATTAATTTAAAATCTTATTTAAAGATAAAATTTTCAATAAAATTTATTTTATTCTTAATATTTAAACCAATACCTATTTAAGAAAATAAATTTCTTAACGACGTACTGATTATTAACATGGCTCTCGACAAGCGGAACGTGTATCACGCAGAAATATAAAATGATTTTAATCGTTGACTAGCCGGCACTCCGTTATTACTAAGATACGTAATTACGTATCTCCCCGACTCCCGATAACGGATCGGGACTTTATTTGTACCTGCCATCGACAAGAGGACGTGTAATTTTATGATCTTTTTATTGCCTGTCACAATTACGTATATTTAAAGTGACAATATATTTTTTTTTGTCAAAATATTGGTTTGTGGACTAAACTATCTATTTAGGCAAGCAGAGGTATTCCAAATATGTTTTATTTGTTGGAAATTTTGACGGAAGCGGTGAATAAAAAAATTATTCCAGTCATTAAGAATTACCACAAGAGACACCAAAATTTATATAGAAAATCTTACTAATAAATAGAAAAATTATATGGGTGGAAATATTTTCTCTGTGTGTTATTCGTGAGTTATCCAACTCTCATATATCACTCATATTTTATATCAGAAATTTTTTATCCACTCAATTTTTTTCTGAAACTTGGAACTACCTCAAGTTTTTTTAATCTAAAACTTAGAACTACCTCAAATTTTCTCTTAAATTTGGAAACTATCTCAATACAAACTCATATTCCTTTTTCTCTCTACAATTCATAAATTCCCTGGCTATGGAATACCTTGATCCTCTATCGGATGTCTCCCTGGACCATTTCTGGACACTTGAACTTGGATGATCATCTCGCCTTTATAGGGGAGGAAGATCAAACCGATGTGGCCGACCACATCTTCTTGACTTCAATTGTAACAACGTGATACTGTTTCAAATTGCAATTTCTTCACCAATCAATAAATTTTCTGGCCACCTCTATTTAATTATTGTCTCACCTCATAAATTGATGGGTCTATTTCATTAATTGTTTTTTTTTACTTATCAAAAAATATCATTAATTGTTGGGCTCACTATTATGAATAAAATTTAATAATAGACAAATTGTTAGAAATATAAATCCAAAATCTTAAATAGTTAGATTTTTTCACACTTATAAACTTGTTCGCCATTCTTACACTAAGTAATATGGTATTCTCAACATGTCTCCTCAAACGAGACCCATCGCGTTGAAAATGCACAAGTTTTGACTTGACCAACGTGCAAGAAATGGGGGTCGTGCGAGCACAACAATAAATACGAGATCAACCCGCTCTGATACCATGTTAAAATCTCCATATCCAACCTAAAACCTTACGTCAATGAATAGATAAATTTTCTGCACTTATAAACTAACACACTATTTTTATACTATGTGCGAATCACCAACAGAAAAGATGAAACAATCATAAAGTTCTATCAATCGAATATACGAAGTTAAGTCATATATATTAAGACTATCGGAAAATTTTCTTGGAATTAAGGACACGTTTCATCTCATTATTAGGCTAGTTAATATCTTTAGGACACGACAATGAGATTTACATGATCCGTCTTCATACAAAAAAAAGACAAGCAAATGATGCCATTTTAAAATAGGCAAGTTACTCTTAGGTCTCGGTAATTTGATAAAATTATCAGTATGATTTTTACTGTTTCAAAACCTCTCTTTTTTCGTCTTCTAAGTTTGATAAAATAGAAATCTCAAGTCTCTATTTCCAGTATCGAAAAATTACTCAAACAAAATAGTACTTGGAAGGACAAAAATACTCCTCAATTAAAAAAAATCCACATTCAACCTGATCACATCTGCCACCTCCACGAAGATCGTCTCTCCCACCAGCGGGAGGGGAGGCAGGGTGGCCATTGCTTCCTCCGGCGGCAGTTTTTTGGACCCTAACTCGCTCTGCTTGGCTCCGCCTAACACCTTCATTGTTGCCTCCAGCACGCAGTTCTTCCCGAGCCCACGTTCGTGACCGATTTTGGAAAAATGGTACTGCTTTCTGCTTTCTTTTCCATTCCTTTTCGTTCCTGGATTAAGATTTTTTTTCTGGGCACTTTTGGGGATTCAATTCTAAAACGAGGGTTCTTGGTGTTATGTTCATGGTAGTTTCATTTGGTCTTCTTGATCTCATATTTTTGGTTATTTAATTTGGTATTTTTTAATATATTTTTTAAAAGGGTGGCGCGAAGCCGATATTAAAATACGAATTACAAACAAAAAGAGAAAAACATAAGCATAGAAAAAGGAAGCTGAAGCAGAACACGAAACCAAGCCTATCGATGACAGAGAGACATGGGTGAAGGCGAAGGACGGACGAAAGACTACGAGAGCTAATCGTTCAGGACGAAAGCTGCTGAGACAAGCTACGACTATTAACCACAAGGTCGCGTCACAGACACTAACTCGTGGGCATTTGAATACATACGAGATGCACGCAAATAAATGACAAGATTGAATAAATTCAATCAAGCCAAGGCTATCCACCTGCACCAACATGCAAGATTTTGAGAACTGAACAGATCTCACCTCAACGAAAATCAACCCAAGCAACATCATATGCAGAGAAAGCAAAACCAGAAACCAACGAGACTACTAAACAGAGATAACTCGGGGGTTAAAACAACACAGAAAACAAAGCAAAGGAAAAAATTGAAAACACATACGAAAGCCAAATCAAGCGAGGATCACGGATGATCGAAAAACAACAACACACACAAAAAAAAAACCGACAACAACAACTGGGGGAGATCAGTGGTGAACACCCCCCCTATCGGTGGCCTAAAAAGGGCCCAACAAGATCGACCAAGCGACGATCAACAAGCTACGAACACAGAGAAGCAAGCTACAACCTCAGCGGCTCAGGTCACGGTGAGGTAAGCTATGAACTCGGTGAAGCAAGCGACGGTGGTGCCGGTCTCAGTTACGACGAGGTGGTGCAAGGGCTGATCGGTCTCAGTTACGACGGTTGACCGGTTGTGCGAGGGCTGTCGGAGGCAGGCTAGGAGAGGCGGGCGATGGCGACGAGGTGGGAGACTGGGATCGGTGAGCGACGATTTGTGGCGACAGGTAAGCGACAGCGATGACGAGTTGGTAGTGAAAACGACGGCGACGACGAGATGGTAGTGAAGACGATGGCGAGCTAGGAGTGAAAGCGATGGTGGCGACGAGGCGGGAGGAGCGACGGTGATCAGATATCGACGGTGGGATGGGCTACAGGCTAAGGACGACGGCGAGACGGCGGGCGAAAGCGGATGATATGCCTGATGGAGGATGATATGGACCGGAGGTTGGGATGCTTTAAATATGTTGAGGTTTTAGTATAACGTACACAGCTTAAATTCCGATTATTTTATGTCTAGTTATACTGTCATTTAACTAATGATTTCATATTTGGTGGTGGCTCAGCCAAAAACGTTTTTACATTGCTGAGCTTTGAACAGAATAGACACACACAGTTGGGCGAACATGCAATAAATTTCTTCCTTCGACAAAATTTAAGAAGCCACCTAATATTTTTTATATATGTAAAATTTGAACCAGCTAAATCAAAATTTCGTACTGCTCCCTTTCGTAAAATTGACTAGAGCATTATTTCCACCCGATCGCACTAAAACCAACCATTCCAAAATTCGCCAAATCCAACCAACCACCAAAATAAAAACCAACCAACCACCAAATTTCCCATTGCCACAAATATAAAAAGGCAACAACAACTGCGATATCATCCATTTCCTGCATATCAAGAAAGTCAACCTCTCCAGGTAAGCCAACTTCAGTACAAGACAAGCCCCCAAAAACGTAAGTTAACCCTTTCTTAATCCCAATTTCGAACGTTAATAATGATCAGTCTTGTCCATTAACGTATGTCCGAATGATCAGATGGCTGCAATGTCAGCACAAGGGAAGACCCTCTTCTCCTCTCAATACCAGTACAGTCTTCAACCGAAACAGGACGCATCTGGGTTCCTGAGGATTGCTCCTCGTCCGAACTCGAGGGTGACGCGTTTCCCGCGCGTTAAGGCGATCCTGGAGGAGTCGGTTACCACCCTGCCTCTCAACGGCAGGACTTCAACTGTCAAAACAGGTAGCCATCTTCTGGGTTTTGACCTCTCTCCTTGTCGTCTGGGTTGTTTTGCTGGGGTGGTTTTCTTTTGGTTTATGATCACGGGCAACGACTAAATCGAGAATAGAGTATTGCCGGCTCCTGTAAAGGAACAACTCTTTTACCAGTATATATCCATCAGAAAGTTCGAACTCAAAACCTTGCTAAGGGTTAAGCCGTTAATTCTTGTCATTTTTTCGGGTGTCGGTGACTGTGTGAGTTAGGTGAAGAAGATGCCAAGAAGAGGATGCTGAACTGCGGGATGTCAACGAACATCGTATGGCATAAGAGTCCGGTCGGTAAATGCAACAGGCAGCAGCTGCTTCAACAGAAAGGATGCGTTATCTGGATTACCGGTCTCAGTGGCTCTGGTAATTGACTTTTTATACTGTTCATTTGGATTATGGATTAAAATTTAGTAGATTTAAATCACTATATGGCAAAATTTCGCAGATTTTAGTGCATGTGGTCAGATTAGATCCACTTTTTTTTGTTTAAATGAGGGAAGTATATCAGTCTGGATGCATCACACAAATATTTTAAAATTTTTTTAATAAGTAAAGTCTTTTATTAAAACTCGAAAAAAAAAGAATGAAAAAGAGACAAGGAAACCTACTCGTATCTACAAAGAGCTACCCGATTCTACTACAAACTAACCCGCCCCTACCCAAGAAACCCCTACCCATGAGTTCCCAACCCCTTCGAGAGAGAACTCACCCCCATACTAACGTACGGGGTTGCAGCCGAGGTCTCACTAAAAATCTAGTAAGAAAAGAGTTACTTCTTATCCACTGTTGTATAGAGTTAATCTCTCGTAAAATCTAATAGCGAACAGGCTGGTCCTAACCTAAATACCCAACACAAATATTTTAACTCATCTGTCCGAAGTCTAGCTTAAGAGACAAAAGACGGGGACTTAAACAACATACGAATCCCTTGGTTCGTGTCTGATGGAATCCTGATTGATAGGGAAAAGCACTTTAGCTTGTGCTCTGGCTCAAGGTCTGCATTCAATGGGGAAGTTCACCTATATCCTCGATGGGGACAATGTAAGACATGGGCTAAACAAGGATCTCTCCTTTAAAGCTGAAGACCGCGCAGAAAACATACGAAGGGTCGGTGAGTATTATCGGATCCCTATACGATCTAGTACATGTCCTCACGTGCTAGTGACATACTGGAATTTATCTTCTGCAGGAGAGGTTGCAAAGCTTTTTGCAGATGCTGGTGTTATCTGCATCGCTTGTTTGATCTCTCCTTACCGCAAGGACAGAGAGGGTTGCCGCGCAATGCTACCTGATGGAGAGTTCATCGAGGTTTGTATCGTGAAACTTGTGCAGACGTAACGGTAAGATTTTGCAGAGGTTTCATATTCAAGTGCAGGTGACAACGCATGTGGTTCTTATTTTGATAGGTTTACATGAACACACCAATTGAAGTCTGCGAGGCAAGGGACTCGAAGGGTCTGTACAAGATGGCAAGAGCTGGGAAGATTAAAGGTAGGAATAATCACCGTGTTCTCTGAACGCAATACGCGCTTAAACCTTCAAATGTGGTTTCATGTATCTGCAGCCTAGATGTCTGTTCGTAGTTGACAGAGCTAGTATATTTGTTCGAGTTGAGAGACAGATTTCATTGGCATGCTTGCAGGGTTTACTGGGATTGATGATCCATATGAACCACCAGTGAAGTGTGAGGTTCGTACAATTCTCGTAAAGTTTTGAACTGGATTGATGTTTATTTCTAACCAAAGAACATAGAAAAGGCCTCGTGCTGGTCAGTATTATGAATGTGACCAGGCAACATATTAGTTATTTCTTAAAATACAATAAATCATAGTTCAAACCTTCACGAATTCACACTTGTTGTACCTAAAAGTGTTCTGGTTTTGCAGATAGCACTTGAACAGCAGGAACGCGAATGCGCTTCTCCCTCTGATATGGCTGGAATAGTAATATCTTACCTCGGAGAGAAAGGATACCTCCATGCTTGATATCCATCTGGAAAGGGCATCCAAGTCCTGCAAATTGTTCGATTCAGAATGTCGTGGAATTGCTAGCTTCTGCTTCTAGGAAATCTCTAGTTTCCTGGTTAAGTGCTCAACGTATGATCAACTTCATCCTAGAATAAGAAGTTTCGTTATTAAGTGTGTTTAGCACAACAGATTGTTGTCTAGCAGTCAGGAGTGTGTAAGCTGTAGGCTTTTGCTGCTTGGAAACATCCAGTTTCCGGGTCAAGTGCTCATAGCCAGAATAAGATGATCAACATCATCCTACATAAAGTTGATTTGTTAATTAGTGTGTAATAATACCCCTTTAGCACAACGGATCGTTGTCTGGCAGTAAGGGGTGTGTAATCTGTAGGCTTTTGCTTCTAGGAAACCTCTAGTTTCCCGGTCAGGTGCTCAAATCCAGAATAAGATGATCAACATCATCCTAGAATAAGATAATTTGTTATTTAGTGTGTAATAATACCCCTCTAGCATAACAGATTGTTGTCTAGCAGTGAGGGGTGTGTGTAAGCTGTACATCAACCATGCATCAGCAAGTTGTATAACTACTACTTGTGAAGAAATTGGAGGCTGATGCACATGTAACAAGTATCAAAATAATGCGTGTATTAGTGGTACAACAATCTCTTCTATTCCAACATGTATGTATGTATGTATGTAGTATTCCTCGGTCTTTTTTCATAAATTTGGAAATTCTGCTTTCTCTCTCATTCAAGACCAATCAATAAACAGAAACTGCCCAGTCAAACCAAAATAAACAGTTCCACTAAGCCGTATTGGCTACAAAACACTCGGTAAGTTGCACAACAAAAAAATGATTCATACCCTCTGGCAAGTTTAGGGTGTCGATTTAGAGAAACCTGACATATAATGGGTCCACTAGAAATATAGGAACCAGAATTAAAAAAATGTTCCTCGACCAAGATGTAATTATGGGTCAACAACAGTCAGAACAAGAAGGTCCAGTGTTCAGATTCTCACGTGAGATATTCCGGCTCATTATGATCATACTGAAGGATAGACATTCTGTAAAATATGTGAATTGGGAAGCAGATGCCACAGCCAGAAGCGACTCCAAGTCCCAGATTCAATCTGAACAACACTTGATACTGCTTTTTCCTGTTTGTTAGCTCCGCTGACTGGATGATTTGTTTAACTGAGGAGTATCACAATGTAAAAATTGGAAAGAACAAAAGATTAGAGATGGATCGATTCTGAAACAGATATGCAAAGCATAATTTGTAGCAAGCAAGCAACTGAACCGTCAAATATTACTTATAACTCACCTGCATTTCTCGTGCAATTGATGGCAGCCATCTCTCCCCCCTGATTTTCTTGAGTTCTGCAACTCTTTCCTCCTCCCTTTTTGCTTTTTCTTTCCTCATAGCATCTTTAGCTTCTAATCTCGCTAAGGATTTTTGTGCTGCATAGGTTGCTGCAGAAATAATGTCTGCCCCATCCACAGAGACAGATTTGACTTTCTGTCTCAGCTGAAAGACGCCATGCAGTCATAGTTACAATCTAATCATCATCAAATGTTACGGGAATTTCGAGGAGGTTGTCTTAAAGAACTGACAACCTAAGAGCTCCGCAAGAAAAAAACAAACCTTTTTCAATTTCTCATCTGATTCTTGTTTCCGAAGAAGTCTCGGTCTCTTTGTAGGCCCTTGAATTTCATCTGGAAGGCATACACATAACCCTCAATCCTACTTCGTTGTATTGAAAAATGTGTGCCCAGAATGCATTAGACTCCACAAAAAGAGATTTAGAAGACTTAAAAAAGTGAATTAACTTCTCTCTCTATATATATAAACAACATTTTATCCAAGTGTTGCTCGGAAGCTAATTCTTCGCTGGTTTACCTTCGAAGCCTGTTCTTTCTGAACGTTCATCAAATCTACCACTTCAAATTACCAAAACGTTTTCTACTCAAGGAGAGCAGAATCATCTCTAAGCTTGACCAAACCATAAATCCGCGAGGTTAACTTCATCAAGCACACGATTAACATTGCAGATAGCAACAAAGGTACATGATTACAGAACGAACGAGATTACCTCCGTGGTCAAAAACAATTCCAGCAGGAGAATCCTTGAAAAGCCGAACTCCAGCGTCAGTCCCGGGGCAACCATTCTCCATGGAAACAGTACAGTCCCTCACAATCTCCAGGTCCCTCCCTAAGATGTCATCCAAAAGCTTCTGTGCCTGCCATGAAGCAACATTTCTACTCACCACTATCTAAAACAACATCAAACGAAAAAAAAGGGGCACCATTGCCTTAAGACCTTACTCAACTGACAAACAATAGAGTGCGGGAATTCGGGATTGTGGTCGAGGTCCACGGTTCAAACATTGGCATAGAAAAAAGCCTACTTGCACAAAAAAGGGCATCTTTCCACTAAAGTTTCTGTCTTTAAACTTACAGGAACCACAGAAAAAGAAAAGCTCGCAGATTTCCTAAAACCCAGGAAGCGGGAGGTTGAAAATTAACAAATAATAGGTTTAAAAGTTGGACCTTGAGTTGGTAGTGCTTCAGCTGCTTGGAGCTCTCTGGTCTTTTATCTTCATCGCCATCGTTTTTACTATTTCCTGCATTGGAGGAAGACCCATTAGCCGCGAGGCCGAAAGTAGTAGCGGCGGCTATCGACTGGATGGCCGCCTTCCACTTCGGGTCCTCCTCGTCGTCGCTGCTGCTGCTTCCGCCACCACCACCGCCGCCCATAATAGAAGAGAGAGAGAGAGAAAAAATAAAGCAGAAAGGTCGCTTCTTTCCTAAAACCCCCAACCCAAAACCTCCAATTGGTATTATCTGTTTTGGGATTTTAGTTTCAACAATTGCCGGATTTTAGTTTAAACAAAATGTCTCGAATTTAGAGCTCGAGAGTTACTAGCGAGAGATTGTGTGATTGACATGCTACATATCTTTTTTTGGTGCGAGGTGGGATGGCGAACGTACTTTTGAAGCACGCATTGGAGATCTCTTTTGATCGGGACATTTAGTCAGTATATCAGGCAAAGGGTGTTGGGAATCGGAGTGAACCCAAGCAATACTCACGACACACAAGCGAACCACAATCACAACAAGAAGCACAAACTAGCAAGAAACTAAAAAGAAAAGCACAAGAGACAAGATATTTGGTTACCCAGTTCGATCCACAACGATCTACGTCCAGGGGCGTACCAAGCCAGGAGAGAGTTCACTATGCTTTTGAGCTTCACTTGCTCTTTACAAGAAAATGCCACACTTTGGCACCCACACTCACCTATGGTTTTCTCTTCTTCTCTCAAGCCACACACTCTCTCTCTCTTCTATTCTTGTTCTTAGGGGTTACAAATGAGTTACAAGGGGTATTTATAGAGCCAACAAACCTAGGAAGCAAAAGCAACAGGCAGGGGCAAACTTGTCCGAAGTTCAGCAATTTTTCCCGTCCGGACTGGCAATCGCCAATCAACTGGCGATCGCCAATGGCCTCGCATAGCAGCTTCTGTGACTCTTCACTAGCGGTTGCTAGTTGACTTGCGATCGCAAGTCCCAACTAGCGGCCGCTAGTTGGCTGGCGCCTGCCAGCTCTTCAACAGTTCTCGCTCCCCGCTTCATCTTCGCACGACGCGTACCGTCTCGAGTGCACTAGTGTTACACCTCTCGAGGTCGATCGAACACCACCACTCGTCCCTTGATCTGAATGATCCTCGAGCGTCCCCGAGTACTAAATCAATCTAATCAAGTCCCGAACCACTTCTCAGGCTCCAAACCCAACAAAGGGTCTAATGTTATTTAAGTTGTAATTATTGCTGCTACATTTGTTGACCAACTGGGAAGGACTAAAGACACTCTGGCCTGGAACCACTCCACGTCAGGGGTATTCTATGCGAAGTCTGCATACCTAACACTCCTGAAGTCTGAACTGGGTGGGCAAGTGGCAGGAAAATTTGGGAATGCCTGTGGAGAATTAGATGCCCTGAGAAAATGAAAATCTTTATTTGGACATGCCTTGAAGGGCGCATCATAACTAATAGAGAGAGATCCAGAAGGAAAATTGTAGCTAACCCCTACTATCCATATTGCAGAGACACTCCAGAAACGATTCTCCATGTTCTACGTGATTGTAGGAGGGCAAGAAGCACTTGGCGCTTACTAGTCCCCCAAGAATTCCATCAGCCTTTCTTTTCTGCGAATGAACTGGGTTGACTTGTGATGAATATATGTATTGAGGCTATTTTATGGGAGACCGGCCCCTGGAGTGCAGTGTTTGCAGCGGGTTGTTGGTGGAACTGGAGATGGCGTAACGATGAGGTGTTCCAAAGAGGAAGCTTCGAGGGCAGTAGGGCAACTTTTGTTCGAAACCAAGCTCGGGAATTCGACAAAGGCTTGGTTCAACAGCAATGCCAACTAAAGAACCAGTCCTAGAGCGGAGGACAAGGGGCTCCATTGGAGCCCTCCCAGATCGGGATGGCATAAGCTTAACACGGATGGAGTCTCCAAAGGTAACCCTGGACCGGCGGGAGGCGAAGGAGTTATCCGCAACTCAAGCAAAGCGTGGTGCGCTGGGTTTGTCAATAATACGGCCACTGCAACTCGCTTTCTTCAAAACTTTGGGCGATCTGTAGGGGCCTAGAGCTTGCATGGTCGAAGGAGTTCAAACTCCTCATTATTGAGACAGACTCCACTGTAGCTGCGAGCTGTCTTGCCGAGGGCATAGCGAAAGAGCATCCGCTATCGGCACTCGTGATTAACTGTCAAAACCTCCTACGCCGTCAATAGCAAGTGGAAGTCCTACATTGCCCCGAGAGTGCAACAAGGCGGCGGACATGCTCTCCAACTTGGCACTTACTTATCCTAGGGGTTTCCATGTCCTCGATCTCCCTCCCCCTGATTGTATTTCTCTGCTTTCGCATGACAGCTTAGGCATAGGTTAACGCCAAGCTTCTTTTGTGTAATTGCCTTTAAGGTTTTTTTTAATGCAAGAGTGCAAGCCACTCACTATTTCCACCAAAAAAAAATTTGTTGTAATTATTTCATATTTATTTATATACAGGAGAAAAGAAAAGTGCCAAGTTTGAATTTTTAATAATCACACAAGATGGATTAGTCGGCGAAAAGAGACTTCCTTTCCTCTCCCGAAACTCCTCCCGCGTCAACCCGATCTCTTCCCCTCCGTTCCTCCACCTCCACCTCCACCTCCACCTCCACCGTCTCAATTCTCAAAACCCTCCCAATAACCTTGTGATAAACCCTAATTTGGTTCTAACGAGGCCGTAATCCAAATCCCTAGGGGGATTAATTAGAAAGATGGGGAAGAAGCAGCACAGTAAGGACAGGATGTACATAACGAAGACGGAGTGGGCGACGGAGTGGGGCGGCTTCAAGGACAAGGACCTCCGTATCCCTTTCAAGAGCCTCCCTTTCTACTGCTGCGCGTAACGCCTTCCTTCTCCCTCCCTTTTCCCTCGAATTTTTTCAATTAATTAGCTAATCTAAAGGCTGTTGCTTTTTGCAGTCTCACGTTTACGCCTTTCGAGTTCCCGGTGTGCACCGCGGATGGCAGTATCTTTGACTTGATGTATCGTATCCGTTTCGGGTTCTCTGCTTCTCTTCTTTTTGTCGTGAGAGTTTGTGTTGTTGATGTTAGTTGTTGGGGTTTTGTTGCTCGCTTTGTAGGAACATCACTCCGTACATAAGGAAGTACGGGAAGAATCCGGTCAACGGGGAGCCGTTGAAGCACGAAGATCTCATCCCCCTTACTTTTCACAAGAATGCCGAAGGTATATGCCCTCTCTTAATCTCTCTCTCTCTCGCGCACCCTCGTTGTCTTTAGTTCTTAACTGCAAATCTGACGGAGAGTGTCCAATCTGTTTGTATATGGTATTCGAGTTATGGACGAAGACTCTTTTCCCCATACGTTTACCCCCTTGTTTGCTACCTTTCGAGTCGTCTGCTCGTAATCTCAGCCAGTCATTCGTCTCCATCTTCAATGTCACAATGTCATTCCCTTCACGGGGAGGGATTTTTTTTTATCTTTGAGGGACCTTGAAGTGATGCATTTGGGGTTCTGGAGGATGGTTGAGGGTTTTGTATGTAATAATACACTGCTCTAGTTTGTGATCTTACTTACAGCCAGCTCACCCTTTGGTAGTCCTTTTTGATGATGGTGAAATTTAAACTGCCTGCACCTGTTTCTGTTGGGCTATAGTATGATTAAAATGCTGTTTGGGAGTTTCTGATGTTACGGCATGAATTATTACATTGTGAAAATCTCATGATCCATGACAGAACAATCCTAATCTAGGATCATCACTAATGTATTGGTATGATTAGCATCAGCCGTTTCCTGTTCCATCTATAGTTTCTATATGTAAGCAATTCGCATACTATATTCGGTCGAAAGAAATCTCTGTTATCATGCATATCTGATCTGATTTGTCACTCTTCTATTTGCAGGGGAATATCATTGCCCCGTGCTAAACAAAGTTTTTACTGAATTTACTCATATTGTTGCTGTGAAGACCACAGGAAATGTGTTCTCTTACGAGGTTCGAACTTGGCTAATTATTACGCTGATCCTTCTCCTTAGTAATCTTTTGTGCAACTGTTCATTTCTTCATATCATATGTCATCTAGGCGATCAAAGAACTGAATCTAAAGACGAAGAATTGGAAGGAGCTGCTTACCGATGAACCATTTACAAGGCAAGACCTTATAACAATTCAGGTACATCGAATGACTTTGTACCAAACTTATCCCTGATGTCTTTTACCAGTCGAGAATGTTTATGTGATTGCTTATGGTGAATTGTTTTGATGCCCATCGTAACTGATTGGTTATTACTTGCTATACACTGTAGAATCCAAATGCTCTTGATACTAAAGTTACATTGGAGTTTGATCATGTCAAGAACGGATTGAAGGTTGATGATGAAGGTAAGGCTACATTGTTTGAGAAAGATGCCACAGCAATTTGCTTAGAACAAGTCCCTTCTATCTTTGCTCCCTTTAAGACATTTGATTGGAGACATCTTTTGTTTTGTTTCCAGAGCTGAAAAGTTCAGATCCGTCATACCACATCAATATATCTGGTGACATTAAAGAAATGCTGGAGGAAATTGGAACCGAGAAAGGGAAGCAAACTGCTCTGCATGGAGGAGGTGGAAGCAAAGCGCAGAAAGAAAGGGAAGCTGCCCTTGCTGCCATTTTGGCTGCGAGGTCAAAGGTTAAGGAGGATTCGAAATCAGAGTCAAATGGGGAGGTGAAAACCCAAAAAGGTTTTAGTATTGTAGATGCCGCATCTGCCTCAGTGCACGGAAGAAGTGCCTCTGCAGCAAAGGCCTCAGCGACTGATAAAACTGCTGCTCGGATAGCCATGCACATCGCTGGAGAGAGGGAACCTGTGAATGCTAAAATGGTTTGATTTCTATCACTTCATCTTCAGACTGCTTACGTAATACCATGCAGATACATAGAAGTGACTATTTGAACTCCTTTTTGGTCTCGTCTATATCTGGTCACCTCGTGTGGTTACCTGATCCTTGTGTTTAATTTATTGATTTCATTGTTGTTTCATTTACTAATTTATGTCTTCTTATACAATGTAAGCAACATGTCTGTTAGTTTTAGCGTTCTTCACCCAGAAAATGTGTCAAAATGAGAGACTACGATTCTTCTGTGGCATTCTAATAATGTCCTTTGATTCAGGTAAAGAGCCGTTATACTAGTGGGGCTGCATCACGATCCTTTACTTCCACATCCTTCGATCCTGTTACCAAGAACGATTTTGAATATGTCAAAGTTGAGAAGAATCCAAAGAAGAAAGGCTATGTGCAGCTTCATACAACTCATGGTGATCTCAATATTGAATTGCACTGTGACATAGCTCCAAGGGCATGCGAAAACTTCATTACTCTGTGTGAACGAGGATATTACAATGGAGTCGCTTTTCATAGAAGCATTCGGTATGATCTCCTTTTCTTTTCCTCTAAATTTCTTGGTGACAAATTTTCTGGTTCTGTAGTTTCAAAGAATTATAAATGTTGATTGCCAATGTGCGCTTTATGCAGAAATTTTATGATTCAAGGCGGTGATCCTAGTGGTACAGGACATGGAGGTGAATCTATATGGGGAAAACCTTTTAAGGATGAAATGAACTCTAAGTTGGTCCATTCCGGTAGAGGTGTTGTCAGCATGGCTAACACTGGGCCTCACACAAATGGTTCTCAGTTTTTCATCCTCTATAAGTCGGCCAACCATTTGAACTTTAAACACACTGTTTTTGGAGGTGTGGTTGGTGGCTTGACTACACTGGCAGCAATGGAAAAGGTTCCTGTTGATGATGATGACCGGCCTCTGGTGAGTGATTAAATTTCTCCCGAAAAGCATCAGTTAAATTATCCGAACAAAGTTGAAAATGAACTATACGATGCAGCCAACATCTTGTTGGGTTAGTCTGATCTTCTGTTTAGAATGGTTCTTAAAATGTCGTGAAAATGCTCTCCAGATAGGCTGCTGGGAACTAATTTTTTTCCTGATCTTAAATGCTGTGAATAGCTAGAAGAAATTATGTCTTCGATAGTATATTCATTGTAAACATGTAAAGTGCCTTCTCTCTATCGTAAATGTAGAAGGTGGACCGATGCTTAATCCGAAGAGTAGCTGAGATTTAGCTTAGCCTTGAATGTTTACTAAGAAATGATGGATCTAACATTCTTGACATTGAATGCAGGAGGACATAAAGATAACTAGTATCACCGTCTTTGTCAACCCCTATAACGAACCCGATGAAGAAGATGAACAGAAGACTGAAAAGGATAAGGAGGCAGAGGATGAAGAGAATGTAACTTGTTCATTCTGTGCTGAAATTGGCTGCTTTAGTATTTGATTTACTTACCATCTCTGCATCTAGTGAATCATAACCTTACATTCTTGTTTAACCTTACAGCTTAAGGTCGGTTCGTGGTACAGCAACCCGGTCACCGGAACTGCAGAATCTGTAGCTACGGGTGGCGGAGGCGTCGGAAAGTACTTGAAAGCGAAGAATGCCGAAACCGAACCGCTTCCAGTCAAGTCCGATTCATTGGCGAGTATTGTACCGAAGAAACGCAAAGCAGTCTCAAAAGCAGAGTTCACAAATTTCTCTGGCTGGTGAAAGATCCCAATTTTGTATATTGCTGTTAGAGGTGGGAGTTAATTTTCTTTGTTTTGTACCACCTGGTATCCGAATACTACTAGGCCGCTTATAAATGTTCGAGCCATGTGAGATTTTTGAAAGACGGCAAAGCTCTTTCAACAAGTATTAAATATTGTTGTGTTAGTGGGCTCGAATTGGCGAGAGTTAATTCAGGTCTTGTAACGTTCTTTTAGGAAATTGAAAGGGAAATTTGCCTCCACGATTAAATATTTTTTCTCCGGTTCGCTTTTAACGAAAACAAAAAGTAGGGCACTTCTTACCCCAAAAAAAATGAGTAGGGCACTCATTTTTTAGGAGGCAACAAGTATTGGTTTGATGGGTAATGGAGCGGTCCTTTGATTTAGATATATGAACATTGAATCTAGAGGAATTCATGGACAAAAGCAATTGTAGATTGATTCTTGTTGTGGAGTCTCAGATTTTTCTCTTATTTAGAACAACTAATTTGAGTTTGAGTGGGTGAATTATATGGACCTGAAAACGGGTGAATCAAATATTTTTTTTCTGAAACTGAAAATTAAGATATTGGTGAATGAATTGGATCCGATATGCTCCTTTATAGTATGACAATGAAGTTGCCTACTCCATCAACATTTGATATTAGTGTGTCTTTGTTCTTGCAATTCTCAAATCATTTTTTGTCTGAAGAATATAATTCGTGACGATAACCGTAAAGTGAATTTTTGGGCTTATTATGTTTCTGTCAATATTTGCAAATTTTAATTAGCTTGCTGTAAATTTCTATTAGCATAGTCAGAAATTAGATATGGCTTCTTGGGATTTTCATTAAAATCGATTGCCATGCGTTATGACCGAGGCTTGAACTCTGTAACTCCGTCAATTATTCTCTATGACCGAGGCTGGAAGTCTTAATTAATTAATTTGTTCTCCTCTTTCTGTTCATTTTCTCTCCATATTGATTATATCTCCCATCTCCCAACCACCTTCTTCCTCTGATTTATCACCTTTTCCTAGTCGGTGTCCCCCATGGGGGAAGATCTTGCAAAAAAGCAGTCCTCTCATATGGAGGACCTTCTCAAACATACTAAATCCCTCAGAATCGGCCCTGCTTTGGATATTCCCACTAGCCCGGTCATGAACTCTTTTGTTCGTGACCTTGTTCTGATTGGAAAGCTCATGGCAGATAAACTCCCTTAAGGCCCACATTGTTAAATCCAGTACTTTGAAGTCGTGGAACCTCCGGGATGCTGAAGTGGAAGTGGAGGTTGAGGAGCTGGACAACAACATGTTCTCTTTCTCCTTCACCAACGCCCTTAGACGAAAAGTGTGGGAGGGTGTCCCTTGGTCGGTGGACCATAGGCAAGTTCTTAAAGAATGAAGTCTGGAGCTCTATTGGTCGGAGGTTAGCTTCTCTTCATATGTTAGGAATTCAGCAACCAAGAGAACAAAATGCGCAAAGAACACGGACACAAGAGGTAACGTGATTCGGCCTAATGTCTACGTCAACAGGGAGAAAGGAGAACATTTATTGATGGATTCGAGTCACAAAGCTATACAAAACCCTTGGGTAACACGTCCTTATATAATAGAAGAACCATTGGGTGTACAAGAAATCTATCTAGGTCGTCATAGGATTCCAAAATAAGAGCCCAAGCATAATAGAAAATGGCTGTCAGTACCTAGCGACCGCTAGGTCCTCTGAAATTGCCCATTCTATTTGCCACACAAAGAATTCGCTAGGGGGCTAGCGTCCGCTAGCTATGACCAATTTCCACCGTTTGCTTTTTTTTTCTCGATACTTCCCAACAATCTCTACCTTGGCGAGAAAATATCTCTTGTAAAGAACCATAAAGCTCAACCCAAACTTTAACAAACTCTACCTTGATGAAACACCACCCCATGAAGTACTATGAGAACTTGAGAAACCAAATCGACTCTACCGACTCCACCTCAAACCATAGGTAACCACCATCAATAAGACCATCTCAACTTTCTCTCCTCCTTTTGTTCAATCACTTGGAGCCATCCCCAAGCTCGAGCCTCCGAGCTTGCTTGGCCTATGTCCTCCAACCTCCATCGAACCCCAACTAGAAAGTCCACCTGCCGAAGTAACCTTGTAACCAATAGACGCGTCCTCTATTTTTTGATCAGCCCCATGCTCCACGACCTCGAACTGCTCTCCATTGGACCTTCTTGCCTCAAACCAATGCTACATGCCATAGCATACAAAGGACAACCTTTTGTTTCACCAAGTAGAACCCTCGACATGCCACAAACTCTACCGTTCGACCTTGAGTGAGATACCTGATTTGCCCGTGGTGCTACCAATGGCTTCGCATGCCCAATGCCAAACCTACCTAACACCTTTGACATGCACGTCTCTTTAGACAATCATAGCGGGCCCAGCTAACAATATTTTTCTGAGACAATCATAGCTCCTCGTCAACCATGCCTCAATGAAATAACCATAGCTTGCTATCCATGTCTTCGCGAATCCCAACTGCACTCAGACCATCCATGTCAAGCCTTTGCTCTTTCATACGAACCAATCTCATATGACTTAAGCTTTTCCCCTCTCTATCAAAACCCAAAGATTTGACTCTACCTACAATAGTGCCCCCTACTAACCTGTAAGTATTTCTTGTATCTCTTTCACCCTTCATAACCACCATAGCATCTACAACCTTATAGCCATACCCGCTACAATCCAAGGCTTCTAATAAGATCAAATTCCTCTCCACACAACTTCACCACAACACCATCCCACATCTTGATCCGGATATCATATAAGCCACTAACTCTACAAGCAGAACTATCACCCATAGTCACAATACCTGAATCAACGAACTTGTAGGTGTCGAACCACCCTCTCTTGGTCGTCATGTGAAAGGAATAAGCGGTATCAAAAATCTAGGAATCAGAGTACTTTGAACTTGACAAAACAGAAAGACAGTCACCATCTGACCCGTCTGAATAAGAGACCATATTGACAGAACTTGATCCTTCATGTGCCCTTTTTCTTCGCACTTTCCTTTGAACGACCCCAACTTGGATCCTTTCCCGTCTCTTGATCTACTACGATCACTATGGCTACCCCTCACAACCAACCCTTCCATTCGTTCATCGCCAGTTTTTCTCCTTTGATGAAACCCTAGCAGAGCACTTGTGATCTCCTCCAACACCAGGGACTCCTTCCCCCAAGTTAGGGTTGTAAACAAATTCTCGTAGGAACTCAGTAAGAAATTCAGGAGCAACAATGCCTTGTCTTCTTCCTCGAACTTCACATCATTCTTTCTCAAGTCGCTCACAAGTTGACTGAAATCATTAATGTGTTACCTCAAATCCGAGCCCTCCTTCATCTTGAGCCCGTATTGCCTCTAATTTTTTCCATACCTCAGCTGGTGAATCCTCATCCATGATGTGATAGATCACATCATCTGCAAGCACAAGCAAATTATCGCCACCGCCTTGGCCCCTAACTCTACCCACTCTTGGTCCTCTATCTTCTCGGGCTTCTTCTCTGAGAGCACGATGATCATCCCTTGTTGCACGAGGAGATCCTTGACACGCCTTTGCCATAACCCAAAATTTGATGAACCATCAAACTTCACAAGAGCAAACTTCGCGCCATCCAACATCCTCCAACCTTAGCTCTGATACCAATTGTTAGGAATTCAGTAACCAAGAGAATAAAATGTGCAAAGAACACGGACACAAGAGGTAATATGGTTCGGCCTAATACCTATGTCCACGGGGAGAAAGGAGAACTTTTATTGATGGATCTGAGTCAGAAGCCATACAAAAACCTTGGGTAACACGTCCTTATATAATAGACGAACCCGTGGTGTATAAAAAATCTATCTAGGTCATCCTAGGAGTCCAAAATAAGAGCCCGAGTAAAATAGAAAATGGCTATCAGTACCACCTAGCGATTGCTAGAGACCTCAAAAATTGCCCATTATATTTGCCACCCCTAGAAAATGGGGACTAGCGTCCACTAGCTATGGCCAATTTCTACCATTTTCTTCTTTTTTTGATACTTCTCAACATCATCTGCATGTTGGCTCCAAGTCTATGACTTACCCCCTAATTGCATATCCAAGAACACGGCTGATGTTATTAGGGGTCAATTTGAAGAACTACTGGAAACTGATCTATCTTGCCTATCTAGTTCTTCCATGGATGGAGTCCTTCTGGTGAAAGTTATACTTAATCTTGACCTCCCTCTGCAAAATGGTTTCTTGATGAATCGAGCTGGCCTCCCACTGAAGAGTATTGAGTTTAGGTATGAACGCCTCCCAGAGTTTTGTTATTACTGTGGACATATTAGCCATATCAATTGAAATTGCTCTTGTACTAAGGTTAATGTTATTATGATGCAGAATCTTCCAATCAGCCAACTCCCCTATGGTGTTTGGCTTAGAGTTGATTCTAAAAATCCTCGAAGATCCCTGATGTTTTCTCATCAGTATAAGGATGGTGGTGTCCCCTAAGTCATCGGCGAGTGCAAATACCAGTAAGTAGCCTTTTGGCAGCCAGGATGGGGTAGTTCTTAAAACCATGGTTTCTCCTATGGAAATTTGCCTGTCGGCGACATTTTGTCTTCTCCAGCATGTTCTCTGGTGTCAGGTGATCGGAGCTCCGTTAAGGATTATGTTATGCTTTCTGGGGATACAGGTCTGGTCACTGTCCACGTCTCTGATGATGTATGGGCTTTTAGTCAGTTGATGGACACATAAAAAGAGAAGGCCTCACTTGAGTGCCTCCCAACGGCTACTGATGAGGCCCTGCGTCCTTCAACTAGGCCTCTGAACTTAAGCCCCCATATTGGTCAAGTGATAGGTGGGAGTGGGACCCTTCTAGCCATTAAAAATGTTTAGAGGAAAGTAGCCGTTACTCAACCTCTAACGACTCTTTCTAAAATTTCCCCGGGAAGAAAGAAAAAAGGAAAAAGTACTTTTTCTTGCAAATCAAAATCAAAGTCAACTCAATTCAGGCTAATTAGTTTGTGCAATTTTGCATACAAGGTGTACTCAAAAGTTCTTACAAATAGACTAAAATCGTATATACCTTCGCTGATTTCGAATGCACCTAAAACCTTTTATCCATGATAGATATATCCGGGATAATAGCTAATACAATTGTTCATTCTCTCAGACTTGGTAAGAAGAAGAGGAGAGGTTCTATGGCCATTAAAATTGATATGCGTAAGGCGTATGATCTTGTCAACTGGAACTACCTTCAACGAGTGATGGAAGCTCTTAGTTTTCCTCCAAGATGGATCAATTGCACTATGAGCTGCATATCCAGTGTCTCTTACTTAGTGTTGGTAAATGGTTCTCCTCTGGATAGTTTATCATCTTCAAGAGGAATGAGACAGGGAGATCCACTCTCTCCATTTCTCTTCTTGCTTATTGCTGAATCACTTGCTCATTATATTCATTGGAATAATTTTATTGGGAGAATCACTAGTATGAAGATTAAGAGTTCTAGCCCTTTTTTTACTAACATTATGTTTGCTGATGATACTTTGCTCATGGGCAAGGCTAACTCTACTGAAGCTAGGGCCATTAAATCTGTGCTTGACTATTTTGTTGAGATCTCTGACCAACAGATAAATTTTGATAAGTTGAGTGGTAGGTTTAACAGTGGTTTAGATCATGATGTTAGGAATGAAATTCTTGGTATTTTGGGGATGAAATTGATGTCTGATACTGATAAGTACCTTGGTCTTCCTTCTTTCTGGGGAAGATCAAAGTGTAATGCTGTTAATTTCATCTATAATGCCATATAGAAAGGTCATCTAGTCCGAAAAATAAGATGTTATCAAGTGCTGGTCGGGAAGTTATGATTAAATCAATCTTAGCCTCTATGCCAACGTATGATATACAGAGTGTTCTCTTCCCGAAGTTCATTTGTAAGAAACTTGATAGCTTGATGGAAAAATTTTGGTTGTCAGGTGACCTGAATAGAGGAAGATTCATTGGGTGAGTAAGGATAAATTGGCCAAAACCAAGAGGATGGAGGGCTTGAGTTTCAGAAAAATGCAGGACTTCAATGTTGCTCGTGTGGCTAAGCAGGCATGAAGGCTTTTGAATAACTCTGATTCTTTGAGCTTTAAACTATTAAAGAGTATCTACTTCCCTCACTCTTCTTTCTTGCAGGTTGGATGTAGGACTGGGTCCTCTTAGACTTGGAACAGTACCCTACATGGCCTGAATCTCATCAAAACAAATCGGATTTGGCGAGTTACAAATGGTGAAAATATCTAGAACTGGGATGATGCATGGGTGGTTGGTTTACAGAATTGTAGGATCTCTTCTAGCCTCTTGAAAACCATAGTGAAACCAAAGTTGTTGATCTCATGCTTATTGATAGTGATGCTTGGAATACTGAAACCTTATAAAGGTTGTTCTCTGAGAATGAGGTCACTGCCATTTAAAGACTGAGGCTTAGAAGGAATATTGGGATGGATAAATTGGTTTGGACCACTGCTTCTTCTGGGAAGTATTGTGTTAACTTGGGTTATCATTTTTTGCATTACATAAATCCCACTACTGATCATAGTATTATTTTGTTCTGGAGCAGGTTGTAATTGAACTTTCCAAATATCAAAGTTTTTCTTTGGCAGGCTGTCCAAAATTCAATTTCCACATATGTAAGTCTCTTCAAAAGGCGTATTCGTGATGATCCTTCTTGCAACTTGTGTAATGCAAGCTGTGAAGATACCATTCATGCCTTGCTGCTGTGCCCGCATGCTAAACTGACCTGGTTTCTTTCTCCAATTGGCTACACTCATGCTGAGGATGAGGATCCTAGTGATTTTCGAATGTGGCTTGACCAAACTATGATCAAGTTGAAGCAGGCCAATCAACATAAAGTATTTGCAACAAATTGATTTTATCTGCTAGCAGATTTGGATTGCCAAAAATTAACACTATTTTGAAGGCAAAAAACCTGACCCGATGCTTACTTGGAGGACAGCCAAAACGAAGCTGCTAGAGTTCTCAAACTTGAGGAGAAATGCGGGGCCTACTACTGATATTAATCCTGCAGGGTGTTGGAGACCTCTGGACAGCAACTCTCTAAAGCTGAATGTGGATGCTTCCTGGGTTTCCTAATTTGTTAATGCTGGTGTCTTCCTTGCTGTACGTGATGCCTCTGGTCACCTGGTGGCTGCAAATGTCTCTAACTGCAAGACCTCAACGACCATTGAAGCTGAGTTGATTGCCATCCAAGCCGCAACTAAGTTTGTTCAACTTAATCTACCTCTTAGTTACAGTTTGATAGAATCTGATTGTAAGACCTTGATGGATTTTCTCAACTCTTTCTCCTCCGAGATTGATTGGCGGATCGAGCTTCTTACTTTAGAGGTGAAAACTACTCTTTTGAGCTTACTTTTTTGTAAAGTAATGTACGTTCTTAGATTGGCTAACCAATTCGTGGAATATTTAACTAAATCCTCTCGATTAGGATTTTTTTTAATGATGTAATAGCTCACCCTCCACTTGAATTGGAGGGTCTCCTTTTTTATTATTTCTATAATTAATTAATGAAAGTATTAGTTTTGAATCTAAAAAAAAGGCTATAAGTAATTACACACAATGTACGATGTAAGAAATAGTAAGAAATTGGGTAGCAATTTTCTATGACATGAACTATTTTTTCAACAATTAGCCTGGCTAAGAAATTGTTTTAGAACTTTACAACTATATATGTCACTCATTAAGGTTACTAAACAATATCGCCTTGCCATTTCAACTCCAGTGCATGACAGGACAAGGTTAGTAATTAATTCAGTTGAAAAAATGACATCTCATCTGCAGTCTTATTAAATTAATCATAGAACAACAAAATCCATATAGGCCCCAAGAAGCTTAAGATTTTTTAGTTTTGTCTCCTTCCTATGATGCAATCGACATCACCTGCAATATTGGACATAAAATCAATTTTATTCGAGACAAGATTACTTTTTATTATCTTCCAAATTTGATTTGGACCAATTTTTTTATGATACCACATAATTTTTGGACATCTAAAATTAATTGACTCATATTTAAATTAAGTCGGACTATAAAAGAATACCGCATTCATGAAATTCAAATTCAAATTCAAATTTTGTAATTAAATAAAAATAACGAAGCTGATTATCTTTCTCTAAAAATTGAAACGAAAGAGGCCCTGACCGAAACTACCCTGATTTTTCATGGGTATTGACCGAAATAGTGCAATTCATGATTAACTTGGTTGTAGGGGGGAGATGCCTATCTAGCTATATGGATGGTTTTCCAAGAAAACATTCTTAAACTGTATTCCACACACGAGACAAAGAACCCACGCATGGAAAATCCCTAATCATTGAACGAGAAAAACAAGGTGAAAGAAAGGAGAGAAGCCACATGAGAATTAGATCTCAAGACAAAATGAATGCCCTTGCCCCTTTCCACACGTAAAACCATAACGTATGTCGTTAATTGATTCAAATATAAACAAAATTAAAATTATAGAGACCCGAAAGAGCACATAACCCAACCCAAAAAAACCCGCCCCACCATGTATTAATCTAAATAACGAATAATTTTGATTAAGTTGAAACAATAGATAAAAGAAAATGTAAGATTAACTAGATGTATTCACAACATCCCCACACGAGGACAACAAGGTCGTGACAATAGAAGGGACCAATTTTTTTCTTCTTACAAACATGCAGGGACCCATTTGTGCTTTTTGGGATGAGGTAGTACAAATTATAATTATCATGATGAACCAACTGGGGTATACACATGAAGCCACTAACTAAGAAGACTGGCTAAATGGGGTGTAAGATTTGGGTTCATGATGACATGTATATAGCTTGCTGGGACCTGATGAGAGGATGTGCCTTGTGTGATATTGCAATAGAATCTAATATATTTAGGTGAATTCTTTATTTCCTTGCTTATGCATGCATCTAAAATTAAACAAAAAAAAGAAAAGAAAAGAAAAGAAGAAGATTTTTTTTCTTCTGATATTCAACAATCCAGCAATGTCGATCCCACATATGATCGACTTTTTACATCGTAAGACTTGAACCGGTGATTTCTTTGGATATTCTCTATTGTGCTTGGCATGTGGGATGTGAAGAAAAAGTGATGGATAGTCAGGGAGGCCCTCTAGAATTTGGAGAAGAGAACATATTGGTTTTAGAGAAGCACAATAGTAGTAATATTGAAAATGCCAAGTGTGACATTAGTGAATGGGTAGAAATAAGTATATAAATATGGTATATAGAGTGGGGAATAAAGGTAAAAAGTGGTATGGAGCAGAGATTGGAGAGGGATTGGGAGGCAAAGAATATGAAATGGGATGGATTGTTTCTTGGGTGGGTTTGATGATGATGCACGCCGGCAGCTTTATTTTTCTCTCTCTCTCTCTCTATCCCAAAAAGCACGCTTCCTCCCGCAACAAGTCTTATAAAATTTCTAGTCATTTTTTTGACAATTATTTAGATCAATTAATAAGAATATTGTTCTATTTTAACAAATAATTTTGAGTTTAGAATAATTTGAAACACATCAATATTAAATACTTCTTGATAGAATTATACGACAATTAAAATATTTTATTTGACTTGAACATGAATTAGTTAACATTTATCCCAAACCAAAAAATCTTTCTTTTTTCCTTTCCGACCTTTATTTTCCCAAACTCTCTCTCTCTCCCAATGAAAAGCTAATCCACTAACCCAGTTGGCAAGGTGACCTTGACCTGTTTTGTATCTTTTTCTATCTCTTGTCACGTATCATACTTTAACATTTATTTTTATAATAAACCACCTCAACCACTTAACACTTAAATTATGTCGCACAAAATTATTCTAATTTAATTAAATAATTTGACTTAAAATTCTGGAACTAAGTAATCTCAAAACTTGGTAAAAGTAGATTTTCTACCTTTATAATCATACTCAATTTTGACATAAATTAATCGAGTTAATAAATATTTTAAAATAGGTAGTCTCCAGATAAAAAAATTAAACCCCCTCTCCCCCATCAACTGTTCCATTTGCTTAAATAAGCAGTATAAACCTTTTTTTCCTATAGTTTTTTTAGTCTAAAATAGTATTTAAATTCGAGTATTATCTACTTTTACAGTGGAACCGAACCTATACTGATCAATTCTCAAAATGAAAGGCGTTTCTTTATAGTTTCCCCCACTCCACCATCCAAAAAGAATAACCTAGAAAAGGAAACCTATCCCCTCTTCCTCCTCCTCTCCACTACCATTCTCATCGATTACACAAAAAGAAAAGTAGATTTCTCCATCTCTCTTTTAACCACCTCATTATATTCCCTCCTTCTCCCTCTCCCTCCTCGGAGTGCTCTCTCCTAATTGTATTTCATATTCACAAAACAACAATCTTACAAATTCCAACAGCAAGATCCTCCTCTAATTCAAATAATTCTCCCCTTTTACCTATCCACTACCAAATATATATATATACATATATTTCTCCATAGTCTATTTGATGTGGGTCTCTTTGTTGGTTAAATGGATACCTTGTTTAGGCTAGTCAATCTCCAACAACAACAACTATACCAACAACAACAGCAACAATCAGATCAATCTTTCAACTCCACAAGCATAACATCAAGCAGCTCTAGGTCTTCCTATAGGCAACCAAACCACCACCACCAGTACAATAACAATCCTCAACAATATCACTACTATAATTACGGTTCTAGCCATCAACACCAACAACAGGGAGAAGAGGAAGAATGCTTCAACTTTTTCATGGATGAAGAAGACTTCTCCTCGTCTTCTTCCAAGCACAACTACGGTAGTAGTTCTAATTACCCATATCACCATCAACAACAAGCCACAAACACCACCAATACCCCTACTAATACTACTACTTCCAGTACCCCAACGACTATTGCCACTCCCCCTCATCACTACCAACAACAATATGGTGTTGGTGGTGGTGGCGGCGGCGGATTCGTCGACTCGTCGTCTACTAGCTTCTCTCCTTCTTCCTTGAACTTGGACTTCGAATCTTCCAACTGGGCGACCGATGTCCTGTTCGAGACCGCCCGGTCCATAGCCGACAAGGATAGCGGCCGGGTCCAGCAGCTGATGTGGATGCTCAACGAGCTAGGCTCCCCCTACGGGGATATAGATCAGAAGCTAGTCTCCTACTTCCTCCAGGCGCTCTTTAGCCGGATGACCGACTCCGGGGAGAGGACGTACCGCACGTTGACCTTGGCTACGGACAAGACATGCTCCTTCGAGTCAACCAGGAAGACGGTCCTCAAGTTCCAGGAGGTCAGCCCCTGGACCACGTTCGGACACGTGGCGTGCAATGGGGCCATCATGGAGGCGTTGGAAGGGGAGGCCAAGCTTCACATCATCGACATCAGCAACACGTACTGCACCCAGTGGCCCACCCTCCTGGAAGCCCTAGCGACCCGCACCGACGAGACCCCTCACCTGAGGCTGACCACCGTGGTGACCGCCAAGTCCACGCCCGGCGGACCGAGCTCCGGCGCCGTCCAGAAGGTGATGAAGGAGATATCCAACCGGATGGAGAAGTTCGCGAGGCTCATGGGCGTCCCCTTCAAGTTCAACGTCGTGCACCATTCCGGCGACCTCTGCGACCTCAACTTGTCCGATTTGGACATCAAAGAGGACGAGGCCCTAGCCATCAACTGCGTGGGCTCGCTGCACTCGATCGCCCCCGTGGCCAACCGGAGAGACCACGTCATCTCGTGTTTCCGCAGGCTGCATCCCCGGGTCGTAACCATCGTCGAGGAGGAGGCGGACTTCGACGTGGGAACCGACGGGTTGGAGTTCGTTAGAGGGTTCCGGGAGTGCTTAAGATGGTTTAGGGTTTACTTCGAGGCGTTGGACGAGAGCTTCCCGAAGACGAGCAACGAGAGGCTGATGCTGGAGCGGGCGGCCGGGAGGGCGGTGGTTGACCTTTTGGCTTGCCCGGAGGAGGAGTCGGTGGAGCGGCGGGAGACGGCGGCGAGGTGGGCGGGGAGGCTTAGGGGGTGCGGGTTTGGAGCGGTGTCGTATAGCGACGAGGTCTGTGATGACGTCAGGGCTCTGTTGAGGAGGTACAAGGAAGGGTGCTGGTCGATGACCACGTCGCCGGCGGGAGAGGGGGACGGCGGCGCCGGAATGTTCCTCTGCTGGAAGGAGCAGCCGGTGGTATGGGCTAGTGCATGGAGGCCTTGATGAAAGTAGGAATCACCTGGCACGTGTGGCGTTGTTTTTTTGGCACGTGCGGGGTTGGGGTTTTTTTAATTTTGTTTTTGTTTTTGTGGAGAGACCGTAGTAGGGGGTTTGCTCGCTTTTGACTTGGAATAGAGTGGAAAAGTAAGATGGGATTTTTTTCTGCTAATTTTGTCAATTTCTTCTTCCCCTTTTAACATTTTTTGATTTTGTTATTAATTGTGTTAGCTCGTAATGAAAATTTAACCTTCGTGAATTGCAATTGGTGTGGTCAATTTACCAAACAAATCCTAAAGCCCTCCGTCCATCCCGGTCTACGATTAATTTTTTTAATATCAAAATCACTATCTGAATATCACTACTAGAGTAATTCGTGTTTGAAATTGATAGAACTTCAAATAATTATAGATTTCTCCCCACCAAATTTAAAACCTTGAGCAATTTAAAAATCTGAACTCAAAATTAATCCAATTCCAAATGTTATGTGGTTGGTGTGATTCAATTTCCAAACCACTGTGCGAGCGTAGAAAAAATACATTTATTCGTGACGTGTTCGATTAAATTTAAGGGAATTTGCATCTGGTTATTAATTGCCTCGTATGCGAGTATAAATAAGAAGGAAATATTGTTGGGGTCCGACTTTGACTTCTGGCCTGCTCAATTATCTGTTTATAACAACTTAACTAGAGTGTAAATTTATTTAATACAAAAAGTGGGTGGTCAATACGACCATATATGTACACTTGTAATATTTTAATTAAATTCTAGCATTATGGTTTGGTCCATTACTTTAAAAAAAATGTTAAATTCTTTCTTTTAATTTTGAAATATTGAAATTCTAAACTCTTTATAAAATTAATTTCTCCATTACCAAGTTAGTATTCACACGCGATGTCGTCAACTAGTTCAAAGGGGGATCAACAATCACTAAGATATCTCAGAGTTAGAAATTTTAAAAATACAACTTAGTTAAATGGGCAAATTGTCCTCAGGTCTCTGGGGTTTAACAAAATTACCAGTAGGATCCTTTTATTTTTGAAATCTCTCTTTTCGTCCTCAAAGTTTCGTAAAATAGAACTCTCAGGTCCCTGGTTCCGGTACCGGAAAATAGCTCCGGCAAAATTTAACATGGACCAAATTGTCCCTTAGTCAAAAAAAATCTTCAACCTTGAGAACAATAACAAATTCAAGGACATCCAAATTAAACATAAAAAATATTCAATCAACTAAACATCAACAATTAACTTCTATATTACCAAAGGGAAGGACCCAGTGGGACGGCCTCTCCTTTGCCCCCGAGAACTTCGAGACTGCCATCGATCGGACCCAGAGGAACGGTCTGGTCGGGAGACCTCCCCTTCCTATGTGGATTCGGCGTCCTCTGGCGGTACAGCGCCGTCAGGGAGGGTCTCGAAGGCGTAATAGAGCGTGTCATTGAGGAGATCGTCGTACAGGGACCAGGAGCACTCTGGCTCAGGCGCGGAAGGGGGCAGGTGGAGGAAGAGGACGAGGAAGGGCGGGGGAGGAGGTAGAGGTAGATCTCGTCGGGGCCGACCTCGAGGAGGACGCCAGAGTGGCGTAGCCCGGGGCAGCAGATGGCGAGCTTGTGGAGAGCTGGCCTTCCTCCAGCAGGGGAAGGGGAATCGCCGGAGAGGAGATCGGCGACGAGGAGCTCGGGAAGCTTCTTGCTGGCGTCACCATTGCCCACGGCGAGGTTCTCCCCAACATCAACTCGTTGCTCCTCCAGAAGAAGACCGACAAGCAACGAAGGAGCCCAAGTTACCCATGAAGGCCTGCAAGTCTCCCAGGAATGCGGCTTGAAGATGGATGGTCGATTCTCTTGCTTAATCAGATGGTTCATCATGGAAATATGTATTTAGGGTTCGCCATAGTTGTTGATTAGTGAATGTTTAATTGGATATTATTGAGTGTGTTAATTGATTATTTTTGGTTGTTTAATTTGTTTAATTTTTTGGATTTAGAGTTTGCATTCTTGAATATGTTCATAGTGTTCTTCATCTTGTAGAGGTTGAAGAAGGTGAATATTTTATTATTTTACTAAAGGGTAATTTGGTCATTTCATGTGTCTTCTCGCTGGAACTATTTTTTGGTACCGGAGTCAGGGAACTGAGAGTTCTATTTTACGAAATTTGGAGGACGAAAAGAGAAGTTTCGAAAATAGAAAAATCCTACTGGTGATTTTGTCAAACCTAAGAGATCCGAGGGCCTAGTTAAATTATTATCGGAAAAAATTTTATGTTTCAAATGTCTTATCTAAACAGTAGATTATTAAACATGTAAACAGACACTGTTTTATTTAGGTCTTTTAGAATCTAAGGACGGCAATGGTGGGGATGGTGTTTGGGGGAATCTAATTAAAAGCTAGAAAAGGGTGTTTTATTCGTCTTGGTAGTGGCCTGCATGCGGTGTTGATATGGTCTTCGTCTACTATTTTACTTCCTCTTTATATATCTTTATAGAAAGCCTACCATCTTTCGTAAGCTTTACCCAAACATGGCCCCACCGCCAGCCCCAAAATGCTCAAAAGCAACGAAAAAGAAAAAATAAATTCTTGGTCCCAGTTTGGAAAACGAGAGAGATGGTATGAATTTAAATTGTTTCTTGTGCTGTTTATTTTTATATATACACTCTCCCACTATCCAAATTTTTTGTCAGATTTTTCTAATTATAGAATTATATATTTTGCTCTGCACGTTGCTACATATATGCGGTATCACTTTATAATTTTTTAGCTAGCTATATAATTCTTTTTTAATCGATATCCGCGAACCTTTGGAAATATTATTGTTAGAAAGTAAACTTTTAAATGTTATTATACATTATCATGAATTCAACTTAAATTTCTATCAAATCATAAACTTTGTATCATTAGAGCAATTGCATGTAGCTTTGGAGCTTTGTTATGATGTGAAGTTGGCAAAAATATTTCCATAAAAGAGCAAGTTGAAAAAAAAATTAGTGGGAACTAACACTTAACATGTAAAGAATTGTCATGGTTTAATAGTTGTCAAAAAAAAATTGATTCGTAGAATTATAGTTGCGTTGAAATTTGTAAGAAAACTTTTGCCCTCATTTTTCATCTAACCTGAATCAAATTAGATGAATAATATATCTCGACAATAAAGTGATAATTTCTTTTTATGTTTCCTTTGCAGGCATCTTAATCTTTGATGGGACTTGCCTTCCTTTGAGTGGATGCGAGTATGTATTTATATCTTTATATACCTTTACGAAAAAATAGAAGGAATTATTTGTATATGTAACTGTTACTCTGATCATATTTTAAGCTTTTAACGTTTTATTTATTTTTCTTCCTTGGTGGCCCATTATGTACTTTAATTTATAAAGTTTATTTTTTCTTTTATATTGATGATGACTTCTAGGCCAGAGATCTCTTGCTTAAGTTTTTTTTATAAGTAAAATTTTGATATTTCTCCTAAAAACCCCGAAGGGCTCTGCCTGAAGTATTTCAAGGTCCCAAAGTTAAAATGGCTGATCGAATATGTTTAATATAAATAGGTAGTAGAAAAATTACAATCCTTTTGATTATACGAAACATCTTTTGTTTGTGGCAAAGTTGGGTTAAGTTTATTAAAGGGGGTGTGTTAGTTTATTATTGATGAAGCCTTCATTAGATTTTGTATTAAATATAAATTTTTTAAGGATAAATTTTTATACTATGATCATATGGCTAGGGTTGAGTTCTGGATCTTCTTGAATTATTATACTCTTTGCATTTTTTTTTTGTGATCTTGTGTCAAAAACGTGAAAATTTTGGTATAACAAACTTGTATTGAGATCCTCACATAGATAACAATGATGTTAGACTTATTTATATGTGTAAACAATTCAAGAATTTTGGATTGCATGTACATACTCTAATACATAATATTTTTTACATAAATAGTTTTTCTCTTCGTTCATAATTTCATTTATGCGAAACACCGTGAAAGTGAGTTTTTTTTGTGATAATGAAAGTGAGTTTGTGGGGACACAAATCAAATAAACCTTTAGCTGGAGTCCAATTCTTTTGTAGTTTGCTAGATATGTCAAATCCATTCTTACTGTTTCCCCTTAAACAAATAATACCGATTCTTCCATTTCGTTAAACAGTACCATATGCAATTGATATTTTTTCGAAACTATACTATATTCAAATATTCAATAAACTAATTATTTAGATTCAAACAGAATATGATATTCCATAATTAAATAATTTTTTCCATCACATTATTTTTCATGTTTCAAACTAAAAATCTTTAATTAAACGATGCTAAACCATAACACGGTGGTTGATATAAATGCTAATTGTTGGAAGATATTTAATATATTTAAAAATTACATCCGACTTGAAATTTAATTCATCGATTCATTAGATATAAACAAAAAGTGTTATTTTGGTGGTTGCAAACAATCTTATCTCAGGAAGTCAAAGTCAAGCACTTGCATTGCATGAATTCTCTGCTTCCAGTTTTCTCCTCAACAAAGTTAAGCTAAACTACTTCCAACAAAAAAAAAAGTTAAGCTAAACTACTCCACTGCAGGCTAGAGTCCCATATTTGGGTCGCCATCCAACCAATTCATCCACAATACTAACATCCCGAGTGGGTGTGAGGGGACCCACCTGTCGTTGAGACATTCTGACATCAACTTTTTAAATTCTTAGTAATTTAACCTATTAATTGAAAATATATTAAAATTCAATAATTTCTAACAGATAAAGTAAATCACATAATAAATTTTATATAGATAGTGAAATTATAGTTGTTGAATATACCAAATTATATATGAGTGACTATAATAAACTTTTTTCCAAATTATGATCTTAGAACTTAAAATTGTCACTTATAAAAAAAACTTAAAATTGTCACACTGCTGATCTCTCTCAATTCTCATGAATTGAAAAATCGGCCGGCTGAATTTTTTTTTAGAGGAAAAAAAAATTAAAAATCGGCCGGCTGATTTTTTTAGACCACCTTTCCTGTTACGTTCCATGTACGCGTCACTGGTTATTTTAATCCACAATCATCATTCGTCATATTTTTTTTAATATAGCTGGGGAATGTCATGTTTTGTGCACATTACTTTAATTCCCTGATAGGAACATCTTCTAAATTGCTTGATTGATCACACTACTAAATGTTCCAATAGGATTTTGGGAATTGTAATTAGAAAAATCGGAAAGAGAGTTTGATAATAAACAAATCTAAGGGTCCTTTCAAAAAACAAAAGTTCAACTTAAGCGAAGAGAGAGAGGAAAATGTACGTTCTAGTGAGAAATTTTATCATAATATCATATCGAATAATAATATATAGATAAATTAATTTTAAAATATAAAATTGTAACAAATCAACTATATGAAACTCGATGAAATTTTATTTGGGCAGCGAGAATTCTTGTTGCCCCTAGGAAGCCCATTCGGCCGGCCCAATAAGAGAGGAAGCTAAAATGTTTCCAGTCCAGTTATCTCAATAGCGTGTCCACTGTAAGTTATGTTTTCTACTATGATTAGGTTAATAATAGAGAAAGTACATTTTAGTACACTGTAGTATTGCATTTTTTGCAATAGTACTATGTAGTTTAAAACCATCAATCAGGTCCAAATTATTTGGAATTTTATAAAACTACGGTCCTGTTCAGGTCCGGGCGACTTCCAATCCTATCTGTATTGCCACGTCATTAAAACGATCTTGTTTTCGTCTCACGTGGCATTGAGATGTCTTAATAGAAAATTTTCAAATAAGTCCCTCAAAAATTTCTACCCTCTCCTCTTTCATCCTCTCTCTCCTCCTCCACCACCAACATCGACCTCCTCGCCGGAGTAACTCCCAACAATAACCACAATCAATTTTCCACCACGCTAGTAATCAAACACCCAACAAAATATCCAATTTAAAAGTTTTAGCAAATTTTATGAAATTCTTCAACTTTATTTAATCGTGCCAAACTTAATAAAATTATAGAAAATTTAAGGCTACTTCTGAAAATTTGTGAAAATTCCTATTTTCCAGCCATATATTTAGAAAATATCACATTTTAAAAAATCTAAATTTCTGGTAATATTATAGGTGATAGCCAACAAATACTCAGATCAACAGGTGAGACGTTGTTCTGACTTAACCAAAAGTTCTCGAGTTGGAATTTTAGTTACAACAAAACCGAACAATTTTTCGTGGCAAAGTATGCAACCAAGAGTTTCTAATTTATACAACCCTATTCGGACTACAAGAATGAATAAGATGGGCAAATGGCACTAAGGAGATTGGACATGAGAACTTATTGTTGTACATATATCCACTTAGAGGAAACTAAGACTTCTGTTAATTACATTTCTGTGTAATAGCTAAACTAACTACTATCATGTAAGGTGCACTTTTGGAGTTGTGAATATATCAATTTACTTATTTAAAAGGAGTTATTGAGTTAAAACCCTTAAGAACGTAACAGTGTTAAATTTTTTTAGTCAAAATTATGTCATTTTTGGAAAGTTTTATCCGACTCGAAATACATAGTTAATATGTATTAAATTAGAATTACAATGTTTCTCCTAGAAATAGAATTTTATCATTTTTCAATTTATGATGGGTCCATAAAATTCATTTTCTCTATCTTAAACTTTTTTTTGGGAAAAAACAAATCACTTCATTAATAAAGCAAAGATCATACAAACAAAGTGTTGGAAAAATAATGGGGCTAACAATAGGAAAACAACACGAAGAATATAAGAAATTTGGTTACCCAGTTCGACACGAAGGTATACGTCTGGGGGCGTGATTTTTACTATTTTTCTCTTTGGTGTTTCACTCACACCTATTACACTTTTGCCACCCCATTTAATGGAGGACGGATTGAGTGGGGACTAATAAAAAGTTGTTCATAGGTGGGGACTAGATTTAGAGCCGTCAGATTCGATTTTAAAAAAAATTTACATCTAATGGGCAATAACCAATCAGGGGTATTTTTGACTTTTTAAACAAAAAACTAGGTTAAACCAACCATCTCTCTTCCTCTCCCACCCTCTCTTTCACTAATTAAAAAATCTCTCCCTCTCTCTCTCCCCCCAACCAAAGAACCACCCACCTCCGGCAGAGGAATCCAGAAAATGGGTCCCATGGTGTTGGCGATGGGTCTGCTCCAGGTCAGAAAGGAAGGTGTTTGGGTCGGGTCACGCGCTTTTGCTCACGGTGGTCAGACGAGGACGTCGGGTGCCGGACCTGCTCCGGGTTGGGGAGGAAGACGTGCTCCAACTGTGGTGGTACGAGTGAGGGTCGACCCATCCCTGTTCAGATCTCCAAGAGCCCACCTAATTAATTAGGACCTGTAGTGATATTAATTTTCTATAGTAGTGATATTGGTTTTCTACAGTAGTGATATTAGTTTTCGTGACCTCTTTTGTTTGGTTTGAGTATGTAATGATATTGGTTTTAGTCTGTAATGATATTGGTTCGAGTATGTATTAATATTGGTTTAAGTCTGTATTGATGTTGATTTTAGTCTGTACTGATATTAGTTTGAGTATGTATTGATATTGGTTTTAGTCTCTAATGACATTGGTGCTGAGCTTGTTGATGCCATCTTCAAGTACACAGATCTCGTCTTACGATTATTGTTTGTCGGAGGTGGTGTACTTGATTAGGATCTTGTAAAGTCGAGTTTTCGTAAGACGAGATTGTCCAGTATTCAGTGCTCACGGGCTGCAGCAATCGTCCCCAAGATACAATTACTTTGCTGCTTCCAAGGTCGTAGCACAACGAATCTCGAAGCTTCGGGCGAACCTTGCATACTTGAAACTTTCTTAGAGAGGGAGAGAGTAGAACGACTATTGCTAATGAATGCTTATGCAATGAATGTTCGGGGTGATTTACAAATGAGGGGGGAAGGGCCTATTTATAGGCAAGGATGGCTGGAATCCGAATGGCTGTCAGGCACTTCCGAGGGGGCACCATGCTCTCACATTTCCAGGAGCCGAGGCACCCTTTTGGCCACCAGTTTTTTGGATGCCCGTAGGTATCTCTTCAGGACTCCTGGATGCCTGCTGGTGTCTCTTCGGCCACAGCTCCTCGGATGGTGCTTCGCACTATCCTCGCAGGCAACCTCGGTCAGCTCTTCAGGTGGAACATTTAATATTACACCAGCTTGGAGCTTCTCCTTATAAACAGGAAAAAATTTCTTGCTATTTCCGATGTGGTAATGGTTCTCCCATCATCAGCTTGGGCTTTTCAGCTTGGGCCAAATGCATTAATTATGCATTCAAACCCAACACACCTATCGAGAAACCAAACACAAATACCAAATTTCCATCAAGAACAAGTTTATTCCAGGAACCAACAAAATATTGACAACCAACCCACATGTAAATCACAACAAAAAGAAAGCCGAAGAACCGCATAATTGAAATTAGGAAAAAGTTTACTAAAGTATTCTGTAGTTTCACGCTTTGACACTATAGTATCCTGTAGTTTGTCTTTTTTTTAAGGTGATAGTGATTTTCTAAATTGACGCTTTTAGTGACAAATTCTTAATCAGTGTTAATTTTTCTTACCCGACATTACACGTCATTGGCACATAGTATTTTTCTATCCCAGGTGTTGCTGACATGTCAAAATAAAAAAATCTCTAATTTTCTAAACCTAATTAAAAATCCCATGTGGTGCTTGCTCTCCTCCCCTTGTCGCCAACCTCTGTTCTTCCTCCCCCATTGCTCCAATCTCCTCCTCCTCCGCCCTTTCTCACACTCTTCCCTGCGCTCCACTGCCTCCTCCTCCTCTCCTGCCGTCGGTGTCGTCGACATCCTAGAGGAGAGGGGCGTCATCGAATCCCTCACCAGCGACGCCCTCAGGTCTCCCCCTCCGGGCCTCCCCCTGAAGCCCTACTGCGACTTCGACCCCACCGCCCAGAGCCTCCACCTCGGAAACCTCCTCGCCATCGTCCTCCTCTCCTGGTTCCAGCGCTGCGGCCACCCCGTCGTTGCCCTCATCGGCGACCCCTTCGGCAAATCCCTCGAAAGGCCCGAGCTCGACGCCCAGACCCTCCAAGACAACACCCTCGCCATCAACCGCTGCGTCACCGACATCCTCTCCCGTGCGGGGGGGCCCACCCCTCCCTCCTTCCAGGTCCTCAACAACTACGACTGGTGGAAGGACGTCAACCTTCTCGACTTCTTAAAGTGGGTCGGCCGATACGCCTGTGTCGGGACGATGATGTCCAAGGAGAGCATTAAGAAGCGGTTGGAATGGAATTTTGGGTCAGGAAGTTTCTTCGCCGGGATTTGTAATTAGGTTTAGAAAATTAAGGATTTTTTGTTTTGACATGTTAGCAACACCTAGGATAGAAAAATAGTACGTGGTGATGACGTGTAATGTCTGGTAAAAAAAATTAACCATGATTAAGAATTTATCATCAAAAGCGTCAATTTGGGAAACCTCTGTCACCTAAAAAAAAGACAAACCACATGGTACTATAGTATCAAAGTGTGAAACTACAAAATACTTTAGTAACTTTTTCCTTGAAATTAACAACCCACAAACACACACACTCTCTCTCACGTAAATCACAAATTAATCACCGCTCCTAAAAAGAAGAATAGAAAATAAAAACATGATGATTATAAGGACAAATCTCTTAGCGGTGACAAGGGTCTCAATGAACCACAGCCCGTCGAACCTCGGAGGAGGACATAGCCACTTCCGGCGCTGGCGAGCACTGAGGCCACCAGAGTGCAAGATCCCGAGCCCTTCGTCGTCGTCGTCGTCTTCTTCTTCTTCTTATTCTATCCAGAGATCCGAAGTCGGCTGAAGGAGAGGGGGGAGAATGAGGGGCAAAATCCGACGAACCCTAGCTCCTCTTCCGGCGGCATCTCCGGCAAGATCGGCCCGTCGTTCTCCTCCACCGCCAAGCCGCCTCCGACGTGGGAGTAGGTGGACGGACGGCTTTAACGGCGTCCCGGTAGGTTCTCCGACGCTGTCGAGGGCTTGGCTCATTGACTCGGAGGAGGACCAGATGGTGTCCCCGAGTCGTTTGCTTCGAGGTTTCTACAAAGATTATTCTTCTTCTTCTCTAGAACGGTGGAAGATGAAGAGCTTTTGATATTTTCATCTTCTTCATCGAGTCGGAGGAGGACCACATGTTGGCAAGAGCTTTTGGTGCTTTAGGGGAGAGAGGGGGGAGGGGGAGGAGGAGGAGGGAGGGGAGAGAGAGGAGGGTTTGTTTTGCAAAATATTATTAAATAAGGGATTGAAATGTATATTTTAACTCTTGCCAACACACATTTACCAAAGGGTTAACAAATTTGATGTGGCTTGCCAAGTCAGCTCAAAACAACTGTGTTTTTTGGTTCCGGGTCAAATTTGATCTGGGGAATTATCCGAGTCTAAAAATGACACGAGAGTACATACCACAAGATTCAAATGGTCTTTTTAAACTATATGATCATATCTCAAAAATTGCAAAACTACAGAATATACAAATTTACTTTTCCCAATTATTTTATTAAATATGGTCAACTCAGTGGTCCAACAGATCGAATTAATCAAATTAGTAAACGGAGAGAAATTGGGTTCATATTTCGGTCCATTTTTTAAAGTATTATCAAAAAGCTTTATATCCTTAAAGAAAAGGTAAAAAATTTGTGCAGTATCTAGTGTTTTCACTGTCTTGCACACCGTTGTCCTGTGCATGTGGTTTAAAAATGTCCAACAAATTTACAGAGATTTTATTAATTGATATCCTATTATTTGGACAAAAATAAACAAAAGTTTCATTACATCGAAAAGTGAAATAATCATTAAAAATGTGAAAAAATCATATTAAAATATAAAGAGAAGAGAGAAAAGAGTTTGTTCATATTTTTTTATAAGTTATTTATTAAAAAAGTTAACCATTTTTTCCTAATTATACTATGGTAGTTTTGTCCAAAAATTCAAATAGTTAACCATTGAAATACTTCTTTGGTATTTCACTCTTTCTCACGAGCACGTTTATGATATATTAATTTTCTACTTTCTTAATTACAGAGCGTACAGATGAACCCAAATCTATATTAATTGCCGACATAGTTAATCTTCTCAAAAAAAGTGTAGATGTAGAAGTCCCCTAAAAAAAGTATAGGTGTTAAAAAGTGTTCCTTCTTATTACATTATGTTACGTTTCTATTAATCTGAATATACCATTAAGAACTTGAATTAACTTATGAAATTTTTTTATAATTTAACGAAAATCGATGAATTTGAGCGATGAAAATGAAGCATTATCAAAACTCAGCTAAAAAAGTTCGCTAAATTTTATTCTTTATTGGAATGAATCTGAATTAATCGAGTAATAAATTTACATAATGGGTATATTTACCTACAATTTTCCGTCGCGCGTGGATTGGGTCCGAAGTGAAGGAGTCATTCCGGATCGTTTAGACTGAAGGTACCAATAGTGGCATGCCCCGATTCTAACAATGACATGCTGCGGTTACGATAATGATATGCTTGATTAATTATAATGGCACGCGAGTACAACAATGACATATCTGATTATCGATAATAGTATGTCGGTGATCCCCTGCCACGTGTACATTTTTTTTATTTTCATCCTTATTTTTTAACTTATTTACAAAAATACTCCCACGTATCCTTTGGTGCAACAGTCCGGAACGAGGCTATTCGAAACCCAATCCAACCCCGTTTTCCGTCTCCCACCTTCCTCCCTCCCTCCCTCCACAAACCCACTCGGCCGTTTCCCTCCAAAGGGAAGAGAACAAGAAAATGGGACCTTCAACCTTTCCCGCTCCACCACCCCCACCGCCGCGGTTCGAACCGGACACGGAGTCCATAAAACGGCGGTTACTCAATAAAGGGGTCCACCCAACGCCCAAGATCGTCCGCACGCTCCGGAAGAAAGAAATCCTAAAACACAACCGGAAAGTCAACAAGGTGGCCCAGGCCCAGGACCCGCCGCCTCCCACCGCCGCACAGGCCCAGGAGCTAGCCGAGGAGGCCCACTTCCAGGCCATAAGGAGGGAGTACAGGGAGTTCACCAAGGCCATGGGGAGAGAGAATGGTGGGGCCGGGTTGCTGGTCGGGAAGCCATGGGAGCGGATAGAAAAGGTGAGGTTTTTGGAGGCTGCAAGTGATAAAAAGGATTTTTTTAGGGGTGGGAAGTTGGATAGAGGGTATTTGGGGGAGTTGAAGGAGGTCTTCCAAGGAAACCTGAAGTGGGTTCTTGAGGATGACATTGAAGCTGGTGGGGAGGATGAGAGTGGGCAGGAATTGTGGGACCCGTCCAAGAGGAGGCAGAACCAGAAGGATGCGATTCGGTTTCTCGTTGCAAAGTTCGTGGCTTTCGCTGTTGTTGTTTTCGGGTTTTCAATTGTTGGTTTGTTGTGCTGAATCTTGGTTGTTGTTTGTTGGGGTGTGTTTTGGTGTATAGGCTGAGCAAGAGAGATATTACTGTGAGGGATTGGAAGCTGACGAAGGTTATGAAGCTGTCCGGGTTGCGGTTCGGGGAAGGGCAGCTGATGAAGATTGTGGAGGGGCTTGGGAATAGACATAAATGGGAACAAGCAATGGCTGTTGTGGAGTGGGCTTATAGTGGTAAGGAGCCACGAGAATCTAAGAGCAGGTAATTGGATTGTTATGTTTTGCTTTTTTGTTAAAAAATATCTATGATTTGCAATTGAAAAACATCGTTGCTTTATGTGCAGGTTTGTCTACACACAGCTCCTATCAGTTCTCGGGAAAGCGAGGCAGCCTTGGGAGGCTCTCAGGGTTTTTGACAGGATGCAGGTAATTATCGTTATCTATTAGTCATTCGTCTATTAGATTCACTAATCATTTCTTCTCTTTTCCTTCTGCTGAATCCTGTTTTTCTGTGTAAAATTGTTTAGGAAAACTGCAATACATATCCTGACATGGCTGCTTACCATTGCATAGCTGTTACACTTGGTCAAGCTGGTCTTATAGAGGAGTTGCTGGAAACCATCGAGTGCATGAAGCGCAGACCTTCTAAACGACTACATAACATGCGTGATCTGAACTGGGACCCTGTCCTTGAACCTGATTTGGTCATTTATAATGCTGTAAGTGGCGATCAGTTGTAAACAATTTTCCAGTGTTGGTGCTGTTCTCATCTTACTTGGACTCTTCTGTCTTGTCCAGGTCCTGAATGCTTGCGTTGCATCCCACCGGTGGAAGCATGTGTCGTGGGTTTTTGAGCAGCTGAAACAGAATGGACTTGAGCCAAATGGTGCAACATATGGGCTGGCGATGGAGGTAACTGATTTTTTTCTGCGAAGGTGCAGTTGTTCCTCAACAAATTGTATCGAAGTCTTACAGATATACTTGTTGAAAGGTAATGCTGCAATCTGGGAAGTATAACCTTGTACATGACTACTTGGCAAAAATGAGGCAAAGTGGAGTCCCTCCGAATGCCCTCACATATAGAGGTAGCAATATCTTCTTGTTTTTCTCTTTTCTTGTTTTCCTAACCCTTTCTGGACCTGTTATTGGTGGCAGAACTTGTTATTGGTGGCAGAACAATATAGCTTCTCTCTTCTTTCTTTGAAAGAATGTAGCGAGACGGGGAGTTTAGAGTATATATCATTTGCTGTTAGTTGACGGTCACATTTCTCTGTTGAGATTGTCAGTTCTTGTTAAAGCTTTCTGGGAGGAGGGCAAAATTGATGATGCAGTTCAAGCAGTGAGGGACATGGAAAAAAGAGGGGTAGTTGGAGCAGCTAGTGTATATTATGAGTTAGCTTGTTGCCTTTGCAACAAGGGAAGGTGGCGCGATGCGATGCTAGAGGTTTGTACCTTCACCATAAAGCTTTTGAACTTTTAGTTACGCCTTCCTGTCCTGTGATTGTTAGCTCAAGCAGTTTGCTTTGCGAAAAAAGAGGGAATTCCCGTTTTTTTTCTTTTTTGCTGCTACCGTCATAGTATATATTTGTCAGTCGTGAAAGTCGAACCTTTTTTCTGCAGGTGGAAAAGATGAGAAGGGTCCGTCGTACTAAACCATTGGAGTTTACTTTTACCGGCATGATATTGTATGCCTTTGAAGGCGGACATGTTGACAACTGCATATCCATCTTTGACATCATGAAACAACATTGCACCCCTAACATTGGGACAATAAATGCTATGCTGCGAGTCTACAGTCGGAATGGATTATTCGTTGAAGCAAAGGAGTTGTTTGAGGGAACCGATTCCTGTGGTACCTCCCGTACTGCTGATGAGTACACATACAGTGCAATGCTTGTAGCATCTGCTCGAGCACTGCAATGGGACTACTTCGAATATGTCTACAAGCAAATGGTGTTGGTCGGTTATCAGTTGGATCAAAATAAATATGCCCATCTTCTTGTGAAAGCTTCTGTTAACGGGAAGGTAAACAATTGTTCTTGCCTCTCCTCCTCCTGGTTGTGAAATCATTAATCATGTTATTGTTCCTGTTAAACTAGATCAAGTTTTATTTTAAATCCAGGGCCTTCTTTTGGAACATGCATTTGACGCGATCCTAGAAGCAGGGGAAATTCCTGATCCTTCATTCTTCACCGAAATGGTGCTTCAAGCCACAGCTAGGCAGGACTACCACAGAGCAGTCGCCCTCATCAACAGTTTGGCTTGTGCCCCTTTCCAATTAAGTGAACAGAAATGGACAAGTCTTTTCGAGAAGAACGAGGATAGATTGGGTCGGGATTGTTTAGAGAAGCTGCTGAAAGCTCTTGGCAATTGCGATTTCTCTTACGAGGCCACTGTCTCGAACTTGTCAAAGTCATTGCAATCTTTCTGTCGTTCTGGCTCATCAAGAAGTTCCTCAAATCCTTGCACTCTAACCAAACTGCAAGAGCTAGTTCCATGAATGGAGATTCCGAGCTGGATGATGAGCCTTGTCGGCAAAGTTGATTACAGATTCGACAAACTCGATCCACGCAGTGCCAACAAGGATGATGGTAATGAAGCGGAACTTGCCACCGGGCTGCAGAACCCTGCTAGTATCTAGGATGCATCTAACAAGTGCAAGGGGGTGGAGATTTTTGCCAGTGATACCGTCGATGGACGAAACTATCAGACTCCATTGGATCCACCGAGTATGTCGATGGCATGGAATCTTCAAGGAATCGGAAACAGAGGATGCCGAGATGACCGGACCGATGACCCTCGGCAGATGATATTCCGACTTCTTGGAGGAAATAGAGAGATGCTATACATATTGTCAAATAGAGAGATGTTAATACAAAATCCTTGGGCGGAAGTAACACGAACCCGTTGTACACATTTTTTTAATATGTATTGCCATGTTTAATTTGTATACACACGTTTCTACTTGTACTCGTGCTTATTTTACCTAACTCGAGACTGAATAAATAAATCAAAATATTATAGTTGACAGTTTAAACCGTCGGATATATGCCAGAATTTTCCAAATGTGAGTATTAGTTGCAAACTGCAATTTTTCTTGGACATTTTCATGACCTAAAGTATTTTTCCAGAATCTCATAATTTCTTTCATTGGTGATAATTCCATTAAAATACGAGTACTGGAACTTTCAGATAAAAGAAGGAAACGTCTTCCCCTGCAGAAGCTGTCGTCTGTGAATAGGCGACAGAGTGCAAAACGCAAACTATTAGGTCGTATTATGTTTAAGTCCTTTTAGAAACCCGGACGAAAACTGAAAAATTTCTTAAACCCTTGAGCGCTGCCAGGAGGGAGGGAGGGAGGGAGGGAGAGAGAGAGGGAGGGGGAGATCTTATCAGACATAGAAATGGCCTCATCAATTACGAAAATGACCTCCAGGTCCCTCTCGATGCTTCGGCTCGCTGCTCCCCGATCCCTGTCCACCGCCACCGAGGCCCGGACACAGAAGCTGGAACGCATCGCCGACGAGCTCCTGGACCTGAGCAAGATCGAGCGCCACGACTACGCGGTCCTCTTCAGACACAAGATGGGCCTCAACCGCTACGGCCCGGCCGTGGCGGGCCCTGCCATGTCTGGTTCCTCTGCGGGCGCAGAGGAGAAGAAGGCGGCGGCGGCGGAGAAGACGGCGTTCGACGTGAAGCTGGAGAAGTTCGACGCGGCGGCGAAGATAAAAGTAATAAAGGAGGTGAGATCGTTTACGGATTTAGGGCTAAAGGAGGCCAAGGAGATGGTGGAGAAAGCCCCCGTGGTGTTGAAGAAAGGCCTCACGAAGGAGGAAGCCGAATCCATCGTCCTCAAGCTCAAGGAAGTCGGGGCCACCGCCGTTTTGGAATGACTTTTTTGTTTTCCCTATTTTTCTTCCCGTTTTACCCTTCCAGTTTTTTTTTTGTCATGTTAAAATTTTTAGGTGGGTTGGCGGGCCTAAACTTCGGGGCATTGTCTTTTATTCTCGTCCCAAATAAAGTTTTGTCATTTTTACAAAAAGTGGGAATTAACCCACCGACCTCTTTTTCATCGTACCCATCTTGTCTTAGTTGTACCCTTTCTAGTTTAGCTGTATTAGAATGAGTTTCAACTAACGGCTGAATGGAATTAATCCATCTTACTCGAGGTTGAGATATTGAAATTTTCGTGGCTTGCTAATTAAGAGGATTCTTTTCAATGACCAATGGTGTGAACTAATAATATCCATGATCAATTGTGTATTATCCGGTCGAATATTTCTCTCAACGATCGTTCGAATTCGATATTTTGCTGAAGACATTGTTTAAGAGTAATCAAATTTCTTACCATATTGCGGAATAAACAAATATTATGGATCACCGGCGAGCTCAAATTCGCCGGGGACATGAGGCAAATCTGTTTCACACCGCTTACTTTAATGTTTTTAGGTTGGAATCAATCCACTTAAAAAGTCACAAGGTCTGAAGCTGCCTTGGAAGCTGTTGGAACTTTGAAACGGAGACAGTACGCCACAAATTCAACTCTGAAAGCCGCATAACTAAGATATATCTAATCTAACCAAGCTTCAAAACTCTCTTGTCGAAATTGTTGCCTCGTCTTACAACTTAAAATCCTGGCAAGAACTAGTAGCTATTGACGATGGCTTGCTAAAAGTTTTTCAATATCGCTCCCGTGGCTATAAAGGTCCCTGGAATGGCGTTAAAGCTGCCCTTAAAGCTTTCATTGAAGATCCTTGGTTTCGTCCAGTCATTAATAACTTGCGCCACTAGAGATGGGACCCCTTCTGAAGAGTCCAGGGGCACTTTTCCTGTGGGTTCATGGAAGGAAACATGATATGATGTCCTTGGACTTTGTCTTGCATCTTGATGATTTACATGGCTAAACCACATTTACAATTATGAACAATATGGGACGCGACAAGACCGTAGGAGGAGTAGCATGCCGAGTCTGATGTTCCGATCCGAACTATCTTGATAAGCCATTGCCAGAGCTCTGTTGTCTGCATAAATTAGGAACAGCTACTGATGAGTTTTCAGAACAGCAGGGTAGCATAGTAATCAAATTCTACTTCAGTAGTTTGCTAAAAGTCAGGATGGCGAAGAAGAAAGCAAAAAGGACCAAAAGCCGATAAACAGCATGTTATTCGTGGAGAATAAATATCCTGTATGCAGATACGTCTGTCAGGACTCAGGAGAAAAGCCATATTGAAAATACCAGGAACAAGCTTCTTCAGAAATTTCTCATTTAACTACCAGAGTCTTTTTTTTTTGTTGGCAGAAACTTAATGCGATAAACTGACTTCAGACTCTTGATTGATGAGAAAGAACTTACCAGGTGTGACGCAACCGATACTTAAACGCTTTGACTGCAGCTTTGGCAAAAACCTGTGCTGCTTCAGCCTCAGCTTCGGCTGCTTCTGCTTCTCTGGCAGCCTCTTCAGCCTCTGCAATGGCGGCTTCTGCTTCTGCTACTGCCTTTGCAGCAGCGGCTGCAGCTTCTAGTGGTGTCATACCCTTAATCAATGATAGCTCTTGATCAACCTGGGATTTGGTCAGGATTTTTGGCGTGCTCTTATCCTGTTTAGGAGAATCTTTTTTTCCTTCAAGAAGTAAAATGGGAGCATTTCGTTTCCCTTCAGAAACTGTTGAATTAGGTGCAATCGTGTACTTGCACTTTACCTGTCAGTTCAAAAAGATCAAATTCTAATGAACGGTCACCCATCTCTAGGAGCTGAGGAAAAAAAATTACAGATGTCCTCCTGCTCCTACCACTCCGACAAAACAATCCACCATAAGTAAGCATCGAGAGGTTCTGGCTTTCTACTTCCATCCCCAATTATATAAAATCTCAACTAATGCTGAAGTGTTGGCTATAGTTTTGCCACCATCTTTGTGCTAACCTCAAAATGGCATTGAAGGTCACAACTCAGTGGCAAAAGAAGTGGCAAAATTTAGTAGAGTTATGGAGGTGTTGGATTTCGACTATCTTGAAGATATGGTAGAACTCAGATGAGTACATGCTAAAAAGAGTGATTACCTTGATCAATCTCCCACTTGAGGTCAAAAGCTTTAATTTTCCAGCTAATAACTTTCTCAAGTTGTGGGTTGTTGAGTACTTTCTCTGTGCATTGAGGATAGGATGATAAGCATCACATTTTATCATGTATCAGCAAACTTTGGTTATCATCTTTCAGAAAAGATTAATCTACAATTATAGCTGTCAGACATGTAACTTACTTCAATGTATAATGCAATGGATACCCTATCTGAGCCACTTGGCTCCTTCAAGGCATTGATAGCCTCTAATATCAGATTATCCAACCTACATTCACAAAAAAGGTCCCATTAGAATAGATTATCACTCACATATAGCAAGAGCAGGAGTCCAGCAAAAGAGCAGCCAGATGGTCACAACTGCGAGGATGCGGTCGTGGACCTCATTAAAACCTTACGACGGCAAAACCAAATGGGATAAAAACAATCGCAGGGAAAGTGTACCTCGATAACACTGCATAGTCACGATTCAAAAAAAAAATATCCAACTGACTGGAAAAGATGTAGCCTCATCTTTAATCTTCAAACATAACAACCGATTGTTTTATAAGGTTAAGATATCATATCATTATTTGCTAAGTAGGTCTTTCAAGATCAAAATTCATCTCTAAGAAGCAATGCATTACAAAACATGTTTTGAAAGTCTGTGGCCCATATTAAGCGGCAATTAGACCTATCATCCTTCCACCCCTCTGAAAGAAACATTAACAGTTCTGTAGAAGCTACATTAATTATTTTCATTGGACATAGACTTTAATAATATCATTGTTCTCAATTTAAATACAGGAAAAGCCCCCAATGGATGGATGGCAACATCTTTTATTTCACACAGAGTTTGCATATTTCCATAATAATGACAATAAATATAGCACCCCATCCGTGATCACAAGTATCTACAGGATAAGAGTTCTGTGTAGACTGATTGCATGTGATTCCTCAATTGCTTATGAGCAACTACCCTAGTACTTATCCATATCTTTGACCACAGGATGTGTTTCTGCCCTTCTCAATTTTCTCTTGTTTCTATGCTTCTACAGTTGGCTAATCCAGTCCACAGATAAAACAAGTAATGCCCACAAACAGAATCCGGTTCACCTTTCCTGTAATCCCGCCTCGAGAGCACTAAAAGTAAATAGGAGGACTACAATCACAGGGCAGGGGAACATACGCACAGACAGATTCATGCTTCTCCAGGTGCTTCGATTAATAATCATTATCTATTACTGCAAAATTTCATATACAACCTGTGACACCACTACAGATTCATAATGCATGAGATACTTAGTTGAGTCGAGTTTTGCAGATATGCCGGAAACAGTGTAGGAATTAACAGCTTTCTTTTAATGGACAGAGTGCTAAACAATCACCAACAACATGCTCAAGCTTGGCCACAAATCACCTGGTAGGAAGGTCTCTTGAACCACCATTTCCTGGTGTTCCAACAGATACAGTAAGAGGTTTAGCATCAAGAGTCTCCTCACTGCTCCGAGGAACGATAGCCAGGGCTTTAGAATTATCATCACGTTTCGGGGTCTGCGGAGACCATTTAAGTGCCAGCTTAGCCTTCTGTCTGGAACCCCATATTGCAGTGACGTTTATATTTCTCCATTTGTCCTGTCCATCATAATCTAGCATGATTAACAACGCACGAGTTTCGCATCCAACAATCGACTACCTTGAACTCAAAAGGCAGAAGAAAATCTACCAGATTCGTACACACCTTGAGATCAACATTTGAACGCAAACGCAACACAGAACTAAAATCAGGATCCGTGAGTATGGTGCGCCATTTCCCCGTCCCATGCTTTCGGACTCCAGCTTTAAGAGCCGCCTCTTCATCCGCCGTCCACTTCTGCTTCGGAGCACCCATCCACGAGACTATCTAAATCCCTAAACCAAAAGAACCTCCTCTTCCTGCACAAGCACATTCCATCCACTCCTCATCTAGACCAATGCAAACAGAAGTTCGATAAAGAGGTAAATTACCAGAAATTGGGAGAGGCATTCCCACTTACTAATTATTAAACCTTTTCTCGAAAATTACCAGAGATTAACATCATCTAACAAATTAAAAGTGGACACAGACAAATTAAATAAGAACAGATCAACGAGAGGACGAAAATGCACGTGCTTTCTACAGCTCAAAATTATTTAATCTAAAGCCCAAAGGCGAAACGCAATTGATTTTTTCCCCAAAGAATTCAACCGCGCGGGAGAGAAATCGAGCCGTGGGGATCAAATTAGGAGGACGAACTCGCGAGATTAATTAATTAGCACGCGACAGTTTATCTTTTCTTTTTTTATTCATATTTCTTTTATTAAACTTAATACAAGGGAAGAAGGAAAATGGAATTACCTGAGGAAGGAGCGGGAGCGCGGAGAGAAATGGGAGTAGCAGGGGGAGGGTGTTTCACACGAGTACCGGAGAAGGCTTATTTATTTTATGGGGTAAATTACGCTCAGGCCTAGGTTATAGTGAATTAGATGATTTGGTCCCTTTTCCGAAATGCACGTAGCCGTACCTGTAGTTTGGTTTCATAATACTCTGAGATTCTCGCTGACGTCATCGACTATTTTTTCATCGAAATAACTTTTCTACCCTTAACAAAAAAATCATTAATTTTCTCCCGACAACAACCGATTATGATTTCATAGGTATGGAATTAGAGTAGCGACCTACCTAATTTTATTGAAGAACCCGACAACGACGCCAACCACTACCGATTCTGACAAGTCCCACGCGGTCTCCCCTTCCCCTTTCGGCCGAAACACTAGGCCTCTCTTATAGCTCTCCCCCTCGCAACTCCTACGACAGCGGTGACGATTTCTTCGGTCCCTCGAACCTTCATTCCTAACAATCTTATCACCATCCGCGTACCAGGCAACGTCATCCTCTCATCGGTACTCCATCTCGCTTTCAAACCAATATAAATCCAAACTCGCATTTATCAAACTAATCACTTCAATACAACACAATACACATATCATAAAAGAAAAGAACTAGATCTGATTCTCTGCAGACAGATCTAAGTTCTTATTATATACATCAACGGCCAGAAGGGAATCATCACGGAAATGCTATCCCCACTTCCTGGCGCGTAGATTATCTCTACGGTGATAATCTCCTCTGCGTCGTACGCCACAGGAGTGTAGCACGCAGAGTGACCGTAGTAAGCCACGTCGAAGCGGGAGCGGCTAGGCGTCATAGATCGGGAGCCGAGCCAGCCGTTTGAGTTGAAGTAGGAGGAGGCAGAGGTTGAACAGGAACGAGGCATGAGGCGGCTACCAGTGTGGGAAGAGGTGGAGGAGTTGGAAGAGGAGTAAGGGCTCGACGGCTTCCCTCAAACCCTCTTCGGTCCCTATTTTCTGTTTGCGTGGTCATCTCTCGATGATCAACTTTGCTCCTAGTTAATTATGATTTATGCAGGTTCAAGATTGTTCATTGTCTTCTTTTTTGGTTTAGTAGCATATTATGGCCGAAGTTGATATTCACCGAAAAAATGCCTGGAGAAGATGATCAGAATTAGTGTTCACCGAAAAAAATGACCTAAGAAAATGATCGGAGGTTAAGGTCGACCGGAGCAATGGTATAAAAGTCATGTCAATGATAAAATAATAATAAACTGATTGATAACGTCAATGAGGGACCCGAGAATCTAATTTAACCAAAGTAAGGGGACGGCTACATGTATTTCGAGAAAGTACGGATCAAATTGGCTATTACAGTATAAATCAGGGACATGAGGTAATTTACCCTATCTTTTATTTTTTTTATTCGGTAATTAATTTGTCCACACGAGGAGAGCAGCAAAAATAAACAGGGACGTCGAATAAGAGGAAGAACTTCCCATTTTACTTTATTTTTTAGAATAACTTCCCATTTTACTTTTCGCTTCCTTCTCTGAGGAGAGGAAATATCTTTTCACTGTTCATTTCCCTCTCCACAGAGGCGAAATGAAGGTGATTTCTTCTGCCTTTAATTAGGATTTTCACTCTTTATTTTCGTCTCTTTCTCTTCCACTTTGAGTGGTCTTTCTTCCTCTCTTAGCCTACAAGTAGATCCGTTTCCACCGCTTCCCGACCAGAGCTTTGTCTTGTTTTTTCCCCTCCTCTCCAGACCTGTTCAAGGAAGGCCATGCCGCTCTCCGTCGACCTCGTCTCTGACCGGAGCAACCTCTTCGGCTTTCTCTCCGTCCGGCCTCACCTCAGCCGCCTCGCCCAACCCTCTGGTCTGGCCCTAGCTCGGACCTCGCATAGGCAGCCCCTGGTGGTGACCGGAGGGGTTGGTCACCGTCGACAACCCCTCCGGTCTATGTCCGGTTTCTTTTCCTGTTTTTACGTTGCTCGTACTTGCTTCTGTCTTGTGTTTATGTGCTGTGATGTTTTATTTAATGTTGATTTCGTAGCTTGTGATGCTTTGTTTTGTTGCCGAGATTCCCATGTGTTTAGGGATCTTTTGGCTCCATTTTGTAGTATGATCTTTTGTTTGGATCAGTCTTGGCTTGATCTAATATCTTTATGGATCTCGAAATCATTCATGTGATTGCAGGTGGAGAAATTTGTTTGGTTCAATCTTGGTTATTATTTGTTTGTATCTCGTATGCATTCAAATGTCCACGAGGTTGCGTCTATGACATTTTCTTGTGGTTATTAGTCGTAGTTTGTCTCGGCAGATCTCCGCCTTGATCGTCGGCTTTCACAGCTTCTCGACCGCCCATCGCTTCCACCCGTACTTCTCTGTTGATCTCGAGATGGTTTTTGTTTTCTATTCAGTCTCATCGTTATTCTTCTATGTATGTTATGTTCATGTTTTGTAACTGAGTACCTTTATATTAGGTTTTGTGTCACTTTTTAAAAAAAAAATAAGAGGAAGAAGAGGGACCCCGAAAGAAAGAGATAATAAAATTAGGGAAAAAGTTTTTTTCTTATAGTTCATGTTTCGAAACACCACTTTGTAATTTTAAATTACCCTAAAAAATTTTGTAGTTTTAAATTTAGTGACTTGGTGAAATAAGTTTTACCTAATTAACAACATACTACTGAGACATGCTAATCCATGTATAACATCACTAATTTGTCCCCGCGACATACCGTTAGTACCTGATCTGATGCTGTGGATCTCCTCCAATTCAGATTTGGAACCGAATGCAATCAAATTTGTCCATTTTTTCTCAAATTAGTAAAGTGATATGTCATACAAATAAATTAATGATGTGTTATATTACAGATAAAATTAATGACGTGGCATGATAATTTGAATAGCTCAGTAACTAATTTATTTGGTAAGTTTTTTTCTGGCAAGTGTCGAGTAACTAATCTTAGAAATTGTCATATAGTTGTTGATTATGTAAAATCTTGATGGTTGAAGTGTCAAAGCATAAAACAGTTAGAATTTAACCATAAAATTAACAAAAGTGGAATTGTCTAGCGTATGTGTATTACCTACCGACTGTTGGCTATGGTTTTGGATATTATAAACTGCCCCTCAAGTTGCAACAATTCAGAGAAGTGTCCCACCGATTTTCTCACTTCCCTCCACTCGTCCTATAATAGGTCGGGTCGGTGGGTTTGTCAGGGAAAATTGCCTCGTGTTTTTTTCTTCTTCTCAAAGTTGCCTAATATTTTGAATAATGAACAAATCAAATTATCAAATATTAACAGCGTTATATTTTCAAATTTGAACTTAAAACATCGAAAACTTGTTGACGATAGTCTTAGATTGTGTACAGTCCTTTACTCATTTGTGCAGTGTCGTAGGAATATTTGTCTCACGATATACATATAATCTTAAATTATTATCATATTGTTCCCACTAAATATGAACATTACCTGACCAAATTTTTCCTTCCGAATTTTTCTATAACTTGGTATAAATTTGAAACACTATTATTATGTAATTGCCCCCACTAACAAATAATCTTATATACGCACTGCCCCTCAAAGTTGCAAGAATTCACGGAAGTACCCCAAAGATTTTCTCACTTTCGCTACACCGGTCCTA